>BSBN01000257.1:0-1200000 GCA_027924645.1 Cunninghamia lanceolata | reverse complement strand
AAAGGGTATGTAGAGATTTAGGTGGATCAATGGGACAGAATCGCTAGCATTTGATCTGGTATATTCCTAACAAGAAAGAAAAGAAAGAAATATATTTAAATGCCACTTGTGACCAAAATAGGTAGATGGGACTTGAATACTCACTCAATTGTGATAGCAAAGACAGAAAAACTGATGAGATAAAATTGACCAAGAGAAAAAATAGCAAAAACTTAAAATGAGTGCATCAATGACAATTATGGAAGCTTAGGTTCAAGGCCTGGTCTGGAGATCCATTCAATCAGACATTAATATCAAATCAGGAGCAGGGGGCGTCACAACATCATGTGGAGTAGAAGGGCTCATGACATCATCAGCTAGGGCAGTTGCATGCTTATAACTCCTATTTAAAGTGTATTTTGCTAGCAATAAGAACAACTGTAATTTGAGAAAATCCTTTCAGGTCTCCTTGTCCCCAATGAATGGGCACAAACAACAGCATGGGCAACAAGAAAGAGATGATTATAGAAACTTGGCAACAATTCATGAGAAGATGAACCACATGTTTGCCTTCTTGAATTAAAAAAAAAGAAATAACCTAAGGAGTGACGATAATCTGAATCCTAGGCGGTTTAGTGTAGGATCTTGTGTATTAGCTGGTAATGGACAAGATCACAGAATATGCAAATGGAAAACAAAAATGCAAACCAAATACACATTTTGTTGGCGTTTCAATTCGCACCTCTGGAATACGAGTTGGAAACGGACAACTATGCATAGATTAACTGCTCTCCTATTGTGAGGGGGAGTTCGCTTTTTGCTGATGTTCGCTGAAAAGATAAATAAATTAAACTTCACCTATCTTCTTTTTGATTTTTAGCTGCGAGCACAAGGTTATAAAACTCTAAACGATGCAGAAGAGGTTTTTTCCTTTTTAAAACTTCTACTACAACTAGGCTTCAACTAATGATTCTTTATCTCCTAAGTAAATTTAGAGCAAAGGGATTAAAAGTGGACAAGGAATGATTGTTTTAACACAAAAATTTAAGTAAATTTCTCCCAGATTTACATCACAAGACTCATTGTACTTTAATGTGAAAGCTGAAATAAAAGTTACAGAAGCCACATATCTGACGACAAAACTTGATGATCTGAGATAGAATATCAGAGCAAAGGCAGGCATGGGATTTCTATTCCAACATCACAAATTCGATACAACTTCAGGACAACAATACTGTAGCAAAAGGCAGGCATACAACAAGCAATCAAACACTGGAAACAGATTACACAAAGTGAACAAGTAATTTGAACAATAATTTCGCAGGGTAGAATAGGCACAACAAATTTGCTATCACAAAAGTAGCTCCATTACAATGGTCAAGGTTGCCCTTATTTATACTAAAATCAAAGGAGTAGGGAATCCTAAAATCTCCTTGATTAACCCTAACTAACTTGCCAACTCGCAAGCTTTATTTCTATTCTAAGAAAATAATACAACTAACAAATGCTTTAAAGCAATTTTCTTTAAAGAAAAGAAAATTCCAACTATTACAAAGTGATTTCTTTCTAAATTTAAATGAATGAGCTTAGGATGAAAGCAAATGCTTTAAAACAAAAAGCATCTGAGTTAAAGCTACTTTCTTTTGAGTCACATTCTCATCTACATTCTTGCTTTATGGTGATGTCATCCATTGATATTTTTTTTTGCTGATTTCTTCTAAAAAGTAGATTCTGAGTGAAAAAAGCTAGCACATGGGTTTTGTAGATAATTCCGTTCTGAAGCAACTCAATTTGTCAGATTATGAAAAATCGGAGGATTTCTTGAAAAAGCAGCAAAAAAGTAGATTCCCGAAAAAAGCAAATTTCCCAATTTTCAAGAGGATAAAATTCTGGATGGACCCATCTCAATGAAATTTGAAAAAGCTTCGGCCCTATTTCTAAAAAATGATCCCTTAAAAAAAAGGACCCTAAAAAAGCGTGCTCCCCTGCTTCCTCATCACAAAACTATGAAGAATGCTAAAAAAGCACTTCGTTTGAGCCTTTGAATCTTCGTGGAAAGAAAAATAAGAATCCTTCCTCTGGATGCAACCTGCAAAAATAAGGAATAAAAGTGGCCAAAAGCTTGTCTTTATAGAACTTTAGCGCAAAAAAATAGCTTTCTTTGTGAAGAAATAAAGCTTCAATCTTATTTATGAAGAAAGCAACTTTTAAAGCGCAAATCCAAGTAGATGTCTTCGAATAGGAGGAATCAGTATTTTATTGCTGCCTATGGCTTCATGTGCGAGATGATGAAAATATCTTCTTTGATGATGTCATCAAACACGCAAGATTGCAAAAGTGTTAGCCAATTTTCTTCCGTTTTCGACACTTCTGCACTCGTTCTGACTCTAGTATGGCTTGTCTCTAACTTCATCAAAATAGAAAAATGTCACCATTGACCAAAAAAACTTACTAATCCTGACATTTTGGAGACCTATCAACTGTGATTCCATCCCCAGCCTCCAACTGACGTTCTAACGACATCTAACTGCAAATCTAACCTTTGGAATCTGTCGCCGAACCAAGTTCTGGAAACGGTTGTCGGAAAACATTAGCAGATTATGAAATTTTCTATCTCTAGTGAACTTGGGCACCCCTAGCCTCTAGGGGCACCTGACTTTCAATGCCTTAGTCATTTTTTCAAACATTTCAACTTTTGCAACTTCTCGATTCCCGCGCATGTTCTGGTGACAGGTGCCCCTTGTTTGGCTGTCAATTTCTGTCTGCTGGGACAAAACTGAGCTTGATGATCTAGCAGATAGGCAGGCCTGATGAAAACTAAGTTGATTGTACTCTTTGTCTACCTCAGGAAACATGCCAAACTGATATGTTGTGAACCGGACCAGGTTGATGGAGGAAGGTTTTCATTTTCCAGAAAAACTCAAAAAATATTCTAAGTTTGGAGGATTTGGGTGCCCCTAGTCTTTAGGGGTGCCTAACTTTCAGTGCCTTAGAAAATTTTTGGAAATTTTTCAATTTTCATGTTGTTTCTCAATTTCTGTGCCAACAGCTCCTATCTGATCTTCATTTTCGGTCGTTCGAATGACTGCTGAGGCAGGATGGGGGATGATCTTAGTAGCCTAAACACATTTGTGATGAAATCCCATCTTTTACCGATGTTTGATTGAGTTTGACCAAGTTTGACCACCTAAGAACGAGCTGACAGAGGCATTTTTTAATGTTTCTCGAAAAACATGTAAAAAATTCTAAGGCATGAGAAGTTAGGTGCCCCTGGCCTCTAGGGGCACCTAGAATCTAATGCCTTAGCCTAATTCCTGATCTCCAACCTTTGTTTGCAACTTGCTTCGTTTTGCGTGTTGACAACTACTTTTTGATGTTGATTTCAACATTTTCGTCAGTCAACTACCATTGGATAGTGAATGAATTGGATAGCCTGGGTACATTTGACGTGATTTCTAGCTTTTCAGGGCCTGATGACCAAAATGACTACTTTTACGCTCACCGGAACTGACCGACGGAGACATTTCTTGCATTTTCTTGGAAAACACAAAAAAATCTGACACTGGTGCAACTGGACACCCCTAGCCTCTAGGGGTGCCTAAATTCTCTAGACTTAGCCAAATTCATGATTTTCAACTTTTGTTCTCACTCCGGATTGACCCTGCTCCGTTTTACATTCTTCGTCGAATCGATGACTGTTCGTCAGTTCTGCATCGTTGGAACAATGTTGAAAACTTGAAAATGAGCTCTGGCAGATGAACTTCCTCCATTGATAACTTTAGAGCTCATGCTTCACCTTCCAAAAAAGCATAAATGACCCAGTAGAGAAAACTTGACCTTTTGTAGATTCCATCTGGACCATGCTGATTGTGAAGCAAAATCGACGAATGAGAATCAGACATGACACCTGAATCAGAGATTCTATTTTTAGAAAGTTTTACCAGCATCTGTATCTCAAGAAACCCAGAAAACCTAATTTGACGTCTATTTTTAGAAACTTTCTAAAAATAAAAATTTCTATTTTTAGAAATTTCGCTTTTTTGACTTTTTGACGAAGAATTTTCTAGACTTGCTCAAAATGCCTTAATGAAGCAATTTTTTTATTAGGTACAACAATTGGCTCTATCTGGGGACCATGTCGGATACTTACGACATAGGAGAACCGAGAATCTCTAGACATTTTAAGCTTGGACCAATGCCTTATCAGTTGGGCAATAGAGTCAAGTCACTTTCCTAATCACCTAGAACAAGACTTTTCCCTATATCACCGAAAACCGAACTTCCTAAAATCACCTAAGAGTTGGAACTTCCCAGAACACAAAGAACACAACTATCACATTACGGAAAGGGGAAAAACATTACGACATAATGATCACGTCACAGAAAGGGGAAACACATCACGAGAATAGAAAGTTTTCACACACGCTCTTTTTCCTGAGCGAGGATGAGAAGAACAAGACTGTCACATAAAACCATCAACTGACTCAGAAAAGTAAGAACCACCTCTCCTTAGCTGTGAAGATTGTCTTGGTAGCACAAAACTTTTATTTCTCTACAACATCTCCTCAAAGAGCCACGGTTTAGGAGGGTATTCACGTTCAAGCCACGAGAAGTTCATGAGGAACTGTTGATATGCCAGAGATCAGGTGGAATATCTTCTTCTAAAGCAATCAACCTCTGCAAAAGGTGAAGGTACAGAACCTCCTTCTGAAGATATGTTGGAATGTTGTGTGGCCAAAATATATTTGTGGGAATAGTTATCACCACATATAGAACATGACTTTCATTTATATCTTGTACACATGCAACTTTGAACTCAGTCAATGCATCATCTTCTAGAAAAGGTGCAAGCTGCTCATATACGACTCTCATTACTAATTCTTGGCTTATAGGATCCACAACTGTCGTCACCCATTTTTTCAGTGCTTTAGGAGCTTCTTCTTCTTCATTTGTTGTGTTTTTGTCCATCCGATCTTCAGACTTTGATAGATCATCCAGGTTTGAATGCTCAGACTCTTGATTATTATTGATAACATCTTCACCTGACAGCTCACTTTGCCATTTATTATCTTGAATCTTGTCATCCTCTGTAGAGTAATCTTCTTCAATGCGGATATCCGGCATCATTTCATCTTCAACATTCGTTTATCTTTCTTCTTTTGGTAAGTAAGCAGAATCAAAGAGAGATTCATCTGAGCTATATACTTCTTCATCTTCTTGATCAATCTCACATATGATGTATCTCACAAAACATTTGTCAAGAATTTCTGACTTTTCAATATCATCCTCTTTAGTGACCAAAACTAAACATTCCATGAACTCCTCTTCTCCATCAACCTCTTCATATGTTACATTTTGCACTAGTTGCATAGTATTAATGAAGTCTTTTTCTTGTATAGGTTCATAGACGGATTCAACATCATCTTCTTCACTATTGCATATGAAGGATTCTTGGGACACAAGTGAAGATGGGCTATATTGTAAAGGAAAATCTGCAATATCTTCTATTGAAGAATCACTTTTCCACTGATGTAGAAAACAATTTAGATCTGATGATGAATCTTCCATGTGATCTCCGGGTCTGAAAAATTCTTTCAGGAAGAAATTATCTTCAAAATGAAGATCATGTTCTTGCTCCAATTGCAATGCTTTTTTGGTCTCTTCTTTGGATGTATCTGACACAGGTTGCTCAAACCATCCTTCAAAAGATGAGAAGATCAAATCAGATTCATTATTGTCCTGTGTAGTATATTTGGTTTCTTCCTTGTAATGCTCCTCTTGAGAAGATTGTTCCACTTCTTCTTCCTCAAAGAAAGTTTGCAAGTTGTACATTTCTTCAGGTTCTTCCTTTGATTTTACAACCACACAGACAACCTCTTGATCCTCTGCAGTTATTTCTGACAGCATAACATATGTACCAGGACCCATTTCTTGATATAGCACTTGTGCTTGAGGACCCTGAGATTTCACCACTGTGAACCATGACTTGGTTTCTGGTTCTAATTTGAAATTACCCTTTTTCAAAGGAATGGTCGCAAAAGACCAATCCGATTGTATCTCTCCTCTAAGATCTTTGCAGAAGCTTCTACTTAACAACATCCCGTAATTGGCTAGAATGTCGGCCACCAAGATAGTCATCATTATTTTCTTCTCGGGACAAGCCGCCAATCATACTTGAGCATCCTTCAATTGTCCAACCAACGGCATTGACTTAGACTCAAGCGAATAACACTTGTCATGCATTTTGGTGCACGAAAGTCCCAAAGCGTTCATCACTTGCAAAGGCATGACGTTGTCCGAGGCTCTTGAATCAATGATACAATTGCTCAATTTATAGCCTCCTATATACAGAGAGATATAGAAAGGCTTTGGCTTCTCTTCTGCTGGAACAGAAGATTCAAGCAATGTGGGCTGTACGATAGTCTCCTTCTTGACATACTTAACAATTCTATCCAGCTGATCTGGATGGTCCTAAAGATACTCCAGCTAGAAAATCTGCACCTTTGTCTTCATCATGGAATCCACTATATCAAAATTCGTCAAAGACGAATCTTGAGCGGCTTTGACATTTTCATGTGGTGGCTTAACATTGGAAGTGGAAGCCACTTCCTTCCCCTTTTCTTTTGATCTTTGCTTATCCTCTTCTTCTTTCTGTGCTTTGAAATGCTGAGCACGTGTAAACACAAGCGTTGAAAGATTTTCATGATTCACCGCAAGAGAATATTGACGAAGTTCTTCCTTTATTAAAATGGGTTCATTTTGGAAGTATCCCGTAGTAGAGTCGACATCGAAGTTGTCTGTCTGTGGTAAGACAACATTTGCACTTGGGGAAGGGACAATGCTTGAAATGGGTGCAGCATCAGCATATCCCATGATTTGATTCATTCTTAAATTTTTAGGACATGTCACTCCAGTATGTGCATCGGTCTCATGAAAGGAACAAAACACTACATTTTGAGCAGCATCAACTGCTTTTCTTGGTGGTGGTACTAGCAACCTGGGCCTATAATTATTGAAAGGCTGAAAATTATTCCTCTTAGGCTGATATTGTTGCTGTGGTTGATACTGTTGCTATGGTTGGTATTGTTGTTGTGGTGACTGATATAGCTGTTATGCAGGTTGTCCCTGAGTAGGCAATTGTCTCTTCATAATAGTCACTTCATTTGCTACCTTCTGTAGCAGTGGACCCGCAGAACTCTGAACAAGAGGCCTAATTGAATCTGTCTTCATCTTGCCAGAGGTAATCATGTCATCCTCTAACTTGATGGCATTTTCTTGCGCATTGGATAATTCTGTTTCATTAGCCGATCTCAAAAAGCAGGCAATCTCAGAAGGAAGAGCGTTAATGAAACTACTCAATAGAATTTGTGGAGATGAATTAAGTGTATGAGAAAGACGTGTAACCAGGCAATTAAACCTTGCCACAAACTCCCTCATTGGTTCATTGTTTTCCATCTTTGAATTTGAGAGTTGGGCGAACAATCTGTGACCGTCTTCGGTAGGCTTGAACCTTGCCAATAATTTCTTGCTCATAGTTGCCCAACTTGTAATGATGCCTGGTTCCAAGTGATTGAACCAGTCGGCATCATTTCCCACAAGAATCTCAACAAAGAGACGCACAACAACATCCTCATGTGATACATGCAAAATGGCGTAAACTATTGTGAATGCAGAGATGTGTTCATCAGGATGTTGAGTTCCATCGCCGTGGAACTGGGGAAAGTGCTTCCTTGACCCCTTTGGTAAATCATGATATGCTTGCAGAGCCAAAGGTCCAATGTTATTACCCCAAGGCAATGGGGGTGGTCGCCTCTAATTTGCATCATTGTGATTATTGTTATTTGCATCACCCATCGCTCTAGGCTGGATTACTGGTTCCTCTTGAGGTTCTTCCTGCTTGACTTCAAGAACCAACTGAACTTCAGGAACTATGTTGGATGCCTCTACAACTTCTGTAGGACCAAGATCTTGGAAGAAAGGATCTGTAACACTGCCTTTTCCCCTTCTTGAATAAACCCTGTGAGCCAGTATTATCTACTGCCACGCATGAGGTGGTAATATTGGTCTTCCTGCTGCAAGATCTACTTTGTGTTCTTCTTCGTCAAGAATAGTAGCCGCGTTTCTCCACTAATTAGGAGTTTCTTTTTGCGCAAATATGAAACTCCTTAGGCTACTAATGATGTCCGTTTGCTCTCCTTCCACTCGTACAAGATTTGGTTGAATATCAGCTGGTGTAAGATGTGGTTGTTGAACTAGAGCAAAAGGACGCCAGAGAGTCATTCCTGTGACATAAGCCTAAGCTTGCTTGAAGTTTTATGCCTTGTGCCCCACGGTGGGCACCAGAAAATTGTTGGCATTTCAATTCACACCTCTGGAATGCGAGTTGGAAACGAACATCTATGCATAGATAAACTGCTCTCTTATTGTGAGGGGGAGTTCCATTTTTGCTGATGTTTGTTGAAAAGATAAATAAATTAAACTTTGCCTATTTTCTTTTTGATTCTCAGCTGCGAGCACAAGGTTATAAAACTCTAAATGCTACAGAAGAGGTTTTTTCCTTTTTAAAACTTCTACTACAACGAGGCTTAAACTAATGATGCTTTTAATCTCCTAAGTAAATTCAGAGCAAAGGGATTAAAAGTGGACAAGAAATGATTGTTTTAACACAAAAACTTAAGTAAACTTCTCCCAGATTTACATCACAAGACTCATTGTACTTTAATGATGAAAGTTGAAATAAAAGTTATAGAAGCCACACATCTGACGATAAAACTTGATGATTTGAGATAGAATATCAGAGCAAAGGCAGGCATGAGATTTCTATTCCATCATCACAAAGTCGATACAACTCCAGGATAGCAATACTATAGCAAAAGGCAGGCATACAACAAGCGATCAAACACTTGAAACAGATTACACAAAGTGAACAAGTACTTTGAACAACAATTTCACAGGCTAGAATAGGCACAACAAAATATGTTATCTTCAACACTGTTCCCTTACAATAAACACAGAGTGAACAAACACTTGGAATAACAAGATTTGCGAGCTAGAATAGGCACAGCAAATTTGCTATCACAAAAGTAGCTCCATTACAATGGGCAAGGCTGCCCTTATTTATACTAAAATCAAAGGAGTAGAGAACCCTAAAATCTCCTTGATTAACCCTAACTAACTTGCCAACTTGCAAGCTTTATTTCTATTCTAAGACAAAGATACAACTAACAAATGCTTTAAAACAAAGAAAATTCCAACTATTACAAAGTGATTTCTTTCTAAATATATAATGGATGAGCTTAGGATGAAAGCAAATGCTTTAAAATAAAAAGCATCTGATTTAAAGCTGCTTTGTTTTGAGTCACATTCTCATCTACATTCTTGCTTTATGGTGATGTCATCCATTGATTTTTTTTCCTGGTTTCTTCTAAAAGATAGATTCTGAGCGAAAAAAGCTGGCACATGGGTTTTGTAGATAATTCCATTCTAAAGCAACCCAGTTTGTCGGATTCTGAAAAAGAGGAGGATTTCTTGAAAAAGCAACAAAAAAGTAGATTCCCGAAAAAAACAAATTTCCCAATCTTCAAGAGGATGAAATTCTGGATGGACCCATCTCAATGAAATTTGAAAAAGCTTTGGCCCTGTTTATGAAAAATGATCCCCTAGAAAAAAGGACTTTGAAAAAGCGTGCTCCCCTGCTTTCTCATCCCAAAACTATGAAGAACACTGAAAAAGCACTTCGTTTGAACCTTTGAATCTTCGTGAAAAGAAAAATAAACTTCCTTCCTCTGGATGCAACCTGCAAAAATAATGAATAAAAGTGGCCAAAAGTTTGTCTTTATAGAAGTTTAGGGCAAAAAAGCAGCTTTCTTTGTGAAGAAATAAAGCTTCAATCTTATCTATGAAGAAAGCAAGTTTTAAAGCGCAAATCCAAGTAGATGTCTTCGAATAGGAGGAATCCTTATTTTATAGCTGCCTATGGCTTCATGTATGAGATGATGAAAATATATTCTTTGATGATGTCATCAAACACGCGAGATTGCAAAAGTGTTAGCCAATTTTCCTCTATTTTCAACACTTTTGGACTCGTTCTGACTCCAATATGGCCTGTCTCTGACTTCATCAAGATGGCAAAATGTCACCGTTGACCAAAAAAGTTGACTGATCCTGACATTTTGGAGACCTATCAACTATGATTCCATCCCCAGCCTCCAACTGACGTTCTGACGACATCTAACTGCAAATTTGACCTCTGGAATCTGTCGCCAGACGAAGTTCTGGAAACAATTGTCAGAAAACATTAGCATATTACGAAATTTTCTATCTTTGGTGAGCTTGGGTGACCCTAGCCTCTAGGGGTGCCTGACTTTCAATGCCTTAGTCATTTTTTCAAACCTTTCAACTTTTTCAATTTCTCGATTGCCGCATGCGTTCCGGTGACAGGTGCCCCCTGTTTGGCTGTTGATTTCTATCTACTGGGACAAAACTAAGCTTGATGATCTAGTAGATAGGCAGGCCTGATGAAAACTGAGTTGATTGTACTCTCTGTCTACCTCGATAAACATGCCAAATTGACTTGCTGTGAATCAGACCAGGCTGACGGAGGAAGGTTTTCATTTTCCAGAAAAACTCAAAAAATATTCTAAGTCTAGAGGATTTGGGTGCCCTTAGCCTCCTGAGGTGCCTGACTTTCAGTGCCTTAGAAATTTTTTGGAAAATTTTCAATTTTCATGTCGTTTCTTGATTTCTATGCCAAGAGCTCCTATCTGATCTTCATTTTCAGTCATCCGAATGACTGCTGAGGTAGGATGGGGGATGGTCTAAGTAGCTTGAACACATCTATGATGAAATCCTAGCTTTTACCGATGTTTGACTGAGTTTGACCAAGTCTGACCACCTGGGAATGAGCTGATAGAGGCATTTTTGACGTTTCTCAAAAAACATGTAAAAAAATCTAAGGCATGAGAAGTTGGGCGCCCCTGGCCTCCAGGGGCGCCTGGAATCCAATGCCTTAGCCAAATTCCTGATCTCCAACCTTCGTTTGCAAATTGCTCCGTTTTGCTTGCCGACACCTGCTTTCTAATGTTGATTTTGATGTTTTCATTAGTCAACTGCCACTGGATAGTGTATGAACTAGATAGCTTGGGTACATCTGACATGATTTCTAGCTTTTCAGGGCCTAATGACCAAAATGACTGCTTTTACGCTCACCGGAACTGACCGACGGAGACATTTCTTGCATTTTCTTGAAAAACGTAAAAAAAATCTCAACACTGGTGCAACTGGGTGCCCCTAGCCTCCAGGGGCACCTAAATTCTCTAGACTTAGCCAAATTCATGATTTTCAACTTTCGTTCTCACTTCGGATTGACCCTGCTCTATTTTGCGCTCTTCGTCGAATCGACGACTATTCGTCGGTTCTGCATCATTGGAACAACGTTGAAGACAAGCTCTAGCAGATGAACTTCCTCCAATGACGACTTCAGAGCTCATGCTTCACCTTCTGAAAAAGCAGAAATGACCCAGTAGAGAAAATTTGACCTTTTGCAGATTCCATCTGGACCATGCTGATCGTGAAGCAAAATCGACCAATGAGAATCAGGCATGACACCTGAATCAGAGATTCTATTTTTAGAAAGTTTTGCCATCATCTGTATCTCAAGAAACCCAGAAAACCTAATTTGACTTCTATTTTTAGAAACTTTCTAAAAATAAAATTTTCTATTTTTAGAAATTTTACTTTTTTGACTTTTTGACGAAGAATTTTCTAGACTTGCTCAAAATGCCTTAATGAAGCAAATTTTTTTGATTGGGTACAACACATTTAATACGTGGAAGTTTTATGGTAGATATGCCACTTATATTTAGAAAGAATAGGGGAAAAATTTACAGAGGGTTAAGATGTGAAAATGTAAATTCCTCTCTAACTATACATGATGTATAGTGCAGGTATTTATACATAGTAGTATAGCTAGGTTGCCAACTAGGCTCTAAGTAGATGTTGACAAATGTCCAATGCATATGGCCACATGGAATGCAGATGTGATGACACAAAGTTTCAAACTGATATAGTGTCATGTCATGTGGCATAGATGTCACTAAGGGTCATGCATGTATGGTGCCAAATGTTAAACTTGTATAGTGTCATGTCTAGTGGTGCAAAGGCTACAAGTGTTGTATGCATATAGTGGCACTTCCTATGGTGTAGTTATCCCCCATGTGTTGCACATGTATGGTCTAACTGGGCACAAGCATGTGTAGCCATGTGTAGGGCTGCATTATATGCGCAAGTAGTGTTGCACAGTTGTGTGGAAGCATTGTGTGCAAAGTGTAAGTGTTGCACAGAGGTACATGAACATTGTAATGTGTGCACGCGCAATGTTGAGTGTATTGATGGCATTGACATGTGATGCTATGCTCAAATTATACATCCTATCTTGAAGATAATGGTCCTCCTTGCATCAATAATGAGTTGAGGAAATTGCATGCACAATCACTAAAATTGTATGACTTTGCTTGATTTGCATACTTCCCAATTTTGACTACCCAAAACAATTGATGGGCATCTTGGTGAGTACAAGTGGTGGTGGTGGCAATAATTTCATCTCTTGTTGCTAGATGTGAATGCACAAGATCCAATTCTAAAGAATGTTGGACTGTGGCTAGCTCTAGGAGAGGGGGAAAGTATGGCTTAAAGAGTTCCATGTTGAATATTGGGTGCAAGCTCAAGTATTGTGGGAGATTGAGAAGAAAGATGTTCTCTCTAGCTATGCACATAATTATGCAAGGACTTGTTATGGAGTAAAATGTTTACCCTTGTTATTCAGGACCTATTTAACACCTTTTTGAACATTAAATGATAAAATCTTGATCTCGATGAATAAACCCAATAAAGTAAATTTAGGACTGGCCTAAGCCCACCACATTTAACACTCTCTGGAGTTTGCTAGGCGCCCTGGTCCCAGATGATTACTTTAGCCCTATTTTTGTGGTGCCGGCTTAGAACACCTCCTTAGCTCTTACATGTCTGCCCCATTTGGTTTTATTCGTTGTTGGTAAGTGGGAATGCATATAAGGAGTTTTACAATTCATTTTACACCTAGATGGACAAGGAAATCTTCAAATTACTTATAGGATTGATCTCCTATTCTCAAGTGCTCTTCATGCTTGGAACTGACGTATGTTTGTGGATGATATGATGCTCATTTGTAGTTCTTGAAGGATGCCATCTTTTTCTATCTCCTTGTTGGTGTATGATCTTGAGTTATCTACTCCAACTAGGGTTCACATCTTGTGGTAATCTTTATCATTTTCATTCATACTTTCATTATATAGTGTTGATCTTACCTCTGCCCTCTTAGGGCACACACTCTTGGATTACTAATCATTGTTGTAGTGGAGGTTGAAACACCAACATGAGGTTTGACTAAGGCAAGCCCCTAAACATAGTACAACCTTTTCCTCTTTGCTTGTGTGTAGGTTGCATCCGAAAGAATCAAACTACAAGAAGTTTAGGACTGAAGAAGACTAACAGGCGAAGACATCCAGATCTTAACATTCTGCAAAACCCTAATTAGGGTCTAGGGTGCCTAGTGCCCTGATTCTTTTGTGCTCCTGAACTTAGATCTAGGTTCTTCTCTATTTCTTGATCTCTGTTGTACTTTCAAAATCTCTGTATCTATTTCCGATAGTCGTATATTTGTAGATCTTGGTCAATTAGGGTTTTATCTTTTACCCTGGTTTGGTTGGTTGGTTTTGGTTGACACTCCTCTATACAACAAAGGGACAAAACCTTTGCAGTTTGGCTCTCCTTCATGGGTAGAAGCCAAGCTTGGTTTGTGTTCCAATGTTAATGGAAGAGAGTTTGACCTAGTTTAATCTTTTAGGCCAAGTCTCTCTTTTCCACACAACATTTTGGTGAACCCGACGTGTCTTGCAACCTTGAATCCTTCTTGATTTAGATTTGAGTTGTTTTCTGCCCTAGATTTGATTAGGATTGAATTCATTGGTCATTTTGCATACCTACATGTTTCAACTTTAGGGTTTACAAAAACCTTGCATTCCTAGAAAATCTAGCTAGTCTTGAACCTAGGCTTTGTAGATTAGTGAGTTGTTTCAGATCTTTATAGCATTGTTAAGTTGATTAAATTAATTTCATTTTGATGTAGCATATCACCTTTATGTTTAAGAAAAATACATTCTTGCATATTTGCATTGAAAAGTAGAAAATCAAGCATTTTAGGCTTAGGAAAAAACATATTTATTACCTTGTCTACATTTCATAGGTATAAGTCATCATAGAAAGATATAAATTTCTGATTTTTGCATCAGATCTGATTGGTATTGTAACAATTAATCATTTCATGGTGCTATATTTTGCATTTGAACCTCTCCATTGTTTGGGTTTTTCAAAAAAAAAAAGAAGAAAGCAATTGCAAAGCCTAGTTAATTTTGAAACCTAGGGTTTGTGTTTGATATCTTGATTTAGATTTCACTAATGACATTTGCATTTCAAATCTGATTTTACTTTTCTCTAATAAATTATAAATGCCATCTTCTATTGAAATTTGAAAGGAAGAACAATTTTTGGGTTGATACATTTTGAAAAAGCATTAAATTTAGGGTTTGATTTGAAAATGAGCATTGATGATATTTAATTGGTCAAGGATTTATTATTGCATCATATTTGTTTACATTTGATCAACAGTGCAAAGCATTGATTCACTTAAACAAAAAGTCAACCTCTTCTTTCATCACTTCATTCATCTCTTCTTTGTGTACATCTTGTGTGTCACCAAGGCTTGTAAACAATTTATGAGTTTTGTGACCAAGTGCCCTAATTCTAACAGTCTTGTGCAAAGAAGTCTTTGAATTATGAGTTCTAATGCTTTAAATAGTTCCAATATCAACACATCAGAACCCCAATTTGTAAGTCCAATCATGCAAGAAGGCCTATCACTTCTTGATATTCCTACTTCACATATCACATAAGCATCAAATTTTCATGAAACCGACATAGAGGACCTCATGGCTCATGTTCCTGAAGCTCAAATTCAAAGATTAGACACTAAGTTGGCTAATTTTCAATAATTTGTAAGCTCAGAACATATAGCTGAGGAGGTTGTCCCTGTTGTTGAGTCCCTATTGTTGAGAGTCTAAGAAGTTTGTTGCTTGAAGGACAAGAGGGACTAGAAGTCTTGTATGGCCTAGCTCACATAGTGCACAAGAACATTTTGTCTACATCTAGTTGCGTGGAAATCATCACTAATTTGACTTCTTCAAATCAAATAGGGACTCAAGTGTTAGTACCCATACCAACACTCCCTATTTCTACATACACTTCTATTATTCTCACCACAACTACACAACCAAGTAATAATGCTACCACATGTGTTGGGTTATCCACTGGGAATCATGTTCATCATTATAGTGTGATTCCATTCAATCATCCAAATACCACACCTAGTGTCACCCTGCCTACATCATATCAAACTAAACCTAATATAACTTTCCAAAAAACCAATCATACATTGTCACAACATATGGTTAGCCCTAGATCCATTCATACCAATCTCAACCTAGTTCACCTCCTAACCCTGCCATCAATCAACTTTTGCAAAATATGAACTCCATCCAACAACAATTAGCAAACATAAACCAAAGTCCTTGAAACCCTCTATGACATCACATTATATTCGTAGCCATTCTCCTATCCAATCCTAAGAGCTCAAATGCCTAAGAAGTTTGAAACCCCTCACTTTGAGAAGTATAATGGGAAGGGAGACCCTAACAACCATGTGGCGGTCTTTATAGCTATGTGTAGTGATTTCTTCTTTGAAGATGCAATTTTGGCAAAACTCTTTCCTAGGTCACTCAAAGACACAGCCTTGGATTGGTTTTGCTCATTGCCTCCTAATTCAATCACTTCTTTCTCACAACTAATTGTTGGTGTGAGTAGGGTTATTACCTATTCGGCTTAACCCTTGTTGTGTGGATAATTCATATTATTCAACTAATTATTAGTTAAATAATACTCACACACATGTTCACATGTTAAGTTGACTTAGGAAGTATTCTAGTTGTTTTCTAGATGTTTCTAGTTTGTCTAATTGTTGTTGATAGTTGTCATCTTATCATATAGTTGTCACATGACATAGGATTAAGACACTTGTCACATGATTACAACATCTTGTGTTTCACCTTGGTCTTTATAACCAAGGCATCATTGTACATTATTGTAATACAGTATTGTTGTATCATGGCAATATAACATTTTTTCTGCTTGTCTCTCTTGTGTAGAAGGTTATTTTCTTTTCTAGATTTGATCTTGGTGGTTGATTACTCCAACATGGTATCAGAGCTTTGACCCTGCAAGCCCCTTCTCATTTTTTTGAGAGATTTTGCTGTCAACTTTTTGCTGGTGCATCCTGGCTCAAAACAGAGTTCACCATTAGGCATAGGTAAATTTTTGACTTTTTTTGGGCTATTATATGCATTTTTGTAGAAATGTTTTGTCCAAAAGGCAATTTTTTTTTAGCAGAGGGCCATTTTTCTCCCTACATTTTCTACATCATTTGCTGTGAAACATATTCGATTCATATATTTTGGTGAGATTTGGCCCAGATCTGGCCTTTGTAGACAATATTTCTATTTTTTTGGGTCAAAATATTCAATGTGCAAGTTATTTTTTAGCCTCCTTGGACCCAATTTGGCCCAGATCTAGCCTCCTCGACCCAATTTCTGGTTGATCTTGCACTATTTTGATGGGTTACGCTCTAGATCTAGTATCTCTATTGCAGTTTTCATTTGGTTGCAGGTTTCGACATAGCTTGGGGTTATAGTTTATTTTACCAGTATGAATGTTTTTTGTGTGGTTTTGAAGATTTCTTTGCAATTCAAAGTCTTCAAATTCAATCGCGGCTTGCACAAGCTTTGACATTCACCCACTTGCCTCCACACTCGCAGGACTGCTTTAATATAGTCTCGGCCATTTTTTTGGCATTCACACCTAGATCAGCCTCTTGGGCCACGATTCGACACCCTGTCGTGAGCTCGGTCCATCCTGCACATGAAAAAGACTCATTTGCCATCCTTAGCCCGATCAGATCTCATTTTTGACCTTTCTGCGGATTGTAAAGTGAAGAGTTGGCATCACAGTTGAGGAGTACAAAGATGTCACCTTTAAGCTTGAAGGGTGCCCAAAGCTATCGATCTACACAGGAATACACCAGCGCGTCAAAATCTAGGGCTCATGTTTTAACACTCGATTTCTGGGCATTGAGGTCTCAAAAGGAGGCATTGTATCAGTCTGCACAATCTCCGTTGGATATTAGAATTTGTTTGGCCTCAAGCTTCTGTGACAAGCATCCCACATTACATGACCCTTTGTAATTTTTAGATCCTTTAGCGTCGACATTAGTGGATATCTGACTAGGTCAAGCTCCTTTTAGATCCAATCTCACTTTCACCAATCAATTCACCACAAATCTGTGGCCCTTCTTGCATTTAAATCAACCTCTTTGCCCCCTTGGGTCGACATCATAGATGTGAGTATTTGATTTGTTTTGATTTCTCTGTTACATTTGTGTAATTTGTTTTGATACAGATGCACAATAGAGTTATCAAGTCACAGTCAAAGTAAAAAATTTCCACTCCCTTTATCATCCATGGTGGACTTTTTGTGAGGTTGACTTTTCCACAAAGTCATGGGTTTCCTTTTGCAGACATTGGACACATTCCACTTTTATTAGCATTGGCCTTGTTTTTTTGTCATGTCCCCATTTTTGGAGTGATCCACATCAAACAATGGTTTAGCCTACTCATCATTCTCGAAGGATAATACTAATCTTGAGGGAATGAACTTGGTTTTTGGCTAACATATTGTTTTAGTTTTGCAAGATTAAGTCAAAGACCATTCCAGTTGTCTATATTGATTCTGGATAAATTGGCTAAGTCTGAGAACCATTTCATCAATCCAAGCATCAAAGTTGTCAAGAGATGAGTTTGATTGAGTCTTCATGTTTAGGTGCAAATGTCACATTAACCAGCCAAGAATGTGCGCCTATCTTGGAACAGGGGTTTCAATGAGTCCAAGGAGTGGCGCTACCTTTGGAGATGATGTTATCAACCTCAAAAAACATCATACATTTTAAATTTTGGAGGAAATTGGCTAAGTATAGCCTAGGCACATATTCCACATCAAATCCTCCAAATCTGTGCCTAGATAATAATGAAGACTAGGAAGAAAACTTGGGTTTTCCCATCAAGGCGCACACCAAGACATGATTGTTTCTTACTCCAAATGCTATAGGAATTGAAGATTTGGCAAGATAATCCTTCAAAATTCTTAGGACACAACTTCCTCCTTGCAACACCTTAATGTGCGCCTAGTGGTAGCTACTCAAATATGTGCCTAAATGGAGAAGTGGCCTCTAATCTCCTCATTTAGTCAAGGCGCTCAATTGGAATGATGTTCTAACTCACTTCAATGATTTCAAATGTGAGCATTTGCATGGAGGATGATCATCTCAAGTATAGGAGCAAATTCTCTCTTGTCCAAAAGTGCGCCTAACCTAGAAGATGCTTCCAATCCACTTGGATGTGAGGTATTTGGGAAAGTAGAGATGAAATGTTGTCTAAAGGAGACAAGGTTAGGTCTTAAAGGAGTAAAAATCATCTTAGGCACCAAATTGTGATCAAACAACATTGAATGTGCGCCTAGGCATAGCAAGGTGCCAATTCTTGATTCCAACTTCCCAAAATTGCGCCTAGGAAGGAATGGAGCTTTCAATCCACTCAAGTTGAAAGGAGCTTAATGGGAGATGGTGAACTTGTCTTAGAAATTATTTGAGTTGGAGGTTTTAACAAAGAAAGACTATACTTTTCCTAAGGCGCCAATCTAGACTTTTCCTACCAATAAGTGCGCCTAAGTGAAGATGAGGGCTAAGACAAGGTTTTGAATACTCTGGATATGGGCGCTTGGATAAAGAAGCATCATAAGGTCTACTAACAAATGTTTGGAGTCTTGAATAGAGTAGACAATCATCACAAAGGTGTTAGGCGCAATATCAAGTCTCTAGAACACTAAATATGTGCCTCAAGTAGACTGACTTAGCATTGGAGCTAGTAGACTTCCTCCAGAGAAAGAAGACAAAACAAGGAAGCATTCTCTAGTTGCCTCACTTTCAATTGGCACCTAATTCTCAGTTAGGCGCAAGTTCATGATCAAATTACCTCAGTTGGGCACCTAGAGTAAGTTACAAGCACCTGAGCTCTCATTGGTCAACAAGATGATATTGGGATATGTACCTGTTCATTGGGTAAGGTTGCCAACTCACAATGAGTCATCAGATGGAATATTCCCTTGGATATGCTTCTTGGGAAATGTGCCTTGGTACCTCTTTGTGCATTGAAAAATGTGCCTTCATTGCCTTTGAAGAGCACTATAAAAAAGGAGAGCACTCCTCATTTGATATCTTACATCTTTGGTGAATTTTCCTCTCTGCAAAGCTTTATGCTTGTGATCTTGAGGCCTGCAAGTTTCAAGTAGTTGGGGTGATGCTCCCTCAACTGACAAGGTGATGCTCCCTTGTTGCATTGTGAGGTGTTGACATCTAGTTGACATCATTGGGCTCAATTGAAGTGATCTACATCAACTAGTGAGATAGAGCTAGTTGTGAAGAAGTTGAAAGCATTGTATACATCTAGGTTTCAAGGCCTTTTCTTGTAATCATTTGAATGAGGTTGTATATTCATGCCATTGTGGACAATCATCATTGTAATAAGACATTTGCATTAAGTTGAATCAAGTGATAATATAAGTGCCCAACTTCAAGTTGATTCATGCAAGTTGCCTTGTTATCTTTTCATATGTGATGTTAAGTAGACTAAGTAGTTGAAAAGTTAAGTGCAAGTAAATTTAACTAAGTATAGTGAAGTTCTTAGTTAGTACTAGTTGGGTATCTTACAGTGGCATCAGAGCTAGAATCCTGCTAGCCTTTGGGGTTTTCATGCAAGAAGGTGATCAACAAAGTGATAGAACAAGGAGATACATTATGCATGAACAAAGAAGATAGTTCCAATGGGCTCATCCTTACCCACAATAGGATACTCTTTCAAGAGCAATTGTAGCTAGATAGGCTGACATGGGTGAAAGAAGAAGTAGAAGTCCCCCTGTTAATAATGAATGTGAAGCAAGGGAATTGTTCAGGAACATTGTTGATGGACAAGAACAGACAACACAGATATTGCAGCAAGTTCTTCAATCCCTTCATAACATGAATCAAGGAGTAGGCGGTCAACAATGTGAAGCAACTAGACAAGAGCGACATGATGATGATGATGTTGCTAGTGCAACAGGCAAAAGAGTTCGCACCCAGACTCCTACAGTTGATAGGCCTATTAGACCTACTTTCCTTCCACGACCACCTAAACAAGGCAATGAAGTTGATGAAGAGTTTGATGAGGGTGAGCAGAATAAATTTTAAGATGAAGTAGCATTCTTTCCAGATCTCTATGCCAGATTACTAGATCGTGTTCAAGAAATGATGGCTTTCAATGAATATTGATGACAGAAGAGGGAAGATAGGGACAGGTGTGGTAGAGCTAGAGGCTTTCATCCTAGAAGGGATGATGATACAAAGGAGTATAAAGAAGCCTTGAATTGAGTTCCTATTCCTACCTTTGATGGAAGTGGTAAGCTCAGTGCTAGAGCTTGGGTGAACAAGCTGGATACATACCTTTCTCTTAAGCCTTTGACAGAAAAGAAGGCGATACACTTTGCTACAATGCACCTTGAAGGGTTGACTTATGAATGGTGGCATCATAGCCTAGTCTCTCAACATCATGATAGGATAGATTCCTATGATGAGTTTGTAACCAAGTTGATTCAAAGGTTTGATAGAAAAGACACTAAAGTGTACTATCACAAACTAGCCCAACTCAAGCAAGAAGCAAGGGTTGTGTAGTATGTAAATGAGTTTCAAAAGATAGAAGTGATGATACCTGACATGATTGGCTGAAGAATCACTATGTTGTTCGTTGAGGGATTGAACAGTCAAATTAAGCCATTGGTGTAAGATACCCAACTAATTCTTACTAAAATTTTTCCTTAAATAATTTTACTTGTTATTAACTCATCAACTACTCAACAACTTAAAGATATACATCAAAGATAACTACTTGAATAAATCAACCTTAGAGATGGGTACTTGTCTTGTTACTTGATTCAATCAACTTGCAATGTCTTATTACATGGATAATGCTTTCAATAGCATGAAGTTACACTTTATTCAAATGGAATTACAAAAGCAGGCCTTAGAGCCTTGATGATTACAATGACTTTCACACTTGATCAACTTAATCAAACTCAATGATGTCAACACCTCACAATACAACAAGGGAGCATCACCTTGTCCATTGAGGGAGCATCACCCCAACACTTGAAACTCGCAGGCCTCAAGATTACAAGCTCAATAGCTTTGCAGAGAGAATTTTGTCAAAATGATGAGATACCAAATGAATGAGAGAGCTCCTCCTTTTATAGGCCTTCCAAAGGCAATGAAGGCACATTTTTCAATGCACAAAGAGGAACCAAGGCACGTTTCCCAAGAAGCATATCCAAGGGAATATTCCAATTGATGACTCATTCTGAGTTGGCAATCTTATCCAGAGGCCCTAACAGGATCCAAATGCTATCCTTCTAACCAATGGGCATTCAGGTAGTTGTAACAACCTTATCTCCTTCTAGAAACACTTAGGCACAGATTCAAGGTTCTTTTGACTTGGGCGCCAAGTTGAGGTGGTCTCTTCATGAAGTTGCACCTTGCCAATTTTAGGTGCCAAATAGAGTTTATAGATGCTCTAGATTGCTTCGAAGGTTAGGCGCCAAAACAACATTATTAAGGAGGTGTTTAAATGCTAGGCGCCAATCTGATGGTGTAGAGGCATGAGGATGTGCCTAGTGAAGTCTGACGTTTCTATATGTTTTCAAATGCTTATCAATCCTTCAATGGAGACTTTTTGGATTTTGATTCAAGATTAGGCGCCCAAATGAGCCCTCTGGAGTCTAGGCACTCACTTCATGCATTATGAGTTCTAGGTGCCAATTTGATGCTCCATCACAAGGAAGGTGCACCCATACTTGCAAGTATTCTCCTTCAAAACCTAGGCACTAGTTGAAGGTAGTGAATGCCAAGAAATGCGCCTAGCAGGATGAAGTCCTCTGAAGTCGTCAAAACAGAACAAAATACTTGTCCGGCATCAAGATAACCTTAGGCACTTCAAGAAGGAAGTTGGAACATGAATAGGCGCCAACTTGTCTAGGCGCAAACCAAAGCTTGTGGAGGATATTCAAGGCGCCCAAGATTCCTTGAAGACTTCCCAAAGTTCCAATGCTCATAACTTCTTCTGGTTCACTCTAGAGTTAGGCGCCACAACTGAGATCTTCAACTTGATCTAGGCGCACTTATTAGTAGAAAAGGTTCTAGATGGGCGCCTTTAGATGAGAGAGGTCTTTCCTTGCTAGAATCTTCAACTCTGGCATCATTTGATTCAAAAATACCTTCTTCTTTCTAGCGCCTAACTCATTTGGAGGACTTAGAGTCCATTTCATCAAGGAGGTGCATTTTCTATGCCATGAAGTCTTGTTTTGGTGCCTTGGTGAGTTTAGGAGTTCATTTCATATCATTTGATCACCCTTTGGTGCCTAAGGTGAGAACTTATCCTTGTTTGCCTTAGTCAACATCTCATCTCTTCGACAACTCACAACCAAGTGAACTGGAAGCACCTTCTAGGTTGGGCGCATTTTAAGGTTTGCAGACTCAAGCTGTGGCGCCTTGATCCCTAGGCGCCTATTTGAGTACTTGACAAGCGCCTTTCTTGCCTAGGTGCATTTTGAGGGTGAGATAGGCAAGTAAGGGTGCCAAACTAGTCCTTAAGACTTCTCTCCTTCTATCAAGTCAACTTCAACCATGTGAGAGAGTTCTATCCTAGGTGCCAAAATGGAAATGTCTTATCAATAGGTGCATCTTACAAAGCTTTCAATCCCAGGCACTAGAGTTGACAAGTTTTGATCAACATATATGCCCATGCTAGGAGTTTACCCAAGTGACTTCACTTATCTTCAAAACTTTCAATCTACCACTCATTCATGCTAGGCGCTTAACTGGAGGATCCCTGAGAACATGTATTGGCATCATGTAGTTCTAGGCGTTTATTTTGGTGAATTCTACAAGACATTGGTGCCTAAGCATGAAAACTTCATTCCCCATCAACTTAGCTTATCTCATAACTAGGCACTGGGTTGGAGGAGGTTAACCACAAGGAGCACCTCTAGTTGGTTGCTATATTGAGTGCTAAAATTGACTTTGGAAGTTGGGCGCTAAAATGAGGCTGAATTGTCAAGGAATGCGCCTGGAAACTGTGATCACTGGAGTTGATAAAACCACTCCCAGACTTAGTCAAATTTCAAGTTTCTGATTTTGCTCCTGCAAAACAAAAGGTTAAGTTAGTCAAAAACCAATTCATTCCCTCATTATTTAGAATTAGCCTCCGAGAATGAGGAATAGGCTAATCCATTATACACTTGATGATCAAGCCGAAAACGGGGACATGACAGTCTCCCCTTCCCGGGATTGCTTGTCCTCAAGCAATTGAAGGTTAGGATGCTCCAAAATCTTTTCACCTTCCCAAGTAGCATCCTCCATTGGCAACCCTTTCCACTTCACTAGATATTCTCTTATGCTTCGGTTGTGCAGTTTCTTCTCCCTTATGTCCACCACACTCTCAGGTTCAAGTGCAAGCATTCCTTCTTCATCAAGTGGTGGTAGTTCATTAGTTGAAACCACATGTTGACCTAGTGCCTTTTTGAGACATGACACATGAAACACATTGTGGATGCGGCTTCCTGCTGGCAAGTCAAGTTCGTATGCCACTTCCCCTACTCTTCTCAACACTTTGTAGCGTCCGTAGAACCTTGGTTTCAATTTCTCTACACCTGACTTCTTCAAAGTACTCTGTCTATATGGCTGAAGGTGTAGAAACACCATGTCACCTATTTCAAAGCTTCTTTCAACCCGATGTTTGTCGACATACAACTTCTGTTGATTTTGAGCTCTTTGCAAGTTGTCCTTAAGGACTCTCAAAATATCTTGAGTATCCTTCATCAATTCACTTACTCTGGGAGCTCTACTACCATCCAATGCCAGATCAACAAATGAAACTGCTTCATATCCGTTCAAAGCTCGAAAGGGGGTCATGCCAATTGACATGTGAAAAGTGGTGTTGTAGCATTATTCACCCAGATGTAGCCACTTAATCCAAGCACGCTGATGATCAGACACATAGTTTCTCAAGTATCCCTCTAGCCATTTGTTTACAATTTCAGTCTGTCCATCAGTTTGAGGATGATAACTAGTGCTTGGTGTCAGGTCAGTTCCAGCTAGTCGAAATAGCTCCCTCCAGAACACACTGATGAACTGGCTATCTCGATCACTTACTATGGTCTTAGGAAGGCCATGTAGTCTGAAGACCTCACGAAAGAATAACTCAGCTACTTGCAATGCTGATGACTCAACTGGAATTGCAAAGAAGTGAGCATACTTAGTTAATCTGTCCACAACTACATAGATGCAGTCTCTTCCATTCACCTTCAAAAGACCTGTGATGAAGTCCATAGAGATACTCTCCCACTTATGTTTAGGAATTGGCAGTGGCTAGAGTAATCCTGCTGGAAATGTATGTTCTGACTTATTCTGTTGACAAATCAGACATTCCCTGACATACTGAAGAACTTCTCCCTTTAGACCTTTCCAAGTGAATCTTTCTCTGATCTGTCTGTATGTCTTGAAGTAGCCAGGGTGTCCTGCAATTAGAGTATCATGGTAAGTCTGCAAAATCTATTGCTTCAGCTCTGATTCAGGAGTCAGATAGATTCTATCTTTGTAATAGATGATTTCATCAATCACCTTGTACCTATCATCCTGAATGATTCCATCCATGATCTCACAAGAAAATTTAGATTTGGAATACTCAACTAGGAGCTGAGACTTCCAATCAACTGAAACTTTGCTCATGGCACAAACAACAGGTTTTCTAGACAAGGCATCAGCAACCACATTCTTCTTACCTTTCACATATTCAATGTCGAAATCATATGCCTGTATCTTCACAACCCACTTCTGCTGTCTTTCATTCAAGTCCTTTTGCCCTAGAAAGTATTTCAAACTGTTGTGATCAGTTCGGACCACAAACTTAGATCCAACTAGATACTGGCGGAACTTAGCCAAGGCATGCATGATTGCCAGCATCTCTTTATCATAAGTCGAGCGCAATATTTCTATATCCTTCAACTTTCTGCTTTCGAATGCGATGGGATTACGATCTTGCATCAATACTGCTCCAATGCCTTCTCCCGAAGCATCACATTCTAGAACAAAGGACTTAGTAAAATCTGGCAAAGCCAACACTGGTGTGGTACTCATTACTTCCTTCAATCTATCAAATGCAGCTTGAGCTTCCATTGACCAGATGAAAGCACCTTTCTTTGTTAGATTTGTCAAGGGTGCAACAAGCTGTGAGAATCCCCTAACAAATCTTCTGTAATAGCTGCAGAGGCAAAGGAAACCTCTTAGTTCTGACACATTCCTGGGAACTGGCCAATTGCGAATAGCTTCAATCTTCTCTTCTTGAACTTTCACGCCATTTGCTCCTACCACATGACCCAGGTATAGAATTTCCTTTAAGCCAAAATCGCACTTAGACATCTTTGCATACAAAGATTGATTCTCCATGACATTCAATACTTCATCTAAGTGTTGGAGATGTTCTTCCCATGTCTTGCTGTAGATCAAGATGTCGTCGAAGAAAACCAATAGGTACTTCCTCAACTGCTTATTAAAAACGTGATTCATGTAGGACTGGAAAGTGAATGGTGCATTTGTTAATCCAAATGGCATTACCATAAATTCATAGTATCCATAATGGCATCTGAATGTTGTCTTTGGAATATCTTCTTCTCGGACACAGATTTAATGGTAACCGGATTGAAGATCTATCTTTGAAAAATAGATTGCTCCATGCAGCTCATCTAGTAGTTCATTAATCCTAGGTATTGGATACCTATTCTTGATGGTCTTCTTGTTCAATGAGCGATAGTCAATACACATCCGCATTGTTTCATCCTTCTTTTTCACTAGCACCACAGATGATGTAAATGGACTTGATGATGGTCTTATGTGCCCCATATCGATCAATTCTTTGATCGTCTTCTCAATTTCAATCTTGAAATGCCTTGGATGCCGATAAGGTGCAATGTTGATGGGTTTTGTCCCATCTTCCAGTTCAATGACATGTTCAAAACCTCTATCAGGAGGTATTCCTGGAGGTATATCCCTAAATACTTTACCATGCTTATCTAACATTGCTTGAATATCCACAAGATAAAGTTCTTCTATAGAGAGAATCTGGTTGTCCTTGATGCAAACCTGTGCTACCCATTCAATATCATTGTGTCTGAAAAATGCTTCCATTCGTTTAGCAGAGACAACTTTGGGATTTCCATCAGATACTGACTTCAGTTTGATCTTCCTCCCCTCATGCATGAACTCCAATTCCATCTTTTGGAAATCCTGGACTATTCTTCCAAGTGAATGCAACCATTGAACTCCAAGCACTACATCAATATGTCCCAGTCCAACTACATAGAAATCATCCTATAAAGAATAATCACCCATCTGAATTGGTAGTTGGGTCACCCTTCTGGTACAACTCATTAAGAAACCATCAGCAACTGCTATTTGGAACCCTTCAAAGTCTTCAACGGTTAGACCTCGCCTCGCTACCAAACCTTCATCTATGAAGTTGTGAGTAGCACCACTGTCAATTAGACAGGTGACTCTCTGACCCTTTACAACTCCTCTTATACAGAAGGCATGATACTTAGGAACTCCTAAGATAGTTGCTAATGTTATTTTGTTCGATGTCCCTTCTGAGACATTAAGAGTCGGTTGCTCTTGTATCTCCTCTTCATCCTGTATTGATTCTTCTTCACTTCCATTATCAGATACAACTTCAATCAAGTGTGCTTTACCTTTACCAAGGCATCTATGTCCTGGTTCCCAATGTTGCTTGCAAGAAAAGCAAAGTTTCTTCCTTCTTAGCTCGTCTCTTTCAGCTGCAGATGGACCTTGAGTCATCTTTTGAGGAAAAGAGGGTCTCCTTTGAGTAGAGCTAACACCTTTATAGAACTTTTTCTTAGGCTGATATACAGGAGTAGTATCAAGATCTAGAGCAAAGTCAATTGCTTCTTCCAAATTTGCCAGCCTTTGTACCTTTACCAATGGCTTAATATGATTGTTCAATCCCTCAATGAACAACATAGTGATTCTTCTGTCAGTCATGTCAGGTACCATCACTGCTATCTTCTGAAATTCATTTACATACTGCACAACCCTTCCTTCTTGCTTGAGTTGAGTTAGTTCGTGATAGTACACTTCAGTGTCTTTTCTATCAAACCTCTGAATTAGCTTGGTTACAAACTCATCATAGGAATTTATCCTATCATGATGTTGAGAGACTAGGCCATGATGCCACCATTCATAAGCCAATCCTTCAAGATGCATTGTAGCAAATTGAATCACCTTCTTTTCTGTTAAAGGCTTAAGAGAAAGGTATGTGTCCAACTTGTTTACCCAAGCTCTAGCACTGAGCTTACCACTTCCATCAAAGGTAGGAATGGGAACACGATTTAAGGCTTCTTTATACTCCTTTGTATCATCATCCCTTCTAGGATGAAAACCTCTAGTTCTACCTCGCCTGTCCCTATCTTCCCTCTTCTGTTGGCAATATTCATTGAAAGTCATCGTATCCCGAACACGTTCTAGTAATTTGGCATAGAGATCTGCAAAGAGAGCTACCTCATCTTCAAAGTTATTCTGATCTCCTTCATCAAACTCTTCATCAGCTTCATCGTCCTGTTCAGGTGGTGGTGGAAGGAAAGTTGGTCTTAAGGGCCTATCAACTGTGGGAGTTCATGTGTGAACTCTTCTCCCTACTGCACTAGCAGCATCATCATCAACTTGTCTTTCTTGTCTTTCTTGTCTAGCTGCATCTCTACGACCTTGTCCAACTACTTCACCTTGATTCATGTTTTGAAGGGTTTGTAAGACTTGTTGCAGAATTTGAGTTGTTTGTTGTTGTCCAACAGCCATATTCCTGAACATATCTCTAGCTTCACGTTCACCCTCAGTAGGTGGACTTCTACTTCTTCTTTCCTCAGCCATGTTAGCTGGAACTTCTGTATGATGTTGTTGCTGTTGTTCTTGTTGTTGTCTAGCTCTTCTTGTATAATACCTATGTGGACCTACTTCCGGTGGCTGCATAACCCAGAGGCTGGCAGGATCACGGCTCTGATACCACTGTAAGATACCCAATTAATTCTTCCTAAAATTTTTCCTTACTTAAACAATTTTACTTGTTATCAACTCATCAACTACTCAACAACTTAAAGATATACATCAAAGATAACTACTTGAATAAATCAACCTTAGAGATGGGTACTTGTCTTGTTACTTGATTCAATCAACTTGCAATTTCTTATTACATGGATAATGCTTTCAATAGCATGAAGTTACACTTTATTCAAATGGAATTACAAAAGCAGGCCTTGGAGCCTTGATGATTGCAATGACTTTCACACTTGATCAACTTAATCAAACTCAATGATGTCAACTGAATGTCAACACCTCACAATACAACAAGGGAGCATCACCTTGTCCGTTGAGGGAGCATCACCCCAACACTTGAAACTCGCAAGCCTCAAGATTACAAGCTCAATAGCTTTGCAGAGAGAATTTTGTCAAAATGAATAGATACCAAATGAATGAGAGAGCTCCTCCTTTTATAGGCCTTCCAAAGGCAATGAAGGCATGTTTTTCAATGCACAAAGAGGAACCAAGGCACATTTCCCAAGAAGCATATCCAAGGGAATATTCCAACTGATGACTCATTCTGAGTTGGCAATCTTATCCAGAGGCCCTGACACGGATCCAAATGCTATCCTTCTGACCAATGGGCATTCAGGTAGTTGTAACAACCTTATCTCCTAGAAACACTTAGGCGCAGATTCAGGGTTCTTTTGACTTGGGCACCAAGTTGAGGTGGTCTCTTCATGAAGTTGTGCCTTGCCAATTTTAGGCGCCAAATAGAGTTTATAGATGCTCTAGAT
Source organism: Cunninghamia lanceolata (assembly GCA_027924645.1). NCBI lineage: Eukaryota > Viridiplantae > Streptophyta > Pinopsida > Cupressales > Cupressaceae > Cunninghamia > Cunninghamia lanceolata. Next base: position 1,170,801 of record BSBN01000257.1, on the reverse strand, counting down.
TGCTTCGAAGGTTAGGCGCCAAAACAACATTATTAAGGAGGTGTTTAAATGCTAGGTGCCAATCTGATGGTGTAGAGGCATGAGGATGCGCCTAGTGAAGTCTAGCGATTCTATATGTTTTCAAACGCTTATCAATCCTTCAATGAAGACTTTTTGGATTTTGATTCAAGATTAGGCACCCAAATGAGCCCTCTAGAGTTTAGGCGCTCACTTCATGCATTATGAGTTCTAGGTGCCAATTTGATGCTCCATCACAAGGAAGGTGCGCCCATACTTGCAAGTATTCTCCTTCAGAACCTAGGCACTAGTTGAAGGTAGTGAATGCCAAGAAATGCGCCTAGCAGGATGAAGTCCTCTGAAGTCTTCAAAACACACCAAAATACTTGTCTGGCATCAAGATAACCTTAGGCGCTTCAAGAAGGAAGTTGGAACATGAATAGGCGCCAACTTGTCTAGGCACAAACCAAAGCTTGTGGAGGATATTCAAGGAGCCCAAGATTCCTTGAATACTTCACAAAGTTCCAATGCTCATAACTTCTTCTGGTTCACTATGGAGTTAGGTGCCACAACTGAGATCTTCAACTTGATCTAGGCGCACTTACTGGTAGAAAAGGTTCTAGATGGGAGCCTTTAGATGAGAGAGGTCTTTCCTTGCTAGAATCTTCAACTCTGGCATCATTTGATTCAAAAATACCTTCTTCTTTCTAGCGCCTAACTCATTTGGAGGACTTAGAGTCCATTTCATCAAGGAGGTGCATTTTCTATGCCATGAAGTCTTGTTTTGGTGCCTTGGTGAGTTTAGGCATTCATTTCATATCATTTGATCACCCTTTGGCACCTAAGGTGAGAACTTATCCTTGTTTGCCTTAGTCAACATCTCATCTCTTCGACAACTCACAACCAAGTGAATTGGAAGCACCTTCTAGGTTGGACGCATTTTAAGGTTTGTAGACTCAAGCTGTGGCGCCTTGATCCCTAGGCACCTATTTGAGTATTTGACAAGTGCCTTTCTTGCCTAGGTGCATTTTGAGGGTGAGATAGGCAAGGGCGCCAAACTAGTCCTTAAAACTTCTCTCCTTCTATCAAGTCAACTTCAACCATGTGAGAGAGTTCTATCCTAGGCACCAAAATGGAAATGTCTTATCAATAGGTGCATCTTACAAAGCTTTCAATCCCAGGCACTAGAGTTGAGGAGTTTTGATCAACATATGTGCCCATGCTAGGAGTTTACCCAAGTGACTTCACTTATCTTCAAAACTTTCAATCTACCACACATTCATGCTAGGTGCTTAACTGGAGGATCCTTGAGAACATGTATTGGCGCCATGTAGTTCTAGGCGCTCATTTTGGTGAATTCTACAAGACATTGGTGCCTAAGCATGAAAACTTCATTCCCCATCAACTTAGCTTATCTCATAACTAGGCGCTGGGTTGGAGGAGGTTAACCACAAGGATTGCCTCCAGTTGGATGCTTTACTGAGTGCTAAAATTGACTTTGGAAGTTGGGCGCCAAAATGAGGCTGAATTGTCAAGGAATGCGCCTGGCAACTGTGATCACTAGAGTTTATAAAACCACTCCCAGACTTAGTCAAATTTCAAGTTTCTGACTTTGCTCCTGCAAAACAAAAGGTTAAGTTAGTAAAAACCCAATTCATTCCCTCATTATTTAGAATTAGCATCCGGGAATGAGGAATAGGCTAATCCATTATACACTTGATGATCAAGCCGGAAACAGGGACATGACAATTGGTAAAGGTTCAAAGGCCAACAAATTTGGAAGAAGCAATTGACTTTGCTCTTGATCTTGATATTACTCCTGCTTGTAGACCTAAGAAGAAGTTTTACAAAGGAGTTAGTTCAGCTCAAAGGAGACAGTCATTTCCACCAAAGAAGTTTCAAGACATGACAACTGTTGAAGAGATGAGCTCAGGAGAAAGAAACTTTGTTTCTCATGCAAGCAACCTTGGGAACCAGGACACAGGTGCCTTGGCAAAGGTAAAGCTCATTTGATAGAAGTGTTATCAGGTGAAGAGAGTGAAGTAGAATCACAAAGCAAGGAAGAATCAATTCATGATGAAGAAGAAGGAACTGATCAAGTTACTCTTGATGTTGCTACGGGAGAAGTACAAGATAAAGTAACCATTGCAACAATTTTAGGAGTGCCTAAGTATCATGCTTTTCATATAAAAGGAGTTATCAAAGGACAAAGAGTCACATGTCTAGTTGATAGTGGTGCTACTCATAACTTCATTGATGAAGGCTTAGCAACTAAGCGAGGTCTGATAGTTGAATACTTCAAAGGTTTCAAGATAGCAGTCACAGATGGATTCATTATGGATTGCACAAGGAGAGTGACCCACCTACAAATTCAAATGGGTGATTACACTTTACATGATGATTTCTATGTAGTTGGACTTGGGCATATTGATGTAGTGCTTGGAGTACAATGGTTACATTCACTTGGAAGAATAGTTTAGGATTTGCAGAAGATGGAATTGGAATTCATGCATGATGGAAGAAAGATCAAGCCGAAATCATTATCTGATGGAAATCCCAAAGTTGTCACAGCCAAACACATGGAAACATTGATCAGACATAATGATATTGAATGGGCAGCACAAGTGTGTATCAAGGAGAATCATCCTCACTCTAATGAAGAACCTTATCATGTGGATATTCAGGCTATGATAGATAAGCATAGTAAGGTGTTTGGCAATATACCTCTAGGTAGACCTCCAGAGAGGGGTTTTGAACATGTGATTGAGTTGGAGGATGGGACCAAACCCATCAACATCGCACCTTACAGACATCCCAGACACTTTAAGATTGAGATTGAGAATACAATCAAAGATTTTTTGGAGATGGGACATATTAGACCTTCATCTAGTCCCTTCGCATCATCAGTGGTGTTTGTGAAGAAGAAGGATGGAACAATGCAGATGTGTATTGACTATAGCGCATTGAATCAAAAGACTATCAAAAATAGGTATCCCATACCTAGAATTGATGAGTTACTAAATGAATTGTATGAAGCTGTATTCTTCTCAAAGATTGATCTTCGATCGGGATATCATCAAATCCGTGTTCATGAAGAAGACATCCCAAAGACAGCTTTCGGATGTCACTAGGGCATTATGAATTTTTGGTAATGCCTTTTGGTTTAACTAATGCACCTTCTACATTCCAATCTTGTATGAATCATGTTTTCAACAAGCAGTTACGTAAGTTTTTGTTAGTATTCTTTGATGATATTTTGATATATAGTAAGACATGGGAGGAACACCTCCAACATTTGGATGAAGTGCTAGAAGTCATGGAATCACAATCATTGTATGCCAAAATGTCTAAGTGTGCTTTTGGCATGAAGGAAATCCTGTACCTGGGGCATGTTATTGGAGCTAATGGGGTGAAAGTTCAAGAAGAAAAGATAGAAGCTATTCGTAACTGGCCAATACCTAGGAATGTATCTGAATTAAGGAGTTTCCTTGGCTTATGTATCTACTACAGAAGATTTGTTAAGGGATTCTCATAGCCTTTTGCACTCTTAACAAATCTAACAAAGAAAGGAGCTTTCGTTTGGTTGATGGAAGCTCAAGAACCCTTTGAAAGGTTGAAGGAGGTGATGAGTACAACACCAGTGCTAGCTTTGTCAGATTTCACTAAACCCTTTGTGCTAGAATGTGATGCCTCTAGAGAAGGCATTAGGGCAGTGTTGATGCAGGATCATCATCCAATTGTGTTTGAAAGTAGGAATTTGAAGGACATAGAAAGGCTATCTTTGACATATGATAAAGAGATACTGGCTATCATGCATGCTTTGGCTAAGTTTCGCCAGTATCTAGTTGGATCTAAGTTTGTGGTTAGGACTGATCACAATAGTTTGAAGTACTTCCCAGGGTAGAAGGATTTGAATGAAAGACAACAGAAGTGAGTTACAAAGATACAGGCATATGATTTTGATATTGAGTATGTGAAAGGTAAGAAAAATATTGTTACTGATGCCTTGTCTAGAAAACCTGCCATCTATGCCCTAAGTGAAGTTTCTGCTGATTGGAAATCTCAGCTTCTTGTTGAGTATTCCAAATCTAAATTTGCTTGTGAGATCATGGATGAAGTCATTCAGGATGATAGGTACAAGGTAGTTGACGACATCATCTATTATAAAGATAGAATCTATCTGACTCCTGAATCCAAGCTAAAGCAGCAAATTTTGAAGGCATACCATAATACTCCACTTGCAGGACACCCTGGCTACTTCAAGACCTACAGACAGATCCGAGAAAGATTCACCTGGAAAGGTTTAAAGGAAAATGTTTTGCAATTTGTTAGGGAATGTTTGACTTGTTAGCAGAACAAGTCAGAACATACTTTTCCAGTAGGATTACTCCAACCACTGCCAATGCCAGGACAAAAGTGGGAGAGTATCTCTATGGATTTCATCACAGGTCTTCCGAAGGTGAATGGAAAAGACTGTATTTATGTAGTTGTTGACAGGTTGACAAAGTATGCTCACTTCTTTGCAATTCCAGTTGAGTCATCAACATTGCAAGTAGCTAAGTTATTCTTTCATGAAGTCTTCAGACTACATGGCCTTCCTAAAACCATAGTCAGTGATCGAGATAGCCGGTTCATCAGTGTGTTCTGGAAAGAGCTATTTCGACTAGCTGGAACTGACCTGACACCAAGCACTAGTTATCATCCTCAAACTGATGGACAGACTAAAATTGTAAATAAATGGCTTGAGGGATACTTGAGAAATTATGTATCTAATCATCAACATGCTTGGATTAAGTGGCTACATCTAGGTGAGTACTGCTACAACACCACTTTCCACATGTCAATCGACATGTCTCCCTTTCAAGCTTTGTATGGGTATGATGTAGTTTCATTTGTTGATCTTGCACTGGATGATAGTAGAGCTCCTCGAGCAAGAGAATTGATGAAGGATACCCAAGACATTTTGAGAGTCCTTAAGGACAATTTGTAGAGAGCTCAAAACTAGCAAAAGTTGTATGTCGACAAACACCGGGTTGAATAGAGCTTTAAAGTAGGTGACATGGTGTTTCTATGCCTTCAGCCATATAGACAGAGTACTTTGAAGAAGTTAGGTGCAGAGAAATTGAAACCCAGGTTCTATGGACCCTATAAGGTGTTGAGAAAAGTAGGGGAAGTGGCATACAAATTTGATCTGCCAGCTAGAAGCCGCATCCATAATGTGTTTCATGTGTCGTGTCTCAAAAAGGCACTAGGACAACATGTGGTTTCATCTGATGAACTTCCACCACTAGATGAAGAAGGAATGCTTGCACTTGAACCTGAGAGTGTGGTGGATATGAGGGAGAAGAAACTATACAACCGAAGCATAAGGGAATATTTGGTGAAGTGGAAAGGGTTGCCGATGGAGGATGGTACTTGGGAAGGAGAGAAGATACTTGAGCATCCTAACCTTTAATTGCTTGAGGACAAGCAATCCCAAGAAGGGGAGACTGTCATGTCCCCATTTCCAGAGTGGTCCACATTGAACAATGGTTTAGCCTACTCATCATTCTCGGAGGCTAATACCAATCTTGAGGGAATGAACTTGGTTTTTGGCTAACATATTGTTTTAGTTTTGTAGGATTAAGTCAAAGACCATTCCAGTTGTCTGTATTGATTTTGGCTAAATTGGCTAAGTCTGAGAACCATTTCATCAATCCAAGCATCAAAGTTGTCAAGAGATGAGTTTGATTGAGTCTTCATGTTTAGGTGCAAATGTCACATTGACCAGCCAAGAATGTGCACCTAGCTTGGAATGGGGGTTTCAATGACTCCAAGGAGTGGCTCTACCTTTGGAGATGATGTTATCAACCTCAAAAAACATCATACATTTCAAATTTTGGAGGAAATTGGCTAAGTATAGCCTAGGCGCATATTCCACATCAAATCCTCCAAATGTGCGCCTAGATAATAATGAAGACTAGGAAGTGAACTTGGGTTTTCCCATCAAGGCGCTCACCAAGACATGATTGTTTGTTACTCCAAATGCTATAGGAATTGGAGATTTGGCAAGATAATCCTTCAAAATTCTCAGGCGCAACTTCCCCCTTGCAACGCCTTAATGTGCGCCTAGTGGTAGCTACTCAAATATGCACCTAAATGGAGAAGTGGCCTCTAATCTCCTCATTCAGTCAAGGTGCTCATTTGGAATGATGTTATAGCTCACTTCAATGACTTCAAATGTAAGCATTTGCATGGAGGATGATCATCTCAAGTATAGGCACAAATTCTCTCTTGTCCAAACCCAAAAGTGTGCCTAACTTAGAAGATTCTTCCAATCCGCTTGGATATGAGGTGTTTGGGAAAGTAGAGACAAAATGTTGTATAAAGGAGACAAGGTTAGGTGTTAAAGGAGCAAAAATCATCTTAGGCACCAAATTGTGATAATGTGCGCCTAGGCATAGCAAGGTGCCAATTCTTGATTCCAACTTCCCAAAATTGCACCTAGGAAGGAATGGAGATTTCAATACACTCAAGTTGAAAGGCGCTTAATAGGAGATGGTGAACTTGTCTTAGAAATGATTTGAATTGGAGGTTTTAACAAAGAAAGACTATACTTTTCCTAAGGTGCCAATCTAGACTTTTCCTACCAATAAGTGCGCCTAAGTGAAGATGAGGGCTAAGACAAGGTTTTGAATACTCTGGCTATGGGCACTTGGATAAAGAAGCATCATAAGGTCTACTAACAAATGTTTGGAGTCTTGAATAGAGTAGAAAATCATCACAAATGTGTTAGGCGCAATATCAAGTCTCTAGAACACTAAATATGCACCTCAAGTAGAGTGACTTAGCATTAGAGCTAGTAGACTTCCTCCGGAGAAAGAAAACAAAACAAGGAAGCATTCTCTAGTTGCCTCACTTTCAATTGGCACCTAATTCTCAGTTAGGCGCAAGTTCATGATCAAACTACCTCAGTTGCGCGCCTAGAGTAAGTTACAAGTACCTGAGCTCTCATTGGTCAATAAGATGATATTGGGATCTATACCTATTCATTGGGTAAGGTTGCCAACTTAGAATAAGTCATCAGATGGAATATTCCCTTGGATATGTTTCTTGGGAAATGTGCCTTGGTACCTCTTTGTGCATTAAAAAACGTGCCTTCATTGCCTTTGAAGAGCACTATAAAAAGAGGAGAGCACTCCTCATTTGGTATCTTACATCTTTGGCAAATTTTCCTCTCTTTAAAGCTTTATGCTTGTGATCTTGAGGCATGCAAGTTTCAAGTAGTTGGGGTGATGCTCCCTCGACTAACAAGGTGATGCTCCCTTGTTGAATTGTGAGGTGTTGACATCTAGTTGACATCATTGGGCTCAATTGAAGTGATCTACATCAACTAGTGAGATAGAGCTAGTTGTGAAGAAGTTGAAAGCATTGTAAACATCTAGGCTTCAAGGTCTTTTCTTGCAATCATTTGAATGAGGTTGTATATTCATGCCATTGCGGGCAATCATCATTGTAATAATACATTTGCATTAAGTTGAATCAAGTGATAATATAAGTGCCAAACTTCAAGTTGATTCATGCAAGTTGCCTTGTTATCTTTTCATATGTGATGTTAAGTAGACTAAGTAGTTGAAAAGTTAAGTGCAAGTAAATTTAACTAAGTATAGTGAAGTTTTTAGTTAGTACTAGTTGGGTATCTTACATTTTTTTTAGGCCAAAATCTAGAACTGTCAGCCCATCAGTGTCTCACACAACAGACTTGTGTTTGAGGTTCCCTCCAACAACGGATACATTTGTTCGTTTGTCCAAGATAGAGATTGAGGCCTAGTTTGGTAGGAGGCCATTACCCCCTGACAAATAAAGTAAACTATCTCCACCTTACTAATTCAATTACCTGGTAGCACAATGGTTTTTTGATCATGTTGCATGCAAGACGACATCATTCACCATTTTTTGCAAATTTCGACAAAGAGGGAGCTTTTTTCTTTTTGTCATATGTTGCAAACCAGGAGGCATATTTTCACGTTCTTATAGTCATTGGAAAGGTGGTTTAGTGAGCTTCACTGTGGCATAGGTGATTTTTTTAGATTTTGTCATTTTTTACCAGTTTTAGTAGCCCGAAGGTATTTTTTTCTTGCAACTGGCATAACGTTTGCATACAACATCGAAATCTGGTGATTTTTTTTTGAAATTGCTCAAAAAATCACAAGGAATCTGATTGTAACCTTTGGTTTTTCCCTTGATAAGATTTTTTTGCTCAAAAGTTGTAAAAATAACCATGTGTTATAAACAGTTGATTTAAGCTTGTCGATTGTACAAAATTCACTATTCTTTCATTGTACTTTGTTGGGGGGGTGAAAGACACAATTTAAGTGCCCTTGTGTCTTTAGTTCTTGGTGTTTTTTCTACTACACATGGCAGAAAGTGTGTCTATAAAACCACTCACTCCACATAATTACCACACATGGCAGTTAAAAATGAAACAACTGCGATCTAAGGGACTTTGGCAAATGCTAGAGGATAATCCACCTGGTTTCACTAAGGAGTTTGAAAGATTTGCTTATAAGAACAAATTAGATGAAGCTATGGGAATCATATGATGCATGTATCAGACAACTTGTTTCATATTGTGGAGTGTAAAACACCTAAGCAAATTTGGGATAAACTTGAAGAATTGTATGGTACCATCAATGAATTCCAAATCTTGCAACTACAGGGAAAATTGAAATTACTCTCTCCAAATAGCTTTCCTACTATCCAGGATTTTGTAGAAAAATTCAAGATGCTCTTGTCACAATTAAAAGGATGTGGGTATGATAAAACTGAAAAGGAATGCATCTTCTTGATTTTGTCAAAGTTGAAGGGCCCAGTTCAAGTGTTTTCATCTACCTTCTATTCTACTATGGATGCCTTTGGTAAAGAATTTAAGATGCCTAGCTTTGAGTTGTTTTGTGAGCATCTTACTAAGGAGCAAATTAAGTTACTTCAAATGGATGCACTTCCTAGTTCTATGAGTCAAGCCTTGATGGCCTCATCCTCCAAGGGTAAAGTTAAGAATAAGAAGAAGCCCAAGCCATAATTTCCTTCAGGTAGTCCACTCCACCTAATCCTTCCAAATCTGGCAAGTCTTCCTCCAAGACAAAGAAGAAGAAAGGTGGCACTTGTTTTTTTGTGGCATAACAGGTCATGATGAGTCTCATTATTTTAAGTGGTTAGAGGCTTTGGAGGAAGCTATGAAGAAGCACAAGATTTTTATCCCCAATCCCTCCTCTACAGTTAAAGGACATGCTCTTTCAGCAAATGGCTTGCTTGCATCTTTAGATAGCTGGATACCTGATTTAGGTGCTTCACATCATATGACCAATTCACTTGATCTACTTGAGACTCTTTCTGATACTAGCACTTCTCAGATTGCAATGGGGAACTCTTCATAGATTTTAGTCATGGGGACAGGCACCATTCAATTGCAAAATGGTTGCATTGAGGATGTTCTTTTTGTTCCTACGATTTTTGCAAATCTTCTATCCATATATCAGATTTTTCATTCTAGGGATGGGAAGAAAGTTGAGTTTACTCCTCACAATGTGGTTATTAGATAGCTACACGATCTTGTGACAATTATTGCTACATGGAGAGTGGATCATGCATCTCGACTATACAAATTTGATGGATTTGAGTCTTCATCAGGATCATCTCTTATAGCACATGTCAATGCCTTGAGCAAGCTTTGGCATGAGAGGTTTGGACATCTGAATTATAGTTATCTTCAACAAATGAGCACAAAGAAGTTGGTTCTTGGTCTACCTAAGATTTCTTGTAGAGAGGGAGTTTGTCTAGGATGTGTACTTGGCAAACATCATCAGGATCCCTTTCCTAAGGGCCAGGCTACTCAAGCTTCGGCACCCTTGGAGGTGGTTCATAGCGATCTCATGTCTTTTCCAACTCCATTTTCAGGGTCCAAGTATGTGCTCACTTTCATTGATGATTTCTCACAACGCACATGGGTGTACTTTCTTAAGTACAAAAGTGATGTTTTTGACACATTCAAGACTTACAAGGCATTTGTGGAGAAGCAATCAAGAATTTCTCTTTGATAGATACACATAGATAATGGGGGGAATATGTGAGCCAGGCTTTTTAGGATTTTTGCAGTGAGTATGGAATTTAGCATCAATTTTTAGTTCCTTACACTCCTCAGCAGAATGGTGTGGTTGAGAGAAAGAATAGGACTTTATGGGAGATGGAAAATTGCATGATTTAGTCTAGGTCTATGGATCCCTCTTTTTAGGCTGGAGTAGTCAATTGTGCCAACTATATTCATAATTGTATGTGTCACAAGGCACTGCAACATATGACTCCCAAGGAGGCTTGGTCCCATGTCAAGCCTAATGCATCCTTCTTCAGAGTATTCAGTAGTGAGGCATGGGCATTCATTCTGAATGGTTAGCGTAAGGCTATAGAGAAGAAGAGTCAACCTTTGATTTTTGTTGGCTATTGTGAGGATATGAAGGCTTACAGATTGTTTGATCATGTCACTTAGGATGTCTACTTTCGTAGAGATGTCCATTTTAATGAGTCCTTCACACAAGTAGATTCCTCCTCCACTTCTTCTTCCTCACTACATACTCCACCTTCTTCATCGTCACTTGAGGATATTTTGCTTCTTCAGGATGATACTGATGATGGTCCTGCTCCACCACCTCCTCAAGCACCAATTTTGCCTCGCAGGGCCTGTACTACTCTTGAGGAGGCTAGTCCACTTGTTGGTGATCCTACAGATACTCACCACACTCATTCACAGACAACAAGTGTCAGTCTTTTGAGTCATGCCATTTCCACAAATCCTCAAAAGTTTTCAAATGTCGCAAGTATTCCAGAGTGGGACAATACAATAGTTGAGGGGTATTCTTCTTTAATGAAGAATCATACTTGGGATCTTGTTCCTCTTCCTAAGGGAAGAAAATTGGTTCGGTGCAAGTGGGTGTACTGCACCAAAATGCAGCTGATGGTTCTATAGACAAGTACAAGGCTCGTATTGTTGCTAAGGGGTTTTCTCAAATTGAGGGTATTGACTACTCTGAGACCTTTGCTCCTATTGCCAAGATGGATTCCATTCATCTTGTAGTTTCTCTTGCTGCATCTTAAGGATGGTCAGTGTATCAGATGGATGTGAAGAGTGCCTTGTTACATGGTGATCTTCATGAGGAGATTTACATGGAGCAGCCTCCAAGTTTTGTGCAGGACTCTTCACTTGTTTACATGCTTTGTCGTTCATTATATGGTCTCAAACATGCCCCTAGGGATTGGAATGAGAAGATGAATAGTTTCCTGCTTGCTTCCAGTTTCACACGATGCCATTCTGACCCTATAGTTTACACTCAAAGATGCAAAGATGATATTTTGATCCTTGTGCTTTATGTGGATGATTTGATTCTCACAGGTAGTTCTACCTCAATGATCCAGAGTATTCAACAAGCATTGATGGAGTGCTTTGATATGATAGATCTTGGTCTTCTACACTACTTCCTTGGTCTTCAGGTTCACCAGACTACTAAGGGGATCTTCATTTTTTAGTAGAAGTATGCTCTTGATTTGCTTCAAAGATTTGGCATAGTTGATTACAAGCCTTCCCTACACCATTTCAGTCAGGTGTTCTACTGTCTACCAGTTGTACTACTCCCACAGTTGATGCGACATTGTATTGGCAGTTGGTTGGCAGTCTTTTGTACTTGACACACATTCGTCCTAATATTTCCTTTGCGGCTGGACTTGTCTCCTATTTCTCCCAGGAGCCACATGAGAATCATTGGAAGGCAACCAAAAATATCTTGAGGTATATTCAGGGCACATCACACTTTGGCATTCATTACACATCAGGAGCTTCTTCGATTATGGGCTTCACTGACTCAGATTGGGCTGGTGATGTTAATGATCGGAAGTCCACTTCTGGTTTTGTTTTCTACCTTGGTTTTGGCTTGATTGCATGGTCTTGCAATATGCAAACAACTATTGCATTATCATCGAGAGAGGCTGAGTATCGAGGTGTAGTTTTGGCTAGCTAGGAGGGTCTTTGGTTTCGACAGTTGATGACTGAGTTTAGATTTCCTCTAGATCATCCCACTACTCTTTGGTGTGATAGTCAGAGTTGCATTCACATTTCTCGCAACCCCATGGAGCATTAGCATACTAAGCACATCGAGATCCACATGCACTTCATCAGGCAGCTCATCTAGGATGGTGTTCTCAGCTTGGAGTACTTGCCTACTGAGGAGCAGGTTGCAGACATCTTCACTAAACCTTTGGCATTGCCTTATTATCTTCAATTGTGATCGATGCTTGGGGTGAAGGAAGTTGTCCTTGGGGGGTCTTCTTGAGTCCTCCTTCACTTTTTCATGTTTTTTCGTTGCATGTTTTCTCTCTTTTTGAGGAGTTTTTTCCCATGAGGTTTTCTCCTTTTCTCCACTTGTGAGAGATTGTTTGTACATGGGTACCTAACATGGCCTTATTGCTGGGACCCATCTTTGCATTTGTTTGTTCCTCCCTAAGTTGCACTTAAGGGGGGGTGTTGGTGTGAATAGGGTTATTACCTATCCGGTTTAACCCTTGTTGTGTGGATAATATATTATTTAACTATTTATTAGTTAAATAATACTCACACACATGTTCACATGTTAAGTTGACTTAGGAAGCATTCTAGTTGTTTTCTAAATGTTTCTAGTTTGTCTAGTTGTTGTTGATAGTTGTCATCTTATCCTATAGTTGTCACATGACATAGGATTAAGACACTTGTCACATGACTACAACATCTTGTGTTTCACCTTGGTCTTTATAACCAAGGCCTCATTGTACATTGTTGTAATCTAGTATTGTTGTATCATGGCAATATAACATTCTTTCTGCTTGTCTCTCTTGTGTAGAAGGTTACTTGGTTTTGCAGATTTGATCCTGGTGGTTGATTGCTCCAACACTAATCAATAAGTTCCTCGAACAATTTCAAGCAAACATTGGACCTCAAGTCTCTTTGACCGATTTGGTCCATTGTAAACAAGGAATAAAGGAGAAAGTAATAGATTTTATGGGGTGTTATCAATCCCTCTTTTCACAAGTTCAATATTCTATTCTAGATGTTGATGTACAAAGAATCTTCATTGGAAACTTACAACCTCACATCTGTGATAAAATCTTGTTAATGCGTTATGATTCTTCCACTCATCTTTGCACGGCTCTCTATGATTACCAACTATCAGTTAGTCAGTATGAGAATAATCACTCATTGGCTCCAGTTGGTCAATCTGAAGCCTCAAACACTCATTCATTCAAAAGACACAACAAAAATTTCATCAAAATCAATGCAATTTCATCCAATCACATAAGAAAACATGTGGCAACTGCATCACCTTCTACTCTTGCCCCATATAAATTGAAACCAAAGACAATACATTTCACACCATTATCAGAGTCTCTCTACTCTATAATGATGCAACTATTGAACAACAATATCATCAAGTTCCTACCCATTCGACCTTATCCAAGTAAGATGCAATCATCTTCTTTCGATTCACAGGCCTTTTGTCAATTTCACTGCACCACTGATCATGAAACTGAAAGACGTATGCATCTTAAACATGAAGTTCAAGACCTCATTGATTCCAATGTCATCCAGGTTGCTAGTGTAGATGACAAAGGAAATAAATCGGTGGCTCCACCTAATCAAAACTTACAAATATATACAAATCCATTACCTCATCATGAATCTGATCTTGTGGATCCATCTCAAGAGATGCTATGTTCTTATAATCATCAAGAACAAGACTATGAAGGTGATATTTGCATGGTAGATGTTCGCCCTCATAAAGAGCAAGTAGAACTAGAACCAACTATATCTTTCACTCCTTATGATGCTACTATTGAAGCTCCCGAAGGACCTCTATACATCACCATTTGAATAAATGATAAACTCATAAGAGGTGCTATGATCGATCCTATTTGCATGGTAAATGTAGTAACTGAAGAGTTTCTCTACATGCATAGTTTACACCGCAATAACTACGATGTATCCAAAATCGTGATTAGAGCACATGATGGCTCTATCCTTCCAACTCTTGGTGCATTGACCCTTGCCGTCAAGGTCAAGCCAAGAACTTTGGATGTTACTTTTATTGTCATTCCAACATCAGACTTATTTCATGTGAAGTCAGGTCACCCATGGCTCCGCTCCATGAAGGCAGTCCCCTCTATGGTTCATAAATGCCTAAAGTTTCCATTTGAGGGATGTGTGCACATTGTGGATCACAGTTGGTACCAGCCCGTCGCTCGTCATGGACACTTTACACTTGACTACTTCTAGCCAAAACCACTTGGAGGTGCTTGAGCTAGAGAGGATTTATTCTTTTTATCATATAAAAAATATAAAGCACATAAAATTGTTGAATTGTCGCTTAGTAACATACCTTCTAGTGATGTCCCTAGACCTCCTCGATCTTCTGAGGCTACGACAATAGTTCACTCTGTCCCATAGGTGGCAAATGAAGTTAAGCATGAATTGAAGGTTCTTCCCTGTCCCTAAGTGTCTGGTAGATATGCTGAGGTTCCCCCTCTACCATCCGTTCAAGTACAATGAGACAACCATCGAGCACAAAATAGACCTCCCCGCAATTGCAATATTAATTTTATCCCATCTACCTCCACAGAGACTAGTGGAAATCAATCTATTGCATGTGTATTATTTCCTAAGGTTTCTCAACCGCTTGTGGATGCTCAAGTAGTTCCACCTGTTTCACAAGTTGAGAAGGAAGAGAAACCCGCATTGAGGAACCTTGCCCCCATGGTCTCTCAATCTTTGGTGGTTCCTCTTATTTCTTCTAATGTTCCTGAAGCAAAGGAAGAAAAGTAACCCACATTGGAAGATACTATGATTCCCTTAACAAACATCACAAACAAAACTAAGCGAAATCAAATTGCAAGAGAACGAAAGAAGTGTCATCATGTTATGGCTCACCTTGCTGCAGCAGAGGAGAATTTCCCTCCTTGCAAGCATGAGTCACCAATGGATGCGAAGGAGAAACCTACTAGTGCTTCATCTCCTCTAGCGAAAGATAGTACTTCACAACCCATAGCGAAACCTATCGTGCTATATTCTGACAATGAATATGAAGATAATAATGGTATAGGTATGAATCTTGTTCCTTACACCACACTTGATATAGTTCCTCGTACATCTTGTCCACCTTCCCAAATTGGTGATGAGCGAGATTGGGTGGAAGACGATTTGCTCTAGGCCAACTTGTGAGTGTGACCCCTATTTCTATTGTGTCATGATTGCATGCAATTGTTTTCCACCGTAATATTTTTCTTGATGCTTTATTTATGTTGTTGTTAAGATCTCTTTGGATGACCCTTGACACCCTTGTAGGTGCAAGGATACAAAGGGACCAAAATTTGTTGTGACATTCTTTCTATTTGTATCACCATTCTTCTATATGTCGTAAGTTGCATTGTTGTTTCCTTTGGGGATGATGCAAGGCGTAGGATGATTTGTTATTCTTCCTTGTTGACCCAAGGTTTTATTTGATTTCATGTGATATTTAATCATTTGTCCATGTAGTTCTACCAACTGGTGGATGATGACAATTCGAATACTTATAATCCTATTATACAACCATTCATATACTGACACTAGTTAGGTAGATCCCTTTGTGTTGTTACTTTATAGTATTCAATCTAACTTGTTATTTATTGTGTGATTTGATTTATGTGGCACCTTGTTGCTATGCTTGGTGTCATACCATGACTACACAAGAAATTGTGTATAATGCTCACAGTATCGCTTCAGTTTGCCTTTTGTGGGGGCAACCCCTTATTGTGATGTAGTTTTTGGGAACACATATCATATGGGGATGTGCTTCCGAAAATCTCCCATGCCTATCCTGTAGTTTGTTCTACCTTAAAGCATTTTCTCCCTTTAGCAATCACTTTAAGCTGGGGGCATACATCGCGCTATGCTTCTTTTTTTATTACATACTTGTTTATTATAATTGACATGGAACTCACCTAGTGATTCGACGGTCCTCACTAGCCCATGATGTCTCCATTCTGTTCTTGGTCCATGAGCCACCTAGTACAATGAAGTTTACTAGCATGTGTGCTTCATGTGACTTGTCATGGTCACCTAGTAATTTAGTGGGCCTTACTAGTCCATGATCCATGAGAACACTTCTCTTCACATGACCCCTAGCAACAAAGTATCTAGTGTCAGTGTCATGTGCCTTGTGTGTTTGTTTCCATGTTTATTTGTTTGATGTATTTTTTGAACTTGTATTCTCTTAATAATTCCATGTGTTTTGTGTGTCTTCATCATGTTTTCCATGTATACTTTATGTCTTATGTGTATGTTTCATGTCAATTGTGTATGCATTGTGAATAGCATGTATTACCTTTATGTATTGTGTGTCTCTTGTGTGTATTCCTATGTATGCTTGTAGTAATCCATGTGTGTGTGAATTACGTTACAATGTCTTGCATGTTCACAACCTTAGAATCCTAAGCTTGGGGGTTACTATAGTCTACAACTTGGCAGAATTCTTTGGGTTTCCATGTTTTCATGTTTGAAATTTGTTTTCTCCTTACTTTAGTGTGAGTTCAAATGTAAGTTCATACCCACACTAAAGAGGGGGCTAAATTTTATGGAGTAAAATGTTTAACACCTTTTTGAACATTAAATGATAAAATCTCGATACCGATGAATAAACCCGACAAAGTAAACTTACGACTGGCCTAAGCCCACCACATTTAACACTCTCAAGAGTTTTTGGGGGTAAAGGACCAAGGCACCTAGTACCCTAGTCCCAGATGATTACTTTAGCCCTATTTTTTGGTGTCGGCTTAGAACACTTCCTTAACTCTTACAAGTCGGCTCCATTTGGTTTTATTCATTGTTGGTGAGCGGGAATGCATATAAGGAGTTTTACAATTCATTTTACACCTAGATGGACAAGGAAAGATTATAATTACTTACATGATTGATCTCCTATGCTCAAGTGCTCTTCATGTTTGGAATTGCTATATTCTTGTGGATGATATGATGTTCATTTGCAAGTCTTGAAGGAAGTTCAAGCCATCTTTATCTATCTCCTTGTTGGTGCATGATCTTGAGTTATCTACTCCAACTAGGGTTTCACATCTTGTGGTAATATTTATCATTTTCATTCATACTTTCATCATATATCGATGATCTTGCCTCTACCCTCCTAGGGCACACACTTTTGGATCACTAAACATTGTTGTAGTGGAGGTGGAAACACCAACACGGGGTTTGACTAAGGCAAGCCCCTAAACACAACACAACATTTTCCTCTTTACTTGTGTGCAGGTTGCATCCAGAAGAATCCGACTACGAGAAGATACAAGACTGAAGAAGACTAACATGCGAAGACATCCAGATGTTAACATTCTAAAAAAACCTAATTAGGGTCTAGGGCACCTAGCACCCTGGTTCTTTTGTGCTCTCAAACTCAGATCAAGGTTCTTCTCACTTTCCTGATCTCTGTTGTACTTTTAAAATCTTTGTATCTATTTCTGATACTCATCTATTTGTAGATTTTGGTCAATTATGGTTTTGTCTTTTGCCCTAGTTTGGTTGGTTGGTGTTGGTTGAATTTTGTTGACACTCCTCTATACAACAAAGGGAAAAAACCCTTGTAGTTTGGCTCTCCTTCATGGGTATAATCCAAGCTCAATTTGTGCTCCAATGTTAATGGAAGAGGGTTTGACCTAGTTTAGGCTTTTAGGCCAAGTCTCTCTTTTCCACACAACAGGACCATAAGGCAACGGCTTCATCTTTGATGTGGACCCTTGAAGTGTTCATTTTAAAGATGCAACCAAGTTTTGTCACTAAGCTGAAATGAGTGAGGTGTGCGATGCAAGTCGTGGCATTCTTTCTATTTTTGTTGCGAGCATATGAGTATCTAATGTACTTGTTGGTGCATATGTTGAATGTGCTACAAAAACTTCTAGGACTTGTCATCTTCTCATTCTTGTGTGCATAACTCCAATGTGGATGGTACACTATATGATATGTCAAGGGGTGCTGCTATTTGGAACCCAAGACATGTTTGGAAAGGAATATGCCCCATAGAACTATAAGAGCTCTATTATAGGCATGTTGGATGTAAAATAGATTATCATCCCATGTGCATAGGTGTATGATGTTGTAGATGCACAAGTGATCTGAGTGTGACCTCATCGATGAACTTAACACTTGCTCAACATGCACAACATAGTGCTCATACATCTAGACACAACATTGTCCAAACAACTCTCTGCACAGTCTTCACGCACAATTATGTAGCACTACTCGCATGCATTGTGTGGCCCTACACATGGTTGTACATACTTGTGCCAAGTCAAACCACATATGTGTCACATGTGGAGCATCAACATCCACATGTTATGCTACCATACACATGAAACACTTGGTGGCCTCTACGTTAGAGGACATGACATACAACTAACATTATTTAGATTTGACACTTAGCATCACCTTGTCCACATGTGGCACACACCATACACATTAAACATTTGTTAGCATCTAAATGGAGCCTAAATTTTAACCTACATGTATCATTGTGTATAAATACCTACTTTGCACATCTTATATAGTTATAGAAGAATCCATAGATTTACATATAAATTTTATGTATATTACCCTTGTTCTTTCTAAATAGAAGTGGCATATCTTCAAGAAGCCTTCGACATCTAGAATGTGTTTCGTATGCATATTTGTTTTCCATTACATGTTCTATGATCTTGTTTAATTGCTAGCTAATATATAGGATTGTCCACCGATTCACCTAGGAATAACATCATTAGTATCAGTGCTAAAGTTCTTTTATTCAAGTGAAAACTAACATTATTTAGATTTGACACTTAGCATCACCTTATCCACATGTGGCACACACCATACACATTAAACATTTGTTAGCATCTAAATGGAGCCTAAATTTTGACCTACATGTATCATTGGGTATAAATACCTACTTTGCACATCTTATATAGTTATAGAAGAATCCATAGATTTACACATAAATTTTATGTATATTACCCTTGTTCTTTCTAAATAGAAGTGACATGACATACAACTAACATTATTTAGATTTGACACTTAGCATCACCTTGTCCACATGTGGCACACACCATACACATTAAACATTTGTTAGCATCTAAATGGAGCCTAACTTTTGACCTACATGTATCATTGTGTATAAATACCTACTTTGCACATCTTATATAGTTATAGAAGAATCCATAGATTTACATATAAATTTTATGTATATTACCCTTGTTCTTTCTAAATAGAAGTGGCATATCTTCAAGAATCCTTCGACATCTAGAATATGTTTCGTATGCATATTTGTTTTCCATTACATGTTCTATGATCTTGTTTAATTGCTAGCTAATATATAGGATCATCCACCGATTCACCTAGGAATAACATCATTAGTATCAGTGCTAAAGTTCTTTTATTCAAGTGAAAACATGCACACAATAGCTAAGGGATCACATTACACTTAGTTTAGTTTGTGAAAGTTGAATAGAACATTGAAGAAAAATGGCCGACGACTACATACCAAAGTTCTCAACATACATTCAATGAACGTTCAACATTGCCTTGGTAACATTATTTAGATTTGACACTTAGCATCACCTTGTCCACATGTGGCACACACCATACACATTAAACATTTGTTAGCATCTAAATGGAGCCTAATTTTTGACCTACATGTATCATTGTGTATAAATACCTACTTTGCACATCTTATATAGTTATAGAAGAATCCATAGATTTACATATAAATTTTATGTATATTACCCTTGTTCTTTCTAAATAGAAGTGGCATATCTTCAAGAAGCCTTCAACATCTAGAATATGTTTCGTATGCATATTTGTTTTCCATTACATGTTCTATGATCTTGTTTAATTGCTAGCTAATATATAGGATCATCCACCGATTCACCTAGGAATAACATCATTAGTATCAGTGCTAAAGTTCTTTTATTCAAGTGAAAACATGCACACAATAGCTAAGGGATCACATTACACTTAGTTTAGTTTGTGAAAGTTGAATAGAACATTGAAGAAAAATGGCCGACGACTACATACCAAAGTTCTCAACATACATTCAATGAACGTTTAACATTGCCTTGGTAACATTATTTATATTTGACACTTAGCATCACCTTGTCCACATGTGGCACACACCATACACATTAAACATTTGTTAGCATCTAAATGGAGCCTAACTTTTGACCTACATGTATCATTGTGTATAAATACCTACTTTGCACATCTTATATAGTTATACAAGAATCCATAGATTTACATATAAATTTTATGTATATTACCCTTGTTCTTTCTAAATAGAAGTGGCATATCTTCAAGAAGCCTTCGACATCTAGAATATGTTTCGTATGCATATTTGTTTTCCATTACATGTTCTATGATCTTGTTTAATTGCTAGCTAATATATAGGATCGTCCACCGATTCACCTAGGAATAACATCATTAGTAACAGTGATAAAGTTCTTTTATTCAAGTGAAAACATGCACACAATAGCTAAGGGATCACATTACACTTAGTTTAGTTTGTGAAAGTTGAATAGAACATTGAAGAAAAATGGCCGACGACTGCATACCAAAGTTCTCAACATACATTCAATGAATGTTCAACATTGCCTTGGTAACATTATTTAGATTTGACACTTAGCATCACCTTGTCCACATGTGGCACACACCATACACATTAAACATTTGTTAGCATCTAAATGGAGCCTAACTTTTGACCTACATGTATCATTGTGTATAAATACCTACTTTGCACATCTTATATAGTTATAGAAGAATCCATAGATTTACATATAAATTTTATGTATATTACCCTTGTTCTTTCTAAATAGAAGTGGCATATCTTCAAGAAGCCTTCGACATCTAGAATATGTTTTTCATGCATATTTGTTTTCCATTACATGTTCTATGATCTTGTTTAATTGCTAGCTAATATATAGGATCGTCCACCGATTCACCTAGGAATAACATCATTAGTATCAGTGCTAAAGTTCTTTTATTCAAGTAAAAACATGCACATAATAGCTAAGGGATCACATTACACTTAGTTTAGTTTGTGAAAGTTGAATAGAACATTGAAGAAAAATGGTCGACGACTGCATACCAAAGTTCTCAACATACATTCAATGAATGTTCAACATTGCCTTGGAAATGTAGCACCAAGAACTCTTTGGACAATTTTGTGACTCAAATCAACTCAAAGTAGTGATACAAAACCTTGCATAGCTCATTCCCACACAACACCTAATCCTTTCAAAGTTAAAGTGAATCTAGATACTCCTACATTTGAAGGCAAAATCAACATCTCTACGCTAGATATTTGGATTCAACAACTCAAAGCTTGCTTCTTTGCCAACTTCATTGATGTCAAGATGATTTCTTTTATAGCACTAAAAATGTCCATTTTAGTGTCCAACTGGTGGAAAGCACTTAGCACAAAATGTGACAAGGATTACTAGCCTATTTGTGTTTGGGATGCCTTTGTCAACACTCTATAGGAAATTTTTTACCCCTTTAGACATTATGAGGATGAATAAATGAAGTTTCAATAGTTGTGTCAATGAAAGAAGTAGTCAGTAAAAGAATACAATGCATACCACAACTACTCTATGCATTTGCATTAGAACCTTCTCGAGCAACACCAGATGCTCAAATACATCAATAGACTATCACCTTCTATTTGTGATGGATTTTTTGACTTCAAACACATTGGGACAAACTTTCTATAACACGCCTAAGATTGAAGCCAAGGCAAACCTTAAGCAAGAGTTCTCCCCACACAATAGCAAGATCATGTATGAGACTAACCAAAAACCTTTTGTGCAGAAGCAACATCTCCTTATGCAAAAGTAGTTGCAATACTCAACCAATCATGCAAAGCCCTAGAGTGTCCCAACCATTTTCACCATGTAGGGACAAGAGTAACATTATGCATGTTTTTGTCACAACATGTGGAACAATTGTTTCTTGCTTGAAAGGTAATAATTCCCCAAGGTTCATATGATGATGTTTGGAATCACTTGGTAACCCAGCATGTAAGCAATTTGACTATCTTGTTCAAGGGGTTGTAGTGGAATCAAAAGAAGGGACACAAGTTCTTGTTTGTGATGGTTCAAGTTCAACCCTTAATTGGTTATCTAATTCAAAACTTCAGATTTACAATCTTAGAAGTTTAGAATTGCTAATTTGACTTGAATTAAAAAAAAAACAAAATTGAATACTAATCTTAATAAACTTCTAGTCTAAAACGTGATATAAAAAATGCAAAAGGAAATGAAAGGGAAAAAAAGAATAAAATGAGCTTGTGTTATTATCCTCTCAAATTTGATTTTGTGAGTAAACAAATCCAATTCTAATGACTTTTTTGCTTGACCAGTTCACACATAACCAATACATAAGAGGGTGTAATTGATAAGGCCAATCATTGCCTCATTTTGTTTGTGTAAAGTAATTCCTTTTCCTTTATTTCTATGACCTTCCTTGTGGATTTAATGATAGTATAAAACTTATTACTTGTCTTAAAAAGATATAGGATGCATATTTTAGCTTAATCTCCATTGTTTATTAAGATCCAATTGCTAATGATATTAATAAACATGTGGAATAAAGTTGGGATTTTGATTGAAATAAGACAAGTTTGGTGAACTCTAGAAAGGCAACCTTTGGGCATCAAATAGCTCTAGAACCACTAGCTTTGGAGAAGTCAACTTTGTTAGTTACAAAATCATCAACTCCGAAAAAGGCATCCATAGCGGCATGCAACTTTAGGAGATCGTTGCCCGACCAAGAGTAAAAGTAAAACCCTGCTTCTGAACCCTTGTCTTCTTCCACATTCCAACTGCTAGCACCATCTTCAGTCTATTTATTGAAAGAAATGGTCATCAACAATAGTGATGAAAAGTACCAAGAAAAATGACCACTTTGAAGAATGTTTTCCACTCTACAACACAACCTCGAAGCATTAATTGAACAACACTTATTCCTTAATTTTTCAGTTATCACTATTGTTGTCATATTTTGCCTAGGTCAAAATAGCCCCAAAATCCCTCCTTCCATCAGAGTTCAATCTGATCTGAGAAAACCTAAATGGAAAGAGGTTCCCCTTAGAAAATCCCAAAAAATTTTAAGTTTTTTGCCCTTTCTTTTGCCTTAGTCGTAAAATTCTAAGTTAAATGGTGAACCTTTCATTCACTAGTTCGCCAATTCACCGGTTTGTCGATTAAGGAGCGAGCAGGAAATAAAATGGCTAAGGAAAAGAAGGCCGAAAACAACAAAGCAAAGGTTTGCCTCAGTTGACAAGATGTTGGTTCTGCGAGCCTTAGGTTCACTGATCAGTCGGTTCGTCGACTAAGGAACAAGTGGGAAAATCTTCACCAAAGAGATGCAGTTAAGTCAAAGACAAAGTTTCCCTTTGTCGGCAAACTTAAGGTTTGGCAAACCTCAAGTTCACCGATCAGTGGTTTTGTTGAAAAAGGATTTTCCAACCAAAAAGATAGAGGGAAAGTGCCAAGACAAGGGATAGAAAAGGAAGCCGGCCACAAAGAAACAAAGAGAAGTCGGGGAGTCAGCCAAATGATGAACTCGACAACTAGTTCATAATTTCCAAGGTCCTCGGATAGGCGATTCACCTACTAGGAGGGAGGAAAAGAACAAAAGAAGTCAGCCAAGGTGTTAGTTCGCAAAAAGCTGATTTCATCGACTAAAGAGGAAAAGAAAATTCAACAAGTTTGCGAAAGAGAAGGTTCGCTGATAAAGCAAACCGAAGATAGAATGAAAGAAGTTAGGGAATCAGCATGATGATGAACTTGCCAAATAGTTTGAGTTTTCCTAAGTTCGTCGATAAGGCAAATCGTCGACAAAAGCAAAACAAGAATGACAAAGGCAAGGCTAGGAAGTTCATAAAATGAAGAAAACGTCGACTGAGGAGAAAAAGAGAGAAGATAGAAAAAGTTTGCAAAAGTGGAACTTTGCCGATAAGGTAAAGAAGGAAAGGAAGAAGACAACCAAGTTCATGAAAGTCAGTTCTGGCAGACTAAAGAGAAAAAGGGAAAGACTGAGACAAGCTTAGTTCATGAAAAAGAGATTTTACTGATAAGGCGAAATGAATGGCCAGAATAAGAGTAAAGGGGAAATCAATGAAATAAAGCGTGGAATATGATGTAGTAATTTAGAATATTTTAAAGAAATTTAAAATATTTTGAAGCGTTGTAAAAGCTTGGAGGACACAATTCTTTGTTGTTGTAGAAGAGATTTAATACCCGAAGTACAAATGTTGCACAAAGGTCAGAATTAGGTAGTTGAAACAGTTATATCATTCAATGTGATTGTACAAGAAGGGACAAAATAGACTTTGCTAGTACATGGAAGGATTTCAAACCTTCCCCTTTTAATGTGCCTGAAACTCCTGCATGTGGGCAATCTTCCTCTACAAAGTTGCATGCCTATCAGAAGCATGGTTGCTGTCCCATTTTACAAGTCTTATGACAGTTCTTCTCGATTAAATTTAATGCAGCATGGGCATTTGCAATGTCAGTTGACCAAATTTCAGCGCCTATTGTTGCATAATGATTAAAAATGTTATATATACATGAAAGAAAGTTGTAAATAATGTTAGTTGTTCTTCTGGGTCATCACACAAGCAGAGGAGTTTATTGCAGATCATAGGCCTTGTAATGCAATTACAAGAACCAGTAGAATTTGATGTATTGTGCCTACATCTAGGCTTTAATGTCTTCTAGTATGGTTAGCCAATGTGTGTAATTGATTATTTTATGTCTTTTCCTTCTTGTTGGTGTTTCAATTCGCACCTCTGGAATGCGATTTGGAAACGGACAACTATGCACAGATAAACTACTCTCCTATTGGAAGGGGGAGTTCCTTTTTTGCTGATGTTTGCTGAAAAAATAAATTAAATGAAACTTCACCTATCTTCTTTTTGATTCTCAGCTGCGAGCACAAGGTTATAAAACTCTAAACGCTACAAAAGAGGTTTTTTTCTTTTTTAAAACTTCTACTACAGCTAAGCAAAGAGTAATGACACTTTTAATCTCCTGCGTAAATTCAGAGCAAAGCAAATTAAAAGTGAACGAAGAATGATTGTTAACACAAAAACTTAAGCAATTTTCTTCCAGATTAACATCACAAGACTAAAACTACTTTAATGATGAAAGATGAAATGAAAGCTACAAAAGCTACACATCTGATGACGATAACTTGATGAATTGAGATAGAATATCAGAGCAAACTAGGCATGAGACTTCTATTCAGTATCATAAAGTTTACACAACTCCAAGAGAACAATGCTGCAGCAAAAGGCAGGCATACATCAAGCAATCAAACACCAGAGAACAAATTACACAAAGTGAACAGACACTTGGAATATCAAGATTTGTAGGCTAGAATAGGCACAGCAAATTTGCTATCACAATTACCATTGCATACAATGGGCAAGGATGCCCTTATTTATACTAAAATCAAAGGAGTAGGGAACCCTAAAATCTCCTTGATTAACCCTAAATTGCCAACTCGCAAGCTTCATTACTGTTCTAAGACAAAGATACAATAAACAAATGCTTTAAAGCGAAGTGCTTTAAAGCAAAGAAGATTCCAACTATCACAAAGTGATTTCTTTTTTAAATAAAGAATGGATGAGCTACTTTAAAACATAAAGCATTGAGTTAAAGTTGCTTTTTGTGTCTCATCCCCATCTTTATTGTTGCTTTATTGGTGATGTCATCCACTAGTATTTTTGGAAATAATATCTTCTAAAAAGTTGATTTTGACCAAAAAAGTTGGCACATGGGTTTTGTAGGCAATTCTGTTTCGAAGCAACCCAGATTGTTAGATTTTGAAAAAACGGAGATTTTCTTGTAAAAGAAAAAAAGTAGATTCTCAAAAAAAGAAAATTTTCCAATCTTCAAAAGGATGAAATACTGGATGAACCCATCTTGATAAAAACTAAAAAAGCTTTGGTCCGATTTCTAAAAAATGATCCCCTTGAAATAAGGACCTTGAAAAAGCGAGCCTCCCTATTTCCTCAACTTGAAACCATGAAGAATGCTGAAAAAACACTTCGTTTGGGTCTTCGAATCTTCGTTGAAAGAAAAATAAAAATATTTCCTCTGGATGCAACCTGCAAAAAATAATGAAATAAAGAAGCCAAATGCTTGTCTTTATAAATTTTTAGGGCGAAAAAGTAGTTTTATTTGTGTGAGAATAAAACTTGGACCTCATCCATGAAGAAAGCAACTTTTAAAGCATAAATCCAAGTGGATGTCTTTGAATAGGAAGAATCCCTATTTTGTAGCTGCCTATGGGTTCATGTGTAAGATGACGAAAAATATCTTCTTTTGATGATGTCATCAAACACATGAGTTGAAAGAAGTGCTAGCCAATTTTCCTTCGTTTTCGACACTTCAACACTCGTTTTGACTTAAATATGGCCTGTCTCTGACTTCAACAAGGTAGAAAAATTTTACTATTGACTAAAACAGATGATTGATCTTAACATTTTGGAGACCTATCAACTGAGATTCCATCCCCTGCCTCTGACTGACGATCTAACATCGTTTGACCAAGTTTGACCTCCTGAAAACTGCCAACGAGCAAAGATTGGGCACAAAATTGTTGAAAAACACTGTGGACATGGAAAATATTCTAACACTGCTCAAGTTGGGCGCCCCAAGTTACCTGGGGCCCTAGTTTCACTAGACTTAGCCATTTTTTCAATTTTTACAACTTCTTCAATTTCTTGATTTGCGTACGCATTTCGGTGGCAAAGGACCCCTATTTGGCTGTCGATTTCTATCAACTGGGATAAAACTGAGTCTAATGATCTGGAAAATATGCAGGCCTGATGAAAATTGAGATGATTGTACCTTCTGTTTGTCTCGAAAAATGTGTCAAACTGATCAACTCTGAATCAAACTAGGCTGACGGAAGGAGATTCATGTTTTTCGAGAAAAACATCAAAAATAAACTAAATCTGGAGAGTTTGGGCACCCCA
Source organism: Cunninghamia lanceolata (assembly GCA_027924645.1). NCBI lineage: Eukaryota > Viridiplantae > Streptophyta > Pinopsida > Cupressales > Cupressaceae > Cunninghamia > Cunninghamia lanceolata. The sequence goes on along the minus strand of BSBN01000257.1, from coordinate 1,143,697 downwards.
ATTCACTTGGGGCGCCTAGTTTCCATGCCTTAGAAAATTTTCTAAAAAACTCCAAATTTGTACCTTTTCTCGTTTTCCATGCCCACAGCTCCTATTTGATCTTTGATTTCGATCGTTCTAACGACTGTCGAGGCATGACAGAGGATGATCTAAGTAGTCTAAACATATCTGTGATGAAATCCTAGTTTTGACTAATTTTTGACCGAGTTTGACCCAGTTTGACCAACCGGAAACAGGCTGACTGAAGCATTTTCGACATTTCTCGTAAAACGTGAAACAAAATCTACCACAAGAAAGGTTGGGTACCCCAAGTCACCTAGTTTCACTAGACTTAGTCAAATTTATGATTTTCCAACCTCTCATTCCACCTTGGATCCATCTTACATCATTTTGCGTGCATCGTCGAGTCGACGACTTTTCGTCGGTTCTGCGTTGTTGGAACAACATTGAAAACTTGTCGATGAGCTCTGACAGATGAACCTTCTCTGTTGATGACTTTAGAGCTCATGCTTCACCTTCTGAAAAATAAAAAATGACCCAGTAGAGAAAACTTGGTCGTTTGAAGATTCCGTCTAAACTACGCCAATTGTGAAGCATAATCGACCAATGAGAACCAAGCGCGACACCTAAGTTGGAGATTCTATTTTTAGAAAATTTCTATTTTCAGAAAGTTTTGCTAGCATTCATATCTCAAGAAACCTAGAAAACCTAATCTGACGTCTATTTTTAGAAATTTTGCTTTTTTGACTTTTTGATAAAAAAATTTCTAGACTTCAAAATGCCTTAATGGAGCAAAAATTTTGGTTGGGTACAACACTTCTACAGCAAATTGTTCTACTTTTGTAATGACTTTCTAGCCTTCATGATTAATACAAACTGTTATTTTGCCTCTCTCTTTAGTTTTACACTGTGTTTATTTAGGAATTATATGCTAGTATTGTGGGAAAAACTGTCCCCTTTTAGCTCTAATTCTCTTCCCGAACCTTTGTAATAACTTGTATGAGTCTGTGTGAGCTCCTTGCATTTTTGAGGTCATTGTTGTGTTAATTCAGATGTAGTTAAACACATTTACAAATTTGTTGCATCACTCCTTTTCAATTCCAGTATTTCTTTTTCCCCTTTTCTTGTGAGTAGCATTAGATTTAGCTTGAATTCTTTGGACCTTAAGTCTAGAAAGAGCAACCAACCTTCTCTGGAGGTTTGGTCTCAACTGCAAGGTTCCACACCTTGAGACCAATCCCATGTTACTCTGAAATTGTTGGAGCTGTCAAAGCTTCAACAAAAGGGTACAATTTTAGGTGATAACAACTATAGTTGTAAAATCAAAATCAAACTATAAAAAATAGAGTGCATGCAAGCACAATGCTGATTTGTAAGAATAATGGTAGGGAAGTCTTTTAGAATTTGAGATAAGTTTGAACCAACTGAACAAATATCTATATGTAGTAGAGATATGAAGTAAAAGTTAGTTTTGTTCTTTGATGAGCACATACTTCTAGTTGATAGTTCCTTTTACTAATAATTTCTTCAACAAGACTTAATAGATGAGTTTTATAGTTCTACATGGTTAGAAAAAAGGAGTCACATGGTTAGTTTATAGCAAAGAACCCCCAACCTCACACAACAACTATAATATCCCCTACGTGGTAGACGATATTTTTTGATTTCCCAAACACTTAATATGACATATTTCATTTGTCAATTAAGTTAGCATGAATTATAAAACATAGATTGATAATGGAACAAGTAGACAAAGGCAGCTTTCAATATGAGTTCCAATCAAATGACAATGATGGCAATGGTTATGGAATTAACCCAGACCATGTTGTTATAAATCAGAACTTTGCAAACTTCAAAATTTAGTTTACTTATTACTCCAATTACATCAAATGCTTAAGCCAAAATGGCTATCCAAACCCCCTTTACTGCTGACATAAAACAAAGACAAATACATAATGGAACATATTGATTTTGTGAAAAAATACAATGTTGAGAGAGTACTGAAACTCCTCAGATCTGATCTGGTATGAAAGATAGTTTAGATGATGTTGATATGATGTTTAATTGCTTTTGGAAAGATGATCGATGGTGATGCCAAATTCTTTGTTGTCTAATCATTGTTATAATGGTTCCCAAATAAGTTCTAAGGCCCCAAAGAAACCTCCCTTGAAGCTGCAACCCTGTGTAGGAGGCTGTGTCTCTTTTACTAGTCCTCAACCAATTATATACTAGCAGTGTCACTTCAAATAAAACAAAGCAAACTTTATCAAAGGTGACGCTTCCTTCATGCATAAGATAAAGTCTTTAGAAATGGTATTAAACTTTCCAAAGCTCCCTCAGAAGTCCACGAAGGCAGATTTGAATTAAACAAAACTGATTTAAGAGCCTCCAAAGGCATTGGTCCCACCTTCCACTAAAAAGAATTTCAAACATATGAAACAATCTTCAATATGCTACAGTAGCTCTAGAGAGGGTCCCACAATCCACTAAGAATCAAAGTCTCATTTCTTAATTTTATACCTGGACTCATAGAAATTGTTGATTGGGCTTATTGTCAGATCTGGTTCCCCTTTTGCCAACATTAAGATTATATCAATGAATTTAACCCTTTTCCTTAAATCTTCTTGCATTACTCAGATTTCATAAGTCATATGAAATATACTAGGCATCCTTTATGAGTTGCGTCTATTATGTATGGGTTGCGATCACTCGTGGGACACGCGACTTCTTCAAACTCATGAATTTCCCTTGCTGCGAATGGCACTTTACTAGCGATGACTAGTATGCAGCATGTGTAGTGTCTGGTCTTCCTTCAACTTACGAATGCCCTTGAGATGCTAACGACTCCTTAAGGAAGCCAAAGATAATTCCTATAGCTTCGATAATTATTGTCGGCTCTTCACATATGATAGACGACCCTTGGCAATGATGGGCAGTGAATATATTATTCTCAAGTTTCAAAATATCAACAAATCTCTGCAAATTCCACAGATCAACAAAACCCTCTAATAATTCCAAATCGAAACCTACCAAATTTATATTTGCAAAGAAAATCAATAAATGTGGAAAATATACCCAGTTGGGGCAATTACACCAAAACTCTGCATGTCTTCAAACCCGCAAACCTGTAAACTCCTCACAAACAATACCATAACACCAAAATCTTGATGCACAAATCTTTGAAGCTCAATTGTGAAATCTAAAGTAATTTCACCTCATAATGTGGTATGGGATTATCTCCAAACCACTAATAACCAAGGGATCATCTCCTTGATACTAGGCTGAAACTAGGAACTTATCTTCAAACCCAAAACACATAAACTCAATGATGAACAAATGATTCCCAACTGCTCCTTATAAAACCTTCTTCAATTAGGTCTGACCTAATTTTATTAAATGAAGTTTTTTATGTACACGATCACACTTGAACTTTATTAAATAATTGTTTTTGTGTACACAATGTCACTTTATGACATAAAGTGCTTTTGGACCCACTTAAGTGACTTTTATAAAGTAATTCAAAATTAGAACACTTTACAAAGTTAACTTAAAAATAGAACTAGTTAAGTCACTTAACTTCTTGTTCCAGCCAATTATTCCGTTGAAATATGATAGCCATATCAAATATGACCATCACAGAAATGGGGACATCACAACGACAATGATAGACGCAAGGAAAACAATTGATTGGGAAACAAATTTGAGAGGAGAAATGTCACCTTAGTTCTTAGAATATTCTCAAAAGCAACATCTTATTAACAAAGACCAACCAGGAAGTTCTCAAATAGCCCAAGAAGTTGAGCAAATGAGGGATTGTATTCTAGAAGAACTAATGGAGAACCATAATAGATGAGAAGAAAGGAGGGTAGAAAGAACATTCACTTACACAATTAATTTAAATCTTGATGAAGAAGCCCCTTAGAAGAAAGGAGGCTATAAAGAATATTCACTTACCTAATTAATTTAAATCTTGATGAAGAAGTCCCCATGAAAAATATTGCCCTTCCATACTACCCACTTTTAGAAGTATGGCCTCAGAGGACCCTAACCAATTCCTTTTCGAGTTTAAGGTCTTATGCCAAGCTTATGATTATAAAGCAAACAACTAGAAGCTCACTATTTCCATCTACACTAAAAGATTCATCCATGCGTTGGTTCATGGGACTTACTTCCAGATCCACTGATTCATGGGAATGAAATGGAAATAGTGTTTCTGGATAAATACCAGGATTATTGTTAGGTCAGGGATAGAAATGAAGAACTTTTTTTTCTAAAATAGAAAGTATAAAAGTATGGATGATTATAAAAGTATGGAGGATTATTTAGATCGATTCCGCTTTGCTCTACTTTGATGTGGAAATGTCTTGAGTCCTGAACTTGCCAAGACTATATTTCTGAGAAGATTGGAAGAAGAGTCTAAATAAGTACTTGAACTTATGGGGAAGGATGATGTCACAAAACTAAGCCTTCTTGATATCTCCAATAATGTCAAAACTATTCAAGGACAAGGGGTGGAATAAAAAAATCTAAACTAGTAAAAGATCAATAGTGAAATATGATAGTTAATGGAAGAACCAACAAATTTGAAGATATACATTTTAGTCTAGTTAAACACCACACTAGATGGAATGCATGCCAAAAATAGAATTACAAAAACTCTGTCATTCTACTATCCTAGGTGCAGAAACAAACATATTTTGTGGGATTGTCCTTTAGATAAAATAGATATTTGTCAAGTTTGTGAGAAAAACCACCCCACAGATCAATATGAACTACTCCAAGCCTAGTTGATGCTCCCATTCAAGTACCTCTAGAGGGTTCAACGCCACCATACTCAAACTTAGAAATCAAGGAGGAGTCCCTTCAAGTTCCAGAGAGCTCATGTAGAGAGTATTATATTACCTTCAGAGAGTCCTCATGAAGGGACTATTCCATCTTCTTCGAAGAGTCTTCCTAAAGAATTCATTCCACCACCTTGGGAGAGCCCTCATCCAAAGTTTATTTCACCACCTCCGAAGCATTCACCACATCAATAGCCAAACTTGGAAGTAGAAGAAGAAATCCAAAAATCTTTAAATTGTCCTCTTCATCGCAACTCAGAGAGGGGTAAGGTTCCTCAACAACTAGCTAAGCATGATCATAACACAAAATCATCTTCCAAATCTCAAGAGCTACAACATGTATTGTAACTCTCTCAAGATGAATGATTAATTTCTCAACAACAGCAGGAAATCAACAAGCTAAATCAATTGTTTGTTGAAAAAGATGGTATAATATCATTTTTAAATGAAAATTTGAGCAAATAGTTAGAAATGTCATCACAAAGTAGAAATGAAGCAATGAGGACTTCTAAAGTTGAATATCTTCAAGAAGCTATCTTAGTAAGAGATGACAAGATAGGGGCACTTACAGAGAATTTGGTAAGTGCTCTTGTTGCCTTCTTGGAGAAGAGCTAGGAAGAGAAAGCTAAATTAACAAATGCCATGGTCAAGAAAATTATTGAGATGGAGGAGGAATTAAATGAATGGCAGAACACCCCTACCAAAAAGGACAAAGAGGTTCATATAAAACCTCTAAAATTTGAATGGTTCAATGTCCTTATCTGTCAAGTACTGCAAACATCGATTTCTCATTGCCACTTTTTAAGGCAAGCAAATCATGAGAATACTAGGCTAAAAACACAACTAGTAGCGATGCAGATAATGAATGAAGAATTGGAAAAAGAATTTGATGGAATCTTGTAAAATAGGATATGCTTTGGTAAGCTGTAGGAAGCCATCTCAAATGTATGTTATGTTCCTAAGGGAATAGTTTTTGTAATGGAAGCTAGTATGAACTTCTTATGGGCTACAATATGATGTCAATGATGAAGAGTTCTTACAAGATTATAAGGTAAGTACCCCTGACCAAAAGAACTTACTATGTGAGTTCTTCACTCATCGGTTGTTATTAGCCTTTAGGTCATGTGGTAGATTTTATGGTCAATCTTTTCGTGGGAGAGGTACAAACAAGGTCCATCATATCAATGCCACAAAATCAAATTGAGTGGCAACAAAGAACAAATGAATATTTTTAAGAATACAAAATTGTAGGGCTGTTGATGAGACACCAAAACCCCAAACCAAGAGAATATGCAAAAACTTTCTCTAACATTGTTTCCTATATGGGCATGAAAGAAAATATATGAGAGTTTAATTTAACTCACCCATGAAGCCCTGTGCGATGCTTTCAAAATAAAGTTAAACCAACCTTTGCAACCTATGAAGAGAGATATACTCCTTTGCCTATGCTCCTAAAGAAGAGGGAAATAATTTCCCCCACTGATTTGTTATGGTCTTTGAGAATAGTCAAGACAATGATAGAGTTCATTCAACAATAGAAGCATGGTTAGATTGGCATGAGATTTAGATGACACCTTATTCTCACACTAGTGGCGCCTTAAATATTATTGCAACCTAGAATGATGGAGATTTTATAATTTAGTAGGCCGATGTAGAATGATATTTTGGATTTATGGATTACAATAAGGAAAATAGGGACAATTACCTCTGGGAGTATGACTGTGGTGCTATATGGGAGGGACTAAACAAGAGGCAACGACAAGGATATGTGCATCTACCTCCCAGCCTCAAGACAAGGAACCATTAGGGGGACCTACAAGACCTTAGGTGTGGGGAGTGATGAGGCCAAACACTACCTCATTTTGTTTGTATCCTTTTCCTCTATTTTGATGTCTTTCCCTATGGATTTAATGATAGTATAAAAGTTATTACTTGTTTGAAAAAGATATATGATGCATATTTTAGCTTAATCTTCGTTATTTATTAAGATCTAATTGTTGATGATATTAATAACTATGTGGAACAAAAATTGAGATTTTGATTGAAACAAGGCAATTTTGGTAAACTCTAGAAAGGCAACCTTTGAGCATTAAATAGCATTGGAACCACTAGCTCTAGAGAAGTTATCTTTGGTAGTTGCAAAATCATCAACTTTGGAAAATGTGTCCTTAGTGGCATGCAACTTCACGAGATCGTTGCTCGACCAAGAGTAAAAGTAAACCCCTACTTTTGAACCCTTGTCTTCTTCCACATTCCAACTGCCAGTACCATCTTCAATCTATTTATTGAAAGAAATAGTCATCATTAGAAATGATGAAAAAATGCTAAGGAAAATGACCACTTTTAAGAATGTTTTATACTCTCTACAACACAACCTCAAAGCATTAATTGAACAACACTTCTTCCTTTATTTTTTGGTTATCACTATAGTTGTAAAGTCGGAATCAAACAGTAAATGGCGTAGTGCATGTAGGCACAATCCTGATTTGTAGGAATAATGATAAGGAAGTCTTTTACAATTTGAGATAAGTTTGAACTAGCTAAACATATATATAGGTAGTATAGATGTTAAGTAAAGGATAATTCTTTTCTCTGCTGAGCACAGACTTATGGTTGATAGTTCCTTTTATGTAATTTCTTCAACAAGACTTAATAGATGAGTTTCATAGTTCTACATATTTTATCTAAGCTATGAGTATTTTTTAGTGATCTTTGAGACGTTCCCATTCTTTTGTAGAAGCAAGCCATTCACCTAGGAGAATGAGAATGGAATTTATACACTGTAGATAAGTCTTTTTCTATCATTTTCTTTATTAGTAGTTATGGATGTGAAATTGTGAGTTCATGTGTCAATTGCTTTTGTAGTGTATGTGTCTTAACCTACAGGCCTGTCTTTTAATTGTTCTTTAAAAGTCTTATTTTTATATTGTTGTTGGAAATTGTTATCACAGAAAAATACAAAAAAATTCAAGGTCTCTTACTTCAAATAGTTCAATTTTAATTAGCATAAGCAACAAATTTTCTAGTTAATTTCTTTCAAAGTAATTTCCTTTTCAAGCATGTGCATTTCCTTTAGTAGTTAGTTCAATTTGGTACTTTAAATTTTGCAATTTCAATTTGGAGTGTGCAAATTTGTTTCATAGAATAAGAATACTCTTAATTAGGTTTTCAAGTTCCCTTTCGTAGACAGTTGTGGAGACCACTCGTGTTGACAAAAGATGCCTAATCTATTAAAGTGAGGAGATTCAATGACGTCTCTCAGCAATTGTCAAATGACTCATGAAATATGAAAGAAATAAAGGACAACCACACTATTTTAGATGCAAATTGCAAGTATTACTCCATTAAAATTGCACTAGAATGCTCAAGTTGATCACACAAAAGAATTCACCATTATCAAAATCTTAATGATATGAAACACACTTTGAATTCATTAGATACATAGTGAATCAAGAACAAAAGAACAAAATATCATAAGTCACAATTGGAAAGCTAGAAGAAAAAGAAAGAAAGAAAAAATCTATTAATTAGAAGTAGCTGTCAATAGTTTCCAATCCATATATAGGTTTACTTGGGAGGGAATTCCAAAAGTTTCCTTACAATCAAACTAGATAATCCGAGTTTTATACAATTTATAGTTATTCACAGCTTACTTTTTGAATAGATAATTGTTATTTGACTACTACAATCCAATTTTGTCTATATCTGAAGTAGTCCTTTTATATCATCCTTGAACAGTATAAATCTTATGACTACACTCTTCCTAGGAATAAGTCAAGCCCTCAAGCATACTTTGGATAATTTTCATCAAGCTCCTACAAGTCTCTAATAGAATTTTGAACAATCTTTGTCATCGAGCCAAGTATTGCTCTAGGAATTAAATGATTATTCTTATCCTAACTTCCTTCAGATACAACAGTTCCAGAGTTAATGTCTATTTTCCGTATCAAGCCCTATAACACATGAAAACCCCAATTATCAAATTCATTTAAATAAAATCAAGATACAAAGCACATAAATTTAAAATACCCAAATTAGATATTGCATGGAGTCATGAAATCCAATTATACGTAGATCCAATTTGAGATTAAATGAGTTTCAAACAATATTCCATATTGAATTCAACATTCACAATAAAGATCTATATAGAGCATACTCCCTGCGCACATATATATTAAATTCAACATTCACTATAAACACCTGCATAGAACATGCTCCCTGTGCATATATATAATGCCGACTTTCAGATTCTCTAAGTACTAAAGTTTACATTCTCCCTTGGTCTGCAGTGATGGTCTCGAGCTATCTACAATGGTTTTTCCTAATGATTCTGCCTTTATGATACCTATAAGAGTGAATTCTAAAATATTGGGTTAGATTGGTATCATACAGGCAGAATCCTTAGGAAAAACTATCGTAGATGGGCTTATATATGGCTTGAAGTCTGAATTTCAGAATACTGGGTTAGACCGGTATCATACAGGTAAAATCCTTGGGAAAAACCATCATAGATGGGCTCGAGACTGTCATCACAGACTAAAGGAAGAAGTAAACTTTAATGCTCAGAGAATCTAAAAGTTAGCACCATATCAATGGCTTGGTGCACAAACATTAGATCCCATGGTCTAGAGAACACCACTCGTAGCAAGATGTACAGACATTAACAATGCCAATTTTACTTTGGGCTTGACACATATACACAGATTCACTCTTGACCCACGCAGACCTAACAATTCATATCACTGGAGTCCAAACACGTGGTGAATATAAATTGATAAGGGAAGTGGGCTTGAAGATTGCATTCTTGGTTTAAAATCTTGACATAACCGAGCAAGTATAATATGACTTATCTAGAAGTTGTTTTTTTTTTTTTTTTTTAATGAAAATGCAAGTTATCTATTAAAATAAAATAATACTTCACAAAAAATAGAGGGTGGTTAAAAGGCACACCCCAAAAGTCACATGGGCTAAGCCCAGAAAGTTCTAGATCAAAGTATCAAGGGTACAGAATCCAAATAAAAACATAATAAAAACAGAATTATGCTGCCATAGCCACCCCTGTAGGTGGCCGATCCCTATCATCCGGTTTTCCCCAAATATTAGTGGGGTCTGGGTGGACATCAGGCATAGCCCAGCCATCTTCATTTTCCTATTCTTCGTTGTGAACATTTGGCTCCTCGTCTTGTGGTGAGATAGCCAAATTCAATCGGGGGAATACTTTAGTATTATCCCAACCTGAAGTAGGTGGATTAGAAGGACCAGGAACATTCCAACCAGTATTATCGCCAGTGGGCCAACCCACATTATCTTATGCAGTACTTGTAGCACGGCCTGAGGCCCAACCACGTTGACGTGGAGAGGCCAAGCGTCTGTGACGATGAGTACCACGATGCTGAGCAGGCTAAGAGCGAGGCCGAGAATCTTTGGCCGAACCACTTCTTCATCCGTTGGGTGAACGGGCTTTAACACAAGAAGGTGAGGAAGGAATGCGGCCACAGTACAGGGAGCATTCCCCCAATGATCCAATAACTCTTGTAAGTGTGCCACCTCCAAGGCAACTTTATTAGCTTGCACTTGAATCTGCATAAGAACATTAGAACAGATAGTTGTTTTAATGTAAAGAGAAACAGAAGTTTCAATTTTACTTTATGAGAATATACAAGAATTATGATCTTTCCATAATGTAAATAATACCTCCACCCTAAAAATATGCCAAATCTAAGTAAATATTTCAGGAAAGCTGGGTGAGTCACCCAGAAGGATGATTTGTCAGGTTAAATGTTTTGGCCTGAAAGGGTGGAAGAAATCATGAATCCATAGCTAGAAGGCTTGTGCTCTGGTGCAATACCAAAAGAGATGTTGAATTGTCTGACTGTCATAAAAAGGACAACGGGGATCCTAGACCCCAAGATGAAACAACCTAGTACCAATAGGCAGGCCTTGAAAGAGAATGTACCAGGCAAAATGAGCAAGTTTTGGCTCAAGAATGGCAGACCAAACAAGTTTAAATCTGGAATGCCAAAGACTCAAAGAGCTATGAATAAGCCCACGCTTATTAAGAGTGTTAGCCATGGGCAAATGAGCTGAAAGCCATCCATGGCTTGAAATGGTGCATTGGTGTTTCAGGATACCATTTCTAGTCCTTCCACCATGGCTTGTTGGACTGAATTCCAACCTTATGAAGCATTTCAGGTGGAATAGTCGTGAGGACTCTATCATAAGTAGGTTTATCAACTTTTGAAAGACCAAATTTAACACGGAATGCTTCCCAAGCCAAAAGGCTCATAGTGGGCTGGTGGAACATATCCTGTAAGGTCTGAACACCTCTTTTATGAAATTTTAGAGCCTTTAAACTAGGCAATTTACCCAAAGATTGGCCTACAGAAGCTAGGAGAGGTGACCACCAAATGTTAAGGTGATTGAAGGAAAGACCAGCATGAAATCCATTACCAGACCAACATAACCATGGTTTAACTTTTTCCCAGGCTTTCCAAATGCTTTTAACCACAAACGTGCTCAAGATTTGAATTGGTTCTCTCATGACAAGGAGAGTAGAAAAACCAATTCCTTTCCAAGACGGTTTGTGCAAAGGATGTCCCATTTCAATGTTATGCTAGAGTAAAACTTTCCATGCCTCACAACCAGTGAGAGCACGAATGATCCACTTGACAGCCAAGGCAGTTCCTTGGCATTGGGTAGAAAGAATACCAAGTCCTCCAGAATCTCTAGGAAGGCAACAAAATTCCCATGCAACACGATGAAAACCATGGCGAGTATCAGAAGAGGTCCATAGAAAATCCCTTAAGAGTTTCTCTAGCTTGGCATAAGAACTGTTTGAAGGAGCCCAACAAGAAGAATAATAAACATGGGTTGCTGCCAAGATCTTAGAACAAACTTTGAATTTACCAGCCAGAGAAAGTGGCTTAGTAATCCAGATTGCGCATTTTTGTTCCACATGGGTAAGAACAACTTGCTATAGAGTAGCAGAAGTGCCCTGAAAAGCAAAGGGAATACCTAGAAATCTAAAAACTTCACCATGGCCAACCTAGCGCTAGCTATATTGTTGAAGCCATTAAGGAATGAGAAGAATGGACTGCTTGTAGCAAAGCATTTTATGCCACTGAATGGAAGACCCTGAGGCTAAACAAAAGGTCTCCAGACAACCAAGAGCATTTTTGACAAAATTTTCTTCTTCCAGAAGGGTTAAAAAAGAGTCATCAGCAAAGTGACCATTAACCAGTTGGCTGGAGGAATTAGGTAAAGTAATACCATGAACAAGTTGATTGGACACTAGCAAGAAGATAACCAAAACCCTCTGCCACAAGAACATACAGGCTTGGAACAAGAGGGCATCCTTGCTGGATCGATCTGAAAAGGCCAAAAGTATGGGATTGGTGGGCATTGATAGTGATACATGCAGAGGCATCTGAAAAGAGCATTTTGACAGACTAAATAAAAGAGGGATCAAACCCTAATGCTGCAAGCATGGCAAGGATAAAGCGCCATTCAATGCAATCATATGCCTTAGTAAAATCAATTTTTAAAAAGATTACTTTTTGATTGGATTTTCGTGCCCATTCCATTCCCTCCCAAACAACAATGATATTATCTAAAATATATCTGGACTTAATGAAGCCTGTTTGTTCAGGGAAGACAATCAGAGGAAGCGGGTTGAGAAGTTTGAGCGAAAGGGCTTTAGCAATGATTTTGTATGAAACATTGAGAAGTGTAATGGGTCTCCAGTTGCAAATATCCTCCGGATCACCAGCTTTAGGTATGAACTTAATGTTTCCTTGATTTATAATATTTCCTAAAGAATTAGAATGAAAGGCTTCAAGGTAAACATTGTGTAAATCTTTTCCTAAACAATCCCAAAGGGACTTGTAAAACTCACAAGGAAAGCCATCAATTCCAGAAGCTTTGCCATCATCCATAGAGAAGACAACTTCTTTGAGGTCTTCAATGGTCAATAATTGATCACAGAAGCGCGTCTGGGCTGAGGAAAGCTTATTAGGCACAACAACAAGACAATCCTACAAAGCAGTATGTCACTCAGGAGTGTAATCTTGAGCAATGAAAACTTTTTCATAATGTCTTACCAAAGCCTGGAGAATGTCTGGCAGATTTGTATGAACAGTACTATCCTCTTTGATTTGCTTAATACCATGTGAGGAATGTCTAGCTTAGAGAGCAAGAAAAAATTCCTTAGAAACATGGTCTCCAATTTTTAGCCAGTGCATCCTAGCTTTAAGTTGCACCCCTCTGTAGCATGACAATCGGCCATTTGTTTTTGATGCCGTAAATTGGCTACAAGGATTTGCTTAGAAGGAGAGAAAGGCTCAGCAACCAAGGCCTCAAAAGCAATTTTCAAGGCAGTGATAGTTGATTCATAAGCCCTTCTCCTCAATTTGGCCAGCTGACAACCATAGATGCGAAGAAATCTCACAATGCAGGCAATAGCATCATTCCACCACTTAATCCATCCAGTAGAATGCAAGGGACAACATTCTAAATTCCATACAGTTGAAATGTGTGCCAAGGTGGGTTGATGAGTAAGCAAGGAAGTGTTAAAAAAAATTGAGATTTCATGGCACGGGGCTGAGATAGTTGCCACTCAATGGCAAATTGAATAGGAAAGTGGTCTGACAATGTCACATCCACTAATGGCTGAACCGGAAGGGTATGTTGGATTTTTTTCCAAACTGGATGCTTCCCAGTTATCCCTAAAAGGTAACCATCATTGATCAACAGGATTTCCGGGCCAGGGGCCAACAGTATAGGAGATAGACCCTATAAATATCTCCTCTCCATCTTTAGGCTTTGCAGAACCAAGGGGGGTATTCCCTATTCAACATCCATAAAAATATGCATGTGAACTTACTGGGATGTTGACACAAAGCAAATAAATCCTCTTATATGCAGATCAAAACTGTAAAATAAGTGCAAAGGAGCTAGCTTTGGGCCTATGCTCAATTGTGAAATAGAGGATTTTAGTCCTAAAACTACTTCTAATATCCTAAAGATTTATATTTGAAGTTTGAATTTGTATTTTGTATTTGGATGCAAGACTGGGACCTTGGGTTGTAACCTCAATACAAGACCAGACTGGTGCCTATCTCGGGGCTCAGAGTTAATAGACATACACATGTGAATGATTACCATAAATTTGAATCAATAACTAAGTTTCAAGGGGAAATTTTTTAATGTCTACCTTACAGATACTTCCCAAGATTGAGTATTTAGTCATTCATACTTGATGATATCCCTGTTGTAGCATACCTTTCCCAATGCTTAACCTAAAACATTTAATTTGTTCCTTGAACAAAGATAATAAATTAGACATTCAACACAGAAAATCTATGTTTTTGAATCCCAAATAACCCTTAGCTATTAAGATTCAAAAGAAAAGATGCCCACAACTTGGAGACAAACAACCGAACACATGCAACGAAACATTTCTCATATAAAAACAACATGAAACCAGCAAAACTATGCATAAAACATTCAACATATGATTCATAAACTCACAAGACACCCAACAGAGCCACTAGCCAAAATGTACCTTGTTATTCCACCAAAAATTTGCCTAGTCTTCAACCACTCTCCCCCCTAAAAATGAGTGACACAGTCCTCCTCTATAGCAAGAACGTGTACTCAGCATTAAGTACCATGTTATTTCAAAATTCTGCCAGATACAATGCACCTTTTGAATGGCGCCCAAAATATTCAATGTAGCAGGCAGAAGAAGAAGGAAGAGCAAGTTAGTTTGGGAAACGTGCATCATACTGGAGATTTTTGCCTTAAAAATGGTAGTTGACTCGTCCATTCGGCCCATACCTCTGTAAATTTGCCATTAATGGCCAACCTACCTACGGGATGTAGCAACTTTAGAAAATACGATGTTTGCATGCTTTGCAATTCTTCCTGCCTGAAATGCGGCTACAGATACAAAGAAAACCCTCCTTCCTTAGACATCTGAAACAGGGCCGTAGATTTCCTCCTTATTTCCAAGATCAACGGCTTCAAATAGTGCTGAAAAGGCCAATTAAAATGTACCACGTAGGCAACTTTTTCCCATCGCAGATTTTTCACAGTGTAAAAATACCTCATGCACTTATACAACCCTTTTTACCTTTTCGCCCTTTGCATATCCAAATCTTTGTATATGCAATTGTATATACATACAATTGCCTTTGGACACATGGTAGCATTTCATTGGACCACCATCACTGTGTATTTGCTCCTTCATCGGTAATCCATTGTATCAATATTTACATTTGTGGTTGTATATGAGATTGGATATACATACAATTACCATGCATACAAGGGTGGACCCCAAGTCCTTGTGAAACAAATTAAAATTGCAATCAGGTCCAAGCTTTGTATCTTCATTCTTTGCATCTTTCATTGTATAACGCACATACATACAATGTGCTATATACAATCTCGGACCTCAATCACTTATCTGCCACAACAAACTTTTCATTCGCATCTGGGATTGTATGTGCGCTTTGTATTTTGCATTGTATATAGCACATACATACAATCCCAGGACATACAACTGCGCAGGCCCCACTAGATTCATGAAGAATGTTGACTTTGACTGCTCCTGCCTTGTATGTTTCTTTGTATCTGCTCGTTGTATGTCCTATTGTATATTGGGAACATACAATCCCAATATACAACCGCGTATCTCACCCATCTCACAAATACTATTAACTCCTTGGCCGCGTCCGCTTGTACATCGCCTTGTATATGCAGTTGTATATCAGAGATACATACAACGCATGATACAAGGAAATGCTTTTGACTTTTCAACCTTGTCTTTTGTATCTTGCTCACCAGGCCCGATTTGATAACTTTTGGAATTCGGGATTGTATAGCCTTTTGCATAAGTTATATACATACAATCTACTTGATACAACTGTGGGCCTGACCACTGTTCACAACCTGATTTGAAACTCTTTAATGTCCACCGTTGTATCTCACCCATTGTATATCGAATATAGAACAACACATACATACAACCTTTTTGATACAACTGCAGAATATACTAGGAATATGTGATATACAACCATATTTTTGCTTCTAGAATTGTACTCGATTGCCATATAAACTTGATATGCATACAACGATGCATATAACCATTTTTCACCATTTTCAAAGGCTGATTAAAATTTCTTTTCGGGTCCGCCAATGTACATTTGCATCTACACATTATATACAAATGGCAACATACAACGATGCATACAATTGTGGACCCCACCATCACTTAGAGATTTTTTGGACTTAACATTTTTTCAACATGACAGGAAAAGGATTAATGCTAGGCGAAGGGGGCTAGTCATTCAACGAGCTAAAAGGCTTAAGTTACAACTTAAATGACTGGAAACCCGCTACAAGAGGTCAATGACAAAATAGAAGATACAATACAGGAGGCCGAGGGGAAATAAAACCTAAGGCATTAAGAGTTTGAGGGCATAAAAATATAGGCTTGCAGACTCGACATAAAAACCCTAACCCTAGGTGGGCGCCACCATTGGCTCTAACTAGGGACATGCAGGCGCAAGGCTGCAGGGAGAACAAGACCACCTCGGGATAGACCAGGCAAAATGCACAAAAGAAAAACCCTGACCACACAAGGTATGTACAGACTATTTTCACCTAGTTTACAATGTGCACACAAGATATTCATTCATGAGAAATAAGCTTTAAAGAATTTACCGTGCACAGGCAATTCCAATAGTTCACCATTTAAGGCCTGGAGAAAGTAGGAATCTTCTCCATGAGTATTGCTGATTTGATATGGGCCCATCTATAAGAGCTCAAATTTACCATGCTTGCCCTTATCCTGTCTCTTTGCATTCCAAACAAGGACTAAATCATTTATCTGAAACTTCCTTTCTATAGCCCTTTTATCAAACAAATATTTCACCTTCTGTTGTTTCTTGATATTTGTCTTTTGTGCTTCTCTTCTAATTTCATCCAATGCAACCAGTTGATTTATCCTCTCATTCATTGAGTCCTCAATCTCTTTATCATTTTCTTGTATGAATCTATAAATTGGCAAGAGATTATTCACAGGTAACTTAGCTGGTGCACCATACACTAGCTCAAAAGGTGACCTTCCAATTGCTTTCTTCACTATTATCTAGTCATCCCATAGTGCCATCTTTAGCTTTGAATCCCATGCCCTTTTGTTCTTGTCTACCATCCTTTTGGTGATTTTCATAAGGCTTCTGTTACTTGATTCTGCCTGACCATTTCCTTGTGGATGATATGGTGATGCATATGACAAATTAATCCCATAGTTGTTGCAAAAATCAACAAACTCACCAGATCTGAAACACATGGCATTGTCTGTGATCACTTTGACTGGCACTCCAAATCTGATAATAATGTGTTCCAAAATGAAATCCATCACCACCCTACTTGTAGCTTTCTTAGTTGGAATGGATTCAATCCATTTAGTAAAATAGTTAGTAGCGACCAAAATCCAACTATGTCCCCCACTTGATCTTTTTGAAATTTCCCCTATAAAATCAGTTCCCCATTGCTGAAATGGAGCCTCCACAGTTACAGTTATAAGGGGTAATGCACCTTCATACTTTAGTTTTCCTAAGAACCTTTGACAGGGATCACATTTTCTTACCATCCTTTGTGCATCTGAGAAAAGGGTCAGCCACCAATAGCCTGCTCTAAGAGTTTTGTGAGTTGTTGTCTTAGCAGTGTAGTGTCCACCGCACACTCCTTTGTGCATGACACTTAAAATATCTGTAGCTTGATTTTCAGCCACACACCTAAGTAGTACACCATCAGGATTATTCCAATATAATTCTCCTTGAATAATGATGTATTTGATAACATGTAACTTTAAGGTCCTTTTTTTACTATCACTGAGATGGGAAGGACAATTCAAATTCTGCAAATAATGCACAATATCCTTGTGCCAACCAGATTTTGACATGTTAACAACTTTATCCTGAACTACATTTACTTGGCATGCCTCCAAATTTGATTGTGTCATCATCTTAGCCAAACCCTATCCCCTTACCAATTTTGTAATTTGTATCTCAATGTTGAACTCTTGTAACTTGTTAATCCACCTGCATCTTCTTCCTGTCATCTCCTGCTGAGTGAAAATGTCCTTAACTGCTACATGGGGCACATATGCAATTATCTAAGATCCTACTAAGTATGGCCTGAAGCTTTTGACTACCCTAACCAATGCGTATGCCTGCATTTCCATGATATCATATTTCAATTCAGCTACCTACAACGACATGCTAAAGAAAGCAATAGGTTGCTCAAAACCATCTTCATTTTTCCGTAATAAACATGCAGCAATAGTGTGAAAAGAGGCAAATGAGAACAACTGAAGTGGCTTAGAAAAATTAGGAGATCTCAACACATGAGCCACCTTTATAGCCTCTTTGATGTTCTGAAATGATCTAGTTGCTTCACTTTCCCATTTGATAGTTTCACCCTTCTTCAATATTTTAGAAATATCCTTTGTAATCTCTACAAAGTTTGGAATGAATCTTCTAACAAAGTTAATATGCCCAAAGAAAGACTAAATGCCTTTCACTATTTTAGGAATTTGAATTCTGTCAATTGTAGCAACCCTTTCAGGATCAATCCTGACTCCATCCTTAGAAATAATGTGTCCCAATAGTTTTCCTTCTACTACCCCAAAAGTACATTTCTTTGGGTTAAGTGAAATGCTATATTCCAATGCCCTAATAAAAATTTGTTCTAGATGCATGCAATGTTGCTCCTCCTTTTTTGAATAAGCAGTTAAATCATCCTGGTATACAGCCAAAATTGAGTCAATCAATCTTGCAAAAGTAACATCCATAGCCCTCTGAAATGTAGCACTTGCATTTGTTAGTCCAAATGGAATTCTTATAGATACATAAGTCCCCCATGGAGTGGTGAAGGTAGTCTTGTATTGTTCATATTATTTTACCTTCACCTGATTATATCCTAAAAATCCATCCATCATGGATAAAAACTCACAACCAATTACCTTCTGCAACATAGCCTCCATGTTAGGCAGTGGATAATTATCCTTTAAAGAAGATACATTCAAATTTTTGAAGTCCACAAAAAGTCTTATATCACCATTTTTCTTTCTAACTAGGACAAGATTGGACACCCAAGTTGAGTGTCTAATAGGCACAATTATTCCAGCCTCCCTAAGCTTCACAAGCTCCTCTTGCATTTTTGGAGCCAAAGTTGGGTTAATAGGTCTTTGTTTCTATCTAAATGGCTTAGCTCCAGGCTTCAAAGGAATCTCATGTTGGAATAAGTCTTCTCTATAAGCTTTTAGGTTCTCATATGACCATGCAAAGACATGCTTATATGTTTTCAATAATGCAATCAACATACTCCTGATGTGTGGCTTGAGCTGTTTGCCAATATATACCCTTTTGGGGGCATGGTGTGTCCCCAAGTTTATCTCCTTCAAGCCATCCTTGTTTGTAGGAGATACCTTCGTAACAAACTGGTCTCTATTGTCAAATGCTCTTTCTAAAGCAACTAGCCCTCTGGGGATTTTATTTCTTTTAAGTTGAATTACTTCTTTCCCCAAAAGAGTTTCTTTTCCATTCACAACTTCTACAAAGTTCTGAAAATCAATCTCCTGGATCTCGTATTCATCTATGCAGTGTAGGAACTTCAAAAAATCTCTATCATCATCAAACACCTTCCAACTGCATATATTATCTGGTACTGTAGGTCTAATTTTAACTTCAACATTTGTAACATCAGACAGAGTGACATCATCCGGCCTTATGGCCACATTAGCTAAAAAGTTTGCCATGACATTCTTTGATCTTTCTATCCAATTTATTGAAAAAGCATCAAATAATTCAATTGTTGCCCATACAACATGCTTATACTATTTTAACCTTTTATTTTTTGAAGCATATTTATCTCACCTGGGAGACGATTAATTCTGAATATTCAAACACTTTTAGCATCTTAATCCCATGCTTCAAAGCAACATTTAATCCTAGTAGCAAAGCTTCATATTCTGAAATATTATTTTTGTAGGCAAACTTTAACAGGAAAGAGAATTTCAGAAGCTTACCTGCTAGAGACAAAAACACAACTCCAGCACCAGAACCTTCCTTTGAACAAGCTCCGTCAAAATACATAGTCTAGAGACCTTGTTGGTCAAGTTCTTGAATGCAAAAATCTCTCCCTTCACTTCCTCAATCATCTGAGACAATTCTAAAATTCTCACAGTCAGTATCCACAAAATAGATATGCTCTTCTGAATCTTGATCTTCAACTGTTTCTGGTGACCTCTCTTCCCTAACCAGTTTGACATCTCTACCATTCATTGGGATCACGGCATATGATAAATCTAACTACATACTTCAACCAATGCTGCCCATCTTCTTGACAACAGCATACCATACTGTGGCTTTATGTCAACTACTATTATGTTAATTATGTAAGTCTTTTTTGGATACGCTGCTAGCATAAAATCCACATCCTTCATGATTCCTATAACTGGTACCTCCCTAGCATCCATTGCATAGCATTTTCCACATGCCTTATCTATTTTCAATCCGGCTTGTTGCATGATAGCCAAAGGCATAATATTTGTTGATGCTCATGAGTCAAGCATACAATTCTTGATTACTTTTCCATTGATAACAAGGGAGACATAAAACGGTTCAACCTATGAAGGGCATTTTGTCATTGTCACCCCCAGATAGACTTCAGGAACCTCATCTTCATCAATACACAAGGCTTGTTTCTTACCCTGAGTCTCAACATTCTGCTCGGCCTAACAAGCTACTCCTGAAATTAGGGACAATGCTTTATTCCTGAATTCTTCGACTTTCATCATCTTCATCAATGGAACAGAGACCTTTATCTGGGATAAAACCTAAGTCATGTCAAAGGGAGCATAATTTTGTATAACAGTTGTAGCTTGAGCCGTGGTTTTATTCTTATCCTGAGCTGATCCAGCCTTAATTTTAATGGCTTTCTAACTGTCATCCATGACCTGAGAATTCTTATTTTGATTCTCATTTTGGGGAACTTCATTTTCTGGTCTTTGAGAATCATGACTTGGTTTTTTCTTAGAATTTTTCTTATTATTATTCCATTGCATCTTATGTGGTTCAGCCCATTTATGATTATGCATTGGTTGATTCACAAAGGTGTCTTCTAGTTGACGTGGATCACCAACCTGAGCCTTACCTCTAATGTTATAGTTGCTCTTGACCTGAGCCACTATTGCAGTTGTGAGAGCTCTAATCTCTTCATCAGAAGGCCTTCTCAAGTTATTCAGAAAGATGCATGAGTCCTGAGCATAAGCATAGTTATCTTCATCATCGTCATCACAGGAAATCTGCTGGCAGACCTGAGTCACATAATTCGTGCTTTCATCAGCATCATAAGAAGAATACTTCCCATTTGTGAACAACATATTGACACTATCATCCTCCATACAATGTGGCTCATTGCATTCATCACAGGCAACAACATTATTATACAAAGATTGAGCAATCATACATTGTGATTGTGAGTGAGGCATTTGACAGATTATGCACCATGGGGTATCATCAACAATATTAACAACTTTCTTCAAAGGATCAGGAGTCTCCTTAACATTTTGAGCTCTTTGATTAGTGTTGCTATTTGGGAGAATGGGTTTACCATTATGCCAATTAGTGTTATATGGCATATCATGCAATGATGGTCTCTTCTCTTGTCTTTGGTAAACCTGCCTTTCGAGACCTATCCCCTTTTCATTTTTAGCAAGTCTATAACTTAGGTCCTTAACAATAGTTGTCAATTTATCCAATTTCTCTTCGGAAGTAGATGCATTACCTTGAGTATTTTGAGACTTATTATTCGGATTTTGCAGAATCTTTACATCATCCCTTCTATTTGTCTTACCAAATGCTTTCCTATTATTTTCAATGTTGGTTGCAATTCTAAAAGCATCCCTGAGGCTAGTAGGACCCTTGTGTCTTAACCCATAAGTTGTTTTAGCATCAAAAGCATTTATGTATAGTACCATACACATTGGTTCATTAGGCCTCATGTGAAGTGGTAATTTGTTCAACACTCTAGTGAACCTAGCATTAAAATATGCAACATGCTCATTTGACCCCTTAGTAATACTAGTGAATTCATTTATAAAAAAGCTTGGATCAGTCTTATCACCATATTGTTCTTTAAAAATCCTTCTGAAATCATCCCATGATGAGACACTCTGGTCAAGTAGACTTTTATACCATTCTCTAGCTTCATCAACTAGGGACTACATAAACAATTTCATAAAAACATCTTCATGTTCAACCTCAAAATTGTCCATAACATTCTGAAAGGCCTTCAAATGATCTTCCCCTAACACAACATTGTTTCCTAAAAACTTTGGTATTTGAGACCTCACATGTTTATCAATGGGGTTAGGGTAACCAGGAATACCATTAAAAACTAGCTACCTGAATCTATCCAACTGCATAGGCTGTCTACCAAACTGATTAACATTTGCGTTCCTATTAGCATTCTGATATCTCACATTGTTCAATGGTACCCTAACATTGTTTGTATTTTGTCTCTGATCATTCTGCTGATTCTGAACTTCATTTCTTTGTTGATTTCTTAGCACATTTGCATTATCAAGGGTGGGAACTGAATCATGTTGAGCAATTTTTAGAGCTTGCACCTTTTGTCTCATATCATCTCTAATCCTCAAAGCCTACAAATATTCTAATTCAGCCCTCAGGCTCTTGATTTCTTCAGCTAATTCTTCATCTTTAGGCATAGAAGAGGATAGTCCCTTTCCATTTTGGTCATCATCATCATCCCTTGGGGACTCAATTTCTTCAAATCTGTCAAGGGGATCTAAGAAAGGGTGTTCCTAAAACACCTCTGACCTCATTCTCAATCTATCACCTTGTAGTCTTTCATATACATCTTGAATTTTAGCCTCTGTGTTTGAAAAATAAGGTGCCTGCTGCTTTGAAGATCTGAGATTATCTTGGGTATTATCAATGTTTCTAGGGCTGGGAGAACCTTCTTGACTAGCTTGAATGGTTCCTTTTCTTCTATACATCATTTTTCTAGGTAATTCTTCAAGCAAAGGATTACGCAGGGATCTTCTCCCTTGCATACAAATTTCACTTTACCAATTGGGAGATTTGTTCAGAGTCGCCACCTACACTAGGAATTAGTTTTTTAAACCAAGGTTCTCACACAAAGCAGACACCAAATCTGTTGAGTTTTTTCCTAAACTGGATGCTTCCCAGTTATCCCTACAAGGTAGCCATCATTGATCAATAGGATTTCAGGGCCAGGGGCCAATAGTATAGGAGATAGACCCTATAAATATCTCCTCTCCATCTTTAGGCTCTATAGAACCAAGGGGGGTATTCCCTATTCAACATCTGTAAAATATGCATGTGAACTTACTAGGATGTTGACACAAAGCAGATAAATCCTCTCATATGTAGACCAACACTGTAAAAATAAGTGCAAAGGGGCTAGCTTTGGGCCTATGCTCAGTTGTGAAACAGAGAATTTTAGTCCTAAAACTACTTCTAATATCCTAAAGATTTATATTTGAAGTTTGAATTTGAATTTTGTATTTGGATGCAAGACTAGGACCTTGGGTTGTAACCTCAATACAAGACCAGACTAGTGCCTATTTTGGAGCTCAAAGTCAATAGACATACACATGTGAATGATTACCATAAACTTAAATCAATAACTAAGTTTCAAGGGGAAATTTTTTAGTGTCTAACTTACAGATACTTCCCAAGACTGAGTATTTAGTCATTCATACTTGATGATATCCCTGTTGCAACATACCTTTCCCAATGCTTAACCTAAAATATTTAATTTGTTCGTTGAACAAAGATAATAGATTATACATTCAACACAGAAAATCCATGTTCTTGAATCCCAAATAACCCTTAGCTATTAAGATTCAAAAGAAAAGATGCCCACAACTTGGAGACAAACAACCGAATACATGCAACGAAGCATTTCTCATATAAAAACAACATGAAACTAGCAAAACTATGCATAAAACATTCAACATATGATTCATAAACTCACAAGACACCCAACAAAGCCACTAGCCAAACTGTACCTTGTTATTCCACCAAAAATTTGCCCAGTCTTCAACCACTCTCCCCCCTAAAAATGAGTGACACAGTCCTCCTCTATAGCAAGAACGTGTACTCAGCATTAAGTACCATGTTATTTCAAAATTTTGCCAGATACAATGCACCTTTTGAATGGCACCCAAAACATTCAATGCAACAAGCAGAAGAAGGAAGAGCAGGTTAGTTCGGGAAATGTGCAGCATGCTGGAGATTTTTGCCTTAAAAATGGTAGTTGACCCGTCCATTCGGCCCATACCTCTGTAAATTTGCCATTAATGGCCAACCTACCTGCGGGATGTAGCAACTTCGCAAAATACGATGGTTGAATGCTTTATAATTCTTCCCGCCTGAAATGCAGCTGCAGATACAAAGAAAACCCTCCTTCCTTGGACATCTAAAACAGGGTCGTAGATTTCCTCCTTATTTCTAAGATCAATGGCTTCAAACCACGCTGAAAAGTCATTGGCCAATTAAAACGTGCCACGCAGGCAGCTTTTTCCCATCGCAGACTTTTCACAGCGTAAAAATACCTCATGCACTTATACAACCCTTTTTACCTTTTCGCCCTTTGCATATCCAAATCTTTGTATATGCAATTTTATATACATACAACTGCCTTTGGACACGTGGCAGCATCTCATTAGACCACCATCACTGTGTATTTGCTTCTTCATCAGCAATCCATTGTATCAACATTTACATCTGTGGTTGTATATGAGATTGGATATACATACAATTACCATGCATACAAGGGCGGACTCCAAATCCTTGTGAAACAAATTGAAATCGCAATCGGGTCCAGGCTTTGTATCTTCATTCTTTGCATCTCTCATTATATAAAGCACATACATATAATATCTAATATACAATCTTGGACCTCAACCACTTATCCGCCACAACAAACTTTTCATTCGCATCCGAGATTGTATGTGCGCTTTGTATTTTGCATTGTATATAGCACATACATACAATCCTGGGACATACAACTGCGCGGCCCCACCAGGTTCCTAAAGAATGTTGATTTTGACCGCTCCTGCCTTGTATGTTTCTTTGTATCTGCTCATTGTATGTCCGATTGTATATTGGGAACATACAATCCTAATATACAACTACGGATCTCACCCATCGCACAAATACTATTAACTCCTTGGCCACGTCCACTTGTACATCGCCTTATATATGCAGTTGTATATCAAAGATACATACAACACATGATACAAAAAAATGCCTTTGACTTTTCAACCTTGCCTTTTGTATCTTGGCCGCCAGGCCTGATTTGATAACTTTTGGAATCCAGGATTGTATATCCTTTTGCATAAGTTATATACATACAATCCACTTGATACAACTGTGGGCTTGACCACTGTTCACAACCTGATTTGAAACTCTTTGACGTTTGCCATTGTATCTCACCCATTGTATATCGAATATACAACAACACATACATACAACCTTTTTGATACAACCACGGAATATACCGGGAATATGCGATATACAACCATATTTTTGCTTCCAGAATTGTATTTGATTGCCATACAAACTTGATATGCATACAACCATTTTTCACCATTTTCAAAGGCTGATTGAAATTTCTTTTCGGGTCTGCCAATGTACATTTGCATCTACACATTAGATACAAATGGCAACATACAACGATGCATACAACTGTGGACCCCACCGTCGCTTAGAGATTTTTTGGACTTAACATTTTTTCAACACGACAGGAAAAGGATGTAATGCTAGGCAAAGGGGGCCGGTCATTCAATGAGCTAAAAGGCTTAAGTTACAACTTAAATGACTGGGAACCTGCTACAAGAGGTCAACGACAAAATAGAAGATACAATACAGGAGGTCGAGGGGAAATAAAACCTAAGGAATTAAGGTTTGAGGGAATAAAAATATAGGCTTGCAGACTCGACATCAAAACCCTAACCCTAGGTGGGCACCACCAGGGTGGATGATGTGGAAAATTTAAAAAAAGATTGTGCATAAATCATAGCACGATCAAGGCGTTTAAAGACCTTGTCAGTTCCAGTTTGAAAGTTGCACCAAGTATGCCATAGAGGACTGGAGTGACAACGACCAACATTGGGATCAAAAAATCCCAATTTATTACGCATATGGAACCACGCTTCTCTTTCACCAGATGGTCACCGAAAAGGCAACACACCATCTTTGTCAATAGCCGTTTCAACCATATTAAAATCCCCACAAATAAGCCACGTGGCCACGGGCATTAAATCCACAATCCACTACCACAAAGTAGATCTTTCTGACATGTCATTTGAAGCATAGATATTAATAATCCCAAAAGAATGATTATTAATATTAAGAAGCATCCAGACTAACCTGTTGGTGGGATCCACCCCATGATCCACCACTGAATCATGTCACCGAGGGGACAAAAGAGTAGCGACACCACCTTTCCCAGCCTCATGGGTGGTGGAGAAAAGTTTACTAGCTAACCAAATACAACGACAAGCCGAAGACAAAAGAAATCCTGTAACTTTAACTTCTTGCAGGCACAGAACATCAAGAGAAGCAAAATGATGGAGAGCATCATGAACAGAGTACTTCCTAGTGAATTCAGTGAGACCTCAAACATTCCAAGAGAGAAAATTCATTTAAAATCCTCCACCATCTCCCCAAAATCCAGGCCTTTAAAGGAAGCAAAACTATTTCGAAGAAAGTTGGTGGGATTTGACCCAAATTGGAGAGGAGAGATTTGTTGTTTTTTAATCTCCAAAACAATTTCTCCTTCCTTAGGAAGCTCTTTGCTATGAGAGCACCTACGAGGTGATACGGAAGGATTGACATGGGTTCTTGTCCTTGGCGGTGATTTTTGTTGTGAAGGCAGCACAATAGGACTCTTATGTTTGCCCTTCTCGCCATTTGTAGAAAGCTTTGAAACCTCTTTAACTGCTTCAACAGGTTTGAGGGAATCCACAGAGGGTTTCACTCTGTGTTTGTGATTGGTAATAGTAGCCCAAGTGTCTATTGGTTTAAAAACCACCTCCTTGGGCGCAGTTGTGACTGGATGTGCCTGTACAATATCCTTGGGTGGAACTCGGGTCCTAGGCACAACAAGAGGACAATCCCTAATTTTATGCTCAGCTGATTGGCAGCAATAACAAGTATTGGGCAAATTGAAGTATGTGACCTTCTAAGTATGTCAAAGGAGGCCAATTTGAATGTCAATAAATTCCTTGAGGTCTTTCGAAAGATCCACCTCAACACAGACATGCTTTTGAGGGCATGCTTGAAAGAACCTATCAATTTCAACACAAATAACTCTTCCTAAAGAAGAGGCAATGTCATGCAGGAAATGGAAATAGGACAAAGGCAAACCAGGGAATTCAATCCACACCGGAACCTTGTGTTTGGTATCATCAGAGGCTACAAAATCCTAGGACCACTATTGGAAGACCAACAGGGAAGACCGAACATACCAAGGACCATGGTTCAAAATAGCTTGAACATGGCTAACTTCCGCAAAGCAGAAAAGGAAAAAGTTTTTGGTCAAATTCTAGACCATATCAAGGCGGACCCCATGAGGGACCCAAGCCTTCTGGACCCATTCTTTGAGCATAGATTCAAGGGGAGTTCTCCCTACAAAGTAACCAATGAGAGTATACCACTCTAACCATAAACAAGCAGAATCAAATTCCTGTGATGGTAAGATCACATTAGCAGGAGAGTCTGAGGGCTTACCTCGTGGAACACCTTCGGAACAAATTTCTGGGGATGCTTGTTCGGAGGAGGAGCCATTGTTCAGAGTCGAGAAACCACCAACACTAGCAACAATTGCTGGGTGAGAAGCGGAAAGAGGCATTTAAATGGCCAAAATGCTGCAATAAATGTGGACGTACAGAAAAAAGGCTATAGCTCCTGTGCCTAGAGCGTAGTATGGAAACCTAGGGAGACAATGGTGACCAACTTCAAAAAAACACGCAGAGCAAAAAAATATCTAACTTCTGTCTAAAATTACTATTGACTTATCTAGAAGTTTGAATTTCAAAGGCATTAGGTAGTTAATATACCACATACTTGAATTTCTCACTCAGGGATATTTTATATGAGAACTCAAGTCTATTGTTTGTATTCATATTTCAAGTCCAAATTAAAGTTGCCATATAAATTTTGATTTACTAAGCATTTGAGATCTAGGACATAATGTACTCATAGATATGGGACTTATAAATTGCAGACCTAAACCAACCGGTCAACTAGATTCAAGATTTCTAGATGGCTTATGTAAGTACCAAAATCACGCACAACCTCCACGAGGACCTCGATGATGACTCACAATCCTTATCACATACATGTAAGCGTGAAATAATGCCTCTTAGCAATGATTCTCTTGGTAGCATTTGGGTTTTTCGTCCTCTTATTGTTTCCCCTTTGTCATGCTAACCTTCTCCCCGCTTTCGACACTTGTCGATTTTCATTTTATGTGCTTGCGATTTTGTCCCTAAGCCTTGTATTTGTCTTGTTGTTGTGATTTTGGCCTTTCCCTGGTGTTTTTCATCCATCCCTGCCCCTAGGAGCCTTCTAGAGGACCTCCCAAGCCATCTCCAACTTTCAGTTTTTAGTCCCGATCAACCAATCCAAATCTCCCCCTATTATTTCAAGATCTCCCCTATGAGATTTGACTTTTGCAAGTGGAGATTTGGATTTTGACCCCTTGTCGACCAGTTTCTGGAGGCAATTCACCTCCTTTTTAGCTAACTAACAATCTTTGACCTTGTTTATCAACCCAGGACCTCCCCTCTGTGGGTCGCCTATGAGTCGCCCTTGAGCGACCAAGACTGGTGACAGGAGTGACCCATGGGCAACCCTATCATCTTTTCCAACCACAAAAGAACTTGAGTTTTTGACTCAAAAAAATCTATTTTGACCTGTTTTTCTTCTTGTTTGCATGAGTTTTTGGTCTAAACATAGAGTTAACTATTCCAAGCCTCCAAGCATGCATAATTAGCTCCTTTTTATCTCAACTTGTCAACTCATGCATTCTTGTTAACTCCATTTCTTCTTCAATGATAAACTTATATATTGGCTTGATCACTCCCTAATTAGCCCAAATCACTCCTTGGTCTTCTGAGTTAACTCTCCAATTAAGGGAGTTAACCCTCCATCCTCTCCCACCTCTCCTAGCCTCTTTCAACCTATAAATACCCTCCTCCCTCAAGAATAAAGGGAGGCAATTTCATTTGTGCATCCAATCTTTTGCAGGTTTTTGCTCTCCAACCAGCATCCATATGCTCATACAAGACATTCAAGCCTTTTTCTTTTATTGTTATTTCATCTAAGCTTTGCTAAAAGCTTCATATCATGTTGATACACTTCCCAAATCGCAATCCACAATGCTCACAAGCTCACATTGAGCTCACGTTCAAGATTTCAAAAGCTCTTTGTACATTCCCTTTCCTGTTGTTGCTAAGAGGATATCCCTGCTGCTGCAAGAAGACAAAGAATTTGCTGACACAAGGATTTTTTAGGGTTGTGGAGGCTCACGGGTCTCATATTCCAGGTTCCTTAGTGCCTTTTTTATGTAGTAATTAGAGAATCTAAATTTGCCCTTGGGAATAGTAATTTAATATTACAATTTCCTTGATAGGATAAATAGGATTTGCATTGTTAGATTAGTTTGATTTCAAAGTTCTTTAGTGTAGTTTATTTCAAAGTAATTTCATTTTCCTAAAGTGATTGTTCCAAAAATCTAGAAAATCAAACAAAAACATATATTGGATTGCATTAGTTAGCTACATACTAGATTGCATACATACTTCAATTCCTAGATTAGAAAAAGCACTTTCTTTTCATAAAGATCTAAAAAAGCACAAAAATATATTGTTTTGCACTCATATAGGCTTGCGTGCATTTGAAAAACAAAAAGAAATTAATTGTAGATGGCAATGTTGAGAAAAATAATGCTAGATTGTTTGCGAAGGGGTATTCTCAGGTGGAGGGAATTGACTATGGTGAGATTTTCTCTCCCGTTGCAAAGCTGACATATATTCGGTTCCCGTTATCTCTTGCAGTAGTGTATGATCTAGAAGTGGAACAGATGGATGTGAAGACAACATTCTTTCATGGTGACTTGGAGGAGGAAATCTATATGTCACAACCAGAGCACTACGTGGTGAAAGGTAAAGAAAATCCAATTTGCAAGTTGAAAAAGTCTTTGTATGGTTTGAAATAGTCTCCTAGGATGTGGTACTAGAAGTTTGATGCCTTTGTGTTGAGTATTGTATTTCAGAGATCGACATCAGATCATTGTTTTTATTACAAGTTCACTAGTAGAAATATGGCAAATAAATGACCAGGTGACTAAAACTTTTAGTCACGTGCCCAAACTTTTAGCCATGTGACCAATTTTTTTTGCAACACAGCTCTAAATGACTAAATAAATGACTAATTTGGTCATCGGTTGAAATGACTAAATAAATGACCAAATAAATGACTAAATAAATGACTAATTTGGTCATCAGGCAAAAAACACAACTAAATAATTGGTCAGACAAATAAAAATGACTAAATAAATGACTATTACTTCTCTATTCTTTTTTCTTTCCAATTTGATCATAATCCATGAATTCAAAGACAATAAAAGGCAAGGCAATAAATGTCCACTTAGACCAAAGGAATAAAGGGAGAGAAAGCTTGGACGTTTCCCACGAGCGGAGCTAGATTATCTTGTCTCTTTAATCTATCTCAGCGCACTAGCCACGGCACAACATGCCCATTAATGATCCGCAGGCTTCGGGGAAGTGATTGTCCAGACGTGACCTACCAAAAACATCATTACTTGCCACCTTGCCAACATCTATCGAGGCCTTCAATCGCACTTTTTGACTGTCGAAAAATAGAGCTAGCCTGCATAAAATGTCTAGGGGCTATCTCTACCCCCTCCATGTGACCTCTCCTGTCTACCTAAAGATCTAGCCCTTTTTTAGATGATTATATATGTATTATATTATATATTATATAATATAATATTATATATTAATATTATAATATATTTAATATTATAATATTATATTATATTATAATTTAATAATATATTTAATATTATAATATAATATAATATTGCATAATTATTATATTATATAATAGACCAAG
The DNA here is from genome assembly GCA_027924645.1 of Cunninghamia lanceolata. NCBI lineage: Eukaryota > Viridiplantae > Streptophyta > Pinopsida > Cupressales > Cupressaceae > Cunninghamia > Cunninghamia lanceolata. The sequence goes on along the minus strand of BSBN01000257.1, from coordinate 1,112,592 downwards.
GAATATCGAGGTGAGTCATTTTGGGGTCTCCTCGACTTTCTGAACACATTTAAAAACATATTGAGCAAACTATGAGCGCTAAAATGTTAACGATGGGCACCAAAAGTATGGTTAAAATTTAATTAAAATTTTGGCACCCATTAAAGGTAAACCCTAACCTATTTTGTTTCACTCTTTCTATGGATCTATATTTTCCAAATTCTGACATTTTATGCTATATACATAGTTGTTTCTGTATGACAGGAATTAGGTATTATTTTCTAGGCCGTGGGAGGAGTGGTATAAAGAGCTGGCGTCCAATGCCGTGGTTGTGGGCGCCATGGCTCCTGCACGCCTTGCTGCTTTTTATAACGTGTTAGATGTGTTTGTGAACCCTACGCTACGGCTGCAAGGGCTGGATCTAACCCTTCTAGAGGCCATGCAGTGCGGGAAGCCTCTGCTCACTAACTATTTTCCCAGCATCACCAAAAGCGTCATCATTAGCCCCAATTTCGGTCACACTTTTCATCCAAATGTGGCCTCCTTGATAAAGGAGATCCAGGTTGTTAATGTCGATGGCCCACAAGAGCTGCAAAGGAAAGGGTGCAATTACAGAGACCACCACTCGCATGTTCACTGCCTCCAAGATGGCATCTACTTACGAATGCCTCTTTCTCTGCATGAAAAATGAGTCCTACTGTCAATATCCCTTGTCATTCGATTGCCCTTACTCATGGCAGACTAGCATTAAATTTGAGCTCCATCTGCATGTGCTCTTCCTCGCCATGGTGCAGGGTTTGACCCTCTGACATGTTCCTCACAAACCATACAAACTGTTGCCAGTTGTCGCTCTAAAACAACTGCGGGTTCATCCTCAGGTAAATGAAAGCACTCATTGGCCTCACATTCTGCTCTGATTTACCATGCAGCTTAAGATTGGAGTTGTGGATGATTGGAGTAGAGCAGGGCGCTTAGAATTTCATCATAGTGCAGCAGGTGGGTGAGCTTAAGCTCTCAATTTATTGATAAGCCATGGTGACCCAGATGAGAAAAAAGAGAAAGGTATGCTCTTATTGTTACCCCCACCGCATGATATTTTAAATTTTTTGTTTATTGAAGTTCATTTTTTTAATTCAATTTGTCAAACAGTTCACTCACCTTGTACGCAGTTCCACATTTTGTATTTGCTTAAAAGTTTGTAAGGCATTTTCAACAGATCCATTTTGTACAAACCCTCGCATGAATCGCCCTCTGTTACACTTGGATGGACAGCCATATTCAGCTGCTGAACATTTAAGATTAAAATGAATAAATATTAACATCCCTTTCTCCTATTAGTACTACAAGATAGATACATGAAACTTAAGAAAAACTATCAATTGGGGGAAGGTTAACAAAGTCACCCAATAGCCATTCTAGAAAGCCCGCTAGCTTTAGCTGCATCATTAAGTTCCTGCTTCAACATATACTCCTTTCCATTTTGAGTTCCCTTATTGACCACATAAAAACGCATACCTATAAGAAGCTAGTTGAGATTGTGTATTGCCAACCTCTTCCCATACTAGTTTTCAAGGCAAGTCTCAGCATTAGCATAGGAAAAGTATTTTTGAACATTACACTATTCCAAAACCATCTTTTAGAATATGTAGAGATAACAGCATCTCACCTATACAGAGCAATCAGAATTGCATATGGTACAGAATTCTTTTGAGGTAGATATCGACCTGAGCCCCTACCCTTCTTGGTTGTAGACAAAGCATTGTAGGAGTTAGAACTCTTGCAATTAGATCATGTTTTGAAAACTACTATATGAATTCCAAACTATTTTTTGAGCATGAAAAAATTAATTCTTCTTTTGACAGCCCCCAAGAAAATCCCAGTGGTTAGTATTAGCAACTGCTCTGTATTTCCAATGTTCTTTGAATGAACTTGCAGATTCTAAATTTAAAAATGCTTCAAATTCTTTTAGATAAAATAGTATATTCAAAAGATTTGCATGGTTTTGTGCATAGCATTTTAGAATTGGAAATTTGAAGAAATACTAAATTTAAACAAGCAAATTCTATCAATATCAAATGCTCCACAATGTCAATTACTAGGATATATTAATTAATTTATGCCATCCCTTTAATTCTTAAGCATTATTTTTGAGTTATTTTAAAATTTTATGTCTCCTACACCTTTATGCTTTTGCCCATGAAGGACTCATGGTCCACCTTAGCATTCAAATGATGGAGTTCAATAATTGTACAAGAAAATGGAGTCTTCATGATTTTTTTGTCTTCTTTCAAACCTTTTTGGTTGAAGAAATAAGTAGATATTTAAAAAATGGACAGATCATGAGAAAGCAATTAGAAATGGGGAAAATGCATATGGTGAAAGTTTATTGTTGAGCGTACAAGCTGCAATGAATTTTAAAAGTCAAAGAGGTTATGTGGTTTGGTCAATTGCAACAAATGTTTTGATGTGTTTACATTTCATGAGGCTCTGTCCACAAGCAATATTTTTACATAATTTATACCCTAACCGTATCATATACATTGGCTATAAATAAAGGATCTATCCTTCTGCTCAAGAAATGTTGAGGATGAGTCAAATATTTATTCTTTTATTTTGTACAGATACAGATTTATAGTATCTACTAAAAATTGTTTTCTTTTAGGCCCAATAGCATTCACAATGAAGCTCATGAATTTATATTATACCACATAATAGGCATATAAAAGCTTCCAAACATCCAAACATCCAAGCATATAAAAGATAAGGGATGTTAATATTTATTCATTTTAATCTGACAAGTGAGACACTTATTTTGTAGGTGGATTGAATAGAAAATGTTTTGCAAGCTTGGATTGTAGGTGCAAAAGTAAAGGTTCTTGAATATCAGACCTGTATATGCATTTCTTCTTGAATACTTTCATAATATATGTCTATATTGTTGTAAAATTCCTTATCATCCCAATTTGTTTTTCATATTTCAAAGTTTCATAAATTTTTTTAAAATATTAACAAATTTTGAGTTTTTTTATTGTGGACAAGTACAGAACAAGGAGAAAATGTAAAACCAGTGCCTTCTAGATGCATTTACAGCCCACACCATGTGCAACAATGGCATCACTGAAGACATGCATTCACACTGATGGCTTTTTAGCTTTAGTTTTAGTTTTTTTCAGTTTTAAAAGCATAATAAATCAGCAATTTGCATACTGCAGAAAGATTATGTCTTCAAAACTCTATATATATAGTTCTTTGTAACATATTTTATATACAATTTGAATATACAGTGAATTATTTTCTAGCATTGTTGTTTCAATCCTTTGAGCAGATTTGTTGATAAACAAGTTCTTTGTAACATATTTTATATATAGTTTGAATATACAGTGAATTATTTTCCAACATTGTTGTTTTAATCCTTTGAGCAAATTTGTTGAAGTTTATGAACAAAAAATGTCATAGTTGATGTTTATCATGTACTAGTTGTTTATATATGACTAGTTGAAGGAAAAATAATGATTAAAATAACCAAATATACTACCAATGGATAGAATTTAGTTAATACAAATGACTAAATATACTACAAATGGACAGAAATAAATGACTAAATATACTACCAATTGACAGAAATTAATGATTACAATGACTAAATAAATGACCAGTTAAATCAATCAATGACTAAATATACTACCAACTTGATGACTAAATATACTACAAAATTACCAAATATACTACCAAATTGATGACTAAATATATTATAAATTGATAACTAAATATACTATCAAATTAATAACTAATTATACTACCAAATTAATGACTAAATTTTGTTTAATCATAAATTTGGTCATGAGATAAATGATCGGCAATCTGTGGTCACGTGACCAAACTAATGATCACATGACCAATTTTTGGTATTTTTTTAGTCATTTATTTTTGTTTTTCTATTAGTAGTTTGACAATAATCACATTCTCATTATTGCATTGTATGTCGATGATATGTTACTCATTAGGCATGGTAAAAGTTTGATTTCTAATTTGAAGTCTCAGTTGTCAGCACAATTTGAGATGAAAAATCTAGGGTCAGCTCAGTACATTTTGGAAATGGAAATCAGAAGAGACAGAACAAACATAAAACTTTGGTTAGGCTAGAGTAAGTATGTTAACACTATGTTGGAGAGATTCAGCATGATGGATTGCAGATCTGTAACGTCAGAAAATGTCCCCTTGGGGGCTTTTCCCTCATGGGTCTTTAGTGTGCATTTAAGACATATTACATCATATTTCAACATCCTGATGAGATAACCCCTAAGTGTCTTGGCAAATAGGACTTAGGGAGACCACTTGAGATAATCCCTACCCAAAATAGGGGGGAGGACTTGGGCGCTTGCACCCTAGTCCTGCCCTATTTTGGGTCGGTCCCAATTTTTGGGTGTCAGCTTGTGACCGTTATTTGGATCCTATGCCAACACGGTAAGTTTGAATTACAAAATTCTTGGTGGGAGTGTTTGTAGTTGCATATAAAAGCATGTTTAGGCATTCATTTGTAAACTAGATTTCAACTAGATGATTACTAGCAAGCTATTGTGTTATAAAGGTGATTCAAGGCTTTCATTGTGTAGCAAGAGTAGATTTGTGTTGTTTATGTGTTTGTATTTGTAGATTTGAGAAATCATCTCCTCATGGCATGAAGAGCTTCTTCCTCCATGAGATCTTCACTATAAGGTGACATCATTTGTCTTTGTAAGCATTTATCATTTGGTTTTTGCCTCTGCCTCCCAAGGGCATGCACTCTCTATCTGACAACGGTGTTTGGAAGACTTGAATGTCTCTCCGGGGATTGACTGAGGCAAGCCTCTAAACACCAGAAACGCCTCCCAAAGTTTTCATGATTGTAGGTTACAGGTGTTGGATCTAGAGAAAAGTAAAGTTGCAGGAGGGTACAATAGAGTGTCAAAATTGCAGATTAGAGAAGAAAATAGCTCCCTAGACTAGGGCGCTCGCTCATTAGTCCTCAAAGTTTCATGATGGGAAAACCTTCGATACAACAGGAACAGGTTGCAGATCTTGTTTGTAGATCCCAACAAAAAGTAGGGTACTAGACTTGGTGTCCACTCTTTAGTCCCCGACTATTCGGCTTTTGAACCCTAAAAATAGGTGCACAGTTCTTTGTCATTTTACATCTTTTTGTAGCAACATTTTCTGATATTCATCCGTTTACTGTCATATTTGCATAATTAGGGTTTTAAGGTATAATTGAGAAGAAGAGAAGATAATTGGTAATCAAATCATAAAAATCCAATTTTTCCTACATCTCACAGTGACCTAGTGTAGGATAGTACATTGCAACTCAACCCTAGGTCCTTGAATGAAAGGGGGAAAGGAGGATACACATACAAAACTATCAAAAACCTAACTATCCTAATTTACCCTTTACATTTTGGTGAACCCATGTTATTGGACTTATTTTCACCTTGCTGAGTGTTTTGCTTCATATTTACAGTAATTTCATTCATTCATAGTATCATTCATCTTATTGCATTGGAAAATTTACAAAAAAATTGAAAATTTGGAAAAACAAAAATGGCATTTTAGGGTTTGCATGTTGCATTAATTAATTTGAATCTCATCAAATTTATACTCTTTGCATTATATATGATTTAAATTGCAGAAAATTACAAAATTTCAATAACTTCCATTGCATTTGTATCATAAAATTGCTAGGGTTTTGTTGAAAGTTGTGAATTTTTGCATATAACCTTGTAATTCCAAAATCTAGGGTTTGTAGGTAAAATATTGTTTTAGATTTTTCTACTGATTTTAGAGGCTCATTCAAATTTTCATTTGGCTTTAGTCTTGCATTTTAGAACAAATTTGCATTTAGATTTCAAAAATTTGCATTTTTGCATAGAAAAATTCAACAAAAACTAGCATTTTCATTAATTTTTCATTAGATTTGCACTTGCATTTTGCATGTTAGAGAATGGAAATCATTTTCAGATCTGATAGCATGTAATTTTAATCATATATCAGCTTGAAAAGCATTCATATATCATTTTACATTAAGATCTCAAACCTAGGGCTTGAAAAACATTGATTTTTACTAGATTTGGCCTTATCGACTCTCTAAACTTGCACTATAGGCGTGTTGTAAAGAATATTTTTGCACTAAATAAATTATATCAGGGGTATTATCTACTTCCCCTCCTAAAATTCTTTACAACACTTTGTTATTGGCCTCTTGTATTGAAAATTTGGTGAAAAACTACATATTTTTGCCACTTTTGCCCTAGGGTTTGGCCTAGTTTGCACCCTAAGCATGTTGTAACAGATTTTATGCTTGTAGGTGACTGATATCACTGATATTATTTGCTTCACCTCCTAAAATTCTTTACAACATTCCTTTGGCTAGGTCTTGGAATTGAAAAATCGTGAAAAATTGCCTATTTTTGCTATATTTTCACTAGAGTTTGACCTTGAGTGGCACTATAAGCATGTTGTGACAGATATTTTAGCATTAGGTGGCTGTTATTACTAATATAATTTTCTTTCCATCATCATTTTCCTTACAACGCTCTTTGTCATGCTTTTTTACATTAAGATTTGGTGAAAAAAATCGCATATTTTAGTGTATTTTCACTAGGTTTTGTCTATCATCATCTTAGATTTGCATCAAGAGTGTGTTGTGAAGGATTTTATTACTGTATTGGACTGATATTAGACATATTATTTTCTTCCCCTAATCAAAATCCTTCCAACACCTTTGCTTTCACTTATTGGCATTAAGAAAGTACAAAAAATCAAGCATTTTAGGTCACTTTTGCACATAGTTTTACACTTGTCTTTTGCATACTTATGGAAAAATGTTAAAATCTGATTTTTCATTGATATGAGCATATAAACGTGGCCTCTAATCATGTTGGGTGAATATTTTGTCATTTAGCTAACTAACGGAAAAATGGTTATATCAACTGCAGTGTGATGAGATAAATCTCTCCTCTCAGCAAGGGGAGGTTCCCTTTTAACTATTACAAACTTATTTACATAAAATACTAGCTTTGGGGGTGTGTTACATTCATCCTTTTCTCTTCTTTCAGAAAATCTGTTTACAATGTTTCACGGTAATATTCAATGATGCTTCTATACTTCTAATATTAACCTAAACAGTAATCACCAATATTCTTGTGAGTTGAAGCACAAAGTTTTTCAACTCACTTCACAAAAAGATTCACGAACCAAGTGAATAATCTCAAGCACAAAGTCTTTAAATTATCCCCAGAAAGATTTTAAAAGCAACCATATCACCAGTTGGAGCACAAAGTCTGTGAACTAACAATACCAGTGATCCACGTGAATGTAATTGAAAATTATAGCACAAAGTATACAAGTCCTCAACACGATTCATATACAAAGTGAACAACTACAAGCTCAAAGTCTTTATAATCCTCCACCAAGAAACGCTTTCAACACACATAGATTCAAGGAAATAATATAACATAAAGTTTATATAACTTATCTTGAATGTCCTTGAATTATGATAGCCAAACACCACTTTATCCAATCAATCAACAAGAGAAATCAACAAAGATGCCATATGTACATCTCCACTCATACAAATTTGATTCAACACAAAATTTGATATCAAAGTTTTCCTTCTTTATTGCTTGGAATTGATCATACAATTTGAACACAGAGTCTCAAAGTTGAGTATCAACTTGGGCAACACTTCGTTTCATAAGAAAAAGATAAAAATTACAATAGACCTCTTTATTTATAGGGAGAGACCTTGAGAAAATTTGGGAAAAACCTAACTACTTTGACTTATTCTACAAAAGAGTCCTATTTGACTTGGGACTTCCTTTATCTCACATGTAATTACATTTTGGAAAAATACATGTGAACATGTCCAAAACCAAATACAAATTACATCTACAAAAATGAGAATAAACTAAGGCATGAAGAGGAATATCAGCTACCACCATTATTCTTCATTGTAACTGCTATTAAAAGGTAAGACTGCAGATTGCATGTCTCATTTCTGTCTATCACCACTATTAACACTCTTTAGAAAATTGTGATACGTGGCCATTACTGCTTTCATCTCATACATGTCCAGTTCAATTGTATTGTCTGAAACAACATGAGTTTTGACGATTGTATCTTTCAACACCTTTACTGCCTTTTCATGCTTCCCGAGATTGTCTCTCAAATTATCAAGGGTTGATTGATAATCTTGGAGTTATATCCATTGAAGCAATTGAAAATGCTTCATCTTTAAAGTTCTTCTGGATCATCTTTTCGAAGGCATCGACCATCTCTTCTGCAGGAAGAAACTTGTGATTTTCAGTTGTTGCTTGTAGAAACTGTACAAAAGTCATGATCTCGCAGTTAGGGGAAAATTGGCAAATTAAGGTTACTACAAACTGATGATCAAGAACATGGGATCATGCTTGAAAGGGCTATAGAGTGTGCAAGTCAAGGAAATGGGCAAAAGCAGGCCAGAGGCATCATTTGCAGGAATTTCCCAGTGTTAGGAAACTTTTTAGAGGAAGACATGCATGGGCAGTCAAAATGACCACTCTTGCATGTGGAGTGAATTGCTTGAGTGTAGAGTCAGTCAAAATGACTGCCCGTGCATGTAGGAACAAAAACTAAATTTTTCATGTAGGGGCGGTCAGAATGACCGCCCTTACATGTGGGTAAACTGCCAAAGGAAACATATGTATCGACAGTCATTTTACCCGTCGATACATGCTACCAAAAAGTCAAACATACATGAGGGCAGTGAATTCATCCGCTGTTGCATGTGGGTAGACTAAGACAAAAAAAATCTAAGTTTAAAGGATACAAATAGGAATAAACTAGCTGATCCTCATCAAATTAAAAACCTAAATATAATGGAATACAAATGGAAAAAACAAAATGACCATGCACTATCTAAAAATTGAGGCATCACGACCAAAATCACCGATAACCCTAGACAAAATCACTGATGAAATCTCCTCAAACCAATTGTTTCAGTGACTCAATCGACCTCAGAGGGAGTTGGATACACATCATAAGAGGTTTGGAACAAAGAATAATTGAAAATAACAGTTAAAAGTGCTTTACAAGGTTTTAAAGGAGGCGCATAAACTCGCCACATGAGTGCCATAAATGCACTCAATTAAACTTAACATTGCAAAGAAGATGCTCAGGTGGCGATTTTTGTTGCCCTCGCATGTGGAAAAAATACCAACACCTGCATGAGTGGTTCAAACCACCGCTCATGCATTTAAAAACTGAAGAAACTTGCACGGGTGGTCAAAATGACTACCCTTACATGCTAATAGAAAACACATGTTTAGGTGGTGAAATTGACCGCCTCTGCATGAGGACAAAAAAGATTACATGTTCAGGCGGTGAAATCAACCGCCCCTGCATGTAACTAAAAAAAATTTCTAACTCTAAAAAGATCAAAATTGATATTTCGACAAGCCTATAACCCAATTGATTTTCATGAACTCTGGGAAACCGTACAAGGGATATGTTACAAGCTATTTTCAGGTGTTAGATAACTTCGCATGAGGTCAAGAAAACTTACCTCAATATGTATACTTAGAGTGTAGGCTATGAAATGGACAAGTTTCGTAGGGTTCATCCTATAAAATGAGCGCAGCTGATTTTGAGGACAACAACTGGCTCTAACTGGGGAGCTTCCTTCGATCATTCTTTGAAATGATCAAAGGGAGAAGAATCTAGTCTCTAAGTTCCTTCATCCATTCCATTGGGCTATAGAGTCAAGCGACACAAAAAGACACACAAAAACAAATGAAAAAGACACAAAAACTATACAAAAATACACGAACTTATCCGTTGCTTTACTTTGAGAAAAGCTTTAGATGTTGTCTGCTGTGAGGCAATAGAAAAGATATTCCACTTCTTTTTCTTTTACTATTAAAAGAGTAACACTTCCCTATGTTTGCCATTCTGGGATCTTCTTCTGCATCCATATTGGATTGCCCCATTCTTGCTAATGAATTCGGTCCCAACAGTCATCGTCATTTGACAAAGCGATCATGCTCATTAAAAGGTTTCTCCAGAAAAACCATTCTTTTGGAAATCATATCTCCTTTCAGGGCAAAGTCTCTTCACTCAAAGATGACGGTCCATCTATTTCTAGACCTTCAATTGAAGCACTATCTGATGACTCAAGATTTGCATTAGAGGTCAAGAAGTAAGTACCCATATCTGAAAACTCAAACATAATCTGAGCTTTTGAACCCTCAGATTGCATCACTGTGTACTTGGCCTCCCTTATAGGATGAACCTTCTGCATAATACCCTTACCAGGTATTCTTGCCTCAGACATTTGAATCTTTGTCTCCTCAGCATGATCTATGATATCAACAAGCTGATATGGACTTGCTACAGAAAACAAAAAACTCTCATCTTGAGGTTTTACAATGGGGTTACTAGTCTTAGGAACAGGGGATGAAGGAAGAGTATCTGGTGTACTTACTTGATTGTCACCAGCTACATATTGATGATCATATTGATTCTGTGACCGTGTGAGAACAACACAAGATTCACCAAAAGTAACTTCTTGTCCCATCTCATATTCCAAGTTCAGGAACCTGATGGTAGAGTTGCCAGCTAATTGCTCTTCACTTTTCATGAAAAGATTAGCATCATCTTCTCCTTGATCATATTCTGATTGAAGAAGATTGTCTTGCTCTGATTCATAATAGAAAATTGCTACATTCACAAGTGATGCTTCCAAAGCAAGTATTCCTCATTATGGAGGAAACTTGTTTTGATTCTGGTCCCTTGAAGCATTGCCTTGGTAATTCAGAGCATCATGAGAAGTTCCCCTTGACAAAGGGAGCTGCCCACTAGGCCTAACAGAATCCTTCTTCAATTTTCTCGCCAAAATCAAATCGTCCTCCATGTCAACAACCAAACTTTGAACAATTGCAAGATCAGTTGGTGCTACTCTTCATAAAAGAAAACTTACTTCTGGCAACTATGAATTGATGAAGAAGAATTTTAGGTTCTTAGCTATAGGTTAAGCAACAATTGGGATCCTGTTCTTTAGCTTATTGAACTTTGCCACAAACTCACACATGGGCTCATGCGGTTCCTTTTTCATTTGAGTAAGTTGGGCCAACAAGGCGTAAGCATCTTCTATTGGCTTGAATCTGGCTTCGAACTGAGTTCAGAGTGTATTCCATCCAATGACAGTTCATTGTGCAAGGTGATAGAACCAGTCAGCTGCAACACCTTGGAATGTTTCCACAAACAATCTCACAAAAACATCTTCATACTCCACTACGAGAACACTGTATGCAATGTAGAAAGCTGCAATGTGCTCATCCAGATGTTGTTTACCATCCCTGTAGAACTTGGGAAAGTTCTTACGTGAACCCCGAGGTAGTTCATGTAGAGGTTGATTCAAATTCAATGGCCCAAAGGCATTTCCCCATGGACCTGGTACAACCATATTCTAAACTAATAATAGAGAAAATATAACAAAAATATATTACAAAAGATGAGGCTAGTATGCTTCAACCAAAGGTGAGAGGCTCTTGGTTGCGCGTTCGATCCCCAGTAGAGTCACCAAAAACTATTGGGTGAATATTTTGTCGTTTAGCTAACTAACGACAAAATGGTTATATCAACCACAATGTGATGAGATAAATCTCTCCTCTCAGCAAGGGGAGGTACCCTTTTAACTATTACAAACTTATTTACACTAAATACTAGCTTTGGGGATGTGTTACATTCATCCTTTTCTCTTCTTTCAGAAAATCTGTTTACAATGTTTCACGGTAATATTCAATGATGCTTCTATACTTCTAATATTAACCTAAACAGTAATCACCAATATTCTTGTGAGTTGAAGCACAAAGTTTTTCAACTCACTTCACAAAAAGATTCACGAACCAAGTGAATAATCTCAAGCACAAAGTCTTTAAATTATCCTTAGAAAGATTTTAAAAGTAACCATATCACCAGTTGGAGCACAAAGTCTGTCAACTAACAATACCACTGATCCACGTGAATGTAATTGAAAATTATAGCACAAAGTTTACAAGTCCTCAACATGATTCATATACAAAGTGAACAACTACAAGCTCAAAGTCTTTATAATCCTCCACCGAGAAACACTTTCAACACACATAGATTCAAGGAAATAATATAACACAAAGTTTATATAACTTATCTTGAATGACCTTCAATTATGATAGCCAAACACCACTTTATCCAATCAATCAACAAGAGAAATCAGGAAAGATGCCATATGTACATCTCCACTCATACAAATTTGATTCAACACAAAATTTGATATCAAAGTTTTCCTTCTTTATTGCTTGGAATTGATCATACAATTTGAACACAGAGTCTCAAAGTTGAGTATCAACTTGGGCATCACTTCGTTGCATAAGAAAAAGATAAAAATTACAATAGAGGCCCTCTTTATTTATAGGGAGAGACCTTGAGAAAATTTAGAAAAAACCTAACTAATCTGACTTATTCTACAAAAGTGTCCTATTTGACTTGGGACTTCCTTTGTCTCACATGTAATTACATTTTGGAAAAATACATGTGAACATGTCCAAAACCAAATACAAATTACATCTACAAAAATGAGAATAAACTAAGGCACGAAGAAGAATATCAACTGCCACCATCATTCTTCATTTTAACTGCTATTAAAAGGTAAGACTGTAGATTGCATGTCTAATTTCTGTCTATCACCACTATCAACACTCTTCAGAAAATTGTGATGCATGGCCATTACTGCTTCCATCTCATAAATGTCCGGTTCAATTGTATTGTCTGAAACAGCATGAGTTTTGACGATTGTATCTTTCAACACCTTTACCACCTTTTCATGCTTCCCAAGATTGTCTCTCAAATTATCAAGGGTTGATTGATAATGTTGGAGTTTTATCCATTGAAGCAATTAAAAATGCTTCATCTTCAAAGTTCTTCTGGATCATCTTTTCGAAGGCATCGACCATCTCTTCTACAGGAAGAAACTTGTGATTTTCAGTTGTTGCTTGTAGAAACTGCACAAAAGTCATGATCTCGCAGTTAGGGGAAAAATTGGCAAATTAGGGTTACTGCGAACTGATGATCAAGAACATGGGATCATGCTTGAAAGGGCTACAGAGTGTGCAAGTTGAGGAAATGGGCAAAAGCGGGCCAAAGGCATAATTTGCAGGAATTTCCTAGTGTTAGGAAACTTTTTAGAGGAAGACATGCATGGGCGGTCAAAATGACCGCCCATGCATGTAGGAACAAAAACTAAATTTTTCATGTAGGGGCAGCCAGAATGATTGCCCTTACATGTGGGTAAACCGGCAAAGGAAACAGATGTATCGGCGGTCATTTTACCCATCGATACATGTTACCAAAAAGTCAAACATACGCGAGGGTGGTGAATTCACCCACCGTTGCATGTGGGTAGACTAAGACAAAAAAATCTAAGTTTAAAGGATACGAATAGGAATAAACTAGATGATTCTCATCAAATTAAAAACCTAAATATAATGGAATACAAATAGAAAAAGCAAAACGACCATGCACTATCTAAAAACTGAGGCATCACGACCAAAATCATTAATAACCCTAGAGAAAAACACCGACGAAATCCACTCAAACCAATTGTTTCAGTGACTCAATCAACCTCAGAGGGAGTTGGATATGCATCATAAGAGGTTTGGAATGAAGAATAAATGAAAATAACAGTTAAAAGTGCTTTACAAGGTTTTAAAGGAAGCGCGTAAACTCGCCACATGAGTGCCATAAATGCACTCAGTTAAACTTAACATTGCAAAGAAGATGCTTAGGCGGTGATTTTCACCACCCTCACATGTGGTGAAAATACTGACACCTACATGAGCGGTTAAAACCACTACTCATGCATTTAAAAACTAAAGAAACTTGCACGGGCAGTCAAAATGACCGCCCTTACATGCTAATACAAAACACATGTTCAGGCAGTGAAATTGACCACCTCTACATGAGGACAAAAAACATTACATGTTCAGGCAGTGAAATCGACTGCCCCTGCATGTAACTAAGAAAATTTTCTAACTCTGAAAAGATCAAAATTGATATTTTGACAAGCCTATAACCCAATCGATTTTCATGAACTCTGAGAAACCGTACAAGGGATATGTTACAAGCTATTTTCAGGTGTTAGATGACTTCGTATGAGGTCAAGAAAACTTACCTCGATATGCAAGCTTAGAGTGTAGGCTACGAAATGGACAAGTTTCGTAGGGGTCGTCCTATAAAATGAGCGCAACTGATTTTGAGGACAACAAATCGCAATAACAATAGGTTCCCTCCTAGACCTTACATGAAGAGAAAGGTCCCTGAACCTGAAATTATGTTTACACCTCATGATAGAACAATCAAAGATACTAATGGGCCTCTTTACATCACTATGAAAATAATGGAAAACCCCATGGATGGAACACTTATTGATCCTAATTGTATGACTAATGTTGCCACAGAAGAGTTCCTCTATTTACATAATTTGATGCAAGGATCTTATGACCCTTCGGATATGATGATTAAAACACATAAGGGAACCTTTGTAAAACCTTTGGGTAAGATATCATTGTTGGTAGCTATATTTGAGAAACATGTAGAACAATGGTTTGACATTGTCCCCATTTCTGACCACTTTTGCATTAAAATGGGACACCCTTGGTTAAAGGAAATGAAAGTTGTCCCTTCAACAATTCATAATTATTTAAAATTTCCTTTTGAAGGACATGTGATTACCATCTCTCGCAATAAATATAAACCTTTGGTTAAAAGAAAACATTGCACATTAGATTACTTTTGGGACAAATCTGAAGAGAAACCTGAACCAGGAACAAACTTTAACTTCTTGGGCTATAAAAATTACAAAGCAAAACTATTACATCCAATAACAAATCCTTCTAGACAAGAAATAACAAAAGACAAGCAACCTGCATTTGAAGAGAACCATAGACCGAAAGGACAAGGTCCCTATGCTGAGGTTCCTCCCCCACCATCCTTACAAGGATCAGGAGGTAATTGTCGACGAAAGAACATTCCACCTAGACAAATGAGATTTGATCCTGGTGCTTCTTCTTCAAGAATGAAAAAACCCATGAAATAACAAAGCCCTATCTTACAAGAGATAAGTGGTAAGACCAAAAGAAATAGAAAAGCAAGAGAAAGAAGAAGAAGAAGACAAGCTTATGCCATAAACCTTGCATCTCAACAAGAAAACATTGATCCAAACATTGAACCAAATAAAGATGATCCTCACAATGAACAATCTAAAGATAAAGACAAGAATTGGGCTATGATACCTTATGTCCCACTTTTCTCTAAAATTTGGGAGTGGGAGGATGATGATGATTTACTTGATGACCGCTAGCCTGAGAAATCCTACAGGTAAGTATTTCTAACCCTCTATCTCTCTCGTGATGTGCTTCCCCCGTTATGTGTTATGTTTTGTTTAGGCCTCCTGGGATGACCCTTGATTCTCTTGTAAGGTCCAGGATACTAGGAGACCACCTCTATTGTGACCTTCTTCTATTTGTATCATCATTATTCTATATTGTCTCTCTCTCTGATTTCATTGTTGTGTGTTGTGTCTTACAGACATAGCGTTGCGGTTGTTGCCTTGGGGGTACCCTCCTATGTGATTGTCCCTAGGACACTTGTTTCTCCTCTCTTATTTATTGTTTCCCTTCCTCTAGTGTTTCTATCTAGCAGGTGGATGAGGAAAAACATTTATACTAATGCGGACCTAGCGTCTCTTTCATGAGAAATTAAAAATTGGACTTAGTTCCTAATATGATGATGGGGTTGTATATCTTATCTAACGCTTGGCTAGTGGAAGGACTCATTCTTTTCGCGTAGTGAATTTGATGATGTTTTTATCTCATTTACAAATCATAACAATACTGATGCTCTGTGCACTTTGTTTGTCTTTGAATCTAGCCTTGGTGGTACTCGATTCGGAGATCTCTGTGATATAGCCCCATGGTTATCGTCGAACTCTAAATTCATAGTATAACCTTGGCTCTTTGTGTGGTTAATCATATGCATTGATGTTGTTGTTTATCATGATTATGGACACTAACATGTTTCTTTTAGGGATGTGTTTGTGGGAACATTTGGTGATCGTAAAGTACTTGTCACCTCTGGGAGGCATGGGCTTTATGAAAGTCTGTGTTCCCTTGTGTGTTTTCTTTATACCTTAATGTGCTTGATATCAATACCTGATATCAACCACCTTAAGGTGGGGGCATATATAAGGTAAGCTGTCTGTTGTAGATGTTAGCAATGTGCTTGTCCTCAGGTGCAGTTTAAAGACTTGTGCGATGAGTACATCCTACACTCTGAGTTTGTTTACAATCAATCAATCATTTACGCTCTTTGTGGAAGCAGGATATCGTGTATATCCTTTTTATCTTAAGCCCTCTGCAGAGGCGAGGATGGTGTATTTCTCAGAGCAGATTGCATCATCCTGTCATTTTCAAAAGTCCTCAACAGAGGTGGGGAGTGGTTCTGTGACTAACTCAACCCTTAAGCGTGTCTTCAGCGATTGTTGTGGCAAAGTCCAATCGTCGGTGTGTGCCTGCAATGTGCCTGAGATGGTGTTGGACCTAGAAATAGGAACACTCCATCGCTTGTCTGCTGTGTTTTCTCCATGTCTTCAAAGTGTGTTTTTGGCGTGCTTGCTTTGTGTGGCATGTTTGTTGCCCCATATGCAGTCTAAAGACCTGTGCAATGAGTACATCCTACAGTTTGGGAGGTTTTGCATGTCTTGTGTGTGTGTTGAGCCATATATGCAGTTTAAAGATCTGTGCAACGAGTACACCCTACATTATGGGAGGTTTGTTTACTTTCCTGTACTTGCATCTGCATTTCATATATATGAGAAAAAAAAAAGAAAAAAAATCATTCATGTCTTCTATGCATTGATGTGTCTTCTTTGTATTCAATGTATTCTCTGTGTTTTGCGTGACTGTAACTGTCTTCTCTATGTTTAGCGTGCTTGTCATTGTCTTCAATATGTCTGGCATGTCTTCTCCATGCTTGGCATGTTTTTTGTGTTTGTTGACCATACCGTCATGTTTATACATACATTAAAGTGGGGGCTAAATGTAATGTCAGAAAATGTCCCCTTGGGGGCTTTTCCCTCATAAGGTTTAGCTCCCGAGTCTTTAGTGAGCATTTAAGACATATTACATCATATTTCAACATCCTGATGAGATAACCCTAAAGTGTCTTGGCAAATAGGACCTAGGGGGACCACTTGAGATAACCCCTACCTAAAATAGGGGGGATGCCTTAGGTGCCTGCGCCCTAGTCCTACCCTATTTTGGGTCAGTCCCAATTTTTAGGTGTTGGCTTGTGACCGTTATTTGGGTTCTATGCCGACACGATAAATTTGAATTACAAAATTCTTGGTGGGAGTGTTTGTAGTTTCATATAAAATCATGTTTATGCATTCATTTGTAAACTAGATTTCAACTAGATAATTACTAGCAAGCTATTGTGTTCTAAAGGTGATTTAAGGCTTTCATTGTGTAGCAAGAGTAGATTTGTGTTGTTTATGTGTTTGTATTTGCAGATTTGAGCAATCATCTCCTCATGGCATGAAGAGCTTCTTCCTCCATGAGATCTTCACTATAAGGTGACATTATTTGTGTTTGTAAGTATTTATCATTTGGTTTTTGCCTCTGCCTTCAAAGGGCACGCACTCTCTATCTAACAACGATGTTTGGAAGACTTGAATGTATCTCTGGGGCTTGATTGAGGCAAGCCTCTAAACACCACAACCCCCTCCCAAAGTTTTCATGATTACAAGTTACAGGTGTCAGATCTGGAGAAAGTGAAGTTGTAGAAGGGTACAATAGAGTGTCAAAATTGTATATCAAAGAAGAAAATAGCTCCCTGGACTAGGGCACCCGCTCATTAGTCCTCAAAGTTTTGTGATGGGAAAACCTTTGGTACAACATAACAGGTTGCAGATTTTGTTTGCAGATCCTGACAAAAAGTAGGGTACTAGACTTGGGCACCTGCTCTTTAGTCCCTGACTATTCTGCTTCTGAACCCCAAAAATAGGTGCACAATTATTTGTCATTTTACATCTTTCTGTAGTAGCATTTTTTGATAGTGTAATGTTCCGTTTTCCAACTTGATCTTTTACAGTTGACCGTTGGCTTATTCCGGAGACCCGTAGGTTACTCAGAGGTTGAAATTGGGGTTTCATGTTTTGGTGGTTACTTTTGTTTGTGGAACGTGATTTGGTTGGCGGTTTCTTTTTGGGTTTTCAGAGAGCTTCGCAGGGATGTGTTTTTCTTGACATTCAAGAATTTACTATTTTTAGTAAGTTTGGGATTGGCACCGGAACGAGATTTTGAGAGTGGGGTTGGATTCATCTTGTCAAGACCTTTCCAACGAGCTATAGATCATTGGTTTCCGACATCATCTTGGCCTCCGTTTTAAAGTCCGTAAATTAAACTTTATTATTTAATATTGGACCTTGGTGCCTAGGCTCAATGACTTAATGTTGAGGTTGAAAAAGAATTGAAGAGGATTATATTATTTTCCCTCTCATGTTTTATCCCATATGCAAGAGGATTTTAGAGACTCCCAGTTGGAAAAGTATAAAAGGAGGAAGAGTGCTCTCATTTCAGCATCCGAAATCTTGATAATGTTATGCTATCGTAATGGTTCTGGGACTCCTTCGAGAAATGAATGCCTCCTAGCCTGGGCTCACTTCATGCTTGAGAGATAGCACCTAGGGAGAGGTTTGCTGATAGTAGTGATTTTTGTAGTGAGATTTTATTATGAAGAATCTAATTTTTCTAGAAGGAAATCACCCTTCTTGCCAGGCCGCCCTCTTTGGAGTGCATTGGAAAGCATGCTAAATAAATACTTGGGTTTAAGAGTGGTCTCTGGTGTGTAGCTTGCTCGCCATTGTCATAGGAGTGCATTGCATCAGATTTGAGGTCATTTGGTTGAGAAATGAGTGAGGTGTGAGCATTTTTGTAGGATTTTATGTTGTTGGTTTGGTCTTTTCAAGTTGTTGATCCGTCATTTCAGTTTGCTAACTTCTATCATTTGAATTGGGTTGGAAGTCTCTAATTATTGTAAGTTGAACAGTAGTATTGTCAGCACTTCATACTTCTTCTCATATTTGCTTTATAATACCTTGCATCTCCGTCATATGGTAGCTCCAATTCCACTTCGGGTTGGAAAGTACATTCTTGACGTCGAGTTATTTCAGCATAATAGTGGTAGGGATCCTCTGACCACATGCTCATCGACATCCGGTGCATTCTTGGTTAGAGTTCTTTGTATCAGCATTACATCAAGACCCTCTGACCATATGCTTGTCATCATCAGGCGCATTCTTGGTTAGAGTTCCTTTATCAGCATTGCATAGAGACCCTCTGACCATATGCTCATCACCATCAAGCACATTCTTGGTTAGAGTTCCTTTTTAGCATTGCATAGAGATCCTCTGACCATATGATCACGCCATCCTGGTGTACATTCTTGGTTAGAGTTGAATTCCGCATCATTTTGGTTTAAGTGCTAACTTCAATGATTGTGTATTGCTCTGCTTATTGTAATTGGAAAAGTGAAAAAATTGGCTTGGTATATTTTAGATAGTCATCCATTTACTGTCGTATTTGCATAATTAGGGTTTTGAGGTATAATTGAGCATAAGAGAAGATAATTGGTAATCAAATCATAAAAATCCAAGTTTCCCTACATCTCACAGTGACCTAGGGTAGGATAGTACTTAACCCTAGGTCCTTGAATGAAAGGGTGAAAGGAGAATACACATACAAAACTATCAAAAACCTAAATATCTTAATTTTACCCTTTACAAGACCTTTGACCATTCCTATTATAATGGGGACAAAGTTATCTGTTGAAGATTATCCAAAGTCTCCTTTTGAGACAGAGGATATGAGTAGAATTTCTTATGCTAGTGCGGTTCGTAGTTTGATGTATGTGATGGTCTGTACAAGACCAGACATTGCCCAAGCAGTGGAAGTCCTTAGTTGATTTATGGCTAATCCTAGACAGGTAAATTGGGATGCAGTAAAGAGAGTGTTCAAATATTTGTGGGGTACTTCTGAGTATTCCTTATGTTATCATGGTTATCCTACAGGACCTTGGCATTCACTTTGTATTCATGGATTCAGATTGGGTAGATGATATTGATAGCAGGAGATCCACCAGTGCTTATGTGTTCACTATGTTTGGTGGTGCTATTAGTTGGATGAGTAAGCATCAAATTGTGTTCGCTTTGTCCACTACTGAAGCTGAGTACATGGCGGCAACTCATGATTGTAAAGAATCCATTTGGCTTAAGAGATTGTGTTGTAATGTCGGGTTTGATGCAAGGAAGATTACTATTTGTTGTGATAGTCAGAGTGCCATATGTTTGGCGAAGAATCCTACTTTCCACTCAAGGACTAAGCATATTGATGTCTAGTACCATTTTGTTCGTGACATGGTAGAGGATGGGAAGGTAAACTTGGAAAAAGTTGAAACTTTGATGAATGTTGTAGATTCCTTGAAAAAACCTGTGAGCACAGGGAAGTTTAAATGGTGTTCAGAGTCTATGGGCCTCTCAGCCCCTAGCAATTAAATCATGGTGTTGATACTCCCTTTGCTCGTGCAAGGTGTTCGACAATTGGGAGAATGTTAAGAAAAGTGTCTCAACCTTGCAACTTTGAAAGATTACTATTTTTCCCAGTTTTGGTCTTTTTAAATACCCTTTATCTTGGATAATGGTCTGGAACTTTAAAATTTTCCAAAAGTTTCCAAAAAAGATAAAAATAGAAAGACTTACTATTTTTAGTAAGTCATTTGATTAAGCTCGGATTGACCTAAAATTTTTCCTAGAAGGTGCAGAACAGCTAAGTGAACATCTCAGGTGAGTTTCATCTCAAGATCATATCTGGATCACAAGATATTAAAGTTTCTATTTTTTGAAACTACTAGAAAGAAGTTTTAAACTCAATTACAGATTAAAACTTCTCTAAATGCCCTAAAAATTGTCATAACCGGCATAGAGGTTATAGGGTGATAGATATCTTCACGAGTTTTTTGATGCATCAAATGGTTTGTCAATCAGACACCTAGATCAAAAGTTATGGCCTCTAGAAGTTGGACCTTCTGTTTTTGGGAAATGTAAAAACATGTTGGACACAAAAACATTGTAAAAGCTAGAGAGTTACATGTGTTTGTGTGTGGTTTGGCACATCACAAGGCATCTTTGATTGGAGATAATTTGGATGCCACTTTATGGGTAGTTTTGGCTCATGGTTTTGTAATTACCAGTAACGGTTTACTATATTGTATCTCCTATATATCAGGAGCTAGAGATGGAGGTTGTGTGTAAGAATCATATAGATGTCAAATTACCTCCTAGATCTCTGGTTGGATATACTCCTGTAAAAGCTTTCTCTGCAAGTATATTGTAATCTTCGTGATTCTTGAATAATATATTAGGCGTCTTTGGAGTGTGGGGTTTTTTGTTTGGTGGTGCTATTAGTTGGATGAGTAAGTGTCAACCTGTGGTCGCTTTGTCCACTACTGAAGCTAAGTACATGGCAGCAACTCATGATTGTAAAGAAGCCATTTGGCTTAAGCGATTGTGTTCTGATGTCAGGTTTGATGCAGGGAAGATTACTAGTTGTTGTGATAGTTAGAGTGCCATATGTTTGGCAACGAATCCTACTTTCCATGCAAGGACTAAGCATATTGATGTCCAGTACCATTTTGTTCGTGACATGGTAGAGGATGGGAAGGTAAACTTGAAAAAAGTTTGATGAATGTTGTAGATTCCTTTACAAAACCTGTGAGCATAGAGAAGTTCAGATGTTGTTCAGAGTCTATGGGCCTCTCGGTCCCTAGCAATTAAATCATGGTGTTGATACTCCCTTTGCTCATGCAAGGTATTCAACAAGTGGGAGAATGTTAAGAAAAGTGTCTCAACCTTGCAACTTTGAAAGATTACTATTTTTCCCAGTTTTGGTCTTTTTGAATACCCTTTATCTTGGATAATAGTCTGGAACTTTAAAAGTTGCCAAAAGAGCTAAAAATAGCGAGACTTACTATTTTTATTAAGTCCTTTGATTAAGCTCAGATTGACCTAAAATTTTTCCTAGAAGGTGCAGAACAGCTAAGTGAACATCTTGGGTGAGTTTCATCTCAAGATCATATCTGGATCGCGAGATATTAAAGTTTCTATTTTTTGAAACTGCCAGAAAAAAGTTTTGAACTCAATTACCGGAATCAAAACTTATCTAAACATCCTAAAAATTGTCATAACTAGCATAGAGGTTATAGGGTGATAGATGTCTTCACGAGCTTTCCAACGCATCAAACGGTTCGTCAATCGGACACTCGGATCAAAAGTTATGGCCTCCGGAAGTTGGACCTTCTATTTTTGGGAAATGTAAAAATGTGTTGGACACATAAAAGCATTGTAAAAGGGAGATATTTGCATGTGTTTGTGTGTGGTTTGGCACATCACAAGGCATCTTTGATTGGAGATAATTTGGATGCCACTTTATGGGTGGTTTTGGCTCATGGTTTTGTAATTACCAGTAACGGTTTACTGTATTGCATCTCCTATATATCAGAAGCTAGAGATGGAGGTTGTGTGTAAGAATCATATAGATGTCAAATTACCTCCTAGATCTCTAATTGGATATACTCCTGTAAAAGCTTGCTCTGCAAGTATATTGTAATCTTCATGATTCTTGAAAAATATATTGGGTGTCTTTGGAGTGTGGGATTTTTTACCTGAAAAGGTTTTCCCCACGTATATCTTGTGTTGTGAGTTTTATGTTTGCATTTGGAAGTTGTTATTATCTTTCTGTTAATGTGCATCTTAATCTGTAATTGTAAAATTAAAAAATTTGCATAAATCTTTCCTCATTAGATCAGCGTAGGAAACATTTTCCATGTACCTTGCTTCCTTTCATTGGCGGCTTTCTGTGGTTCCGCAGTCACCTTTTGCCTTAATAAAATAGTCTCTATGGAATGGAGGAAATGAACTAGAATATGCCATGTGGCCTGTTGGGAGTCAGCCGTCGGACCTTCCACCCTACGCTTTCCAAAAGAGAATGCAGAAGAGAGAAACCCTAAAGTCTGACGCTCAAATGCTTAACTATTTTCTGCAAAGGGAAAGAGTCAGAGTTTGGCCTTCGGGCCTTCTACCTTACTCCTTCCAAAGAAAGGAAGGAAGAAGAGAGAAGGCCTGAACTTTGACATCTGAATAACTTTGAACACTTAGACAAATTTTACAAAGAACAAGATGGAGTTCAGAGACGATAGGATGGAAGGACAAAAAGCAGAACTCCAAACTCCTTGAAAACTCTGAAAACACTGAAAACATAAGGCAAACCTAGGATTTTTGGGACTTAGCCATTTTGGGTGGTTTTATCTTGTATTTAAAAGGGTGGGAATACTAGGATTTCATGGATCCTTAGGCTATTTGGTCATAAGATGAAATAGGATAACATTTTGGTGACTATGCAGGGGTGTTTACCTGCTAAAAATTGGGATCCAGAGGCCTTATCAATGCATTAGGCATAGGGTTAAAGGGCACAACAACAAGAACATGAGTTGGCTAGATCAACACAAAACTAAACACTACCTCCGAGAAACAAGACAAGGCAAAACAAACAAGGCAAACAATCGCTTAATGAGAATGACGCCTGTGCAAAAGCACTTATTAAAAGGAAACACCTAAGATATTTACAAAATCCCACAACCATGCTAAAAGAAAGGTTTGAGATGGGTCCCATTGACTGGGATGGGAAAAAGATCTCCATTCAGCTTGGAAAGTTGAAATGTGTTGGATTGTTTGCAACTGGTAATAATATAAGGGCCACTCCACGTGGCATCAAATTTTGAATGTCTTCGAGCTTTAGCTTTGTTTGCATCCCATTTCAACACCAAATCTCCCTCACTAAATCTTCTATCAGTTGATTTTCTATCAAAAGTTCTTTTTACTTGATCTTGGTGAGCCTCGAGAGTCTTCATAGCAGTGTCTCTTTTTTCTTCAAGCTCCATTAGCTCAACCAACCTGACTGTTATGGCATCATTTTCTAGAAACTCCAGCTGTTGGGCTAGCTCAAGTGAAGGAAACTCCAATGATAATGGGAGCCTTGCTTCCCTTCCATAAACATGCATAAAAGGAGAATTTCCAGTGGCCCTCTTGGGAGTAATGCTATCAACCCAGAGAGTTGTCTTTAACTTGTAATGCCAAGTTCTTTGATTATCATCCACTATCTTCTTGATGATTATGATCAGGTTTTGGACTTAGCCAGGTCATTTCCTTGGGGGTAGTAATTGGATGATGTCTTCAAATAAATCCCATAATTCAGTGCCCATTCACTAATTTTTGTGCCTACAAAGGCTTTGGCATTGTCAGAAATAATGGTGAATGGAACACCAAACCTGGTAACTGTCCCCTCAAGGAAATCCAAAATGGAGGCTTCTGTATCATCCTTCAAAGTGACTGCCTCTGTCCACCTTGTAAAATAATTTATGGCTGCTAAAATCCATGTGGCCAGCACTAGAAGGTGGATTAATCACCCCAATGAAGTCTAAATCCCATTGGGCAAATGGTTGGTTAGTCTGAATTAGATGCTGGGGAAGAGCAACCAACCTTTGTTTACATGCAAAAAATGCACATTCTTTGCAGCTTCTTACCCATTTATGGGCGTCTCTAAATAAATTGGGCCAGTAATAACCAGCCCTCATGATCTTAGTGACAGTTGTTCTTGGAGAATATGTTGGAATTAGGCTAGACAACTGAGAGGGGGGGTGAATCAGTTGTCACAAAAACTTTAACACTTACAGTAGTTAATTCTTCTTTTCACTTAAAATAGATTAATGATGTAAACATTAAAGAATAAATCAACAATACATGAGCAAAAACAAATGAACACACTTGACACCAATTTTTTTAACGTGGAAACCCGGTTAAGGGAAAACCACGGTGGGGGTTAACGCACAAGATTCATACCTTGTTAAAAGTATTTGAAAGAAATGGAAAGGCACTTGCCTTCAGGTACACTACCCAGAGCTCACTGCTCAAGGAGGGTCACTACCTACATGAATTTATATTTGATACAAAAAGATTTAACTGATAAACAACATCTTTATCATGCCTGGTCTAGTCTCATTGAAAGCTCATAAAAAACTTATGCTCTGTTCCAAACACTTCTTCACTATCTCTTTATCCTTTGTTGCTCTTGTTCTTCTGCTTTTCCTCTTCTCTGCTCTACCTCTGATCCTTTCTTAGGATTTTATCATTTTTGCAAAAGGATAACTTTCCACAACTCATCAACAATTATTTATACGCTTCATCAACCTTGGAATGAACATCAAGGTCAGCTTGACTTAATGCAAATCACTATACTGTCAGCCAAACATAGCTGAGACTTGAATCTTCTTCCAACAATATGCCATGCTCCAGAGAATTGCTCTTAGATCATCTGCAACACGCTTGAATCATCTGGTCGGCCAAGACTGGGAAGAACAACAACTCCAAGAAAGAAATCTTCACCAACAAGCTCAATCTTCAATGTGAACCTCCAACATAGCAGTCACACGATCCAAAGACCTCCACAAGCACATTGAATTCAACAAAAACATTTGCACTCTTCCAAATCATCAGAATCACTTGCATCTTCATCCGGAACCTCAAGAACACTGTCCGCGATGACTGTCACACTAGAAAGATTGTTTGTAGACCTCCAAACCATGAACCACTTGAGTTGATGATACACACTAACTTCCCAAACATGCCTATAGATCTACACATCATAATATTTCAATGCAGAGCAATCCGGACCAATTTACTGTCACTATGTCTCTTCTAAACATAGCAAAACCTGGTTCTACTTAGATGGCTATAGCTTCTTCAAATCTTCATGTGGACCTCTCAAATCTTAACTGGAGCTACTTTAGACAATCCTCTACACAGCCATATGGTCTGCATACATTAATTTTCTCAATATCCTCAACATTCCAGTCTTCTAAACAGGCAACAAAATAGGATATAGTTGACACCAATGGAAACAAGGATATGTTGACATCAATGACAATGCCGATTAGGCACATATTTGCAACAATCTCCCCCTTTATCATTGATGGCAACATATGATGTGAAAAAATGATTCGACCATCAAGACAAGAACTTCTCCCCCTTTCTCTTATCACTTCTGCAACTACTTTCTTCACTGCTCCCCCTTTCATCAGCAACTAATTTTTCACATGACTTCTCTCCCCCTTTGACATCAATGGAAAAGGGCACATATTTGACTGAGTGATTTGTAGACCTAAGAAGAAATTCATTTCTCCAAACATTGACATCTCAAATTCACTTTGCATCTGATCAGTAAATGTTTTTCACATACTCTCATTTCCACCAAAAATGATATCATCAACAAATACTTCAACAATCAAGATGTGTTCATCATTAATTTTGATATAAAGATTACTGTTTGTTGTACCTTTGCTAAAACCCAATTTTAGTAGATACTTATCTAGTCTTACATACCAGGCTCTTGGGGCTTGTTTGAGTCCATACAATGCTTTTCTCAATCTGCAAACCATATCTCCTTGACCAGACAACTAAAATCCTTCCAGTTGCTTAATGTATACTTCTTCATCCAATTCTCCATTCAGGAATGCTGACTTGACATCCATCTAATAAACCTTGAAATCTTTAAAGTAGCAAATGCAATAAATAATCTTATTGCTTCTATTCTTGCCACCGGAGCAAAAGTTTCTTCAAAATCAATTCCTTCCACTTGATAATATCCTTTGCATACCAACCTTTCTTTGTTTATTACAACTTCACCATCTTCATTTAATTTATTCTGGAAGACCCGTTTAGTTCCAATCACTTTTTATCCTCAGGTCTAGAAACAAGATCCCAAGTCTGATTCTTTTCAATTTGCATTAATTCTTCTTCCATTGCTTTTACCTAATTTTCATCATTGCAGGATTCACTTATTGATTTTGGTTCAATCTTTAAAATCAAACAAATCTCTTCTTGATCTTCAATAATTCTTCTCCTAGTTTGAACACCTTTATTTCTATCTCCTATGATATGATCTTCAGGATGATTCATCCTTACATACCTGGGAGTTTTGTGATTTGCTTAAACTTCTGTTTCTTGAGCTTGTTCCTCAACTTCTGTACTATCCTCTTGAGTCACTAGATTTTCTGGATCAATCTGGATCTGAGTTTGGGTTTGAACTTGCCTTCCTTGACTTTGACTTTCATCTTGATCATCTAAGTCATATCAGCAAGACTTTGAATGTCCTTCTTTGCTCTCATCAACTCTGACATTAGCACTTTCAACAATCTTTTTCAATCTCTTGTTAAAGCACTGGTATGCCTTGCTTTGAGTAGAGTAACCCAAAAATATTCCTTCATCACTTCTTGTATCAAACTTGCCTAGATCCTCATCTCTTTTGATATAGCATTTACTACCAAAAACTCTAAAATATCTCACAGTAGGAGGATGACCAAACCATAGTTCATAAGGTGTCTTACCAGAATTGCCTTTAATCTGCACCCGATTAAGAGTGTAGATAGCAGTATTCACAGCTTCTCTCCAATAGACTTGTGGAACATTTGCTTCCATCATCATGGTCCTAGCAGCTTCTTGAATGGTCTGGTTCTTTCTCTCCACAACTCCATTCTGCTAAGGAATCCTAGGAGCAAATAACTGTCTTTTTATTCCTCACTTTTCACATAATGAATCAAACTCACTGGAGGTAAACTCTCCACCTCTGTTGGATCTCAGACACTTTATCTTCACACCAATCTCATTCTCCACCATGACTTTGAATACTTTGAATTTATCAAGAGCTTATGATTTTTTTTAAGAAGGTTACCCACATCATCCGGGAGTAATCATCAATCAACAACATAAAATATTTGTCTCCTTACACACTCCTAATTCTAGCAGGACCACAAAGATCAGTATGCACAAGTTCCAACAATCCACTTGAAGACTATTCTTTACTCTTGAATGAATTCTATTCTGTTGACCTAATTGACATTCTCTGCACATGCTATTAGCAGGTTTCACAAGTCTTGGGAGATCTCTTACAGCTTGAGTGGAACTTATTTGACAATGTTATCAAAATTCACATGACACATTCTCCTATGCTAGAGCCAACTCTAATCAACCTAAGCCATCAAGCAACTTTTACCAAAACTACTTAAATGAAAGATGTTACCTCTAGTTTGAGTACCATACGCAATTTTAGTTCTGGAGCTTTCCAAGATTCTACATTTTCCATCCTTGAATCGAAGATCATAACCCTTGTCAACCAATTGTCCAACACTAAGAAGATTATGCTTCAATCCTTCCACATACAGAACATCATTAGTGTTATTCTTACCATCAAAAGAGATGGATCCTCTGCCATGGATTCTATCTACTGATTTGTCTCCAAATTTTACAATTCCACCTTCATATTTTTCAAATCTTACAAACTTACTTTTATCACTAGTCATATGATGAGAACATCCACTATCAATCACCCATTCATCCTTTTCAACAACCTGAGTAGCTAAGACACTTTCAACATTTGCACAGCTAGTAGATTCAGTAGGCACGAGATCTTCTTCTTTGATAGCAATGAACACCCAATCACTTTTTGTGGAACCTCCATGATCAGATTCATCATCTATGGCTCCTTCTTCTCCGGCTTCTTGTACATAGTAGCATTTCTTCTCAACTCTAGGTTTGTTAGGGTTTGGCTTTGGACCTCTCTCTGGACATCTTGAGGCAAAATGACCAATCTTATTACAAGAAAAACATTTGAATGACAATTTTCCTTCATACTTACCAGATCCTCTTGACAATCTTTGGCAAAAAGGGCTTCAATTTCATCGAACTCAGTTTCATCATCTTCAAGATCCTTCCTTGTCTTATCAAATCTGTTTGATCTTCTTGAAGAGCTTTCTCCTGGATCATTAATTTTATTTCAATGAATATTGGCTTTAAATGCAGATTCAGACTTAGGAAGAGAATCACCAAACTCACTCATTTCAAATGCTAAAATCTTACCAACCAACTGATCCCTTGTAACAGTTGTCACAATCCTAATCTCTTCAATGGCAGCAACTTTATGCTTGTATGTCAGAGGTAAGGATCTGAGCACTTTGGCAACAATCTTTGATTCTTCCAATACTCCACCAGCATTCCTGATACCGGTCACCAGTTCATTCACTTTCTGCATGTAGGAAGTAATGTTTTCATCTCCACTCATCATCAACACTTTGTATTTACCCTTCAGGCTTTGTACCTTGGCACATTTGACATATTTGTCACCTTCATACAGATTTTCCAACTTTTTCTAGATTTCATGGGCAATTTTCAATTCTAGGACATTTACTAATTCTATATCAGTCAGGGCACTCAATAATGCTTCTTTAGCTCAAATATTGCATTCAACTTCCCTGCGTTCATCTAGAGTTGTAGGGCCATTTTTCAGAATCTTATACTCATTCTTAGTTATCAACCAAAAGGCATCACCCATACCTTCCAAAGGGAGTAATTTGTTCCATCAAATCTCAGACTTTCCTTCTTGTAAGTCGAGATCTTGGATATCCTCAAGCGGTCAAGCTTCTTTTAGAGGAATTGGCTCTGATACCAATTGTTGGAATTAGGCCAAACAACTGAGAGGGGGGTGAATTAGTTGTCCCAAAATCTTTAACACTTACAGCAATTAATTCTTCTTTTCACTTAAAATAGATTAATGATGTAAACATTAAAGCATAAATCAACAATAGATGAGTAGAAACAAATGAACACACTTGAAACCAAGGTTTTTAACGTGGAAATCGATTAAGGGAAAACCATGGTGGGAGTTAACCCATGAGATTCATACCCTATTAAAAGTACTTGAAAGAAATGGGAAGGCACTTGCCTTCGAGCACACTGCCCAGAGCTCATTGCTCAAAGAGGCTCACTACCTATAGGAATTTATATTTGATACAGAAAGATTTAACTGATAAACAACATCTTCATCATGTCTGGTTCAGTCTCATTGAAATCTCACAAAAAACTTCTGCTCTGCTCCAAACACTTCTTCACTATCTCTTTATCCTTTGCTGCTCTTGTTCTTCTACTTCTCCTCTTCTTTACTCTGCCTCTGATCCTTTCTTAGGATTTTATCATTTTTGCACAAGGATAACTTTCCACAACTCATCAACAATTATTTATATGCTTCATCCACCTTGGAATGAACATCAAGGTCAGTTTGACTTAATGAGGATCACTATACTATTGGCCAAACATAGCTGAGACTTGAATTCTTCCATCAACACGCCACGCTCCAGAGAATTGCTCTTAGCTCATCCACAACATGCTTGAATCATCCAGTCAGCCAAGACTGGGAAGAACAACAATGCCAAGAAAGAATCTTCACCAACGAGCATAATTTTCAATGCGGACCTCCAACATAGTAGTCACACGATCCAGAGACCTCCACAAGCACATTGAATTCAACAAAAACATCTGCACTCTTCCAAATCATCAAAATCACTTGCATCTTCATCTAGAACCTCAAGAACATTATTTGCCATGACTGTCACACTAGAAAGAATGCTTGTAGACCTCCAAACCACGAACCACTTGAGTTGATGATACACACTGACTTCCCAAACATGCCTCTAGATCTGTAGGTCATAATATTTCAATGTGGAGCAATCTAGACCAATTTACTGTCACTCTATCTCTTCTGAACACAACAAAACCCGGTTCTACTCAGAAGGCTATAGCTTCTTCAAATCTTCATGCAGACCTCTCAAATCTTAACTGGGGCTACTTCAAACAATCCTCTACATAGCCATATGGTCCGCATACATTGATTTTCATTAATTTTCTCAATATCCTCAACATTCTAGTCTTCTAAACATGCAACAAAATAGGATACAGTTGACACCAATGGCAACAAGGATATGTTGACATCAATGATGACACCGATTAGGCACATATTTGCAAAAGAATAATGGCTACCAGCAGAGCCATTATGAAATTCTTCTAGCAACTTAGAAGTCTGATCTTGTGTAATACATCTAAGAGAAACTACATTGATGTCTTTTTTAAATAAGAAACCATCAACAATAACATAAGGGATGGAATGGAGCCGGAAATACCTTCCTTTGGCCTGATCCAATCCATCTAGGCATCTACCTGACTGTAGAAATGTGACCATTTCATGATAGTAGTCAATTGGAGTGTGGGAATTAGTTGGTTGTGCCTACCCTTGGACACATACAATATCATTTCTGACCTCAGAGTCTGCAACCATCTACACACACAAGCCTTTTCCATGCACTAGCTTGGTGATATTGATGTTGATATCATATTCCATCACCCTTATGATCCACTTATCTCTCTTCCCATTGATATCTCTTCTTAACAAAAATTCTTTAACGCCAGGGTGGTTCACCATCAATTGTATTTATCTATTTGAAAGCATATGGCTGAACTTTTTTAGTACTTTCACTACAACAAATACCTACTTCTCAACAAAATCATACCTCATTTCATGTTCTTTGAGAGGCTATCTAAAGAAAATAATTGGCTTTTCTAATTTCTCTTCATTCTGTTGCATCAGGACCGCTGATATACCCTCTTTGCCTCCAAAAGCATAATGGATAAAATCCTTCTCATAGTTAGGGTTTATCAGCATTGGAGCTTGTGCAATGGCTTGCTTACTTCAAAACTATCCTTTCCTTCTTTTGACCATGTGAAGGAGGCATTCTTCTTGAGCATGGCTATGAGGGGTTTTACTATTGAGGCAAATTTTGTTATAAATCTCCTCACAAAGTTGATCTTTCCCAGAAAACTCTGTAGTCCTTTCTTGTGATTGGGAAGAGGAAGAGCTAGAATAGCACTGGTTCTTTTCGGATCAATGACCAATCCTTCCTTTGAAACCACATGCCCCAAGAATTTTCCTTCTGGGACAGTAAATACACATTTTTGGATTCAATGATATTCCATATTCCCTGCATCTCTCAAAGACTTTTCTCAAATGACCTAGGTGGTTAGCTATATGCTTGGAATATATACTCAAATCATTGAGATATGCTAAAATAATATCATTGATTAGACCTTTGAAGGGCAAATCCATTGCTCTTTGGAAAGTTGCCCCAGCACTGGTCAACCCAAATGGCATTTTTTGATAAGCCAAAGTACCTCGTTTGGTGGTAAAGGCTATTTTGTATTGATCTGATTCTTTCACAAGAATCTAGTTATAGCCTAAGTAGCCATCTAGGAGTGAAAATCTATTAGGTCCTACTACTGTTTAGAGGATTTGATCCATGGAAGGGAGTGGATAGTGGTATTTAAGGGAGGCCTTATTCGGGTCTCTAAAGTCCACACACAATCTGATTTCCCCATTCTTCTTCCTAATTGGAACAAGGTTAGCTATGCAAGAGGAATGCTTAATGGGATAAATGACTTTAGCCTCTATAAGATTGGATAGCTCTTTTCTCATTAATGGTTCTATTTTGGGGTTGGCAGGCCTCTGTTTCTGGCAAACATGCTTTGCATTGGGGTCTAGGTCAATGGTATGTTGGATTAAACTAGGATCAAAACATTTCAAATCCTTATAATTCCAAGCTATTAAATCATCAAATTCATTACAAAGTTGAATAAAAATTTGCCTCTTAGCTTGATCACATACCTTGTCATGCTTTAGAAATATGCCCTGTGCAATTTCCACCTCTTCATAGTCTTCCTTTTTTACTGTCATGTTCATTTTTTCCTTCTTAGATTGATCATCAACACCAAATATGCTCTCTAAAGTGATCAGTCCTCTGGGCAACTTATTGGTCTTTAGCTAGATCACCTAGTCACCATATTGCTTTTGCAATACTAACTAATTTTTGGCAGCAAACTCTGCCTCATGTTGTAAGAAATTCACAATTTGCTAGTCACTTTCAAACACTTGCCAACTTATCACATTGTCAGGCACAACAAGTCTAACAACAATCTTTACATGTTGATTTGAATTTTGTTTGACATTTTGAAGAATGTCAAACTGGGTACCAACTGTAGCCAATCTATTAGCATCCTTGTTTCTTAGTCTGGGCACTACCTAGATATTGAAAGCATCAAAGTCTTCAATCAGGTCCTAGAATCTGTGCTTATATGACTTGAGCAAGTCATTCTTTGAAGCACTTTGTCATATGATTTGGTGAGCAAGTTCGCTATCACCAAATGTTTGTAAAACTTTTATTCCTCTCTTTTGTGCCAGTTGTATCTTGAATTAAGGCTTCATACTCGGTCACATTGTTAGTGCAACTAAACTACAGTTTGAATGCAGAGAAATAACTTTCTTTCTAGGATGAAATCAGTACAACCCCAACTCCTACTCCATTTTGCTTCTGGAGCCAACAAAATACATCTTCCATATCCCTTCCAGATCTAATGTTGCCTTTTCAAGATAAGGGATGGTGGCATCCTCTTCATGGATATAGTAAGTACCTAGCCCTATTTCTTCTATATGGTTAGGAGTGTCAAACTAAAAATAGTTTGCCCACTCATCAAGTAGTATATCAGGTATTTCCTCTACAGTGTTGGAATTAGGCCAGATAACTAAGAGGGGGATGAATCAATTGTCCCAAAAATTAACATTTTCTTTCTTTTAATCTTCTTTCACAATTTGCAAATTGATTAATGATGTAAACATTAAAGCATGAAACATCACATATGCAGAAACATAATCAACACATTTGACACCAAGATTTTTGACGTGGAAACCTGATTAAGGGAAAAACCACGGTGGGTGTTAGCCCACAAGATTTGTACCCTGTTAAAAGTAACTAAAAAGAATGGGAAGGCACTTGCCTTCCGCCTCACTACCCAAAGATCACTACTCAAAAGAAAGGCTCATTGCCTACAAGAAATTTAAGTTTAACACAGAAAGAATTAATTGAGAAATAGTATCTACTTCATGCCTGGTTTAGTTTCACTGAATGCTCATAAAACTTTTGTTCTGCTTCAAAACTCTTCACTAACTTTTCACTCTATTATGCTTTTTCTCTTCTGCTTCTCCTCTTCTTTGCTCTGCTCCTGATCCTTTCTTTGGATTTATTATTTTCTCTCAAGGATGATTTTCAATGACTCAACTACACTCCTTTATATGCTTCATCAACCTTGGAATAAACATCAAGGTCGGCACACCAAACAACTTACTTAATGCGAATCACTAAGTTGTCTACCAAACATTGCTAAGACTTGAATCTTCTTTCAACAACACGCCACACTCTAGAGAATTGCTTCTAGAACATCTGTAATATGCTTGAATCATCCGTTCGGCCAAAACTGGGAAGAATAGCAGCACCAAGAAGGAAATCTTCACTAAGAAGCTCAAACTTCAATGCAAACCTCCAACACAACAGTCACACGATCCAAAGACCTCCACAAGCACAATGAATTCAACAAAAACATCTACAGTCCTCCAAATCATCAGAATCACTTGCATCTTCATCTGAAACCTCAAGAATACTATCTTCCATGACTATCATCTTAGAAAGATTGCTTACGGACCTCCAAACCATGAACCACTTGAATGGATGATACACACTGACTTCCCAAACATGCCTTTAGATCTGTAGATCATTTTTTGACATATCCAGAAGGATCTGGACCACTTCTCTATCACTCTGTCTCTTCTGAATACTACAAAACTAGTTCTACTCTTATGGCCATAGTTTCTTCAAATCTTCATGCGAACCTCTCAAATCCTAACTAGAGGTACTTCACAAAATCCTCTATACTGTCGTATGATCTACATCCATTGATCTTTATTGATTTTCACAATATCCTCAACATTCCACTCTTCTAGTTAGGCAACAAGATAGGATACAGTTGACACCAATGGAAACAAGAATATGTTGACATCAATGACAACACCTATTAGGCACATATTTGCAACAATCCCCCCCTTTGTCATCGATGGCAACATATGATGTGAAAAAATAATTCAACCATCAAGAAAAGAGCTTCTCCCCCTTTCTCTTATCACTTCTATAACCACTATCTTCACTGTTCCCCCTTTCACCAGCAACTAGTTTTTCACATGACTTCTCTCCCCCTTTGACATCAATGGCAAAGGACACATATTTGCAGTCTTTTCTCCTTAGTTTTATTTCAGATCAAACTCAAAAATTGCATGCAGACTACTCCCCCTGAGTAGTGCTTCCTTAACATCAATCTAGATCACAAGATAAGACTGTGAATTCTACCAGACTGATGCTCTCTAGTGCATCTTAATTCTGATCAGGAGGGGTAATAACCCCTAACTTCTCTATGAGATACTCAAAAGTATCCTTGGGAAGAGGCTTAATGAAAATATCCACAATTTGATCCTTTGAGGACACAAACTCCAACTAGACTTCATTCTCATTTACCTTCTCTCTCAAGAAATGAAACTTGATGGATATATGTTTTGTCTTTAAATGCAACACCAGATTCTTTGAGATACTTATTGCACTTGAATTATCACAGATGATTGTGACAAGCTCCTCAAACACAATTCTAATGTCCTTCAACATTTGCTTCATCCACAGGACTTGAGTACAATTGTTTGTTGCTGCTATATACTTAGCCTCTACTATAGATAGGGAAATTGCCTCCTAATTTTTACTTAGCCAAGAAACCAATCTACTTCCCAAGAAGAATGCACCACCACTAGTGCTTTTTCTGTCATCCACATCTCCTGCCCAATCAACATCTGTATATGCATGAAGAGTGAAGTCATTATCCTTTAGATACCATAATCCATAATCAATTATCTCTTTGAGATATCAAAAAATTCTTTTCACTGCTACAACATGGGATTCTTTAGGATCAACTTGGAATCTAGCGACAAGCCCAACTGCATTCATGATATCAAGTCTGGTCTGAGTCAAATTGAGCAGTTCTCCAATCATTGATCTATACCTTTTCTAATTTGCCTTAGGGGAGTCATCATCTTTACTCAACTTACATCTAGTTACCATAGGCATACCTACTGGCTTTGAATCTTCCACTCCAAACTTCTTCAACAATTCTTTCACATACTTAGATTGAGATATAAAGATAACTTTGTCTGACTGATTGATTTGCAGACCTAAGAAGTTCATTTCACCAAACATGGACATCTCAAATTCACTTTGCATCTGATCAGAAAATGTTTTGCACATACTCTCATTTCCACCAAAAATGATATCATCAACAAATACCTGAACAATCAGAATATTCTCATGATCAATCTTGAAGTCGAGATTACTGTCAACAGTGCCTTTTCTATAACCTAGCTTTAGCAAATACTTCTCTAATCTTGCATACCATGCTCTTGGAGCTTGTTTGATTCCATTCAATGCTTTCCTTAATCTGTAGACCATGTCTCCTTGATCAGACAACTGAAATCCTTCCAGTTGCTCAATATAGACTTCTTCTTCTAACTCTCCATTTAGAAATGTTGACTTGACATCCATCTGATAGACTTTAAAATCTTTATAAGTAGCAAAAGCAAGAAATAATCTGACTGGCTCTATTCTTGCCACTGGAGCAAATTTTTCTTCAAAATCAATTCCTTCCACTTGAGAATATCTTTTGCATACCAACCTTGCTTTATTTCTTACAACTTCACCTTCTTCATTTAGCTTGTTTCAGAAGACCCATTTAGTTCCAATCACATTTTTGTCCTCAGGTCTAGAAACAAGATACCAAGTGTGATTCTTTTCAATTTGCATTAATTATTCGTTCATTGCCTTTACCCAGTTTCATCTTTGTAGGCTTCACCTACTGTTTTGGGTTCAATCTTTGAGATTAGACAAATCTCTTCTTGATCTTCAGCAATTCTTCTTCTAGTTCGAACACCTTTATTTCTGTCTCCTATAATTTGATCTTTAGGATGATTCATCCTTACATACCTAGGAGTTTTGGGAATTGTTTGAGCTTCTGTTTCTTGAGCTTGTTCCTCAACTTCTGCACTATCCTCTTGAATTACTAGATTTTTCGGATCAATCTGGATCTGGATCTGAGTTTGCACTTGCCTTTCTTGACTTGGATTTTCATCTTGATCATCTATATCATATTTGTAAGACCTGGAATGTCCTTTGCTCTCATCAACTCTGACATTAGCACTTTCAACAATCTTTTTCAACCTCTTATTAAAGAACCGGTATGCTTTTCTTTGAGTAGAGTAACCCAGAAAAATTCCTTCATCACTTCTTGCTTCAAACTTGCTTAGATCCTCATCTCTTTTGATATAGCATTTACTACCAAAAACTCTGAAGTATCTTATAGTAGGAGGATGACCAAACCATAGTTCATAAGGTGTCTTACCAGAATTGCCTTTGATCTACACCCGGTTAAGAGTGTAGACAACAGTACTCACAGCTTCTCTCCAATAAACTTGAGGAACATTTGTTTCCATCATCATGGTCCTGGAAACTCCTTGAATGGTCCAGTTCTTTCTTTCCATAACTCCATTTTGCTGAGGAGTCCCAGGAGTAGATAACTATCTTTTAATTCCATGTTTTTCACAAAATGAATCAAACTCACCGGAGGTAAATTCTCCACCTCTGTCGGATCTCAGACACTTTATCTTCACACCAATCTCATTTTCCACCATAACTTTGAATACCTTGAATTTGTCAAGAGCTTCTGATTTTTATTTTAAGAAGGTTACCCACATCATCTGGGAGTAATCATAAATCAGCAACATAAAATATCTATTTCCTTGCACACTCCTAATTCTAGCAAGACCACATAGATCAGTATGCACAAGTTCCAACCGTTCACTTTAAAATTGTTCTATACTTTTGAATGAGATTTTGTTCTATTTGCCCAATTGACATTCTCTACATATGTTATCAGGTTTCATAAGTTTTGGAAGATCTCTTACAACTTGAGTAAAACTTATCTTGACAATGTTATCAAAATTTACATGACACATCCTCCTATGCCATAACCAACTTTGATCCGACTGAGCAATCAAACAAATTTTTCCAGAACTACTTAAATGAAAGATGTTACCTCTAGTTTAACTACCAAATGCAATTTCAGCTCCGGAGCTTTCCAAGGTTCTGTATTTTCCATCCTTGAATCACAGATCATAACCCTTGTCAACCAACTGTCCAACACTGAGAAGATTATGCTTCAGTCCTTCCACATACAGAACATCATTAGTGTTATTCTTACCATCAAAAGAGATGGATCCTCTGCCACGGATTCTACCAGCTGAGTTGTCTCCAAATTTCACAATTCTACCTTCATATTTTTTGAAGCGTACAAACTTACTTTTATTACCAGTCATATGATGAGAACATCCACTATCAATCACCCATTCATCCTTTTCAACAACCTAAGCAACCAAGGCACTTTCCACATTTGTATAGCTAGCAAATTCAATAGACACCAGATCTTCTTCCTTCTTAGCAATGAACACCCAATCATCTTCAATGGAACCTCCATGACCAGATTCATCATCTGTGACTCCTTCTTCTCTAGCTTCTTGGACATAGTAACATTTTTTTTGACCTTTATATATGTTAGGGTTTAGTTTTGAGAACCTCTCCGGACATCTTGAGGCAAAATGGCCAATCTTATTACAAGCAAAACATTTGAGTGGCAACTTTTCTTCATACTTACCGGATCCTTTTGGTATTCTTTTGGCAATAAGAGCTTCAAGATCTGCAATCTCAATTTTATCATCTTTAAGATCCTTCCTTGTCTTCACAAATTAGTTTGATCTTCCTGAAGAACTTTCACCCAGATCATATCTTTGCTTTTCATACACACTGGCCTTAAATCCAGATTCAGACTTAGGGAGAGAATCACCAAACTCACTCATTTCAAATGTTGAAAGCTTACCAACTAACTGATCCCTTGTGATGGTTGTTACTATCCTGATTTCTTCAATGGCTACAGCTTTATGCTTGTATGCTGCAAGTAAGGATCTGAGCACTTGGGCAACAATTTTTTATTCTTCCAATACTCCACCTGCATTTTTAATACCGGTCACAAGTTCATTTACTTTCTGCATGTAGGAAATAATTTTTTCATCTTCCCTCATTACCAATCTTTCATATTTACCCTTCAGTCTTTGTAGCTTGGCACATTTAACATATTTGTCATCTTCATACAGATTTTCCAACTTTTTCCAGATTTCATGGGCAGTTTTCAAATCTAGGACATTTGCCAATTCTGTATCAGATAGGGCACTCAATAAAGCTTCTTTGACTCGAATATTGCATTCAGCTTCCTTGAGTTTGTTTAGAGTAGTAGGGCCATTCTTCAGAATCTTATACTCATTCTTTGTTATTGTCCAAAAGTCATTACCAATACATTCCAAATGACACTGCATGCGTACCTTCCAAAGGGAGTAATTTGTTCCATCAAATCTTAGACTTTCCTTCTTATAAGTTGACATCGTGGATCTCCTCAAGCGGTCAAGCTTCTTTTAGAGGATCTGGCTCTGATACCAATTGTTGGAATTAGACTAGACAACTGAGAGGGGGGTGAATCAATTGTCTCAAAAATTAACCTTTTCTTTTGTTTAATCCTCTTTCAAAATTTGCAAATTGATTAATGATGCAAAAATTAAAGCATGAAAAAACATCACATACGCAAAAACATAATCAACACATTTGACACCAAGATTTTTGACGTGGAAACCCAGTTAAGGGAAAAACCACGGTGGGTGTTAGCCCACAAGATTCGTACCCTGTTAAAAGTACTTAAAAAGAATAGGAAGACACTTGCCTTCAGGGTCACTACTCAAAAGAGAGGCTCACTACCTATAAGAAATTTAAGTTTAACACAGAAAGAATTAACTGAGAAATAGCATCTACTTCATGCCAAGTTTAGTTTCATTGAATGCTCATAAAAGTTCTATTTTGCTTCAAAACTCTTCTTCACTAACTTTTCACTCTATTCTACTTTTGCTCTTCTGCTCCTCTTCTTTGCTCTACTCCTGATCCTTTCTTTAGATTTATTATTTTCACTCAAGGATGATTTTACGACTCAACTACACTCCTTTATACGCTTCATCAACCTTAGAATAAACATCAAGGTCGGCACACCAAAAAACTTGCTTAATGCAAATCACTAAGCTGTTTGCCAAACATTGCTAAGACTTGAATCTTTCAACAACATGCCATGCTCTAGGGAATTGCTTCTGGAACATCCGCAATATGCTTGAATCATCTGGTCAGCTAGAACTGGGAAGAATAGCAGTACCAAGAAGGAAATCTTCACCAACAAGCTCAAACTTCAATGCAAACCTCCAACACAATAGTCACACAATCCAGAGACCTCCACAAGCACAAGGAATTCAACAAAAACATCTGCACTCCTCCAAATCATCAGAATCACTTGCATCTTCATTCAGAACCTCAAGAATACTATCTGCCATGATTGTCATCTTAGAAAGATTGCTTGTAGACCTCCAAACCATGAACCACTTGAATGGATGATACACAGTGATTTCCCAAACATGCCTTTAGATCCGCAGATCATTTTTTGACATATCCAGAAGGATCCGGACCACTTCTTTGTCGCTTTGTCTCTTCTGAATACTGCAAAACTAGTTCTACTTAGATGACCATAGTTTCTTCAAATCTTCATGCAGACCTCTCAAATCCTAACTGGAGCTACTTCACACAATCCTCTATACTACCGTATGATCTGCATCCATTGATCTTTATTATTTTTCTCAATATCCTCAACATTCTAGTCTTCTAGTCAGGCAACAAGATAGCATACAATTGACACCAATGGCAACAAGAATATGTTGACAGCAATGACAACACTGATTAGGCACATATTTACAACACACAGGTATTGCAGCCTCATTCATATTGTTGTCATCCTCCTCCAACTCATGGATTATACAATTCATATTCAAGGTAGTGGGTGTATAAGGCTCTATATGATCATTAGCAATAGGCTCAGCCTTAATGGTCACCTTCGTGCCATATCTAGTTCTAAACAACATGTGGGACCAATTAGAAGATAAATACCCACCTATTTTAGCAGTGAATTCCCTAGATAAGCATATGTTGAAGTATGCAGGGAGGTCTATGACTGAGATATCTTGAGAAATAGAGTAGCCAGGACATGCATGTAGGGTAAGCTTTAAATCTTTAATCACACCCACTATCTTAATAGCAGTGCCATCTAATTGCACTACCCCCTTATTCACACGCTCATATTCTATGCCTAATCTATCAGTTATATTCTTTGGTATAACAGAGGTACCCATCCCAAAATCTATCATACAATTATGTAAAAATTTATCACTAATGATTAGGGAAACATAGAATGGAGGAGGCTTATTGGTTTTGTTTGTGCTCCCTTCCTCCTTAGGTTGGCATAGGCTTGCTGGGATGGTAGCCTTTTCTTTTGTTGTCTCCACAGTAGGCTGACTGAAGCTTGTTAGGGCTTCCTGAAGTAAATTTCTCTGAGCTGGAATTAACAGGGCATCCCACATAGTGACATTCAGGTTAGTCTTCTTCATCTGATCAACTATGTTGAAGGGAATCTGACTAACTTTATGGGATACCTTTGTGACCACAGTGTCAACTTTTGATTCTTGATTAGTCTGGGGCTACTGTTTTGGCATTGAATTTTCCTTACCAATAGTCCAATCTATTTGTTTTGAAGGAGTCTTGGATGCTACTCCTTCATTCATAGCCATTTGGGATACATGAGAAGAATATGTCTGACCAACTGCAGCTATTGATGCATCCTCAACAACTCTTCTTTTGGCCCTTGTGTTGTGTGCTATTGGGCCTGCACCTTGATTAACACCACAGAAGTCATCTGGTGCCCAATTCATCAAAGTAGAATTATTTTGCATTTGTTCATGCCTCCCACCATCTCTTTACTAGAGCTGACTTGTTGCTCTAAATTCATTGGTTAGCTTTGCACTGTCAAAGCCTAACTGAATTGTCTATTTTGGCACAAGTTTTGATCATGTGACTGATTGCATGGATAACACCAATCGTTATCCTAAGCCAAGTTGTTCTGTATGGGCACAAGAGGCCCAGATGTACTAGAAGCATTGGGGTGTACAAAATTAAATGTTCTGATGTAACTAGGTTGATTTGGCCTTTGCACATTACCCCGATATGGTGGTCTACCTTACTAATAATTCTGATTGAATGGCTGATTTGTCTGGTTAGAGGGCTGATATGGCCTATTAGGTTGTGTCGGTGGTCTTCTTGCCAACACCAAGTCATTGCTCAATCTTCTAATCAGAATGTCTTTCTCATCCTCTTTCTCAATTGCAAGTGTAATTATAGGAGTAGCGGGGCAGACTGTCATAGGAATTAGAGCCACAACAGGTTGAATAGCAGGAACCTCTAGAAACAAAGGCATTGGTGGCCTTGGAGCAATTTTCCCATCTTGAATTAGGTAGTTTTCTACCTTTATTGCTATGTCATATACATCTGGTGGCACAATCCCTCCCATAGATTGAATCATGACACTAATGTCAGAATTCAGAGACCTCAAATAATAAATAAATGTAGTGGTTGGAGAGGGCTTCACCAATAATGGGATTCTAATATTCCATGTCTTCTAGAATCTG
The DNA here is from genome assembly GCA_027924645.1 of Cunninghamia lanceolata. NCBI lineage: Eukaryota > Viridiplantae > Streptophyta > Pinopsida > Cupressales > Cupressaceae > Cunninghamia > Cunninghamia lanceolata. The sequence continues at coordinate 1,069,960 of BSBN01000257.1, read as the reverse complement.
TAGTTGAAGCCCACCATAATTTCATGGGAGGCTCTCTTGATTGTAGCAAGTTGTTACATCAGTGATAAGTGGTCACTCTTGTCTTCAAAGTGTTGGCACAGTTTTGTCCCCAATTCATCCCAGTTGTGGATGGAATTGGCTGGGAGACCTCTATACCATTGGAGGGCTTTTCCTTTGAATGAAAAAGCTAGCAATCTCACCGCCACATTGGTTGCAATGATGTTGTGGATAGAGCAGATGCTGGTAATATCCTGGATGTGCTCAGCACGGGTGGTGAAGTTTTCACCATTGAAGAATGGGATAGCCTTTAAGGCTAAGGTTGGGATGTCATCATACTGGGCTAGGTCCAGAGGGCTACCTCCATTAAATGTGACAAAAGGAAGTGTTGACACCTGAAAAATCAATCTCCAAAATGCCCCATTTTGCCCTCATGTCACACTCTATGACTTCATTCTTGAAGATGTGGCTTATAACCGATCTGATAGGATTCTGGTAAAATCCTGATTTTTACATAGCCTAAGAGTTCTTGGTTAGGGTCTAAATATTTTGAAGGTCATATTCTTTAAACCCCAAACCAAAGTTTCATAAAATTGTCTTAGTCCTTTTGCTGCTAAAAATCCATTGCTAAATCTATACTAAGTCATTTCCTATCATGGTATGTTAAATCTTTGCATTTTTTGTCATTACCGCATCCTCGCAGGTATGACTGATCAACCCTTGCAGGCTTGTAGGAGCTAGGGTGCAATATTGCCACTTATCACATTTTCGTGATCATCAATTGAAAGGTCTACGGGCTTGTGGGAGTAAAAGAGGTGGTCTGAACCACTTACCGCACACTGTAGTAGTTTGTATGAAGTATGGCAGGCCGGCGATAAGGATCTAACCATCGCTGTATTGCCACAATAGTTAAGGAAGAAGCTCGCAGGATAACAGTGAGAAGCAATGTGTTCATTGTTGTACCACGGAGGACATTAGAAAGGCGTGCGGGATGGTGGTGAGGCTTGAGCCGAGTATAAAATATTTCCCGCGGCCCCACGGGGAATCTTTTCTCTTGTCTGGGGGCCGACCATAAAAGTTAACATTTATTGTAGTACTGCGTAGGTCTCAAGATGGGATTGTGGGATGACGGTATAAACTCAAGTGTCATATAATATGTCATTGCGACCCCACGGCAGGTAAGTGGATGACCGGCGGCAATGTGGTAAGAAGAAGCCAAGGTAAAATGGTCACCGCACCCCTGCGATGGTTTTAAGTGAAGCTTCGGGTGGTTCAGTATAAAGGTTTTCAAGCAGTGTGGATGTTGAGTGCTGTGACCCTGCAGCAGTTATTAGAGGAGTCCACGGGTTGGTGGTAAAGAATCTAATGTTCACAGCATTACCGCGATAGTCTGAAAAGGTGTGTGCGATCTTGCAAGAGCTCGAGGCATGAAGAAAAATGTAATTGCAGCCTTGTGGGAGTCTTCTCTCTGCCATGTGGGTTGGCAGTAAAGGCATGAGTGAAGCCATTAAAGAGTCACCGTACTCCCGTGGCTACTAATAAAGATGTGTGCGAGCTTGCAGGGGCCTGTGGTATAATGTGACCGCTAGCCGTAGCCCTGTAGGGTTCTTAAGGGATTGTTGTGGGATGACGATAAAAGATTAAAAAGGCATAAAATGTTGCCGCAACCTCGCGGGAGTCTTCTATTTACCATGTGGGTTTGCAATAAATAGTAGACATGATATGAACTATAGCTCGCAGCCCCTCAATGGTTTTACATAGCAATAGATATGTCATGCAGGACTGTGGTAAGGTCTCAATTGGCATCAATAGACGGTTTTGAACAGTTGGAAGACCATTGAATTCAATGTGGCAGTCCATGTGGCACTTCAGGGAGCTCGTTGGTATTTTACAGGAGCTCTTAATCCTTCATGGATGCAGCCAGAAGACTTCATGTGAATTGTAAATTATGTGACGACATCCTGAAGGCAGGAAGATGCACGATTTCAACCAAGCAGCATTGTAGGGGCCAATTTTTCAAAAGATTCAGAGTTGATGAGGACACTAAGACTCAAGGTTTCAATTTCTAAAGTGTTGTAAAGGTTTTACTTGGTGAGTTTGAAGGGATGTGTCTCATACGCCATCAATGCAAGTGCTATACCTCTCAGCTACCCCTTCTTTCTCAAATATTTGTTGCATTATGGTTGCAGATCAGCAAACTAGTTGTGTGCATTAAAGCAAAAAATATCTTCCATCTGCCTTTGGACCCTAGATATTTTTATAGTTATTTCGGGTAGATAAATGTCCCTTCTAGCTGAGATATTTTTCTAACGTGTCCCTTAGGGAAATTTATTGTAACCTAATTAGATCAATTAGAATTAGATGCTATATATGCATGAATGTAAGATGTAATACAGGTTTCTCTCTGAGCCAATTGTCTAGTCTACAATGCCTTAGGAGAATTTCATGTCTTCAAATCAAGCCAGTCTGGGTAGTAAATGGAGGATTGTGTGTTGATGCAGTTTAGGAATGCACTGTAAAGCATATTTTATGCATTGGTATGTCTCCATGGTCATTTGTAAAGATTCAGGAGAATATATAATCGCAGTTGTATGTTTTCTTTCACCACAATTGCTAGTGTGATTGTAATAGAGATTTGATAATGTGTGACAACATTTAAATTCAATACAAGCTTTGTTTTGAGTCATCTCTTTGTGGCAAATGGGTCTTTGTGGTTTGGTTCTAGATCATTAAATATGTCCAATATGTGAAATATAATCTAAGAAATGTATGTGAATACATTTTAGTTTTCTGTTGATGTTAGTTCTCCCCTTTCCTCCCTCTTTATTTCTTATGACTGTTGTCCAATAGAGTAGGCACCGGTCCATATTGGAAAGGGATCAAACACTCTTTTAAATCAAACAAATCTTTCATCTATGGTTCAGGGTAAAAACCATCTTTCATGTGCAAGTATATGTGCATAGTTGAATCAGCTATATAAGGGTTATTAATGACAACAAGTTGTTTTAGGCATAGTGACAGTCTTTGGGACCTAGAAGGCAGTTTGGGTTTGGTTGTCCTGTTATTTTTAGTTGTTCATCTGGTTTGAAACCAAAACCTATCCAGGTATACCCCTTGGAATATCCCTCCTGGGTTTAAGCTGATCCTAAAGTGCAGAGGAGTAAACTCACTCCTGTTAGTTGGCCAAAATTGCTTTGAACTTGTTGATGAACCTTTTCCTCTCACCTAGAACGACCATCCCTGGCCTAGGTGATTTAGGAATGTTTTAGGGTTTAGGGTTACACTTATTTTGGGTCCCAACAGATTGGTGTTGTTGCCAGGGATGAATTAAAATGTTGAATTATTTTCAAGACCTTTGTAATAGTCATCAAAGTTTGCATCAGTTTGTTTTTTGCACATTGTTTGGGTAATTTTAGCATCCCATCAACTTATGCCAACAAATTGGCGTCGTTGCCAAGGAGTAATCAAAGTGCTAGGTTGTGAAGAAATTGAAGACTCTATTGGTGAGTCGTGAACCCATAATCAATTTTTGGCCTTGAAGATTGTCACTCTTCAAGGTTTTTCCTCATTCAGTGAGGTGGCGACTCTATTGTCGAAGATAAAGAACTAAGGTTTGTTTGTTGCTATTCTAGTTGTGTTGTTGATGATTCAAATGTTCCAAGTTTATGAGAAGAAACTAGAAGATTAAGGTACACATGGTTTTCATTTATCACCATTTCAAACTTCCTCCAAAATACAAAAGTATTTATTCTATTAAGTTTTGTGTTGCCCTGCATGGTAGAAAATTTTAGTCATGGCTTCTTGGCATATGTTGTCCCTAAGATAGATCCTTCTTGTGCATCATCCTATGTCTCATGCCCTAGCTATTATGAGAATGAAGATGCTTTTGATTCTTATGATGATTCATCCTATTACTCAGATTGCCCTACATCTTGTATTCCCATGTCTCAATGTCAAACACCCTTGCATAATCAAAATGATTCAGATAGACTGCAGTATGAAGTTGATAAAACCAAATAGTTGTTAGTGTCATTATTGCAGCAAGAAAATGAATTAGAAAATCAAATCATGCTACGTCAGTCCAAGTTGCAGTCCACCTCCCTTCCTGTTGTCACTAGTTGCTCTTTCTCTCAGCCTCATCCCATTGCCAATGAAAACACATTCAAACAGCTGGACCTTTCATGGGTCAATTATGAGAAGCAGTCCATGCCCAATAAGATCTATTATCAAATGTGTTTATTTGATGGGTGTGATGTTTATGATGGGAAGGCACATATTCTTTCATTTTTAGATTTCATGGACAAGTTCTAATTTGAGGATGAGGATATGTAGATGAGGTTCTTTGTCAGAGCACTTTGTGGATTGGCATGGAAATGGCTTGTTGGTTTCCATGATCATCACTTTGCTTCCTAGGATCATTTAGTGGTTGCATTTGAAAGGTTTGCAAGTAGTTTGGACCCTTTTTCTTCTTGTCTAAGAGCTTGAAAATATCAAAAGCCATAAGGGTGAATCTAGCATGGATTTTAGCCATCGATTTGTTGTTGCACTAGCTAGAATTCCATATGCTTTCAAGCTTTCTATTCTAGCTTGCATTGTTTTGTTTTTTGAATCTTATGAAGTTGGGTTGAACTCAATCCAGGAAGATTTGAGGTTGGCTAATTTGCAACAGGCTTATCTTTCTCTTGATGCCTTCGTTAAAATGAGAAATGAATATGTTGTTGGATTGATGTCCCCTAAGGTAAGTATTGTAAATGATGAGCATGAGGCAGGTAGAAATACTACAGATTAGGTTGAATGTGTTGTCAGGAGAATGGACTCATGCGAGACTACATCATATGCCAATTGTGTTGAGAGTGAAGATAATGTAGCTGCCTATCTTCAATTGGATGCATCATCCCTTGTGGATGATGATGATGATGTTGCTTTGTCTTGTGATCCCCAACCTGAAATTAAAGATAACGTTAGCATTTGTGCACCCGATGATAACCGATCTGAGGCAAGTGAAAGTGCAGGCATTTGATTTTAATTTGAGGACCTTGTTGTGGGTTGTGATGTTGGTGAATGCAGTATTAAGTAGTTGCAATCTGACAATGAGGACATGAGGGTAAAGGTGTTTGATGCAGTGTCTCTTGGCAATGCAGAAGTTTAGAGTACCATATGCACTTCTTTGCATTTGGATGACTCAATCCATGGGAGTGGTGGCAATGATGACTTTTTATTTAGTGAGCTCCCAAGTTTTGTCCCTTTTGACAGTGATGAAGTTGATTGTGTTGGGGATACTTATGTGGAGGTCAAGGTGTCTTGTACTTCAAGTGATATTTCTTACACTTGTTCTTCCTTTACTGATGATTTGTGTACCGACTGGTTCTAGTTGGATGAGCCTATAACTACTGGCATTGGTAAGAATGACCTCCATGATGGCCATTTTGTTATTGATTTAGTTATGCAGGGGTTAGATAATTTTCCTTGTGGTAGTGTGGAGGAGGACAGTTTTGTACTTGTATATAGTAGTAGCTTTAATATAGTGGGTTACCCAGTTGAGATTAAAATAGAGAGATTGTGGGATGGATGTAGTCCATCATTTGAAAGACCTCATTATGATTCATATGCTGATGATAATGAAGATATGGATCAAGTTTGTGGTCCAAGTGTGGAACAAGACATTAGCATGTGTGAAGATGTTGTATGTTGGAAACCTATTATCCAAGAGTTTGATATTTGTGAGTATGAGAGTTTCCTTTGTGATGAAGGTCAGGTGTCTATTGCTGTGGATGATGGTGTTGCACCTAAATTTGAGTCCATTGTATGGGCCCAGCATACAAATGAAGATGTTGTTGAGTAGCAATAAGTTCACCAAGTTGGAGATCAACACATGGCAACTCAATTTGAAGCTATACCCGAGTTGGAGTTTTTCCAGTTTGCTCTATAAGATGAGTGTCTTCTCTTGTGGATCAACAATCCATTCAGGCATAGTTCTCTTTGTCATGTGAATTGGAGGTGTTCTCCTTTACCCTTAATTTGCATGAAGAGGCCAGTAGGTATGATAGCCTACTACATGATAATGAAGGTCTACCTTCATTTGTTTCTTTTTTGCTGACCTAAATTTTAGTGGTGTACCCATTGCTGCCCAAGACAAGTATGATATGGATATGAATAGGTTAAGCACCTATTTCTCATGGTTTCCATATAACAGTAATTTCATTGGTAAGGTTGGCATTGGCTTCATAAGCATATATTATAGACTGGTGCATGCTAAGGGTCATTTTTAGTTGTTGCAGCTGGGTGAGAAATGCAAATTTGGTTCAAGCGAGATCAACTCTTTCATTCAGCTAGTCTTTTGATAGAGGAAAGTAGGCTCATTCACTTGATGCAGGTTTGAACGACAAATATGTTTAAATTTTGAATACAATCATCTTTCCTTCAATGCTCCCATGCTTATGACTATATGCTTTGTAAATAAGTTTATGGTTTCCCCTATTCATTTTTTGTTGGTCTAACCAGAGATTCTAGATTCTTGTTGTGCCACTACTTGGCACACGTCCCCAACCAAAGCCACTGTTGACACCTGAAAAAATAATCTCCAAAATTCCCCATTTTGCTCTCATGTCACACTCTATGACTTCATTCTTGAAGATGTGGCTTATAATCGATCTGATAGGACTCTGGTAAAATCTTGATTTTTACATAGCCTGAGAGTTCTTGGTTAGGGTCTAAATATTTTGAAGGTCATATTCTTTAAACCCCAAACCAAAGTTTCATAAAATTGTCTTAGTCCTTCTGCTGCTAAAAATCCATTGCTAAATCTATACTGTCATTTCCTGTCATGGTATGTTAAATATTTACATTTTTATCATTATTGCATCCCCACGGGTATGACTGATGAACCCTTGCAGGCTTGTAGGAGCTAGGGCGCAATATCGTCACTTACCGCATTATCGCAGCCATCAATTGAAAGGTCTATGAGATTGCAGGAGTAAAAGAGGTGGTTTGAACCACTTACCATGAAACCGCAACAGTTTGTATGAAGTATGGTGGGCCAACGGTAAGGATCTAACCGTCACTGCATTGCTGTAGCAGTTAAGGAAGAAGCCCGCAAGATAGCGGTGAGAAGAAATGTGTTCACCGCTGTACCATAGAAGACATCAGAAAGGCGTGCAGGATGGTGGTGAGTCTTGTGTCAGGTATAAAATGTTTCCCATGGCCCTATAGGGAATCTTTCTCTTGTCTACGGGTTGGCGGTAAAAGTTAGCATTTATCGTAGTCCCATGGAGGTCTCAAGATGGGATTGTAGGCTAGCAATATAAACTCAAGTGACATATAATATGTCATCACGACCCCACGGCAGGTAAGTGGATGACTGGTGACAATGCAGTAAGAAGAAGTTGAGGTAAAATGGTCACCATGCCCCCATGGCAGTTTCAAGTGAAGCTTGCGGTGGTGCAGTATAAAGGTTTTCAAGCAGTGTGGATGTTGAGTGCCATGACCCCCCGGCGGTAAAGAAACTAATGTTCACCACATTGCCGCGACAGTTAGAAAAGGTGTGCATGGGCTTATGAGAGCTCGAGGCATGAAGAAAAATGTAACTGCAGCCCCGTAGGAGTCTTCTCTTTGTCGTGCAGGTTTGCGGTAAAGGGTGGATGCGATATGAACTATAGCCCACAACCCCACGACAGTTTTACATAGCAACAGATATGGCATGTGGGACTATGGTAAGGTCTTAGTTGGCGTCAATAGAGGATTTTGAATAGTTGGAAGACCATTGACTTCAATGTGGCAGTCCATGTGGGGCTTTAGGGAGCTAGTTGGTGTTTTGAAGGAGCTTGTAATCCTTCGTGGATGCAACCAAAAGACTTCAGGTGATGTAAATTCTGTGATGACATCCTGAAGGTGCGAAGATGCATGATTTCAGCTAGGCAGCATTGCAGGGGCTGATTTTTCAAAAGATTCATAGCCAAGAGGACACATACTCAAGGGTTCAATTTTTAAAGATTTGTAAAGGCTTTGCTTGGTGAGTTTGAAGGGATGTGTCTTGTACGCCATCAATGCAGGTGCTATACCTCTCAGCTACCCCTTCTTTCTCAGATATTTGTTGCATTTATGGTTGCAGATCAACAAACCAGTTCTGTGCAATAAAGTAGAAAATATCTTCCATCTGCCTCTGGACCCTAGATATTTTTACAGTTATTTCAGGCAAATAAATGTCGCTTCTGGCTGAGATATTTTTTTGACATGGCCCTTATGGAAATTTGTTGTAACCTAACTAGGTCAATTATAATCGGATGCTATATATGCATGAATGTAAGATGTAATATAGGTTGGTCTCTGAGCCAATTGTCTGGTCTACAGTGCCTCAACAGAATTTCATGGCTTCAAATCAAGCTAGTCTAAGTAGTAAATGGAGGATTGTGTGTTGATGCAATGTAGAAATGTACTGTAAAGCATATTTTATGCATTGGTATGTCTCCATGGCCATTTGTAAAGATTCAAGAGAATATATAATCACAATTGTATGTTTTCTTTCACCACATTTGATGGTGTGATTGTAATAGAGATTTGATAATGTGTGACAACATTTAAATTCAATACAAGCTTTGTTTTGAGTCATCTCTTTGTTACAAATGGGTCTTTGTGGTTTGGTTCTAGATCATTAAGTATGTCCAATATGTGAAATATAATCTAAGAAATGTATGTGAAACATTTTAGTTTTGTGTTGATGATGTTTCTCCCCTTTCCTCCCTCTTCATTGCTTATGACTATGTTGCCTAATAGAGTAGGCACTGGTCCATATTGGAAAGGGATCAAACACTCTTTTAAATCAAACAAATCTTTCATCTGTGGTTCAGGGTAAAAACCATCTTTCCTATGCAAGTATATGTGCATAGTTGAATCAGCTATATAGGGGTTATTAATGACAACCAGTTGTTTTAGGTCTAGTGATAGTCTTTGGGACCTAGAAGGAAGTTTGGGTTTGATTGTCCTGTTATTTTTAGTTCTTCATCTGGTTTGAAACCAAAACCTATTCAGGTATACCCCTTGGAATATCCCTCCTAGGTTTAATTTGAGTATGAAGTGTAGAGGAGTAAACCCACTCCTATTAGTTGGCCAAAATTGCCTTGAACTTGTTGATGAACCTTTTCCTCTCACCCAGAACGACCATCCCTTGCCTAGGTGATTTAGGAATGTTTTACAATTTAGGTTTACAGTTATTTTAGGTCCCAACAGGAAGATTCCTCACTGTGTTAGGGGTATTCAGGTTAATTTTGGGTATGCATAGGGTTCTTCTTGAATACTAAAATCTAACTTGGAATCTAGATGGAGGGGGAGTAGACTGGGCTCTTGAAGGAGATGGAATTGTATTCCTATTTTCGCTCACAGGGGACCTAGATAGTCTACTTCTTCTTCTTGATTCAATAAATGATAGTTCAGTGAATTGATAATTACATCTAGAAGAAGACTAGGTCTGTGCTCCAGGCATGAAATGTTGAGTTGATCATATGGATATTGGATTAGCAGAGTTGCTAGATGCATGTCAAGCACTTCCACAACAATGAATGAACTTAGAAAAGCACCAAAATTTCTTAGTCCAACTCTTACTTAGAGGAGAGGGTCCCACTGGGTGTGCGAGAAACTATTCACCTGAAATTGCACCCTTTTGTTGGAGCTTTGACGATTCCAACAATTTTAGAGTAACATGGGATTGGTCTCAATGAGTGGGGCCTTTGTAGTTGAGACCAAACCTCTAGATAAGGTTGGTTCCTCTTTCTAAACTTAAGGTTCAAAGTAATCAACTAAACCTATGCTAATGATCACCAGGGAAAAAGGAGAGAAGGAAACTAAAAATTAAAAGGGAGGTGATGCACCAAGATTTAGTTTGTTTAGCTGGAACTAAGATAACACAACAATGACCTCGGATACTAAAAGAAACTCACATAGACTTACAACTTTAGCAGAGGTTTGAATTAGAAATCTGTAACTACATGAGGGACTGTTTTATTCATAGAATAAACTTACAAGTTTCAAGTAAACACAGAACAAAAGCACAAGATAGTCAAAATATCAGTGATTGTATTGATCATGAAGGTTAAATAGCCATTACCAAGGAAAGATAATCAATTACAAAAGAGTAGACACAGAATAACCATATACATTCATTGGTGAACAATCAACTAGAGACATCAAAGGCTCAAAAAAATGAGCACAATGTATCACATCCAGTTGGTTCTGTAGATGTATTACAAGGTCTAAAAATAACAAATAATCTACCCAGCATAATAGCCCAGAAAAATAGCTAACCAACTCAAAATACATCTTTGAATCATGAATATATAGCTTTTACAATCATACTACAGTAGCCATGGACATGGAGTGAGAAGTCAACAAGAAAGAACCGTCACCCATGCTGCAATAACTTTGTTTCAGTGTCCTTGGAGCGGGCCCACATGGCTCTACTTGTGAAATCTGCTGAAACACAAGGTCCACCAATGCTAGGGGTACAATAAATTCAATGCAAAGGGACTAAAATAGCATGGGGAGGCGAGAAATCCATCTCCCAAAAGAAATCAAGCTCTAAAGAAGCATTAATGGCTACCGGGAGGGTCTCTGAGCAATCCCGTCATGTTTGGAACAATGGAAAATAGCCTTGGAAGGCAAAAGGGTCAAGCTCTGACATATTAGACTTCAGAGCTCAGGCCTTTCGTCTTGCAACCTACAATATCTAGAAGAGGAAGGAGAGAAGCCTGGACCTTGCCCATGTATGTCTTAGAACACTAAAATTGGTAGAGTTCAGACCTCGGGCCTTCAGCCTTCCGCTTGTCGAAAAGGTGGAGGAAGGAGAAAAGTCTGAAGTTTGAAACACTTAGTTGATTTTCACTGTACTTTTCTTTCCTTTGAAGATGGCAGAGTTTGGCCTCCTAGCCTTTTGGCATACGTCTTCCTAGAGAAGGAAGAAGGAAAGTCTGAGCCCCGCAAGTTGAAGACTTAGCTACTTTTTGGAAGGGTTTGGTAGAGTTCAAGGTTTAGGCCTTCAGCCTTCCTCTTTCTAAAATAAGGAAGAGGAAAGAAGGGAAGTTCAAAGTCCAACTCTTGAAATACCTAGAAATATTTTTTAATGAAAAGAAGCGAGACTCAAGTCCTGAACCTTCCTTCTCGAGGATGACACCACCACCACCTGGCTACTTTCTATGGTTTTGCAGTCACCTTTTGCCTTAATAAAATAATCTTCATAGAATGGTGGAAAAAAACCAAAATACACCATGTGGCCCATCGGGAGTCAGCTACCAGACCTTCCACCCTACACTTTCCAAAAGAGAACACGGAAGAGAGAAAACCTAAAGTCTGGCGCTCGAACGCTTAAGTGTTTTCTACAAAGGGAAAGAGTTAGAGTTTGGCCTTCGGGCCTTGCACCTTACGCCTTCCAAAGAAAGGAAGAAAGAAGAGAGAAGGCCTAAATGAGTGACATCTGAAGAACTTTGAACACTTAGATGAATTTTGTAAAGAATAAGGTGGAGTTTGGAGACGATAGGATGGAAGGGTGAAAAGCAGAACTCCAAACTCTAAAACTCTAAAAAAAATGAAAACACAAGGTAAACCTAGGATTTTTGGGACTTAGCCATTTTGGGTGCTTTTCTCTTGCATTTCAAAGGGTGGGAATGCTAGGATTTCATGGATCCTTAGGCTATTTGGCCAAAAGGTGAAATAGGATAATAGTTGTAGATGATACAAGTGCAAGAAGAAGTTGAGTGGAGCAAAGTAGAGAAGAGAATGCAAATGTGAATCAAGGGTAGTGAGTTGTGTGCAAGCCTAAATGCTTATGACTCCAGAATGCAATGAGCAGAAGGTTTCTACATTTTAGTGTGCCAAAAGTTGCTGGAGGCAGTGAGCCAAAGGTTGCAGATGGCAAGCAGTGGCAGTGGTGGATCTCTCCTATTGCTTTGAGATAGTGAATCTATCTATAACAATCTTCTTCTTTCTTCTCTCTTTTGGGTAGTGAGCTGTCCTTCTAGGCAGTGAGCCTATTGTTTTTTGGTGTTGTTATTCATATATATATGTGAGCTAATCCTCACCATGGTTTTTCCCTTATTGGGTTTTCCACGTAAATTTGGTGTTCTTATGTGTTTGGATGTGTTTGCATTGATGCTCCATATGTTTACATTCTACTAATGCATGTTAAAAGGTTTATGATTGGAATTGCTTAGAAGGTTTAAGGTTTTAATACACAACTAATTCACCCCCCCTTCTCAATTGTTCTATGTATCCTAACAATTGGTATCAGAGAAAGGTTCCTTGAATAAGCTTAAACACTTGGGGTAGATCTAGTGTTTGATGGAACAAATTATGCTTTTTGGAAGACTGAGATGGAAAGTTTTCTTATCTCACTAGGATATGGTGTATGGAAGATAGTTGACAAAAAGTATGTACTATACCTCCTCCTGGTCCAAAGGAAAAATATGAGATTAAAGAATATGAGAACAATGGCAAGGAAAGGAGTGCTCTTCTGAACAGTCTCTCTGATTCTGAATTAGTGAAGGTGATGAGTTACAAAACTACCCATGAGGTCTGGAAGAAGCTGTAAAGTACCTATGAAGTAGATGACAAGGTCAAGAAAGCAAAGATGTAGATTTTGAAGACCAAGTTTGAAACCCTAAATATGTCAGAAGGTGAAAATATTGCAAGCTACATGCAGAGAGTGGATGAAGTTGTCAACTCCATCAATGGTCTTGGAGGAAAGCTGGAGAAAAGTGAAGTGGTAAAGAAGGTACTAAGAACTCTTCCAAAATCTTATAGTGCTAAAGTTTCTATTATTGAAGAGACTCAAGATCCAGATCAGTATACTAGGGATCAAATGTTTGGTACCCTAACTACTTTTGAGATAAGAAAGTTTGGTCAAGATGATTCAAGAAAAGGAACTGCTTTTAAGGCTAGCAAGAAAGAAAAGAATGTTGAACCTGATTCAGATGACTTTGATGAAGTGGAAGCAAATTTTATAAGCAGGTTGAAAAAGGGCTCTAGAAAATACAAAGGTAAGTTTCCCTTCAAATGTTTCAACTATGGAAAGATAGGTCATTATGCCTCTAAATGTCCAATCAAAATTTCAAATGACAAATACAAGGAAAACAAAGGTAAATCGTTCAAGAGAAGTTATTATTTTAAAGAAGATGATAGCATTTTTGATGATGAGTCTAACTATCTGGATGATGATGGTAATGAATGCTTGTTAATGGCTTTGAATGTTGGAACTAATTCTAAAAGGGATATGAAGGAAATTGCTCTAAAAATAAAGCATAATATCAAAGGAACTCTGGTAACTACTTTTCATGCAAGAGAAGAGGAGGACCTCTGGTTAGTTGATAGTGGGTGTTCAAATCATATGATAGGTGATAAGAACAAGTTTGTGAAGCTTGAGAAGTTTGATGGAGGTTTTGTCAAGTTTGGAGATGATGCATCTGCTAAGTTCTGTTGAAAAGGTTTAATCAATTTTGATGACAAGCACAATACATATGATGTTTTTGTCAAGGGTCTACAACATAATCTTCTAAGTGTAGGACAAATGTGTAGCAGAGGATATAACCTTGTGTTTCAAGATGGTGGCTGTGAAATTAGAAAAGAAAAATTTGGAACTTTAATTGCTAAATGAACAAGGACAAAAGGAAATATATATCAGCTCAAAGGTGCTAATGATATGTGCCTTATGACTCAAGTTAATGAAAGCTAGCTATGGCATAGAAGAATGTGTCATATCAATTGATAGCCTAGTGAGGATCAAATCTACTCAAGCTATGAGGGATCTGCCAAGAATTACAAAGCCTACCAATGCAACCTGCAAGGAATGTTAGGTTGGGAAGCAAACAAGGAACAATTTCAAGATCAAAGAATATTCTACCACCAAACCTTTGGAGTTGGTGCATACGGATCTATGCGGACCTACAAGAGTAGAAAGCTTTCAAGGTGATAGGTATTTCATGTTATTGATTGATGATTTCTCTAGAATGACTTGGGTAACTTTTCTCAAAGAAAAATCATAAGCTCTAGATAATTTTAAAGCTTTTAAGGCTATGGTTGAAAATTAAATTGATCTAAAAGTCAAGTATTTGAGGTTTGACAGAGGTGGTGAGTTCACCTCCAATGAGTTTAACTTATTTTGTGAAGATCATGGAATAAAAAGACATTTGTCAACACCTAAGACTCCTTAGCATAATGGAGTTGTGGAAAGGAAGAATAAGATAGTTTAGCAAGCAACAAGGACAATGATGAAAGAAGAAAATCTATCAGATATCTATTGGAGAGAAGGCATTCACACTGCAGTCTACATACAAAACAAAGTGCAAGATAGGGTCAATGGTCCAAAGTCTCCATATGAACTATGGTATGGAAGAATTCCTACTGTAAAATAATTTAGAGTGTTTGGAAGTAAGTGCTACATTAGGAGAGATGAAGAGAACTTAGGAAAGTTTGATACAAGATCAAATGAAGGAATCTTCCTTGGATATTCTACAAAGAGCAAGGCTTATAGGTGAGGCTGAAGAAATTAGTGGAAAATGCAAATGTCTAAGTGGATGAAGCACCATATCAAAGTTTAGTGCTATTAGAAGGATATGAATCAGATGAGAACCCTTATAGAGAAGAAGAAAGAGAGGAAGAAAAGGAACATGAGAAGCAAGTTGATGAAGAAGGTGCTTTGGAGAAAATTTCCAAGACCCCCAAGTATGTGCAGAAGAATCATTTTAAAGATCAGATCATTGGAGATAAGAACAAAGGTGTTTTAATAAGGATAAGTATTGCTATGGCAGATGAACAGGTAAATTTGTGCTAATTATCTCAAATAAAACCCAAAATAGTGACCGAAGCATGGAAAAATGAGCACTGGATCAAGGCTATGGAAGAAGAATTGATGCAAATTAAGAAGAATCAGACTTGGGAAGTTGTCCCAAGACCAGCAGACAAAATGTGATAGGAACTAAATGGGTCTTCTAGAACAATTTGAATGAGAATGGGGAAGTAGTCAGAAATAAGGCTAGGTTGGTATGTAAAGGCTACTCACAAGTGGAAGGAATAGATTATGAAGAAACATTTGCTCCAGTGGCAAGATTGGAGGCCATTAGATTGTTCTTTACCTTTACAGCTCATAAGGACTTCAAATTTTATCAAATGGATGTGAAATCTACATTCCTAAATAGAGAGTTGGAAGAAGATGTATACATTGAACAATCAGAAGGCTTTCAGTTATCAGATGATCCAAATATGGTTTGCAGATTGAAGAAGGCATTGTATGGACTCAAACAAGCTCCTAGAGCTTGGTATGCAAGGTTGGATAGGTACCTACTGCAACAAGGATTCAAAAAGGGCACTACAAATAGAAATCTATACTTCAAAGTTGAAGAAGATCAAATCTTGATTGTGGAAGTGTATGTTGATGATATAATCTTTAGAGGAAATGAAGGTATGTGCAAGAGATTTGCAGAAGAAATGCAGAAAGAATTTGAAATGTCAATGTGTGGGGAAATGAACTTCTTCCTTGGGTTACAAATCAATCAATAAGAAAAGGGCATTTTCATTTCACAGTCAAAGTATGCTAAGGAAATGTTGAAGAAGTTTGGAATGGAAGACTCCAAAATGGTATGTACTCCCATGACTAGTGGTTGTAAGTTAAGCAAATATGATGAATCTCCTAAGGCTGGTCAGAGAAAGTACAGATCAATGATTGGTGGACTAGTATACCTGACTACTACTAGACTGGATATCATGCATGTAGTCTATCTTGTGGTTGGATTCCAAGCTGATCCCAAAGAGTCACATGTTTCAATAGTAAAGAGGATATTTAGATACCTAAAAGGTACTCTAGAGTTCAGCCTATGGTATCCCAAGAATATTGATTTCTCCTTGAGTGCATATACAGATGCAGATTGGGTAGGATGTACAGATGACAGAAGAAGTACAAGTGGTGGTGCTTTCTTTTTTAGTAGAATTGTCTCATGGTTAAGTATGAAGGACTCGGTATTATTATCCATTACAGAGGTAGAATATATTGCAGCAGCATATTGCTGCACACAGGTGTTATGGATGAAGCAAACATTGAATCATATCAAAGTGTCATATGATGACCCCATTTCTATCTTATGTGACAATACAAGTGCTATCAACATTTCAAAGAATCCAGTAATGCATTCAAGGACAAAGCATATTTCAATCTGGTATCACTTCCTAAGAGAAAAGGTTGCAAAGAATGAGGTGAAGTTAGAGTATGTGTGTGCCAAGGATCAAGTTGCAGACATCTCTACAAAGGCTCTCCCTAAGGATACTTTTGAGTATCTCTGACAGAAGTTAGGGGTTATTGCCCCTCCTTCTCTTAACTAGATGCATAAGTGTATGTATGTGTCTAGGAAGCATTTCAAGATACATTTTTGAACTTGGACTAATGTTAAAGGCTACCTCTCAAGGGGAGTAGGTAGTGATCTACTATTGGTTGGTGTAGTTAGATGGAACATATCCTATGACCTTAAGCAGGAGAGTGCAGAAAAAGTGAGAGCAGTGGAGATAGAGCAGATACTTGTTGGTGTTGGAGTTGTTGCTCTTTGCCATTGATGTCAAAGGGGGAGAGAGTTGAAGTGATGAAAAACCATTGTGTAGAGAGGTGTGTAAAGAGTAAAAGTTGTTTTTGTCAAGGGGAGTATTACTAGTTGTAGAGCTGCTAATTGATTGCTTTAGGTCTTGATGGTTTTTCAAAGAGCTGGTGTTGCCATCAATGAAAAAGGGGGAGATTGTTGGAAAATTATTAGTGTTGTCATTGATGTCAACTCCCAACAGATGGTTCACTTGGTTTCCAAGCACTTTTGAAAAAAATTGATAAAAAGGTGTGCAATGTGACAGAGGTACTCTTAGTGTTATGCTCCACATTTCTTCCTGATTGAAGATATGCTTGTGTGGTTTGGAAGTGTTGATCAGAGGTGTTCAGAGGTGTTATATCCAGAGTTTCAGATTCTAGATCATGCGGAAGTAGAAGATGTGTTTGACAGAATATTTGACTGTGAAGGAGGTTATCTGGGAGAAATGAGAATGCTCTGCATTTCTCTACATTGAGCTTTCCTATCTTGCAGATCTGGGAGAGTGCTTATATTATCTGTATCTACCTTCCTTTGAAGTTTCCAGTGTTGGGATCCTTCAGAAGTTTAGTTCTTGAGTTGGTGATTAGTAGCAGTATGTCTTGATGTGAATAATGAAGACATTCTTTGATTTAGATGGTTGCGGTAGTGTTGTAGAAGTTTATGATGATGGTGAGTATTAAGGTAAGGTGTGTTAATGCTTTGGAGTGTCTCTCTCTAGTCCACATGATGTTTTTGGACTTGGAGAAGTGTGGATATTGTCATTAGCTCAAGTTTGGCTAACCTGGGTTACTAGCACCATTTGCGAAGGTACCTCATGGATTGTGGATATGATGAGCAGCTTGGTGATATAGATTTGAGTCCTAGTTAACCCTTGACATGGTCCACTTACACTTCTTTCCACCATGGAAGTGTTTAGTTCCAACCTAATTGGTGTTGCACATTTGAGGTGCACACGCCTCATTAGGACTGACCTAATTGAGATAGGTCTTGGTTGTAGATGGTATAAATACAAGATGAAGTTGAGTGGAGCAAAGTAGAGAAGAGAATACAAATGTGAATCAAGGGTAGTGAGTTGTGTGTAAGCTTAAATTCTTATAACTCTAGAATGCAGTGAGTAGAAGGTGTCTACATTTTAGTGTGCCAGTAGTTACTGGAGGTAGTGAGCCAAAGGTTGTGGATGGAAAGGAGTGGCAGTGGTGGATCTCTCTTGTTGCTTTGAGATAGTGAATCTCTCTGTAATAGCCTTCTTCTTTCTTCTCTCTTTTGGGCAGTGAGCCTTTCTTCTAGGTAGTGAGTCCTTGGCAGTGAACCTATTGATTTTCATTGTTGTTATTCATATATATGTGAGCTAATTCTCACTGTGGTTTTTCCCTTATTGGGTTTTCCATGTAAATTTGGTGTTCTTATGTGTTTGGATGTGTTTGCATTGATGCTCCATATGTTTACATTCTGCTAATGCATGCTAAGAGGTTTATAATTGGAATTGCTTAGAAGGTTTAAGGTTTTAATACACAACTGATTCATCCCCCCTCTCAATTGTCTTGTGCATTCTAGCACTATACAACTCCATTAAGGCTTGAAGGATGATCAACAATTTAGTCTAAGAAGTCTTCCTTGTCATTGGATCACATGCATACTATGCTATAGTAGATCAAACTCGTACACGAGGATCCCAACTTAGGCATGTGACCATGAGACTCATGAATTCACAAACATAGAATGGCATATTCACACAACAACCATATTAAGAACTCTATCTTAGACATAGATTGCCACAATTTAAAAACATCACAAGTCACACACACATAATGCACATCCAAAAAATATTATTTTACTAGTTTCAACCTAAGCATATACCTCATCTGAACCTTCCTCTACTCCCTTATTCTCATATATTCTTCACTAGTTTGTATGGTGAATTGTAGCTACAATTATGCTATCAAAATTACTCCAGAAGTTGAATATGTAGCTACATTTTGCATACATGTCTACCAAATTAGTTGCAACTACATATGACAAAATTCCTCTATCCCTTATGATTTGATGGATGTCCATACTCTGATCCAAAGCTCCCATTTAGCACAGACTAGGAGGATACTGGCAAAGGTTGTAGAGTCTAGCTTTACACCTACCAATGGCATTTGGTTGAAAGTTTCTAAATCCTTTTCAACAAATCTATTTTGTGAATATCCTAATCAGGGCATTCCATGAGAACACATTTCTTTGAGGCAATCTATCAAATAGTTAACATGCCTTGCCTATGCTTCCACATTTTGCATATCCTACAATCATGGCAATCCATGAGATGACATCTCTGTGAGGCATTCTATCAAACAGTTCGCACGCCTTGTCTATTCTTCCACATTTTGCATACATGTCTACCAGGGCAGTTGCAACTACAACATCTGATAAAATTCCTCTATCCCTTATCATGTGATGAATGTCCATACCCTATTCCAAAGCTCCCATTTTGGTACAGGTAGGGAGGATGTTGACAAAGGTTGTGGAGTCTATATTTACACCTACCAATTGCATTCACTTGAAAGTTTCTAAATCCATTTCAACAAACGCATTTTGTGCATATCCTGCAATTATAGCATTCCATGAGACCACATTTCTTTGAGGCATTCAATCAAATAGTTCACATGCCTTGTTTATGCTTCCACATTTTGCATACATGTATACCAAAGCATTTCTAGCTACAAACATCTGACAAAATTCCTCTATCCTTCATGGTTTTATAGATACGTATACCCTATTCCAAAGGTCCCATTTTGGCATAGGCCAAGAGTAGGCTGGCAAATGCAAATTGACCAAGTTGGAAATCAATTTGTTGCATATGGTGAAATGGTGCAACTACCTTATGAGGACACCGATGTCTTATGTTTGGTGCATCAACTATTTTCCATGAGATGTTATCTATTATTTTATGTGATTGAACACTTATGGGCATCCACCAAACTTCCATATAGGAACAAAGTTTGAAATTGAACATTAACAACTACTATTTGATTGGAAATAGGTGTTGGCTAAAGGAACGAGCCAATATCTATCACCTAAGTAGTCAAAGCTTAGAGTGTGTGAGATAAGCCTTGAGATTATAGTCAGAATGCAAGGAAGAGAGTGTTTGAAGTCTAAAACTACCTGCAATTACACCTTAGTGTAAAATGGGTACTTGGATTTAACATGTAGATAAAAGTAATTGGTGGTTTCTTGAGAAGAGAGCATAAAATTTTGTTGTTGGTGAGAAAAGAGTAAATTAAATATGTTGACATGCATGCAAGTAAAGTTGTTTTTGAATAGTAGTGGGTGATAGTAGGTATGCAAGTAAAGTTGTTTTTTGTTTCAGAAAATTATTTGTAAGTGATAGTGCCCTTCACCAGTTATCTTCTTGTTTCCCAAGCATGTCACGCCCATCTAGTTGAAATAGTAGGCCTAGGTACAAACTTGATAAGAATTGCCATTCATCAGGAATATATTCTTGTAGCATTGCATGTCCCTAGTTAGAAGGAGTTTCATCATTAGTGTCTTTCAATAGATCTGGAGATGTATGGTGCAAATTCCATGGATGGTATGTTTGAAATTATTTCCCAATGGGCTATAATATCTTGCTCTAATGAACCAATATTATTGTGAATGTTTCTGAATGGCTGGTATAGCAACAATCTACTCCAGTAAAATGCTTGAAAACATTGACCATTTACTGTTGGGATGGTGGTGAAATTAGGAGAGACTCAAATAATAGTCAGTGTGAGGCATTCTTTCCATTTGTTAGACTTTTGAGATGCTACAAATATTCATTTTTGAGCCACTTCAATAAGTGGCATTGATTCCAATTGTATTGGTTGTGCCAAGTATGAATCAATGAAGCTTGGAGATGAGATGTTGCTATTGTTAGAGATAGGTACACTTTAATGTGTAATGGGTACATTAAAGAGGTATTAAAGGTGAATTATCAAGTCCTTAAGAAAAGGATGTGTTTCCTAATTGTAGTTCCCAATGGACACATGCCATCTTTGGATTATTGGCATGAAACAACTAATTGAAACTCTCTCTCTCTCTCTCTCTCTCTCTCTCTCTCTCTCTCTCTCTCTCTCTCTCTCTCTCTCTCTCTCTCTCTCTCTCTCTCTCTCTCTCTCTCTCTCTCTCTCTCTCTCTCTCTCCATTTTTATAAAAGTACCATTTCATGAGGCTCTAGTGGAGCTAGATGATTTGGACCAACCCATACCAAGCTCTACTTTTTACATTGTAAAAGTACCATACCCTGATCTCTAATGTAAGGTTTTCCATTAGAATGCTTGACCATAGGCCCAAGTCTATCATAGAACATAACACTTTTTGTGACTTTGTTTATGCAGTTAAGCTTAGTTTTATAATCCCATGATGGCCAATGATTTTGTGTTTTAGGAAATGTCTTCAATTATCATGGGTGGTAAAGGTAAAATCTGAAAATAATTATTCATAGGAAGGTTACACATGTAGCCATATTTTCTACTTGAAACTAAAAAGTACTTTGAATCCACAAATTTTAGTTCAACATCATACATAAATAAGGATATGGTTTACACATACACCCTTTGGCATACTATATAAATATTCAAAGTAAAAGTATGGTGGGCCTTGCTCAAACTCTTTAAGCTTCCACTATCGATCCACAAGGTGATTTGGAACTCCAAATCCAACCAATCCTTTAACATGGTGTGGTAAATGAAAATCTATATCTCTATTTTCTAGAGACAAACCTTTGGAAGACATATGTTCTTTGAGCCTTATCTTCTAAAATGGTTACTTGTAATGGGTTTCATAGTAACCCTTTTCTAAATCTAAGTGCTTTGTTTTATGAAATTTGATTTTATGCACATCCTATAGGCTTTCATTCAATGCTTGCAAAAGGAAACCATGGTTAGTATGATTAATCAAACTAATAACCCTAGAATTGTAATTGGTGACATACAAGCCTGCAATTAGTCCCATGTTGATTGTGGAAACAAATTTGCTCCATATAATCAAAATAATGCCCACAAATTTTCAATACTTGTTTTTTCTAACCTCTTCAATTTGGGGAACATGAATTCAACATTTCATCAAGTCTTTCTTCTATCAAATTCTGCATATCTTCCACCTTAATCAATTTACAATTTTGATGTGTTTTTTCCACCTAATTTTTGAGGATAAGCTTGTTTTCTTTACAATTTTTTGTAGATGCAACATAATTGAGTGGTATACCCAAATAATGCAAATCAACTTTTGCACCCCTAATTATAGAAAGCAAAGAAAGGATATTGATCCAATTTAGATAAATAGGCTTCAAAATAGAAAAATGGTATCCTATAATGAACATTTTTACATCTATGGAAGCTAGTTGACTCACTACTACATGAAAAACATTTAAATTTTTGGTTACAAAGTCTCCCTCATGCATCTTTAAAGAATACAAATTTATTTTCAAAAATAACTTATTTACAAGACACTTAGTTTGATATAATCCAATAATTTTATCTCATAAACTCTTATAAATGTTTTAAACTAAAACATTCATCAAGGATTACTTAGAAAGACACAATTTACTAGTAGAACTATCTCTTCTATCCAACTTGTCCCATTCATCTTGATCCATTACTCATGGTAGAAAATTGAGTGCAACAATTATTATGATCCATTGATCTCTCTCCACTAAAAGATCTTCAACCTTCAATTTCCACAACTTAAAAGTTTTACCTACAGAACTTTTCAATCTCAATTGTCAAGGTGTTGGCCATGACTTCTAATTTTCAAATCCACATGAATTATGCCACAACAAAAATAGAAAGAAACATAAGAAATGTATTATATGTTAACACTTTAAATAACATGTTGATACTTACACCTAGACTAAAAGCCTACAAATCCCTACAATACAATTCAAATGATATAAAAACACATATTCCAAGGGTTGTATTATAAAACTTTGCCATCCTATAAACCACTTGTCATTTCAACAAAACCATTGGCTACTTTTGACATCCCTCATGAGAAGTCAACAATCCCAAAATAGAATATAACTCTCAATTTGTAAGATTCCACCTTTGAATCAATTAACTTGGGTGCTACACTTATATATAATAATTTGGATGACACACACACACACACTCTCTCTCTCTCTAAACCCAAGAAAGTCAATTAAGTTGTTAGATTTCTTATAAGTTAATTTAAATAATATTGTATTAAAAATATAATATTATATTTATATTTAATGATTTATATTATATAAAATATAATATTTAGTTATAAATATAAATATATATAAATTTTAGATATAAAATTAATATATAATCAAATAACAAATACATATAAATATTTAATATAAATATACATTTTATAATATAATTTTATTATAAAAATATATTAAATAATTTACATTATATAAAATTTCCTATACAATTATATTAGATATTATATATACTATTATATATAAAATAAATATAAATATTATATATATATATATATATATTATGTTTAATATAAATATGCAAATTTGCAATATAATATTATACTTTAAAATATATAAATCTAATATATATGACATGATATATAATTTTATTTTATAATATTTAATCTTAGCAATGAAGTTTAAACAAATGAGCGGCCATAGTCGCGAGGCATTTCCAAAGTAATGTCCATTTTTCAAAGAAAATTTGTCTTTCGAGGGTTTCTTGGTTGGTGATATCAGTAGTAAGACTGTAGTTTTCACCTGAATGGCAGAGATCTTGCCATTGTCGTTGGCATGAAAATGATAGAAAGCATCCATCAACTCTTGCTCCTCATTAGCATTTTGACAAATTTTCATTATGGTTTGTGATAATTATAGTGTACCTGACACTGCCAGATGTTTGAATGGAATTTGACACAAATGAATGGGTAAGATGATTTCAATCATCTTTCACTATTCTTCGAAGCCCTCCATCATCAATCCTCCATGCCAACTCATCCAACACACTGAGGGAATACCTTTAGTGTAAACATAAGACTTAAGGCATGAGATCTATAGTTAAGACATAGGGCAATTTTAGAGTTGACACATGGACACACTCCAAAGATGACACATGGGTAACATATAGAGAAAATGCATGAAGTCTATGACAAACACGTGGATGAAGTGGTAACAATTGATATGCAGAGCTTAACACTATGGATTTAATGATAGGGTTGATTGTCCCATATGTTATTTTTAGCTTCATGAATGTTAAAAGTTATTATATTCTATTCTGATAGGCTTCTCATCCAATGGTTTAAATAATTTGACTAACAAATGCAAGAGTGCAATTGGATTTTTATCCTATAACCCTTTGAGATTTCGTAATGAATAAGAGAATTGGATTTAAAAATAATTTTAGGCTCAAACATGAGTCTCTCGATCAAATAGAATACATAAAAAATTAGGGTCTAGGGTTCGGGAAACACATGAAAAAGACATGTGGAAGCTTAAAATTGTAAACTTAAGTCGCTTAGTCAATCAAAATATAAAGGGATAGGTCCACAGAACAAACACCACTGAGATTTAAAATGCTTGATTAGTTGAACATTATAAGGAGGCCTAGGTCCGACTAAGTTGTAGGGCTTAATTAAAACATGATTTAAGGCTTTGACTTAATGCATGATTTTAATGTAATACATGACTATGATATTAAGATAAAATGTAAACATAATGATATATAGAGACTATAATCTACAATAATATTATCACTATGACAACAAATAAAAGGGGATAAATAATAGAAAATTTGAACAAAATGCACAAAATCACTCAACACCAAAACATTGAAAAGTTTGCAATCAGGACATCAAGCAACAACTATTATGACAATCAAAATAACCCAACCCATTCAAATCTTCAAGACCAAAATCAGGGGAAAATTTAAACATAAGGGTCCCTAATTTTGGAAGAATAAGGGGTGTGTCATGGAGGCCACAAGCAGTAAGAAGCCACATCAAGGTGATATATGTTGTCATAATCACCCCATCATCTTCCACAATGACATTAAATGTGATGCAGGAGCATTCAGGTGTGTGAGCAATCATGTGTCACCCAAATATATATATATGTATATATGTTTCCTAAGTTTTTGGTTTTCTTTTGTGATGTTTCTTTGCAGTGAGTTGATATTTGTACCTCAGGAGAAAGTTCCATTAATTTGGCCAAGCGACAACCAATTTTGACTAAGTTTGAAGCCTTTGTGTCGGCCACTTTTACAGTTTGTGAACTATCTAGTTGGCTGACAATGCAGTTCGCCAATTTGGTGTTCTATCGATGAAGCAATATGTTGATTTGGCATTTTGCCAATGAATCTTTTAGACAAAGACTTGGAAGAAGTTTCTTTTGTTATTGACGAGATGGAAGGTTTTGAAACTTGTGTTTTCACCAATGAAGAATTTGTTTTCTTTGTTATCGGCCGACATGTTGGTTCACGAACTCATAAGTTCACCGATGGTGTTTTTTGTCAATAAAGGGGATCGAAAGTTTGAAGTCTTTTTATTTCACCAATTAAGCTTTTTGATGAGAGGGCAAGTCTTACAAGGTTTTCAAACTCATAAAATCACCGATAAGGAAGTTTTGATCTCCTTTATTTCATTGATAGGTGAAGTGACCGACGGAAGGGATCATGGCATAGATGTGGAAAGGAGAGTTCAACGAGATTCATTCTTGCTGATATAGAGCTACCAATGGAAAAAAATTAAAGTATGTTTACTCTGAAACACCATGAGAAGCTACCGATTAGAGTAGTAAACATTCTAACATTTATTCTGATGGAAGACACATGGCAAAGGATGATTCCTTTAGGATTCTAATGTGACAGTTGAACTACTCTTTGGCAGTTGAATTATCTGGTACCAAATTGTATATAAAGGGTAGACACCCTTTAGTTGGGTGGAGAGGTTCGAAGATGGAAGCACATTGAAAGGGCATATTGGCGTAAATTTATTGGTTCATGGAAGGAATCTTGTAGTTGCTTATGAAATTGTACTACATTTGTTGAATTGTTGCAAATCAATAAAATCTCCATTGTTGTTCTATGAAGTTGTTGTGTGTCTGTATAATCTATTTTGTTGCTCATTTTGATGATCTAATAAGACCCTTAGAATTTGACCTGCACCAAGTGGTATCAGAGCTAGTTTCCTGTGGAGGTGTCAAGGAAGGGATTTTGAATAATTTGTTGTGGGTAGAGAAAAGCGAGTGAAGACTTGCAACTGCAAAGAATCCAGAGAAGGAGAAACTTGAACCAGTTTAAAGGATGAACTTGTTTCGAACTAGATGTAAGGCGGGTGCTAAATGTTGCAAAGTGATAATAGACAGTGGTAACACAGACAATATTGTGTCTGAGGAGATGGTTAACAAGCTAAATTTAAAGAGGTTGAAGCATCCCAACCCTTATAAAGTTTCTTGGTTGCAAAAAGAACATCGCTTGGTGGTAAGAGAACAATGTCTTGTGAAATTTCAGATTGGTAGTTACAAGGATGAAATTTTGTGTGATCTTACAC
This sequence comes from Cunninghamia lanceolata, assembly GCA_027924645.1. NCBI lineage: Eukaryota > Viridiplantae > Streptophyta > Pinopsida > Cupressales > Cupressaceae > Cunninghamia > Cunninghamia lanceolata. Next base: position 1,043,849 of record BSBN01000257.1, on the reverse strand, counting down.
CGATAGATGCATGTTATATCTTGTTGGGTAGACCATGACAATTTGATAGACAAGTTGTTCATGATGGATGAACTAACACATATAAGATCAAGAAGGATGGAAAAAAGTTCACTTTAAATCCATTGAAGGAAAAAGAGGATAAAGTGGAGAACAATCTGAACATTTCTTTGGTTTTAGGAAAGAGATTCTTGAAAGATCTGAAGAAAGGAGCATGTTTTTCATTTACTCCCAAACCTGCAATGGTCATGACAGTGGAGAAGAATGAAGAATTGCCAGTTGGAATTCAAGAAATTTTGGAAGAATATGCAGATATAATGATGGAGGTGTCGGATGGATTGCAACCTATGAGAGACATTAGCAATTGCATGGATTTGATACCCAGTGAAAGCTTTCCAAAAAAGGCACCGTATAGGATGACACCTAAGGAGAATGAGGGGATAAATAGGCAAGTTTAGGAGTTATTGGATAAGGGTCTGAGGAAAGAAAGTCTTAGTACTTTTGTTGTACCAATAGTGTTGACGCCCAAGAAGGATGGGGAATGGAGGATGTGTATGGATTCAAGAGTAATAAACAAGATAACAATCAAGTATATGTTTCTGTTGCCATGAATGGATGATATGATGGATTATCTAAGTGGAGCCAAGTACTTCATAAAAATTGATTTGAAGAGTGGGTACCATCAAATCAGGATCAGAGAGGGGGATGAGTGGAAGACAACCTTCAAGATGAAAGATGGATTGTACAAATGGTTGGTGATGTCGTTTGGATTGACCAATGCTTCCAGCACCTTCATGAGGTTGATGAATGAAGTGTTAAATCCTTTTCTTGGTAAGTTTGTTATTGTGTATCTTGATGATATTCTAATTTTCAGTAAGACAAGGGAAGAACATTTGCTACATGTTAGGACATTATTGCAGAGATTGAGAGAAGAGAAATTGTTAGTGAATTTAAAGAAGTGTAGTTTTATGAAGGAAGAATTAGTATATCTGGGGTTTGTTGTTGAATGAATTGAGGGTGATTGTAGTTGGTTTTGATTCTATGAAAGAGTTGTATGAGATAGATCTTGATTTCAAGAAAGCATGGGTTGCTTGTATGAATCTAATGCAGAGGAATTATAAAATATCTAAATAAATCTTAAATCACCCACAAAGAACTCTTGACTTACAATCTTTTAGCCCTTTCTTTACAAATTGTCCTTAGCCTAGTAGTCCTTCAAGTGCAGCAACTCAGACATTTTTGGTCATAACTTTCATTATAGACCTAATATTTAAAATGTAAGCCTTGTTTGGGATACCCTTTTGGCCCTTACTAAACATATGTCAAAATGGGTTAGGGTTGTTTTGTATGGTATAGGGCAAAACAAAGTTGTTCCAAACTGGGAACCTTAGTTAGGGTTCAGACATGTCCTTAGTAAAAATGTCATAACTCACTCAAAACATAATGAAATCACATGCAACCAAAAGAATTTGAAGATTAAAACATATAATTAACTTTAGCAATCATTTTGAGGACTGTACTAGACTGTACAGAGTCGTACCATGCATGTTTTTAAATTGCAACTTTCAGAAAAACAAACTCACAAACCTGCCCTTAGTAAAATGATCATAACTTATTCAAATCTCCATGAAAATGATCTAGACAAAAATAATTGTAAACTAGAAACAAATATCTTTCCATCCATATATTATATTCCTTCATATGAGGTCGTACTAGGCCATAGAAACTAAAATAACAAGTCTACAACGTTGAAATGCACAAAAAAATAGGGTTTTCATTCATCAAAACTTCAAAAACAATGTCTCTCCTACCTTATTCAAGTTTTGAGGGTGCCTTTATACATTTCCCATCCATTCCAACTGATTAGAAATGGTTTTTTGATTTGTTTGTAACTAATTCTTGATTTTTGACACCTTTTACCTAAGTTGCTTGACCACTAACATTGACACTTTTGTAATTTTAAACCAATGAACATATAACATCCAAAATGGATCAAAATGATCCCAAATAATCACATATGACCTTATTAGACTCAAACAACCTTAAAATCAAACATGACAAAATTATGCTTATGAGGCCCCTGAAGCCCCTGCATCATACACCCAAGGGGAAGAAAACTCAAGTCCCACTTAAGTGCATGTCTGCAACAGTATATCCATGTTTGATAATATCATATTCAGACATCCCAGTAGCATCTTCCATAGGAAGACCCCTCCATTTGACCAAGTACTGAAAGTAGGTCTTCTTTCTTGTCTTCCAGTTCTTTTGCATGCATGCGTTATTTTCATTTTGCTAGATCTCAACTACATTTGTTTCAACTGGTTCACTTGTTCTTTTTGGTCCAACAACATGCTTCTTGAGCCAAGGCCAACTTGGTGCTATATATCCATGGTTTTCTATTGGTCTCCTCATTCTAACTTCAGCTTTGACTACAATTGGAGTTTTATGTTTGCTTTCATCCACTTTGTCTTCTTTACCTACACAAGAAACAAACATATTAAAGAAATCACATTCTTTGTTTTCATATTTCATTTCTTCATCCACCTCATGTTGTTTTCCATACATTATTTTCTCTTCATTATTCTCCAAAATCTTTGGCTTCACCTCAACCTTACTCAGCCATTCATTTTCCTTTTGTGAATTGCTCATCCACTCTTTTATTCTCCCTGACAACAATATTCTCAACTCTCAATTCTTTTCTTGAGAACCCTGCTATCTCCTTATCCTCCATGACTAACTTCTCTCTTTGGACTATCCTTGAGTCCTCTACAGCTTATTTTGTTGTCTCTTCTACTTCTTCTTGAACATCACCCATTTCAACATCAACATCACTATTACTTTCATTAGTTTGAACAAATTCAAAAGAAAATTTTTCCATTTCTTGTTCAACTGGGTTTTCAAATAACAGGTTGTTTTCAAAATTTGTTACCTCATCCATTACCTCATTTGTCTTTGCTTCATATTGTCGTACATTTTTCTTCTCACTTAACAACAAGCTTTCAATTCTTGTGCACTCACTTTCAAGGTTGTTAATGCATATCTATTCCCATCCTTTTCCAACTGATATGTGTTGTCTTTCCTATTATACTTCACTGCCCTATTATAATGCCACAACCTTCCAAACACAATGTGACATACATCCAAATGCATAATATCACAAACTATTTCATCCTTATAAGGGCCTATTTGAAACTCAACTTTGCATTGCTCACTTATGGTTACCTGGTTACCTATTTGAATCCAACTCACTGAATAGGGTGTGGGGTGTTGTGTTCTTTTCAAACCTAATTTATCTATCATATATTCAGAAACAATATTATCCATGCAGTTATCAGAAATCACAACTTGACAACATTTACCTTTGGACTTGCAGGTAGTCCAGAATAATCTTTCCTTTTCCAACTTGCTTGCTTTCTTGGTTGCCATTTCTTCCTCCACCATTTCTTCCTCATGTATCCTCTTTGCCACCTTGAACAAGGTATTTAATAATGATGATGCCCTTTGCCCACCTTTCTTCTTATTAAGAGCCATCCTTAAACATCAAATCTCACTAAGCCACATTAGCCAAAAGAATAAATCATTTCTTGGAGAACTTCTAGCTCTGATACCAATAATGATGTAGAGGAATTATAAAATAGCTAAAAAAATCTCAAATCACTCACAAAGAACCCTTGACTTACAATCTTTTAGCCCTTTCTTTACAAACTGTCCTTAGCCTAGTAGTCCTTCAAGTGCAACAACTCAAACCCTTTTGGTCATAACTTTTATTATAGACCTGATATTTAAAATGTAATCCTTGTTTGGGATACCCTTTTGGCCTTTACTAAACATATGTCAAAATGGGCTAGGGTTGTTTTGCACGATATAGGGAAAAACAAGGATGTTCCAAACTGGGAACCCTAGTTACTGTTCAGACCTGTCCTTAGTAAAAATGTCATAACTCACTCCAAACATAATTAAATCAAATGAAACTAAAAGAATTTGAATCTTAAAACATAGCATTAACTTTACCAATCATTTGGAGGACCGTACTAGACTGTACAGAGTCGTACCATGCGCATTTTCATACTGTAACTTTCAGAAAAATAAACTCGAAATGTGTCCTTAGTAAAATGATCATAACTTATTCAAATCTCCATGAAAATGATCCAAACAAAAATAATTGTAAACTAGAAACAAATATATTTCCATCCATATATTATATTCCTTGATATGAGGCCGTACCAATCCATACAAACTGAAATAACAGGGCTGCAACGTTGGAATGCACAGAAAAATAAGGTTTTCATTCATCAAAACTTCAAAAACAATGTCTCTCCTGCCTTATTCGAGTTTTGAGGGTACCTTTATACATTTCACATCCATTCCAACTGATTAGAAATGGTTTCTTGATTTTTTTGTAACTGATTCTTGATTTTTGATACCTTTTACCTAAGTTGTTTAACCACTAACATTGACACTTTTGTAATTTTGAACCAATGAACATATAACACCCAAAATGGATCAAAATGATCCTAAATGATCACATATGACCTTATTAGACTCAAACACACTCAAACAACCTAAAAAACAAATATGACAAAATTATGCTTATGAGGCCCCTGATGCCCCTGCATTAGAATCTAGTAGAGAAGGATAACACACCATGGTTGGAATATTTTCTTCAAGAAGGCTTGTTGTTCAAAGGTAAATGGATATGTATACCTCAAGGGTCAAAGAGGGATAATTTGATGAGAGAAAATCATAGTGGTGGATTGAGTGGACACAATGTTGGCACAATTGAATAAAGGTTATTTTTGGCCTGCTATGGCTACGAATGTGAAGAAGTTGGTACAAGGTTGCAAAGTTTGCCAACATACTAAAGGAGTAAGGTAGAATACTAGTTTGTATCAACCATTTCCTATACCAGAGAGACCATGGGAACACATCAGTATAGATTTTATTTTTGGATTGCCTTGAACACAAAAGGTAATGATTCTATTTTTGTTGTTGTTGATAGATTTTTGAAAATGGTACATTTTATACCATGTCAAAAGAGTAATGATGCTTCCCACATTGCTACATTATTTTTCAAAGGGGTAGTTAGGCTGCATGGTTTGCCCAAGAGTATTGTTTCAAATCGTGATGTGGAATTTGTTGGCTATTTTTGGCATACCTTGTGGAAGAAACTGGATAAACATTTGGGTTTTAGTTCAACGTACCATTCTCAAACTGATGGTCAAACCAAAGTTGTTAATAGGAGTTTGGGAAATTTGTTGAGATGTTTGGTGGGTGATAAGCCTAATCAGTGGGACTTGATATTGGCTTGGGCAGAGCTTGCATATAATAATTTAGTCAATAGGAGTATAGGGAAAAGTCCTTTTCAAGCTGTCTATAGATACAGTCCAAGAGGTGTGAATGGGTTGAGGGATAGTGCAGATTTACATAGAAAGAGTGTTGTACCTAAATATTTTGTTGAGTACATCTATGATTTGCATAAGGAGGTAAAGGAAACTTTGGAGAAAAGTACCATCGAATACAAGGAGCGTGTTGATATGCACATGAGAGAGAACGAATTTTAGGTTGGTGATTTGGTATTGGCACATTTACAAAAGGAGAGGTTCCCACAAGGAACATATAATAAATTGAAATGGAAAAAGATTGGACCTTGTAAGGTCTTGAAGAAGTTTTCATCTAATGCTTATGAAATTGAGCTTCTGGAAGGTATAGATATTTCACCTATCTTCAATGTTGTTGATTTGTACAAATATTATGAATGGGAATCAAGTACACAAGAGAATTCCAATTCAGATTTTCAAGATGCACATAAGTGGATACATCAATTGCTTGAGAAGAAGTTTGAGCATATTGACAGGGTGATTGATTCTCGAGTGGAGGATAGACCAACATATGAAGCCTCTTGGATGCAAGCTTCAGAATTGGTTAAATATGGGATACCTATTCCAGACTTGCCTAAATGTTCATGAGTTGCAGACTCCTAGAACATTTCACTTACCCGATGTGTCTAATGCACGAGCATCTAGGTGTATGAGCAATCCTGTGTCACCCAAAAAAATATTTGTTTCCTAAGTTTTTGGTTTTCTTTTGTGACGTTTCTTTGCAGTGAGCTGATATTTGTACCTTAGGAGAAAGTTCCATTCATTTGAGAAAATGACAACCAATTTTGACTAAGTTTGAAGCCTTTATGTCAGCCAATTTTACAGTTTGCAAACTATAGATAATTTGCCGACAATGTAGTTTACAGATTTGGTGTTCTGCCAACGAAACAATTTGTTGATTTGGTGTTTTGTTGATGAATCTTTCAAACAAAGACTTGGAAGAAGTTTCTTTTGTTATCAGCAAGATGAAAGGTTTCAAAACTTGTATTTCATTGATGAAGAATTTGTTTTCTTTGTTATCGGCCAACATGTTGGTTCACGAACTTGTAAGTTTGTTGATGGTGTTTTCTGCCGATAAAGGGAATCAAAAGTTTGAATTCTTCTTATTTCACCAATTGAGCTTCTTGGCAAGAGGGAAAGTCTTAAAAAGTTTACAAACTCATATAATCATTGATAAGGAAGTTTTGAGTTCCTTTGGTTCACTGATAGGCGAAGTGACTGATGGAAGGGATCATGGCATAGGTGTGAAAAGGAGAGTTCAATGAGATTCATTCTTGCTGATATAGAGCTACCAATGGAAAAAGTTAAAATATGTTTACTCTAAAACACCATGAGAAGCTACCGATTAGAGTAGTAAACATTCTAATGTTTATTCTGATGGACGACACATGGAAAAGGATGATTCCTTTAGGATTTCGACGTGATAATTGAACTACTTTCTAGCGGTTGAACTACCTGGCACTGAATTGTATATAAAGGGTAGATGCCCTTTAGTTGAGTGGAGAGGTTCAAAGATGGAAGCACATTGAAACGGCATATTGGTGTAAAGTTACCGGTTCATGGAAGGAAGCTTGTAGTTGCTTATGAAACTGTACTCCTACATTTGTTGAATTGTTGCAAATCAATAAAACCTTCATTGTTGTTCTATGAAGTTGTTGTTGTGTGTCTGTATAATCTATTTTGTTGCTCATTCTAATGGTCTGATAAGACCCTTAGAATTTGACCTACACCAAAATGCTATGTGCAACAATCCCTATTCATGCAACCCACATCAAATGTTAAATTTGTTGAGGATACATATAAGAGGGCATTATGCCTTAATATTCACCAAAATTATGATAAATGACACTTTAGATAAATGTGTCTCTTCCACACAAAGTGTTGGGTCAACATAAAACTTATACATGCCATCATTAACAATGGAAACCAAAAGAACATAATTGCACACAATGTAGTAAGGTACTTGTGTCTCTCTAGCACCACACATCCAAGCCCCTACTTTCTTCAATATTTGTAGTATAGTAAGGACATTTAGGTAAGATGAAATGCATTTTCAAGTATGCAGTCAAGCCTATGTAGGACACTATCACCCATGATGTCCCTTTGGAAGTATATGACATTCTACTTGGAAGACCATACATGTATTATAGGGATGCCATCTACCATTCCAAGCCACAACAATTGATAGTATACATTGGCAAAAGATACTTCAACCTTCTCAAATCTGCACCACATACCAAACCAGCTTTGGTCTCTACTAAACTATGTCACACAATCATTGCCCACATGTAGAAGTTCATGCTTCTCATGGTTTTCCCAGAGGCACCTATAAGTGACCATGCAATCACTAGTAGTGCACATGAACATGTCAACCCCGTTGTAGCAATTTTTTTAAAAGATATTTTAGTAGTATGAAGATGTCTTCAAAGAATGCAAGGGTCTTCCAACACATTGCACAATATAACATTGATTCAATTTGGTTCCTAGATACCCCCGAGCAAATAGCTCTCTATGTATTAGGTTTGCTTAGGAGAATGATGAAGTTTGATCTCAAATCTAAAAGCTACTCAATCAAGGCAAGATTTGACCTAGCTCTTTTCCATGCATCAATTTGATAATTCTTGTGCTTAAGGATGACACCTGGTGTCTACGCATTAACTATCATGCACTCAACAATATTATAGTGAAAAATAGATATCCTTTGTCATGCATTAATGACTTGTTGGACCAACTTTGAGGTGCATGATACTTCACCAAGATCAACCTCAAATCATGATATCATTAACTACCAATTAAAATTGAAGATATTTGGAAGACCTCTTTTAAAACTTAGGAAGAACTATATGAATGGATGGTTGTGACCTTTATCTTAACCAATGCTCCAAAGACATTCATACACCTGATGAACAACATCTTGCAACCCTTCACTAACTCCGTCATCGTCTACCTGGATGACATCCTCATCTATAGCAGGACCATAGAAGAGCATGTGGAGAATGTCTCATGTGTATTGGATACATTTTTCCAACACAAGCTACAAGCCAACCTTGACAAATGCACTTTTAGCACCATGCAAATCCAATACTTGGGCTACATCATCAACCATTCTAGTATACATGTTGACCCTAATAAAATCAAGGTAATATGAGATTGGCCAACACTATGCAATCTCACTAACTTGTGAAACTTCCTCCAACTTGCTAAATTCTACTACAAGTTTGTCCTTGGATTTTCTCCAGTACATGGGTAATCAATCAAATTATACACAATAAGACACCATTCTCATGGAAACCTATGCAATAATGCTCTTTCAAAAATCTCAAGTAGTGCCTTTGTACAACACATGTTCTTGCAATGCCTCACATTGTGCACCACTTTGAAATATAGATTGATGCATTTGACTATGCACTTAGCACTAAATGTGCAGAACATGGACATCTGGTCGTATATCATTCTAATACTTTTAGTGACATGATTCAATGCTACCCCACCTAAAAAAAGGAGTGTACATGATCATGAAACATATTAAGCAATGATGTCACTAAATATTGGGTAAGGAGACAATCATTAACCATGATCATAAGTTACTTCAATTCTTGCATATACAAAGAAAATTGGAAAACACTTTCCACATAAAATGGATGACATACTTCCAACAATTCCATCTAGTGATCAAGCACAAGAAGGGGAAAGACAACAAGGTACCTAATTGCCTTAGCCAACCACTAGTTCACATGCTCACCACAATGCTAGACTCACACATCCACAACTTCTCTAATTGGGAGAACCTCCTAGTAGACACAAACATTACATAGACCTAAAATGAGCTTGTGCAAGGAAAACAAATTGATGAATTCTATTTGTTTGACAAGCTTCTCTACAATCTTGGATATCTTTGTGTTCTAAATGAGGTTCCATACTAGAGGCTTATTTGAGAGGCACATTACACCAAATTAGGTGCACATTTCAACATTATAAAGACATTGTACTAGATAGATTCTCCAAGATGGCTATCATGATCACATGTAATAAAATCCTCACTACATTGGATGTTGTGTGCCTTGTCTTTGCTTATATTTGGGTCCATTTCGACTTGCCAAGATCCATTATTTTTTACCATGACCCATAATTTGTTAGTAATTTATAGAAAACTTTTTAGACCATGTTAGATACACAATTGGATCGATCTACAACCATCCATCTATAAACACATAGTCAAATAGATGTGGTCAACCACACTCTTGTGCATCTGCTATGCATCTACAATAGTGTGCATCTATGCACATGGGATGCCAATATTTTATACATTCAACATGCCTACAATAAATCTCTTTATAGTTCTATATGTCATAGTCCTTTCAAGACATGTCTTTAGTTCCAACCAATGACACCCATCAACATACCCTACTATGCACCATCCACATTAGAGTCATTGACACAAGAATAAGAATTTGATAAGGCACAAAAATTTGTACAACACATGTAGAATGTTCACTAGTAGGTTGAGTAGATACTCACATGCCAAAATTAGAAGTACAAAGAATGCCATGATACCTCATACTTCACACATTTTATGTTAGTGCCAAATATTGGTTAAATCTTCAAAAATGTTTCATGGGTTCACGTCATAAGATGAAGCCTCTATGCTATGGTCCTTACACCATTTTGCATGTATTTGGTGATAATACTTTTGTTATTGATCTTCATTATACTTGGGCTTGCACCTGATATTCAACGTGGAACTCCTTACGCCATATTTTCCTCCTTTATCGGAGCCTAAGATAGTCTAAACTGATGCAGGAGCATCACTTTCATGTATAGTTTTTATGATCATTTTGATGTTAGGAGTCTTTGTTAAGTTTTTTAAGGTCTTAGGAGGTCCATTGGGATCCTAATCCAATTGTTTTGATAGGTTGAATAGGCTAGAATTCAATTTTTTTTGGGTTTCCCGCCAAAATGTAAATTTGAATTTCTAGGAGGATTTTGGCTTGCTACAAGGTTGGGGATTGTTATCCATTCTTGTTTTTTGATTTTATGAGTCTAATAAGGTCTTAAAGGACCATGGGAATCATGTAAGGTCTTTTTGTTGTTTTGTTTTTTAGTTCATGGTTAAAAGTTGCAAAAAAGAGAGAATAAATGTCGAGTTTAATGACATAGCTATTAGGGTTATTGGGGAAAATGGACATAAGCTCATGTGTAACTATTTTATTGTAAGTTTTTGGAATATAAAATCAATTAAGATACATGCTTCAAGAAGTTGAGGAGAAAGATTTCAAGAAAATACCCTGTTATTTGCAAATTTATGACAGTTTTTACAGTGAAACAACAAGAAACTTGCTTGGTACGGATTTGTACAGCCTATTACATGGTCTGAAAGAGGCTAGAAGTATAAAGCTCTGTTTTGAAATTCTAAAGCATTTAATTTGGTTTAATTTCATGTTAAATGAGCAAGTTATGATGAAAATAGTGCTAACAGCTTTGACAGTTTTTTCTAAAAAAATAACAAAGAACAGATTAGTACGACCTTGTATGGTTAATTTTAAGGTGTTTACATGGGATGATAATGGAATGTCTTAAGGTTTAAATTCAATTTTTTTGAGGTGATTTCATTGAGATTTTCTCAAGTTATGATCAAAATCGTGCTCGTTGCTCTGTTCAGAAACTAGGGTTTCCCAAAACACAAAAAAAACATTTCTTCAAATCCGTACAGTGAAAAATCATGAAATTTGGTGTGAACCTCTATTTATGTGTTTTCTAAATTTCCAACAAGTTTGGACTCTAGAAGTGTTGGTTTGCATGAGATATTCAAGACTGTTTACTTGAAAACCTAATCAAATTGTCAAGAAACCCTAGTTTGTTCAAAAACATTATTTTACTGAGTTTACCCCTGAAAAGTTAAGGTTTGTTGAGACCCATAGGACTGGTTGAAGGCTTTAGAAGCCATAAAGGGTCACCATTTTAAGTGGTTTTGTTATGTTAAGGGCTTATTTGCTCAAATGCAAGTTTTAGGCCTAAAAGGAAAAGCTTGCCAAAACAGGGTATAATTGGTGAAATCTATTGAAAGGTTAGTAGAATCTTGTGTAGGTTGTTGAAAGTACATATTTGTCATCATTATTTACATCACTAACATCCTATGGATTTGGACTTGATGCATTCAAATCCATAATGAGGGATGGAATCATTAACACTACCACTTGTACTCACCAAGGCACTCATCAACTATTTAGTGTAGTCAAAATTGGGTTAGGCTAAGTGGCACACCCTTCAACAATTGTACGTGTAGTTTCCTCTACTTGTGATTGATTCAATGTGGGTCATCACTCCTCAAGGGGGATGCAAGATTAAAGTGCAACCTTACATGATAACTTCATTGGTACACTCAACATTACTTAATACGTACAACACAATGCTCATGCATCTACATGAAACATTATTCACACAACTTTGTACATAGTCCTCATGCATATAGTGTGGCCCTACACATGGATGCACATGCTTGTGTCAAGTTAGACCATACACGTGTAATAAATGGAGCATCAACATCCAGATGTTATGCTACCATAAGTTCACAACACTTGGTGACCTTTATGCCACAAGGCATGACTTACAACTAGTAGCTTATGCAACTAACGCATGGCACCATCAATGCTACATGATGCATTAATACGACTAGACCCATATGAGTTTGACACTTGATATCAACTTGTCCACATGCACCATGTACCACATGCATTAGAAGTTTTTTAGCATCTACGTAGAGCCTAGATGATGACCTAATTGCATCACTGTGTATAAATACCTTCTTTATACATCTTGTATAGTTAGAGATGAATCCATAGATTCACATCTAAACCCTCTATATATTTCCATGTTCTTTCTAAATATAATTGTCATATTTGCCAAAAAAAATTGCATCTCAAATGTGTCTTTGGTATGCATATCTATTTCCCATTATGAATTCTATGATCTTGTTTCAAATTACTAGCTAATATGTAGGATGGTCCATCAATTCACCTAGGAATCAAATCAACAATTGTGTGATTGACCACCTCTCTTTGGCCATTTGTTTGTGGATGGAAGGATATAGACGGATCCATATACATACCTAACATGGTCCACAAATTTTACAAAAAGTGACTTAAAACCATGGGTTGTAGTTAGAAACAATGGATGTTAGCAAGATAAAATAAAACCAAACATGAGTGAAGAAAATATGTGGCATTTAGCATGGTGAGGATTTTATTACATGTGATAATGATGGTCATCTTGGAGGATATATCTACCACAAAAAATATATAATAATGTTAGTGCATTATTGTAGATTGCTCATTCAAGAGATCCATGTTGATGGATTCCCAAGTCCATGTTGATATTAAGAGAGGTGTAGAGCCCTAGCTTTCGATTCTTAGGCTTGGTAATGTTGCAAGGAATGTAGGAATTAATGTAGGTCTCATGCCTACATGTATGTGAAGCTAGTAGAAATGTTGTTGAAACACTACTAGTGTTTTGGTAACATTGAATTATCTAGCTATTTTGGTGTAATATGCCTCATAGATGAGCCTCTGGCATGACACACCATTTGGAACATAGAGATGTGTAATCTTGTATAGAATCTTGTTGAACTAATGGAATTCACCAACCTATTTCCCTTGCATGAGAATGACATGGGCATACATAAAGTTTTTGTGTACTAGGTAGAGGCTCTCCCAATTAGAGAAGTTGTGGCCATGTACGTCCAACACTATGATAAGTGCACGAACTATTGGTCATATGAGGTAGTTTGCTACCTTATTTTCTTCCCCTTCCTATGCTTGAACACCAGATGGAATTGCTACAAATATGCCATCCACTTCATCTAGCATGCATTCTCTAGCTTGCTCTACATATGCAAGAACTAAAGTGCTTATGATTAGAGTGAATGATAGTTTCCTCACCCAAGATGTAGTGGCACCATTGCTTGTTAGATTGTACAATGGTTTATAACTTTTTCTCATAGGTGGAGTACCATTGAACCATGTCATTGAAAGTATTGAAATGATACATGACCATGTATCCGTGTTGTGTGAGTATTGTGACAAGTGCATAGTCAAACACATTGATCTAGATTTTAGAGGGGTGCACAATGTCAGACATTGCTAAAATAGGAATTACACATAGGCACTATTTAAATGTAATATCCCCTATTGGGAACAACACTAATTTTTCCTAAATGATCAAATTCCAAGCAAACAAGGGTTTAGAGAGTACCTTGGCTTGATTTAACTCCTATAAACAAGTTAGAAATCTTGAACATCAGTAAGTCCATAACAATTTAATAAACTCAATTGAATCTTACCTTGGGATGATCAACCATGGGGAAGCATGGAAGAGAATGACTCGATGGGGTGTCTTCACCAAGGACAGAACCCTTCAACTAAAAGGCAGAACCCCCTTGGCCTCATGTGGCCCATGTCATTCATATCAGGTGGCATGCCTAGTGAAGATTCCCACATCTTGCCATCTTTCCCTATTTCCTCATGATTGGTCTCCTTATAATACTATACCCATGATAGGGGAGTGCGGTCTCAAAAGGGTATCATAGTGATCCAACTCTCTAGGCCCAAAGCCAGAACCCTTCAACTAGAAGGTAGAACCCCTTCGGCCCATGTGAACTTATTACTTCTATCATAAGTGGCATGTCTAGAAGAGCACATCTCTCTCTAGACCCAAAGGCAGAACCCTTCACTAGAAGGCAGAACCCCTTTGGCTTATGTGGACTTATCACTTCTCATCATGAGTGGTGTATCTAGAAGAGCACATCTCTCCTAGACCCAAGGGCAGAACCCTTCAGCCAAAAGGTAGAACCCCTTTGGCTCATGTGAGTTCATTACATTTCTTTTTGGGTGGCATACCTAAGAGAGGGTCCTATATTCCCTTTGTACTTTCCCTTCCTTATATCATGGTATAGATTTATGCATAACCAAGTCTTATCAATTATATCCACAACACATAATAAATTATGAGAATGATATCATAAATACAACATGCATGATTCATATTACATAAATCTTCCATAATCAAATTTTAGACCTCTATATGTGTTTGTAGTTCCACTTTCCTCTTGCTATGCTCCAATATGTCTATATAGTGAAGAGGTTGTAACTTTCCTTCCTTTCAACTGTATATACATACATACATACATACATATATATATATATATAATTCTCTTTTAATATTATTTCTACTATTCTTATTGTATTTTTATCTACTATCTTCTTCTCCAATCTGATGTTATTAGATGCTGCTGAGTCTTGTAAATTAGAACTCCTGTTGTCTCTTCCATTCGATCTTCCCATGTTATGCCTCCCATGGTTCGATGATCAATATCATTTTTGTACCTTTGAATGTGTATGACCGTTGATCAACAGTCATAACCTTTTGTTATGTTATTCGCTATTAGTAACTAGCGATTTATTATTAGCGCATCCTTGTAAGATTACATGAATCATCCCATATGTATCACTACTTTGTTGCAGCCTATGCTTAGTAATTAAGGCGCTTCTTTTAATTACTCGGTAGCTGCCTTATTCTTTCTTGCATCGCTACCTTATGATTATTGGTTAAGACTGTGTTTAATTATAAACCGTTGGCAAGTATGGTCTTAGACATTCATTTTTTTCATACTAGTTAATAAGATATGGTTTTATTAATGATTGCTGCCATCATACATATGATTGCAGCCTTTGCATCTTAATAATACTATTGTATATTATATATTAGATTATAACAATATTTATATATTTACAGTTATATTTATATTATTATTATTTATATTTTATAGATATTATATTTAATAATATCTTATATTATAATTATTATAATTATCATAATATTTAAATTGACAATATCTATATTTGTATTTATATTTATTATTCTTAAATATAATATATTTATTATATTTTAATTATATAAAATATATATATATATATATTATTATCACCAATATTATTATATACGTGATTACCATCCAAAGTGGCTTCTCCATCTTATCACGATGTTTAAATCTTTAATTTAAACAATGCCTTAATATGGGGACATGACATTAAACTACTTGAAGGCTATATGTTGCATAGATTTCTATGAGAATGGTGTCTTGGCATGCATGATTTGATGGAGTGACCATGTGATGTGAGAGAATCCAAGAACAAACATGTGGTAGAATTTGGCAAGTCTAAGAAAGTTGCACAAGTTAGTGAGAATGTGCAGTGTTGGCCAATCTTGATTCACTTCATTTTTTTAGGATCTACATGTATACCAAAGTGGTTGATGATGTATCCTAGGTATTGGATCTATATGGTGCTACATGTGCATTTTTTGAGGCTAGCTTAAAATTTGTTATGGAATAGATTATCTCTTATGTGCAAGATGTGCTCCCTATGCTCCTTCTAGGTCCCGTTGAAGATGAGGGTGTCATCCAAGTAGACAATTAATAAGAAGTTGGTGAAGGATTATATGATGTTGTTCATTAGGCACATGAATTTTATTAGTGTATTAGTTACGAGGAGCATAACCATCCATTCTAACAACCCTTCTAGAGTTTTAAAAATTGTCTTCCAAATATCTTCACTATCAACTACTACATGATAATATCCTAATTTAAGGTCAATTTTGGTAAAGTGTTGCACATTACAAAGCTGGTCTAGCAAGTTATCAATGATGACAGAGATATTTATTTTTCATAATGATCTTGTTGAGTGTGTGATAATTGATGCAGAGGCACCATGTACCATCAGTTTTAGGCTCAAGGACCATTGTGCTACCACATGATGAAGAGCTAGGTTAGATCTTTCCTTGATTGAGTAGCTCTTGGATTTGTCACCAAACTTCATCATTATCCTAGATAGACTTGTGATGTAGATATTTGGGAGAGGGTATGAAAGGACCAAATCTATTTTGTTATACTATGTAGTGTGTTGGAAAACCCTTATGTCTTTTAAGACAACTTCATACTACTATAGTACATTGTTGAGACAATGTTGGTGTGGTCATGCATAGTTCTAGTGCTTATGTGCTTGCATATGTAGGTGTCATTGGGAAGACCATGAGAAGAAAGAAATTTTGTGTATGGGAAATGATATTGCAACACTATTTTGCGTAGACCAAATAGTCTTGGCCTATGATATTGACCCACAAAGATTGAAGTATTAGTTGTATGTCGACATGTGCTATCCAAGGCTATGGATTGGAATGGTAAATTCGATCTCAATCGTATGTGTATGGTCTTACAAGTAGTATGCCATTAAATTCCAAAGGTTTGATGTCAAAAGTCATGGTGTCCTGCATAGGTTTGATTTGATACTTGAAAGTGCATTATCTACACTCTTGAATGTCTTTATCTTGCTACAACCATCTTAGAGAGTAAAGGTTTCGATGTGAGGTGGTGGAAAGACCCAAGTGCTTAATTGCATCATGCATGATGTTTTTTAGTTATTGTTATCAATAATGATGTGAATAGGTTATTCATTGATCCAACAACTTGTGTGGAAGAGACATTTGTGTTCCTCCAAAGTGTTGGAGGTCTTGGCTCTAGTGGTGAGACACTATGCTTCCTTATCAGTATCCTTGACTTCATCAAAGTTTGATATGGCTTACATAATTAGTGATTGTTCTACACTACATTCAACATTGCTATGGGAGCTAGTGTGGTGATGATGACATCATATATCACTACCAGCTCTCATTAACAGAGCTACCAAGAATTTTCCTTATTGGCCATAAATTAAAATGAAATTTAGGATATCCAATCAAGACCAAAAGACTTTCTAGACAAGTTGATGCTATCCCCCAAGATTATTCACAAAATTGGGGTCAGATCTTTCAAGCCTTGGTGGAAGGACTGGAAATGGTATCCTAATACACCATTTCGTAATATAGACCTCATAAAGGATATTTATGGCTTTCACCTCATTTTCCTATGATTAATTAGTTGGACCATCTCTAGTAACTTCAATCTTCTCTCGATGCTTGGCATCATCAGTTCCAGTCTATCTAATCAACCATTCTTGATCCTAAATTGACCCAGTTTACGTGGTGCATTCTTTATCAAGGATTTCCACTTCATGTTTTTTTAACTTATTTGGGATTTCTTAATCCCTAATGTCCATTTTGTGGGTAGTGTGAGACTCTAAAACATCTCTTTTGGTTTTGCACCAAAGCCTAGGAAGCTTAGAATTGGATTCATCATTTCTTTAGGACTTTTAGGCCTAATCCTTGCTCTTGGCATATGGTTTTGTTAGGGGATTGACCTTGTCTCTCTTTAAACTATACCTAGATTTGGCATGCTTTCAAAGTGGAAAATCTCCCCAGCATTTGGAAATATAGAAATGCAGCTCTTTTTTAGGTTATTTTGTTGATGTTCATTTTTCATTGATGTTCATTTTTCATTGTATACTAAAGCAATGATTTGCTCTAATGTGATTATGCAAATTTAGGTGTAAGATAGTAAAGTTGCACTTGAAGTGGTGCATTTACAACAGATTTTGGATTATTGGGGTAACACTCCTTGCACTTTTTCCAGACTCTCACTACCCCTTTCTTCTCCTCCTCGAGGGCACTAGTGAGGTCACAACCCATCAACCCAAAGAGATTGTGGATCTAAGTCATATGGCTCTTAGACCCTAGGAAATAGAGATAATTCTACTCATAGCGAGTCTCATCCCTTACAACCACCTTCTACCTCTTCTCAAGAGCATGGTGCTATTGGTTGGCTAGACTCTAGATAGTCTCAATTTCCTCACTTGGAGATAGTCATTTCTCTAGTTTATGTTGTAATGCCCCAAGCTTTCACACAGGACATTAGCCAAACAAACACTAAACTAGCAATTTTTTCACGTTTGCAAGTGCAACATTTACATGTCGCATTGCACTCATGCACACACAAGGTGTTGTAACATGTACAACAACACCTAAAAAGACATCACCATTACACAATGCAAGGTGGAACAAGCAGAAGACTTCACCCATCATGTGACAACTCACCATGGTGACCAAGAGAGAGGTGGAGTTCACTCCATGATGAGGATCAAGTACATGTCCACGACCTCGCTCCCTCACGAACACATGGAATAGGATGAGGGTGACATCCACCTCAATCTATTCCATGATGACACAGGACATCCCAAACACAAGGGTAACGCTCACCCATGGGATAGTCCAACTAGGAGGTACAATTCCTCAACCAACTAGAATGGTCACTAGTCAAACTCATGTAAAGGCACACTTCCCAATGCAAATGAGGGAATAATCCAAGAGTGCATATCACATCATGGAAATGACGGCAAAACACCTATGAGGCTAAAAACAGTAATCAACGCCAAAGATGATTCATTTTAACCAAAAACATTAAGCTATCAAACCAATTATGTCCACATGTCAAAAAGGACAAAAGCGATACAAAAGGCTATGCATGTTCGACACCAACATCGACACATGCCAAAAGAAAAGATAGGATCCTCACCACCTATGTGGGATGAATACAATCCAACACAAACATATCCATAAAAATCAAATACAACATCAAATAACTGAGTCTAAACATGCTAACATAGCTAGATTCCAACATGTAAAATCTATCAAAACATGCCAATGTCTTCACAAACTGAGGCATGGAAAAATACAAGATGATATCCAATAATTACAATATTTGAAGGGCTTCATCCTAAACATAGATGAATCATAGCCAACATCATAAATCAACTCAAAGCATTACTTACATCTTATTACAAGGGTCTCAAAAGACCTACATTACAAAGGTTACAATAATCAATAATGATAAAATACAAGTGCATAAACCACCCAAAACCAACACGCTCTCCAAGATGCAATAAGGCACAAAGCACAAGGTAAACCACTTGTAAAAAGATTAAGGAATCCATCCAGCACCTAAAGATCATCATGAAGGACCAATGGGGAAATGTTGCTCACCTCCCAACCATATTGCCATCGTCGAGTGTAATAGATGTCTACGCAACTCTAGGCAACCCTCAAGCTATAGAGAAGGTGATCATGGAAAACCTGCTAAGAGCATCTCGCACATCTAGGGTATACACGCAACATATGGCATACAAGCCAATCAATGCACACAACACACATGGCACAACTGCCAATACAATGCATATAAACAACACATAGTACAACTACCATCCAATTGCATTCAAGTAACATATGACACACTTGCCAAAGCATAATAGATTGGCATCACAACATTCAAGCATAAGGGAAATAATCACACCTTTAATGCACGTAAAATGAGGCATAAATCATAGTCCATCATAGACACATACAAGTATGAATCAGGCATCACAATGCACATGCAATCACATGGTAAACATCACATGTCAAGTTAAACTTGACGGTGGAAGAAGGAAGAGAGACCTAGGTAGTTAGGACAAGGAGTGTCAAACGAGGGCAATACTCACCTCACGGTAGAACATGAAGGCATAACCTCCTCATAGAAACTGAACACTACACCAAAGATTGCTCTTTACACCCAAACCCAAGCAAGGCAGACACTTCACCAGCACATGTAGTTTGGTGTAGATGATCTTATTACTAAATTTCATTACCCAATGTGTTTAAATGTTATTCTTGATTAAAACTTCCATTCGATAAATTCCAACAACCTCTTTGGGCCATGGTGCATGATGGAAGCCACTCCTTTCCTACCCCTAGACCTCTTCCTAAACACCCATAGCACCAATTTGACCAATTGGGCATGGCACAAATTTCAAGGTGACAAAATCACAATTTTGACAAAAACACAACATATTCTAAAAAGATGCAAAATACCATTCTAATTAGGAGACAACTCATCCCACAAACTAAAACATCAAGGAAATGCATACAAAGCAATTTTTAGGTTTTCAAAAATGGAGAAATAAGTGGCACGGATTTTAATGCACCAAAATGTCTCAAAACACGACATAGTCTCACAAGATGTAGAATCACATAATACGAAGGAGTCAACTCATCCCTAAAAAAAATCACAAAGGAAATGCATAGAATTCAATTTTCGTGTTTTCTAAAAGTGCAAAATAACCATAAGGCCCTAAAAACTCCATTGGACCTCTCTTTGGCACCTTGACCAAAGTTTGACCAATTTTCTAACTTTTATTTTTCAATAGCTATGGATGATCTAACAACTACCCATCATAGATAACATGCCCAACAACCAATATATGCAATAAAAATGAGTTGTGGATTTCCATAGAAAATTTGCTAGGGTTTTGTTTGTATTTCTATGTTTCCAAAATGGAAAATACATTATATAAATAAATAACCAACTCAAATATTTTTTCTAAGTTTCCTATAACTAAGCATTTAGCCATCTTCAACCATTCTAGATGGTGTGGCATGAAGGAAACATAATAAAATAATTTAAATGAGAAGATTGGAGAAACTTACCTTCCAATACAAGCAAAATCCAAGGAAAAGAATGAGGTTGAATGTTAGATTCGATCCACACACAACAAGCAAACACCAAGCTCTTGAATCCAATCCAAACTCCAAGCAATTCCAAGTAAAACTCCCTTCCAACAATCAGATATCCATTTTTCAAGCAAGAGGGTTTCAAACAAAGGAGAGAAAATTTTGGAGAGAAAAAAGAATAATGCAAAATACATGTCTTTTTCTTTTTATTCCTCCAAAGACACTATTCCTTTTTTGATAATAAAATAATCCTTTAAGTGATTTAATAAATCAAATCAAAATTATAGAATTTGCACCATTAAACTATTTAATTCAACAATTAAATAATTGAATGTCTCTTTAGCAAATCAAATAGACATATAAAATAACACAGTAATAATTCTATTTCATTAAAAACATCCAATTAATTACTCAAAGCAACAAGGAAATAGTTAGTCAAACAAACTCAACTATTCCAAATAGGTTATTGCCATATAACTCAGCCTCATTCTGAAAAGTACAAACATGCCATACTAGGCATTCAATTTTCTCATTTAATGTAATTTCTACCTTTTTACTGAAAAATTTCAAATTTCATAATTAAATCAAAATCACTCAAATTTGTTCCACGGGCATATAATGATGCAACAAATATTTTAACTAAAGCAGAAATAGCAATTTTCAAATTAAAATCATTAATTTAATCCAAAGACACATTTTTCAAACCATTTTAAAATAAAGTGCAAAAATGCTAAGGAAACATATGCAAATGATTCCAAACACACATCACGGGTTTCCACAATACAAGGATAAGAGTGAGATGGCTTAGTGTCCCATGTCAACCTTATCCACATTTCTCACATTAGTTAACACCTGTAATTACCTACACACTCAAGTCAACCATCAGGAATACCTGCTCCACATATAATAGCTGAAGTAACATAATCCACTCCAATGTGGTATAATCACACATGATATAAAATAATCACATCCACTATAATCATCTATGACTAGCGTGATCCAGGGACATGATGCATAACGAAAACATTTCACAATGCGGGAATAATATGACAATCACAACTATAACAAGTATAGTAAAAATAATGAAGCTAAAGCACTGGAATAATCTAACATGCACAGTCACAATGTATGCATCCCATAATGCATAGTTGGAAACCAAATAACAAAGTACAACCCCATCAGAAACACCTCAATGGTCATGCAAAATACACCCTCAGAACCTATCAATGACACCATAGACCTCATCGGCAAGTTCGGTGCAATGCATCAAGGCATAATAATCACATAATATACTGATACACACTTAGAACATCATATAACACATGAATCAAAAAGCACACAAGGCATAAACTAGGGTGGGCATTACATATGCTCAACAACCTTTAAATGACACTCCTAAGGAAGAGGGTGCTCTCACTGGCTAGGAGATCATTGATCATAATTATGTCTCCGATGATATCTGAGGAAAACCTAATGATAAAGATCCCTCTCCTACCAATGTTTCATTAACTGCTTAGTTTGTTATGTTTGAGCTTGGCCCTTTGTTGAACTTTTGTCTTTGTTTCTTTACATCACCCCACATAGACTTTGAGGGTGTACCTTTTACCACCATATTTTTTTGTGAATATTGTACTATTGTCTTTTTAGTTAATAAAAAGTAAAATAGACTTATTCATAAAAAAAACCAGAGGTTGCTTGTCTCATTTGTAAGGAAAATGGATGAAGAAAAGGCTACCTTGTGGGAAAAAGAGCACACAAATACAAATAACTTTGAACATGCTAATGTGTCTCTAGTCTAGAAGGTTGTTGTTGCTTTGACGCATGTTTAAGTCGAATGTAAACTCCCTATTAAAGGACTTAGGCTTACATTGCTTTTATAGTTTTATAGAGGTCATGGTAGAAAAAAAAGTTCTTGTCCATTGAGTTGTTGCTACCTCATTCTTCTATTATATGATGATAGTTGAATATCAATGGAGCCTCGGCATTTTAGCTCTTTATTAAAGATAATGATGATAATGTTGTAAGTTTTCTCCTTCCATGGATATCAACATAGTAAATTCTTGAGTTTCAATTAAAGACATAATGAAAAGGATAATTCTCTAGTGTATGTAAAATGACCTCCCAGATTGGCAAGAACTATTGTTGGTGATCTTTGTGTACTTATTGAGTCCTCACAAGAAAGTGTTGCTAGAAATGCCTCAACTACTTTTTCTTTGGAAATACTTTTCCCCCCAAAAATTACTAGAAATATAATTAAGTTTGAATTCTTACAATTGCTAACTTGTTAATCGACATATATTTGATTTGATAATCATAAGATACACTAAATTAATTCTTAAAATTACCTTAGTTCAAAACTATTGATGATATAAAGTCAATTTTGGTGTTCAAAAGGAAGATTGTTGAGATCATATGATAATTTCATTAATAAACTTAAGGTCATAAAAATACACTCAAGAAGATTTATATCAGTTCAAGAAAGAACATAACCTAAAATGGTAAAATTGTAACATTGATGTTAAATATATTGTTAAACCATTTTATCTAAAATCTTTAGAAATTCAAGAAAATTAATATCTAAAGAAATATGGAGTCTTTTGGACTCTATATTATTTTAAGAAAGAAGATACACTAAAAAGATATCAACATAGGTAGAAATCCTAATTCATCTCTTGTTCTATTATTCTTGTATTTTATCATACCTATTGCATTGTCTAATTATTCACAAGATAAGCTTAATAATTTGTGTTAATATTATTAAATTTTATCAGGTCATATGCATTCTCTGATTATTCAAAAGATAAGCTCAATATTTTGTGTAATAGTCCTAGGGTTAGCCTTCACTAAAATAAAATGAAAATATTTACACTCCACCAAATCACTAGAACATATATCCAACTAAACAAAAATACATGTTATCAGTTTTTTTATTGTTTGAAGAATTTTTGCATGACTTACATTTGTTGCTTATCATTCTTCCTAATTGTGCATAAATTATTTTAATTTTTACATTGTTGAGTGCTACAAAGAGGTTTTATTTGTGTAAAATTTAAAGCTCTATTGATGGTATGCTAGATTGGTCTAAATTTTTTGGAATGGTTGTTGCATGGTTATGCCTACTCAAGATGTATTATTTCTTTGGGAATGGACAAATATCTTTCAAGAAAATGTATGACACAGTCAATTAGCTAGCCTATGTTAGAGGTTGTGTTGTGATGGAAAACAATGTCTTTCAAAGCAATATGTTATGTTAAAGAGGTAAATCACATGTCTAATAACATAATAAATGATATAAATTGGTATTCTTAGAAGCTAAAATGGTTTTAATTTCTAGAAGATTTTAATTTTTTTATTAGAATGCAATCCATTTTAACACCATAGAGTTTCATATGGCTAGGGGTTATGAATGAGTTTATCTCAATCAACCCTGGTTGTATTAAAAGCTGGAGGGTATATTATATTTGAGCTTTTCCATATGATCATCTTGCATATGCATCTTCACTTTGAAGTTCTATTTTATAATTCATGTGATGGACTTGAAGATTTTCATCATCCTTATATTGGCATGACATGTGACAATGATAATAACTACTCAGTTTGTAGGGCTAAGTAGAATTAACTATCTACTTAAATATATGCAATGAGCATCACACGATTGTGTTTTATCTCTTTTCATGTATTTGTAAATACTAATATTCCCTAATAAATATGACAAAGATGTGGATTGTTTTTTATTTGCATCTGTGATAGCTGAATGTGTCAAATGAAGCTTGTCTTACTAAGCATTTATTTTTATTGGTTGAATTTAAATTTAAAATGCATGTAAAAAATCTTGATTGATTTAATATGAATTTTTAAGTTGATTTGTATTTTAAGTATGGTAGATGAGCTTTATACGAATTAATTTTAGTGTAGGTGCCTTAATTAAATGAGAGATGTTTAGTGGAAGTGAGAGCAAGTTTGGATAAATGTGCACTTGAAGGGCCAAGTAGTGGAAATGTACATTTATTTATGATACCGTAGGGACCATTAAGTGGTCATGTGAAAGTATAACTTAAGCCCATTTGACTTATGTGCATTTGCTCATAGGGTGAATTTTGTAGCATTTGCATGTAATTTATTGAAAATTTATGTTTTTTTTTGTAATTTTCAAATACTCTCATAATTTGTGCAAGTGGTCCTCTATTCAACCACGGTGTCTTTTATTTTGTACACCTTTAGTGGTGCAATTATACATGTACATGTGAACATGTATTGGTGTCTTACTAAATTTTTACTAGCTCAATTTTTCAACAATAGTTCTTTTATGTGTTTAACTAAGACCCAAGTGTGTGACATCATAGTGGCTATTGGAGTGCGCTTATCTACTTGGTACTCTCCCCAGTTACAACAAAAAATAATTTAGCCAAAAATCTTTTTTATATACATGTTAAAAATGTGAGGCCATTATAAAAGTTTTTAATTCATTTTATATAACAAGGGTTATGTAGCGACCAAACCCTGCCATTACAAAATGTTTGGAAATTAGTTAGGTTGTCTTTCATTTACATAGAATAATAGTTTCAATCGCATATGCTTGTGGACATAAACTTTATTAGCAATTCTAAAATATTTAGTTATAATAAACTAATGTTATATTAATTGGACTAACAATTAAAAGATCAAAACTCAATCTAAAAAACAATTATAAAAACAAGGATTATCAATCATTAGCAATGTGCTATGCCACTACTAATTCACAACAAAAGAAAGTAGTTCCACTTGTTCTATTTTTTTTATACTTTTATCAACATTAATTTTCATGATTCTCCTCATGAAAGAACAAACATAATTAAAATTGCATTTACTAATAAGAGACTTGATATTTCTGTAGTTCATAAATATGAATGAGGATAATACTTCTAACAATAAGTGTATGAATGTTTTTACCAACTTTAGGATCACACTTTATGATCTACTATTAAAATGAAGAAAATTAAAACTAGCAATCACACCTTAGTGTGTAATGAGTAGGCCAAGAAAGGTTGTAGAAAGTTGCAAATTGCACATGTAAAGCATATTAATTACCGTAAACAATTGTACAATGAAATTTGAGAAGTTATTATAATTGGGAAAAAAATAGGAAAAGAGCGTCATTTTTTTGCATAGAAAAAAGAAATAAAAGTCATGCGAGAAATAAAATCAAAGCAAAGTGTGTAGTGGGTATGCGGGGATTGCAAAGTGTGTAGATAAAAGTAATTAGTGGTTTTTTTATAATTGGAGAAGAAAGCATATAATTTTGTTGTTGGTGAATGGTCATTGAAAGAATGTTGTGATATGTGTTGTTCTGTATTAGAAAAGAAATAGAGTAAATTAAATATGTTGACATGCATGTAGGTAAAGTCGTTTTTGAATAGTAGTGGGTAAGAGTTGGTATGCAAGTAAATTTTTTTTTGTTTTCATCAATTATTTGCAAGTGATATTGCCCTTAATTGGTCCTCTTTTTGTTTCCCAAGCATGTCAAGCCCATCTAGTTGAAATGGAAAGCCTAGGTACAAACTTCACACGACTTACCATTCATCAGGACTATCTTCTTGCATCGCATGTCCCTAGTGAGAAGGAGTTTCATCAATAGTGTTTGTTAATGTATTTGGAGATGTGCAGTACAAATTCCATGAATGGTAGTTGTTTGAAATTCTTACCCAATGGGCTGCAATATCTTGCTTTAATGAACCAATATCATTGTGAATGTTTCTGAATGGTTGGTATAGAAGTAGTTCACTCCAACAAAATGCTTGAAAACATTGATCATTTGTTGTTGGGATGGTGGTGAAATGAGGAGATACTTGAACAATAGATGGTGTAAAGTGGTATTTCCATTTGTTGGACTTTCGAGGTGCTGCAACTATCCATTTTTGATCCACTTCAATAAGTGACATTCTTTCCAATTATATTGATCGTGCCATGTATGAATCAATGAAGCTTGGAGATGGGATGTTGCTATTGTTAGAGATAGAAACACTTTAGTCTGCAATGGGTATACTAAAGATGTCTTAATGGTGAATTATTTGGTCCTTAAGAAACATAAGTGTATTTCCCAATGGACACATGTCATTTTTGGATAGTTGGCATGAAACGATTGATTGAAAGTCACTCTATTCTCTTTATCATTGGATCGTTGGCATGAAAAGTACCATTTAATGAGGCTCCAATGAAGCTATATGATAGGGACCAAACCATACCAAGATCCATTGTTTACATTATAAAAGTACTGCAGCCTAATCTTTAATGTAGGGTTTTCCATTAGAATGCTTGACCGTAGCCCTAAGTCTATCACACAATAGAAGACATTTTGTCACTATGTTTATGCAGTTAAGTTTAGTTTTGTAATCCCTTGATGGCTAATGATTTTTTGTTTTAAGAAATGTCCCTTCAATTTTCATGGGTGGTAAAGGTAAAATTTGGAAATAATTATTCATAGGAAGGTTATGCATGTAGCCATTGTCTCTACTTGAAACTGAATGGTACCCTGAATCCACAAATTTTAGTTCAATATCATACATAAATAAGGATATGGTTTGTCCATACACCCTTTAGTATATTGTACACATTAAAAGTAAAATTATGGTGGGCCTTGCTCAAACTCTTTAATTTTCACTACCGACCCACAAGGTGAGCTGGAACTCCAAATCTAACCAATCCTCTAACATGGTGTGGAAAAAAAAAATATGTTTATTTCATATAGAAAAACATTTGGAAGATGTACTTTCTTTGATCTTTATCTTTTGAAATGGTTTGTTGTGATGGGTTTCATAGTAATCCATTTCTAAATCAAGTATTTTTTATGAAATTTTATTTTCTGCACATCCTCTAGGATTTCATTCAATCCTTGCAAAAGGAAACCATGGTTAGCATGACAAATCAAACTAATAACCCTAGTATTGTAATTTGTAATATCAAAGCTTGCAGTTAGTTCCATGTTGATTGTACAAACAAATTTGCTCCATATAATCAAAATAATTTCCATAATTTTCAATACTTGTTTCTACTAACCTCTTCAATTTGGGGCAATATGAGTATGGAAAAATAAGAAATTACTAATGTATTTAAGAGCAGATAAGTAAAAAATAAAGAATTTGTTACCAGAATACCATACGGGTCTACAATTGGTAACATCCATACTTGCAATTAGTCCCACGATGGTTGTGCAAACAAATTTGCTACATTGAATCAAACTAATAATAATGTCCATAATTTTCAATACTTGTTTTTGGTAGCCTCTTCAATTTGGGTGAGAACTTGGCTATTAGAAATAAGGAATTTATAATTTATTGAAGTCCAGATCAGTACAAAATGAATTTTTCATTATTTTGTCAAATTGCACATGAATGCATTGCATGCCTTACATAAATAACAATCTATAGAAATTTATAGAAAATAGAGGAAGCCCATCCTTTGTGTTCTTGTTGTTGCCTATCAAACTTTATTATAGGGGCTTCCACCTATTGTCAGATCAAAACCTCTAATTGAATTAATCATTTCATCAAGTCTCTCTCTCTATATATATGGATCTTTATTTCTCTATCTCTCTACCTCTCTCTCTATCCCCCTATCTCTATCTTGGATTGATTCAAAAATCACAATTTGGTTGAAGCAAGCCCAGCTATCAATTTGATTTGACACAACCTAATCTCCTCAGGTTGATCGCATCCATGATTTTCTATTATGTCCGCCATTGCGTTAGACTCCTTGAAAATGTGTCATATAGAGAAATCTTGGATTTAGTTTAGAAGTGCGATTATATAAAAAAATCCATCCTATAAACTACTTGTCATTTCAACAAAACCATGGGTTAATTTTGACACCCCTCATGAGAAGTCAACAATCCCAAATTTTGTATCAGTGTCAAATATAAAAAATGTATATAACCATGTTGTATGCAATGGGTATGCCTAAGAGTTGTGGAAGTTCAATTACCATGTCTTTAATTGAATGATGATTGTCTTGTATCCCTATGGCCCATGTAATTTTTTTGTTTTCTTGAGTGTCATGAATCAATTTGCATAATCTTAATGGATTTCAAGATCCTTGTGTTTTTCTTAGTAGGTACTTCAAATGTGTGACCTTTCCTATTTGGTGTCTAGTCTCTATTTGCATGCATCCCCTTTCTAGATTCTTGTTCATGCATTGCACCTAGGTTCACTTGCATTCCATTAGTCATCACCTACATTTAATAGGCATTGTCATGCAAATATAATCATGGCCACCATGTACATCATGTTCATCTATCATATAGCCTACCATCGTGCATCCTCTCATGGGGATGTCAAATGATATAAAGATTGATCAAACTTAGCGACCCTCATTAGTTTAATAATATCACACCATTGCATAATTTGGAGGTCAAATGGCTTAAACTTAAATATAGACATGCTATAATTTTAGCTTGAGAATTCCTAACTAATTTTAATAATTAAATTTTGAGGGAAAAAGTTTTTGATTTGTTTGAATTTGCAAATGATATTGGAATGATCTTGAGACATCAAAAATGGTGTGCATTGTATGTCATGGGAACCCATTGTGTTCAATCATTAGTTTTGTAAAAGGAACATGACATAGAATGCACATCATGAAGTATGTTGCTTTGAATTTCACACAAATTTACACAGTTCTCCTTAGAAGTCTTTTTACTCAATATTGTTGCTCCCTTCATTCATAGATACATTTCCAAGACAATCTAATTTATTTTGTCATATTTTAGACCAAGTTAATAGGTTGTGAAAGGAGCATGCAACCGTGCAAGAAACACTACTTATAAATGAGAAATGAATTTATATCTCTATATCTCCATCTCTCCCCTTCTTTAGATTCATTTCTCTGCCTCTCTATCTCTCTTAGACCTCTCTATCTCTCTCAGACCTCTCTATCTCTCTCCCCTTCTCTCTTCCTCTATCTCTAATTCTCTCTGTATATATCTATTTTTCTCTTTCTCTATTTTCCCCTCTCTCTCTTTCATGCTTTGTCACTATGTTTATGCAGTTAAGCTTACATTGTTTCCTATCATATTATTATAGGAGCTTCTAGCTATTATTAAGTAAAAATCTCCAATTGAATTAAACATTTCATGAAGTCTTTATTTTGTCAAATTTTGCACATCTTCTACCTTAGTCAATTTATATTTTTGATGTGTTTTTTCCACCTAAATTTTGAAGATAAGCTTGTTTTGTTACATTTTTTGTAGTTACAACATAATTGAGTGGTATACCCAAACAATGCAAAGCAACTTCTACACCCTCGATTCTAGGGAACAAAGAAAGGATATTGATCCCCTTTAGATAAATAGGCTTCAAAATAGAAATATGGTATCCTATAAAGAACAAATCAAAGTGATACATTTTCTTGAGCTTCTTCCATTTTTACATCTATGGAAGCCAGTTGACTCATCACTACATGAAATGTAACATGCCCAGAGGTCTACCAAATAAATTTTACTAAATTTAACCCAAAAGTAAATAGTTCATGATACCAATAATATGAGCAATAAATTCTTTCTTTCTTTTAAAATGATATGATGCACATTTGAAACATATTTCAAACTTTACCATTGCATAATCAAATTGCATTTCAACATTACAATTATTGAGTATTTCTCATTTACAAAATTTCATAAGATGGATACAAAGTTACAACAAGTTTTCAAAGAGCTAACTGAAAATAGAGATGCAACTGGTTCTAATGTCCTTCATCAAATTATGGCCGCCAATTGCATGAGGAGAAGCATCACTCAAGCACTTTTCCACCAACCATGGACTAACTGTGGTCCCCCACACATTTACCAAATTGGTAAATGACCCTACCCTTCGACAAAGGGATTGGTATGGTAACCTCAAATATTAGTCTATTTTGAGCATGATGTTGTGTCCTACATAACTAGAATTGTCATACTGTGGCTCCAACCTACAAGTATGATTATCCCTGCCTAGTATGTAAACCTGGATCACAGTGAACTGATAGTGTAAACAGTGGCTACTTACATTGCTTTGGCCAAAGTATTCATCACCTCTAATTTCTAATGGACGTCACATGTTCACCCATCTTCCTAGCTCAATTTGGTATGACATCATTCTCTATACAAAGGTTACTTCCTTACCCATGGACCAACTAATCCTAGGATTAACCCCACTTAACAATTCCAAGTTTACTATGACACTTTTCTACCAAAGTAATACAAGTTGTAGTACATAGTTTCCATAACCTAACCTTTCATATTGTAGCAATAACTATTCATACTTAACTTAATATAGTGCATAATTCCAATATAGATACTAATCTCTACTATGGAGATTATTCATACATTCAATACATAATATTTCCCATACTAGATATATACCTCTCACAGAACATACAAGAAAATATCCAATTCGATTAATAAAAGCAACCCAAACTTATTTCGAAACAAACAATCAAGGACATATAATCTTTTCAAACATAAAATGCACAATGGAGAATAAATTATCATGCCTATTAATGCTATGCTTCAATAGTTCAACTAGATTCCTTGCTCTTAATTCCTCAAGCTGATTGAATATCTCCTCCAAGAACAACTCAATTCCCCCTCTTTACTTCTTACTACTTTCCCTCACAAACTCAAGACCAAAATAACAATGCACACTCAAAACACTAGACTTAGAAAATTACAGCAGAACAACATAAAGCAATCTCGATGGAGAATTGTGTGTCAAATGAATGGAAGAGCTCCTCTATTTATACAAAAATCTAAGCATGCCAAGGCTAAAAACAACCTCCCAGATTCGCCACAACTCCCACTTAGAAATTTGACTCAGTAAAAAGAATTCAAGGTGGCAGCAAAAATTATTGCACAATGAACACATAAGTGGATAGCAAGAACTAAATTCAGAAATGCAAGGAGACATAAGTGGCCACCTTGTGTTTGACTAATTCCTATAGGAATTTATAATGTAGATTTAAGACTCCTATTTGGTTTCCACTACTCAATCATGGTGCCACTCAAACACCACGCCCCCTATTCTCATGCTAGCAGTTTGGAAAGAACAGGTCAAAGCATTCATACATTGGTTATCAATTACCAAGCACTGCCCATATTTACTTAGCATCACACTTTATGTGCTTTAATCCCCCAAACAATATAACTGCATGCGCTGCATTTCCAACGTCATAATCATAGCAAGTATGTTGTACTATAGTCTTGGTAAATATGCGCTATGTATAACCTTTACATTAGTTTCAAAGCTATATGCTATGTTTAACACATCAACGCTATGCTTATCAAATTAGTGCTAAGAAACATTAATCATATATATATACATATTCTTATAAGCTCTATTTAAAATATCATTTGATATTAGAATTCACATATTCATATTTGCATATTCCATCTACTACATAGGTTTACGTATATCCATGAACATTATATATATATATATATATATATATATATACACACACACACACAGACATATATATATACGTACGTTTTGATTAACGTCTATGCATATATATATATATATATATATATATACGTACGTTTTGATTAATGTCTATGCATTTATATATATATATATATATATATACACATACTACACACACAGATATATATATATATATATATATATATATATTATCGTTACTTGAAAACAACATAAAACTCATTAACCCACATATTCACTGTTGATGCATGTGTATGAAATACGCATATACATACATACATATAGATATCCCTTGTCCAATCGATACTCTTATGCCTACGAGAAATACGTTCATGAGCATGTATAGATACGTCTACCTACGTATACTCATGCATGTATTTTCTCATATGTATGAGTTTATCGTGGACATGTATTTACATCTGTGTATATATTCATTTCACATTTATACCTTGTCGTTTGCAATTCCAAACTGATCAAAGAAGACTTCAATCGACACTCAGACTAAATCACATTCCTCATTCAAAATACTCGTAAAATCATATCCCAATAAACATTCAAGATCATTACCACATATTACTTACCTTTACCCACACAGACTCGACATAACCTAGACCAAGTAGGATAGTGGTGTGAGCTTGCTTAGTTTAGGCTTCTCTAAGGATTACTAGACCAAGTCCTCCTGAGTGATACTTCCCCTCGTTTCCAGAGGAGCAACATGTTCCTGCATTCAACTTACATAATCACAACAATAGTTAGTCAATCACAATATAATCATATGCTTGTACATTTCATAACTAAAATGACTTATAATACATCACATTGCATCATTCAATCTTTCCACATATTCCATTCAAGATTCACAATACACATTAATGCAAAGATTCATAAACAATTCATTTATTCAAGCAAATTAACCAGTCAAGGTAAATAGTAAATAGTTAGAAACACACAGGGTGTAGCATGAAAGGCATTTAAATGTTTGGCTACAAAGTCTCCTTCATGCATATTTAAAGGATACAAATTATTTCTTTTCAAAAATGGCATATTTAGAAGACACTTAGTTTGATATGATGCAATAATTTTATCTCATAAACTCTTAGCAATGTTTTTAACTAATGTTTTTAACTAAAACATTCATGAAGACTGAATTAGAAAGACACAACCTAATAGTAGATCTATCCATTTCTCTTTATCTCTCTCATCTCCCTCTCCCTCTATCTCTTTGTATCTATCTTCCCTTCTTTCCTCCTCTATGTTATGTTCTAATGTCATTATAGAAACACAATGCTATCTCAACACACAAAGCGACTACTAAGAGGGCACACTCACACAAGGTACCTAATCCATTGTTCCTACCTAAAGGAGAGAGAGGCAATGGAACTAATCATGTAACACTCAGAGATAAATAAGATTTCTACATACCTTGATTTTTGGCTTGTGGACATCTATGATCATAAATTCCTAGGTTCCCTAAGATTGACCTAATTTGTATTAAAAGACCATCAAAACTATGGATTCTTGTTACAAAGTTTGCATTAATCTTGTAGTCAACAATTTTTTTGTATAACTACGCAAGTATGTAACATTTATAATTATTTTTTTGCTCTTAAAATCTTTATTTATATAAATTTATTTTTAATTGTTTATATTATCATTTCTCTAAACTTCTTTGCAACCTTTTTGGCTTCTCATTTAATTGTTAAAAACTTTGATCCTGTGGGTGTAGACTTCCATGGAAACTTCTCGAGAATTTCATCTCATGTGATATCAAAGGCACCATTTTAAATAATAAAGTCATATGTTTTTTATATTTGAAGGGACATTTCCTAAACATACTGTTGGAATGTGAAGTCAGTTTAATCTATTCCAGCAGTGACAAGTAGTCGACAATAATTACCACGATACACCATGCAAAATTGCATGCGGAAGTGCAACTCGTGCTTTTATGCATGAAAATCTATCTTTAGATTTGATTTGTATTTTTTGTGGTTATTTAAGTTAGTCAAGCTTGAATGCCAAGGTATGAGAACAAGTTTTTTGTAACTATGAATTTTTCTGAAATTAAAAGAGAGATTTTTGCCCATGGTTTTTCTTGGTACATTACCAAGATTTCCACGTGTTAAGTGTGAAAGAGATGAATGATGATAACTAGCATGCACACTAGATCAAACCCTCTTTCACAATAACATTCAAGGACAAGATCAAGCCAAATCACTACCAAATGGAGGTGGACTTAGCTATAGATCTTGTACTCAAGAGTGCTATGGAAATATCATAATTTATCAAGCCTTTTATCAAACCCTAGATAAATAATGCACAAAAACCTAGTTCTATGATGATCTGATTATTTAACAAAAGATGTACAACAAATCTCCAGAAACCAATTGTATAGGGAGGATTAGGAAGATGATAGAACATGTGTTTTGAAAGCAGAGATGTCGGAGGACTATTTCAAAAGCACCCAAGTCCCGAAAGGTGGAATCTTCAGAAACTGTAAACTAGAGAAATGTTGTAGAGACTTCCTTGATGCCAGATTTGGAAGCTATAGGGGCAGAAAGACTAGGGTGCCAATGCCCAAGTCTTGCATAGAGGAATATTCCCTAACTGCTATCGGATCCTAAAACCCTTATCCTTGCTCAGTCTTCCTATACCTTCATATTTCCTAGATCTTGCACCTGTAACTTGCACACAAGAAGAAGAGAAGGGGTTTGGGGGTTATGGTGTTTAGGTACTTGCCTCAGTCAAATCCCGGGATAGCATTCAAGCTTCCCAACACCATTGGTAGATAAAGAGAGCATGCCCTTACAGGGCATAGGCTAAACACAAACTCAATATGATGAATCAAATGATGATGAACAACAATGATACCACCTATGTGATGAAACCCTTAAGAGGATGAATGCCTCTTCAACTCATAAGGAGAGATAGATGATAACTTCAAACCTACAACACACACAATGACAATACAAATCTTCTCTAGAATCACAATGAATGCTTTTTACTCCAATGCTTTGAGTTGGCTATCTTTATCTAGGTTCATAATAAATTCAAAAACACACTTATATATGATTTCCCGCTAACATTCATCAAATTAAACCAAAAGAGCCGACAAAGAGAAACCTTTCTAAAGGTCTTATACTGACATACAATTAAATTTGCCCCAACCAATCAAGGAATACTTGCGCATAGGTGCCCAAGTCTTGAGGCTCCTTTTTGGTCTGGGGTAAGGTAAAATATGGGCCCCTTATTCCCAATTTACATTGGTTTCGGGGAATTTTGCAGCGGGATGAATATTTAGAATGTATAATGTATTCACTGGGACCTAGAAGCTAAACAAGGAGGTAAAAAGACATGTCTCCACTTTTTACTCCATAACACTACATAAATTTGTGTTGTCTGTTTTGTGATTTTTATTTCTAAATCATTGTTATTTCAATTATGCACTGCTTATTTTTCTAACAGTTGGTATCAGAGCACACGATTTTGTGCAGAGATTGTTTTGTGGGTTTTTTATCGTTGTTAAAAGCAGTGACAAGAGGCACGGTTACTAGATTTGAGGTTCAAAAATTTGATGGTTCCAATTTTGCTTTGTGGAAACTAAAGATTCAAGCCTTATTGGTGAAGGATGGATGCACCTTGGCTCTCAAGGGGATAACTTCAAAACCTACAGCCATGAAGCAAGAGGAATGGGATGAACATGATAACATGGTTAGAGCTACAATTTAGTTATCTCTGGTTGATTCAATTTTATTCAATGTTGCAGAGGAGAAAATGGCACATGACTTGTGGACTAAGCTTGAAAATGGCCTTTGACTATATTAGTCAGTCTATGTACCTTTTATAATATTCATTGTAATAATTTCCAATTTCTTGATATCATTCTATTTTTTTCTAATTTTATTTATTTCTATAATAATATTATATTATAAAATTGTATATTTACATTAATTAATATTAAATATTTATATATCTATTATTTGATTATATATTTATTTTATATAAAATCTATATTATATTTATTATTTTATTCTATTCTATATAACATAAATTGTTAACCTGTGTCTTCTATTAGCCCTCCTTCTCATTAGTATGCAAGATTGCTCAAATGCTAATGAAGAAATAAAAAAATATGTGAGAAAAATTTAGGTACATCATGTGGACAAAACAAATGGGCCATAAAAAGGCTTACTATATCAAAGAATTTAACCCCATGGGTGATCATGAAGAAAAAGCCTACATCAGAGCAAATATTAAGTGGAAAGCGAAAATGTTGATAGCTCAACTTAATACAAGCTTGCACCATCTTAGATGTGAAATTGGTAGATGGTTGATTCCTAAAGAGGAGTGGGAAACAAGAATGTGCATTTTTTGCAACAAAGACATGGTGGAAAGCTAGCAGCATTTCCTCTTTGAGTGTGATGCATATAGCGACATTTGTTCTAGTTATGGTGACACTTTGAAAATCACCAACCTAAGCAACTTGTTTGAAGAGGCAAGGTTGTGCAAAAATGTGAATCTCTTGATCAACATGCAGAGCATAAGGGAGGATCTCAAGAAATATTTACAGGCATCTTAAGGGGTGTTTGTTATTATTCTGACGGGACTGTGTGTGGTTTTTGGGTCTCATAGGCTATTGTGGCCTCGTGGATGTTATTAAAATTATTCATTCATTCTCCTCATCTCATAATGTGGTTCCTCTCTCCATGACTATGTCTGTTACCTATTTCCATGCATCCTCATAATACATCCTCAACTATTTCATGCATGCCTAATACTACCATTAGCCCTACCTTATATTAATTTTAATAGTAATATTTTAAATATCAATAAAAATTTCAATTTCAATGGGAAGAAATGGCTCGTGCCTGAAATAAGTAGACAAAGACCTTTAGAGGAATGATAAGGATAAAAGTATAGCGAATTTAATTGCAAAGACAATATCGATTGAATTTAAAAATGATTCTTGAAGATGAGAAGGTTATTCGAATGTGCGATAATAGGCCATTTCACTTTCTAAGAAGTGAAATCTTTGAATGGGCACACAAGACCTAGGTCTTCAATCACATTTTGAGGCATCATTCATAAAGCAAAACAGGTGAGATAAATTGGCAGGCATTCAAGTTTTAAATTTAATTTTATTATGTCTTTAATAAAGCATTCTCCCTGTCTGTACCAAAATGGGAGCTTTAGAACATGATATGGACATCCACCATAGGATAAAGGATACAAGAATTTTGTTAGATGTAGTTGTAACTGCCTTGGTAGACATGTATGCAAAATGTAGGAGCATAGACAAGGCATGTGAACTGTTTGACAGAATGCCTCAAAGAGATATCATCTCATGGAATGCCATGACTAGAGGATATGCAAAATGTGTAAGCATAGACAAGGCACGTGAGTTGTTTTACAGAATACCTCAAAGAAACGTGTTCTCATGGAATGCCTCAATTACAGGGTATTCAAAAAATGGATTTGTTGAAAAGGCTTTAGAAACTTTCAAGCAAATGCAATTGGCAAGTGTAAAGCCAAACTCTACAAGCTTTGTTAGCATCCTCCCAGCCTGTGTCAAATGGGAGCTTTGGAACAGGGTATGGACATCCATCAAAGCATAAAGGATAGAGAAATTTTTTCAGATGTTGTAGTTGCAACTACTCTGGTAGTCATGTATGCAAAATGTGGAAGCATAGACAAGGCGCGTGAACTGTTTGACAAAATGCCTCAAAGAAATATGGTCTCATGGAATGCCATGATTGCAGGAATATGCACAAAATGGATTTTGCAACGATGCTTTCAAAATCTTTGAATTAATAAAGCACTTTGAAACATATCATGACATTATAAGCTTTGTTTGTGTTCTATGTGTGTGCAGCCATGCAAGTTTAGTGGATGAGGGTTGCACATACTTCAATCATAGAGTAACCCTTATTGCATTACACCAACAATTAGTCTTTATATGTACATGGTTGACCTTCTTGCCCATGTTGTCTAGCTTGAGGACACCCTAAAATTTATCATTAAGATGTTAGTTAAACCTATGGTAGTCATGTGGATGTGTTTTCTTGCTGCCTACAAATCACATATGATCATAGGCTTGGGAGTATTTACAACGACCTTGCTTTTCGATTTGGTTCCTAAAAATGTTGTGACTTATTTTATTCTCTCAAACATCTATAGTGGTCAGGTGGTGCGAGGTTCAAATGATAAGGAGATTGATGAGAGAAAGGGATTAAAAAGATCCTTGGATGTAGTTGGATTGAAGGCCATAAAATGGTACATGTTTTTTTGTGTAGGAGGCAAATTGCATCCACGGACACAAGAGATCTATGTAAAGTTGGATAAATTGGCTTGCGAGATTATATAATTAAAGATCAACACTTTGCATTTTGGTGGAATTTTGGCAGCATAAACCTACATAAAACCAAACATACAATCTTCACTTCAATCCCTTGGTATATAGGAAAAGGAGATCCTAGAAATCACAAATGTTTTCCCAAAACCATGGACTCATAATGATGAGTCAAACCTTGGTCCATCTTGTTCAAGTTGAACCCATGTTCCTCTCTCCAAAATTAACTCCTCCCCACTTAGAATTTATAACTCATGATGATGACCATTGACCCCTATGACCAAGGGAAACATATGTAACTCTCGAGTTCTCCTTGGTGGTGCAATATTGTCTCTTACACACCTCTTACAAACATCTAAGTTATGAGACAATTAAAGATGCCTTGACTAGTCTAACTTGTAATTCCCTTTCAATGGCTTCTTACAATCATTGAATAAGATAAATGACACACGATAGAGATTGCCAACAAAGGAATCTCAAGATTCTCTTCATGTGTGGCACCCTTTTCCATTAGGACCAAATATTCAATAA
The DNA here is from genome assembly GCA_027924645.1 of Cunninghamia lanceolata. NCBI lineage: Eukaryota > Viridiplantae > Streptophyta > Pinopsida > Cupressales > Cupressaceae > Cunninghamia > Cunninghamia lanceolata. The sequence goes on along the minus strand of BSBN01000257.1, from coordinate 1,004,685 downwards.
TGACATCATCATTAGGACATGCAAGGTTTACAACATCTGGTCTCCATTGTGATGAAGGTTACTCGAATGTTCGAGGAAGGTTACTCGAATGTGCGATAATAGGCCATTTCACTTTCTAAGAAGTGAAATCTTTGACTGGGCACACAAGACTTGGGTCTTCAATCGCATTTTGAGATGTCATTCATAAAGTGAAACATGTGAGAGAAACCGGTGGGCATTCAAGTTTTAAATTTTATTTTATTATGTCTTTAAAAATATATAACTAATTAGCTGATAGGCTTTTATATGTGAGCATTATAGTGCTTGGATTTGTCTCACGTCGTAAAAAACTTCACGCCGAAAAATTTTCTAAACTCGTTTGTTGTTCCTATCGGCGTATTCCTTTAACCTCATTCAATGTTAGAATGAATCTACACATAACATATAACAATTATTTGAGCCAACTCAAGCACTTGGATGAATTAAAAAACAATCTTCATTACACCAAACTACATCATTCTATTCATATGGAATTTGTGCCACTTTTGGCCTAAATTTTAAGCGTACATCAGTTGGAAGCTAAAATTTTGGGCAGATGTCATAGAGGATTTTATTAAATATATAGTTAAACTTTTAGCATTCTTTCTTTTATCATGAAATGTTCTAGCATCCATAAAAATTACTTAGTGGGCAGGGTCGACCATCTAATTTCAACTCCAAAGTCTTGTTCAAACGAAGTGTCTAAATGGTGTAGATTTAGAGGGAATCCACACCCTAAACTAGAAATTTGTGCAACTTGAGTGTTACCCCTATTAAAACCCCAGATATCCAATAAAAAAACTTAAGTGTTACCCTGCTAAAACCCCAAATATCCAATAAAAAACTAGTAGGAAATTGTGTAGACAATGATATGGTTGAAAGCCAAAGCAAGAAGAAAAACAAAAACACATATGCTTCCATTGATGCTCCTTTCTCTGGAACACCACAACAAATGAAGAGAGCAATAATATTAGAATATGAAATATTCCTTCTATTGTCCTTCAAGGAAATCTGATTAATGGTGATAAAATTTGGTTAGTATTGTGTAATGCTTGCACGACGAGCGTGGTAAACAACTTATCTGCATTGCATTCCAAATTCATGTCATGTGAAAGGGAAGTAAAACGCTTGAAGAGATATGTTTTAGAGATTTCATCTTATACACACATGCGATGGATGGATGGCCTCAAACTTCCCTTTAATCCACTTAAATGCATCAAGCAGCCAAATCTAATTAACTTAAATGAACAGCGCCAAATGATGGTGAAAAGATGAAATGAAATGACACGACATGACCTATTTTTGGGTGATATTTTCCAGTTTCACAACAAAGACATCAAAGAATGAATTTTACCTGTAGAGCAATTAATATGCATGGGAATGGTGCGTAGCAATTGTGTTAGTGGATAGAAGAATGGAGGCCAAGCGTCCCAAAAATTAATGCAAATCAATATAAAAAAGTTCCCAGATCTGATAACAAATTTGCTAGTTAATTCGTGCTCCCTTCAGCTCACCTCAAATCTTGTAATTGGATATGCTCGCCTGAGTTATTTACTTTCAACTATTTTCCCTTTCCTTTTTCTTTGAAAAAACATAAATTTTGGCGGGGCATTAAACGACATGAGACTTTTTTTGGCTCGATTTTTTTCCGACATAAAAACAAACATTAACCAATTTAAATATCACCTCACACAAATACAATGTTAAGATGTTGAAGTGTGCATAAAGACACCTTTTGAAGTTGTGTGCAAGGTACAAACCTAATTAGAGACCTTTGAGCAATATAAGAAACTAAAAAGAGACAAAGAGGAGATAATAGCCATTCATGGAGACTCTTCTTCTTTTATTCCTCTATTTCCTAGATCTTTGAGTAGTGGTAGAGTTAGTGATAGTGTTGGGTCTAGAGTTTGTGGATCTAAATTAGATTCATATATTATACCATGCACTGCTCCAAGTTCTCAACCATCATTTGGGAGCATGAGTTGGAACAAGGACAAGCATGATGAAGCAAAGAGTGCAATCAAAGACTTTTAGTTTTATTGTACTGTTCCATTTTATGCAGTCAGGTAATTAATTATTATTTTTGTTTTAAAATATATTGTTTGATTTCTTTGTTTCTCGAATTTTTGAATTTAGGAATTTGTAGATTATAAACTCTATTTTTTTATTAGTAAATTATAGTAAGGGGACCGCTCCTATAATATAACAAAACAAAAAATTCATTGTCCTAGATTGAAAATGTATTAGTATCTCATTTCCACTATGGAGGATATACATATCTTTCTTGTATCGATCTATCGCCTATATACTACAAAGTGTATACATATCTTCACTGTATTCAGTCTACTACCTATACACTGTATTCAGTCTACTACCTATATATTTATTTATTTTCCTTATATATAGTAGTCTTAAGATTCATGCATATTAGCTTAATCACTATCTAAGCTATCATCAACAAGCACCTTCATCGACCCACTGATGTGCATGAATTTTAGCCGTTGATCTGCTTAGCGAGGTCGTCCATCTCTGATAGAGAATGCCTTGGCGTGATAAATTACAAAAAATTTTCAACCAAATAAACAGTAAAATAATTATACTTGCGCTATCCAAAGGGCTCTTGGGGAATGCAAGAGAGCCAAAATAAAGAAAGCAAAAACCAATTGTTTTCTGGTAAATGGGTGGTTTGATGAAGATTGCAAATTGGCAAGGAAAACTTTGAAAGAGTCTGAAAAGAAGGAGATAAATTTAAAGCGGTACAAACAGCTTGTAAAGTAGAAAAAAGTTGAGTTCTTGAACACTAGAAGGGAAGAGTTAATTTATCTAGGAAAGAATAATCCTAGGCCTTTTCTAGAAGGAGCTTCAATCGAGGAAGGAGCAAAGTGAAAATAGCATTTCAACATCTCAATGGTTAGACTATGCAATAAAATTGTATGAGCAAGTCTCAAAGGTTGACCCTCCTCCCTTGATCAACATCCCAACAATGCTTTTCTCATTGCAAAAGGTGGAGATTGGTATTAAAAAGTTGGGTGTGGGCAAAGCTATGGATTTGGTTGAGCTTCAAGTGGAGTATCTTAAGTGGGGAGTGGGTACTCTTGCACCTCACATTATGATAATCTTCAACAAAATCATTCAACAAGGTTTCCCTAAAGATTGAACAACCAGCCTAACATTATCGCTTTTTTAAGAGTGGTGACGTCAATAACCCTTCAAATTACAGGACCATTATGATCAATCCTTTGTTTGTGAAATTGTTTGGTAGCATGGTGGAAAACAAAATCAGCAAGTGGGCAGAAGAAAAAGAAAAGCGTGCTAAAGGGCAAGCAGGTTTTAGGCCCAAGCACTCCACGGTCAATCATGGTATCACGTTAAGACACATCATTGAAAAAGTTTGGGAGGAAGGGGGGAAGCCTTCTGCTATTTTGTGGACTTCAAAAAGGCTTTTGACACAGTACCTAGAGATAAACTATGGTGTAGGATGGAAGAACTTGGGATTCCAGCGCATCTTAGAGCGGCTGTCCATAGGCTTTATGAAGAGGTGAGAGTCAAAATCAGAACTTCAGCAGGCATCTCAGAGAGTTTTAGGAGTGATATTGGGGTCAAGCAAGGTTGTCCGCTTTCCCCTACTCTTTTTGGTTTATTTATTGACAAGCTTGAAGAGTGGCTTAGTGTGCAAGGTGGAGATGGTGTCTTTTTGGGGGAATTTGTGATAAAAACTGCTTTTATACGCCAACGACATTATTTTGATTGCTAAAATAGCCCAAGGTTTGCAAGAGCACTTATTTGTCTTGGAACACTTCTATAGAACGACGGGGATGCAAGTCAATACCAATAAGACCAAGATCATGATCTTCTACAACAAAAGAAAGAGGGAACAACATAAGTTCTACTTTGAAGGCAATATTCTAGAAGAAGTAATAGAGTTTAAATATCTTGGGTTTGACTTTAACAAGCTTAGTTGGGAGTGCTGTAGAAAGAAGAGAACTTTGGGAGGGTGGAAAGCGTTGCAGAGAGGTAGAGTTATGGGATTGGAACACTACACAGGTTCTTTTTGGTCTTTTGGTGATTCCGGTGGTTCTCTATGGTTGTGAATTGTGGGCTAGTAGTGTTTCAAATCCAAAGTGGAAACAAATTGAGAAAATTCAAAAGCGTCTAATTACAAGCAAGTTCAAAATAAAAGGTTCGGTTCCTTATGAGATAATGCTGTATGAAACAGGGACAACTCCTATAGAAGCTATTGCTATGATGCGTCTAATAAGGTACTTGAAAAGAATTGAGCAAATGGAGGAAGGTAGATGGCCTAAAATTGTGTTTCATGACAATGGAATATCTTTTTGAATGCTTGCCCCATTAATAGCAAAGACGTTAAGGCTTTTGTTATGGATAAGTTCCGCAAGCGTCTTTGGGGGAAAGTGATTGGGAGGAAGAAGAAGTACTATATTGACGAATTCAACCCCACTTGTGATCATCAACAAAAAGTATATATTGGGGCTTGTATTTCGTGGAGAGTAAAGATGCTTATTGCTCAATTAAGAACTAACTCTCATCAACTCCGGTGTGAAACAAGACGGTAGAAAAGGCCTAAAGAAGCATGGGAAGAACGAACGTGTATTTTTTGCGATACCGGGGCAGTTGAATCGGAAAAATACTTTATTATGGAGTGTGAGGCTTTCAAGGACATTAGAGACAAGCATACTAGTAGTTTGGCTGCTCTTTCTTGGCATAGCTTTTTAGCGATGAGAATGTTGTGAAGTTTGGGGGGCCCCTCCTCTCTTTGAACAGGGAAAGGAATGAAATAGAGAAGATTATAACTACAAAGTTGGTGGTCCATAGACTATTTTTAGCCTCATAGACTTTAAAAGCTATTCATTCATTCATTAATCTAAATAAGACACGAGGAAAATGGATGAAGGAGCTTTTCACCAAAGTGGCTCGACTTTCTTTGTCAAGACAAATGCGACTCATTTTTTTCAGCTACCATACAGGTCTCTTTAATTTTAGAATTGAAATTGATGTGCCCGCGTAGCTTTGCGTGTGATGATGGAGATTTTATTCCTAATGTTCAATGCACACACACACATATATATATTTTGCCGATTCACCCACAATGTGTAGGTAATTGTATATGTTACAGGGTACGCGTCCGGACTGTGTTAGGCTAGCTACTCACGACAACATGACTGCAGTGAATTTTCGCACGAAACAAATATTGATTGAAAATGGAATATGTTACGGACTGTTTACCTGCCACCATGGAATCTCTTCTTCTGTATTCAAGATCTGAAAGCAAAAATTAGGGAAATTACTTATCTTCTGCTGTAACTTATTAGAACTTCTGTACCGTTACCATAAAAGTTGGCAGGTGGCAAAGGTCGAATAGCCTGACTTCAGCTGTCAAATTGTACAATCAAAATAATCTGTCATACTCCATCCCATAAACAATTCATGACAGCTGTTACTGTAATTTATCTAATTTTTTCGGCTTTTAAGTACAGAGAGATCAGTTTCCAACTTTGCATAAATTTTGGAGTGATATAATCTTTAAATTTTGTGTATTTAAAATAAAATTTAGATTATTATTTAATAAATAGAAATTTAAGTTTCTAAAAAATAATTCGAAGGCAAATAAAATTAATTATAATTAATATATAGTTTTTTTTTGGCTAATAAACTAGGGTTAGGTATATATTTGCTTTATTTGAGTCCGCAAAAAGGAAAAAGTCATACTTCTTCGTTAACACCTGACCATAAGAGAACTAGTCTTCTCTCTAATGGGTCAATCATCCAAATAAGAGCCTAAAGGTATAGGAAAAATACCCAAACAACCCTCACAAAAATATATAAAATCTATACTATTATATAATCATCAAATTTATAGATGTCATACTATCAAGCATACAAAACATCCAAAAAGGCAACTACCAACTATATCTATATCTATCCAATCTTTGACATCAAAACTACAAAAGGTAGTAGGGGGGGCAAATTACCATGGTCCACCCTACTCTAGAGTCTTCAGTAGTAGAGAGATGGGGTAGAGGGGCAAATTACACAACCCCACTACAACCCCTAATACACAATTACACTTCTTACATTTTCCCCTTCTCAGGGTGGGGACTTTGACCAACTCATCTTCAAACTCGATATCACAACAATAAAGAAATTTAATTCTAGCTTTAGGAGAAAGATTTACCTTGAGGACTTTTGCTATTTCCTCCACCACTAGATGTAACGTGTGAATGCTCTCCTTCATACCATGAAAGTGCTCTAGGTGATAGTTATAAAATGCCTTAGCTTGATTTTTGACCCCGTCTATATCATCATGGAGCGGATAAGTCCATGCCATTGATAACATGGAAGCATAACTCAAGGATTAAGCTATGTTAAACACAATTCTTCTCCTAATTGATTGACTCGAGTCCAATAACAACTTTGACAAAGTATAACATACTAACTCATACAACTTGGGATTACTCACAAAATTTACTAAGAAAGTAAAAGAACATGTTTAACCATGAGAATTTTTTTTGTTTTCTAACATTTGCATAATCACATAGAATTAAATGTATATCTTTTTTGAATATTTTTCAACCTTGAAATTACAATATATTCAAAGATAAAATCATAGTGAAATCATTTCATTTTACATTTACGGGTCAGTGCAAGAAGTTGGGTCCACTTTTTGGCCAAAAAGTGGAAGTGTTTTCCCTGATTTTCAAAATTTGTCGCATTTGACCTTAAAATTTGAAGCACTTAGAAATGGAATCTTTAAAAAAGTCACTAAATATAAAATGTAGTACTCGGAGTCTAATTTCTAAATATGTAATTTTTTTCAATACCCAGATGATACAAATTAATTTTCAATAGGCATTTCTAAAAACCACTATTTAAAAGTCACTTTTTTTTTTACTATACCATGCACGTGTACGGCCAACATAATTTGACCTAAATAAAATTATTTTTCAAAATCCTTTTGGGAAAACATGTGTAGTACAGTGAAGTTTGATGAGGATATTTTTTTATAATTTTTTTCCAAATAATTTTTTTTATTAATTTTTTATTAGGCCTAATTGGTACTTTTGAAAACCCCTCGTGTACGGCCAACATAATTTGAGCAAAAAAAATCATAAAATTAATTTTTTTTTTATTGTGTAAAGAATGATGTGTAGATTGATGACATATAATTTTTTTTAAAAAAATTTTAAAAAATTAAAAATTATTAAAAAAATACAAACCCCTGTCATTTCAAGTTTTTAGACTAGTTTGCTTATAAATTAAATAATAAATAGAAGAACATGTCCAATAACAAAAAAATATATATATTTGAAAACTAGACAATGTCATCTGTAATGGGTTTTCATTTCGTAAAAAAATTAGAAAAAAAAGCCCTCAGCCATACAGGTAAACTCAGTGTTTCTTCTTGTTTTGTACTTAGAAAAAAATTTGCAGGTCCAAGGCTCAAGGTCGGTCAACCATGCCTATCCTGAGCCTAAAACCCAAGCAAAGGTCAGAGAAAAAGCGGCGGAGATTTCTAATTTCAAATAACGGGTACCCGTTATAAAACAGGTACGCGTTACATAATGGGTACCTGTTTCTATTATACCCATTATTTCCCATATTAGGGAAAAAAGTACTTTCCCTGTATCCCTGCAACTTGCAAGTTTGATACGTACGACGTGACAGCGACAATTTCTACATTTTTTTACTTACAATTGTTTTGTGGAATCTCTTAACAGGTCATATTTTATTCAGATTTTGAAAGGAGTCAATCATATGAACAATTCTGAAGTGAAATCAAGTGCATGAGCTATTTTCAAGAGGAATAAAGCAAGAGGGTTTTTGTTTTTACATCTACCTTTTACTTCAAAATCTATGGAACAAAAGATCTACATCTAATTCTACTTCAAAAGTTCAAATAAGGACATCAATTATGAAATTGGATTAAGTATCAATTGTTATTTTATCAAGAGGGCTTGGTAATCATGGGATCAAATCAACGTCAAAGAAAAAAACAAAGGAGGGTAATGACACCTCAAGAAATTGAAGCAAATAGAGAGAAGGAAGCCAAAAGGCAAAGAGATAGAAGAGCAAGGATTCAAGAGATGAAGAATATTGAAGCATCTAGTTCCATGAGTATTGAAGAGAAAGACATTCAAGAGAGTAAAAATGATGGGATGAATGTAGATGATGCAAAAGCAGAAATGGTGAATTTGGAAGAAAATGTGTCTATAGAAACAAATGCATGTGTGTCTTCAAACCCAACTTTCGAAGATATGGAAAATGTGACTATACAAACAAATCCAGGTATGTCTTCACAGCCAACTTTCAATGTTATGGAAAACAGGACTATAGAAACAAATCTAGGTGTGTCTTTGGAGCCAACTTTCAATGATATAAAACACACGACTATAGAAACAAATCCAGGTGTGTCTTCGGAGCCAACTTTCAATGATATGGAAAACATGACTATAGAAACAAATCTAGGTATGTCTTCAAACCCACCTATGGATGATATGAATGAGAATGATATCCCTTTTAGGAGTGAAAATGAAAATGTTTTATTTGAGATTGAAAGAAATGTCTTAGATAATCTTCCTGGTAAGATTTCTTGGAGGCAAATGAGAACTCATGCAAATGGATTATATAAAGATTTTTTTTTATAGAAAAAGTCTTGGATTTCAATGTCAACTTATGATGCAATTGATGAAGATGTGGAAATTGCGAAAAGTAATGAAAAAGTTAGGCATATTTGTAAAACTTTTAAAAAAAATGAATCAATGAAACAAGTTTTATCTAGTGTTGCTAATGCTATTGATTCTATTGATAAAAAGAGTCGATCTAAAGATAGCAATGCAGCACGAAGAGCTATAACAACTGCTCTAGTCAATAAATCGTCTTCTACTAAAAGAATGATAAGTAAGACAAGTGAAATTCTAAAGATAAATCCTAAAACTTTGAGAAGAGCAGCAAAGAGAAGAGAATCTATTGAAAAAGATCCAATTAACCAATGTTGGAGTTTTAGTGGTAGACTCCCAAGGTATGACATGAAATTAAATAGTGAAATCAAATCTTTAATTGAAAAATATTGGCATGATAATACAAGGGTATCATCTAATGTTAGAGATGTTTTAAAATTACGAGTGGGGTCTAAAATTCGTGATCCTCATCCAAAACATCTATTAGACATGACTCAAATTGAATTATATAAAAAATTCTTAGATGATTTAGTGTTAGAACCTTTTAATATTACCATAAGCCAAAGATCTTTTGAGAAATGTAAACCTTGGTATGTGAAAATTAATAAACAGCGAATCTCTTGTTGTTGTAAAACTCATGTGCAATTTCGTTATTATTATGATCTTTTTCGATATATACGTTCTACTTTGCATACTAACGAAATTATGCAGGAATGTGGTATTAATATGCCACCTCAAACAATTAAGGAGTTTGTAGTAGGTTTGTTTTGTGAAACATCTACTGGATACTTGTTTTATTCAAAAGCATGTATTTCTGGACAATGCAATAGATGTGGCAACTTTTCATTGTTAGGAGAATGTATGCATGAAAATATTTCACATGAATTTGGACAATAATTAGTGGATGTGAAAAGATTCAAGAATGTTGAATATTCTTTAAAAGATGGAAAAATTGGAAAGCGTTGTGAGTTAGTCACTGAAAAAATTTGTGTGCATGCATTCATCAAAGATTTTAAGGATAATATTGTATCCAAATATGTCAAACACTCCCAATATGCTCGGTGGCTTGATGGACAATTCTGTTCATGTAAAAACACCTTTCCAATTGGAACTATCCTATCAGTGGTTGACTTTGTAGAAAACTATACTCTTGCTCCACAAGAGGAAATTCAATCTCAGTATTATAATTCAGTGCAGGTGGCCATATTTGTTCATATTGTATACAGACATGCAGATGATAGTATAGAAGATAATAGAAAAATTTTGAGAGTATCATTTCTATTTAAGTGATAACCGGTTACACTCTTCAGAGTTTGTGCAATATTGTTTCACAAAATTTTATGAAAGTTTAAAAGAAAGAGGAATCCAGATGACACAACATTTCATATGGTCAGATAATTGTACAGGGCAATTCAAAAATGCAAGAATGTTTTATTGGCTATGTAGGGCTCACAAAGAAATCAATATCCAACATATGTGGAGTTTTTTTGAAGTTGGACATGGTAAAGGAGAACATGATGGAGCTGGAGCATGTGTGAAAAGAGCTCTTGCTAGAGAGCAACTTAAATTTGAGGATACAGCCAAATTTAGAGATGCACGTGCAATTGTGGATTGGTGTAATGAAAAGTTATCTACGGGATCAAGTCAGAACTCTACAATTCGACGATTCTTTTGGTTAGTTGAAGAAGAGAATATTCCTACTCGACTTGATTGTGAGACAATAACTGGATCAACAAAATGGCATTCATTTAAGAGTTCAAATGCAAGCACATGGACTATATGGACTAGGGAGCTTGCATGTTTTTGTCAATTTTGTATTACAGGTGATTGGGGAGCATGTGAAAATACAGAATGGGTTAAAGAATGGAAACAAAGATCCTTGACACCTACAGAAACACAAGATCAACTTGAAACAACAATTGAAGATGATAATCAAATGTTTGCATCAGATGACTATGATCGTGTTTCAGACCTTGTACAAGAAGGTAGTTTTGTTTTCAATTTTTTTTATTGTCATTGTTTTGTACATCCTGTATATAATTAATTATATATGTATGCATCCACAAATTTATGTGATTTAGATACATGTCACACTTTATTGAATTACATAATTTTTTTGTAGGACATGTCTATGCTGTTATTTCACCTGAGGGCAATGAAGAGGAAACCGAGTATTGGTTGGCTCGATGTGTTGAGACAAAACAAAAGTTGTTACATCCTAGAGTAGATGATGATAACATGGAGTATCCAACAGGTTCTGTGGTTGTTGTTGGCACTTGGCTACGAAAATATCTAATAAGAAGGAATGGTGTGCCTGCATTTGAAGATTATGAAACACATAAGAAGATCATACACTACTCACATTTGGTTGTGGCAACAAATATAAAACTAGTCAGATATCAAGGCAAACCTTCTAATAAACAGTTATGGACACTTTCGATGGAAGAACATGAGTCAATTATAGATGCATTACAAAAAAATGAGGATGCAGATGGTACAATGGAATAAATTTTCAGGTAAGTAATCAATACTCTTACATCCCCAAGTTAAATTCTTTCATTCTCATTTCAACTTCTATATTATTCCCCTTGTCTTAAATTTTGTATCGACCCATGGAAATATATAGTTAATTTACTTGTACATTTGAACATTACTTTTTGCAGGTGTATCCTAGACAAGTAGTCAAATGTGCATGATTGTCAATAGAAGTTATCACCATACAAGTATGTGAGGTCAATTTTGTAGTCTTCAACTAAAAGTGAACGCAAATTAGGTAATTACATATATATATACTCAAATATTTATCATCCATCCTCTAAAGACACCCGCTTGTACATGCCCTTAATTCAGATGTCATCTTAGCTCCCCTTAAGCCATCCTCTTCCATCCCCTTAAGCCATCAAGTTTTATTTTATACTTTGTAAATTGACTAGTGTACATCTCTCCAAGTAAGCTATCCTCTTTTGTATTCCCTTAAGACATCCTCTTCTAGCTCCCCTTTTAATTAATCCTCTTATACATCCCCTAAATCCATCCTCTTATGTATCCCCTTAAGACATCCTCTTAGCTCCCCTTAAGCCATCGTCAAGTTGTATCCTCTTTTTTGTTATTTAGTACATATTGCATTAATATTTTGTGTTTTTGGTACATATTCTTTCATTCTCATTTACATTCATTATTTCTTGCAGGTGTATCCTACAAGTAGATTTTTCCATGATTGCCACTACAAGATTTGATCATAATGTAAATTGTAGATCAATTTTGTAGTCATGTCAAACTAATGTTAGTCAAGAGGTTTTCACAGTAATTGATGATCAAGTATATTGTGTGGATAAGATTCAAATGAATTTCCTTAGATAGTTTCTTCTTTAAAAGAGTTCTAGTTTCTCTACAAGAATTGTTCATGCTACTTCTTGAATAATTTCAAATTATGATAAATTTATTTGTATCTTATATTGTGTGGATAAGAAAATTGAATTTCTTTGTAGTTTCTTCTTTAAAAGAGTTAGTTTCTCTACAAGAATTGAATACTACTTGAATAATTAAATCCAAATGTGATAAAAAAATTTGTAGCTTATATTGTGTGGATAAGATTTAAATGAATTTCCTTAGATAGTTTCTTCTTTAAAAGATTTAGTTTCTCTACAAGAATTGAATGCTACTTCTTGAATAATTTCAAATTGTGATAATTTTTTTTGTAGCTTATATTGTGTGGATACTTGATTTGAATTGAACCTTTTAGTTTCTTCTTGATTTGAATTGTTTGAGATTTGTGACGGAGGCTTGCAAAGAGCCATTCATGGTTGAACTTTGTTGAACATGCTTGGGCAGAGCTTAGAGACTTAATATAGGCATTGGTTGGTTGTTGCACAGAACTAGCTATGTGATTAGTATAGTGTTGGAGTCATTTAAAGTAGGTTGTATTAGATAGAGCCATACATGGTTGAAGTCCACAAAGAATGATGTCTTTTGGAGACAAAGCTTAGAAAAGTTGGTGGCATCTTGAAAGCAAAAGTGTTGATTGTATGTAGGTTGATACAGTTATTGAGAGTCCTTGATAGAGGTATAGATTGCAAATAGACTGGAGCCATGTTGTAAGTTTACAGTAAAGCTTGTGAAGCTGGTTGGTTGATAAGGATTCAAAGCGTTATGACTAACTAGATAGTTGATTATGGTTGGAAGAGAGGTTGCATGCAAAGTCAATTGGGATTGTTGCAATAAAATTTTGGACTACTATTTAAGTGGTGTTTGGAACCCATGCATGGAGCTCTCATCCTTCATTCTCCACCATTGCAAGAGGAGTTGTAGGTCATGATCCATTTTAGAGAATTGTGCATTTGGATAATTTAAGTCATGTTAAGGCTATGTAAAAGCCATTATATATTATGAATTAGTGTCATTAGAAGCATTGCTCACTCTTTTGAGAATTTTATGCCTAGTTGAGAGTTTCTCCCAAGTTTGAATTCTTGTGTTGTATACTATTTATTTATGTGTGATGCAAGTTTAAATGTTCCACATTTGAGACATGTTGTCTTAGTCTTTTAATACACATTTTAGATAGCCATTAGAGGTGGTTGATTGAAGGTAAAGGAAGTTGGAAGTATCTCATTTTTAAATCCATATGTGATGTATCGAAGTGAGGCATCTAGCTACGGTCCCGAGTTTATGGATTAATTGTCATTTGTTCTATACAATGTGTAGAGGTCTAGAAATGTGTCAACTTTCATGGACTAGAGAATGCAAAGTGTCCAAAGGTTCTTTTGGTGGAGCTTGTAAGTGTGTTTGGGAATGGTGTGCACAATAGGGCCTATGACAAATAGAAATCTCTCTATGAGGAGTGGGACGTTCGATGCATTAGGGAGTGCCAAAGCTCCCTCAAGATGTTGATGTGGTTTGGTGTTTTGTTTGTTTTTTAGCTTTCTATTAGTTGTGTTGGAATTTTGTGCTTGCTATATGTATTGGGGTATTGATATATAGTTGCATATGGGTAGTTTAGAAACCTTTATGGGATGTTGTGCTTTCTACTACTATGCCTAGTCTTGGGTTGTTAGCACACTCATTTATATATGTTTTCTAAACTATTTAGTAAGGATGGGTCCCCTAAGTAGAACACCTATATTACAATTCAAAAAAATTAAACCAAACAAATATGAAATCCACACTAGGAACTAGGTATGTTGAAGATGTAAAGTAATTTTGAATTGGGAGAATATTCATAGGAATCTCTTCTTTAATTCCTTTCCTTTATGAGAAACTATATGTGATTCAACTTCCAAAGGCCAAGGAAGTTTTGGCTATTATAGTGGTTAAGTAAGAAAGATGATAACAAAGTCTCGGTTGCAAATTAATAGAATGTCAAGGACTATACAAATGATATATATCAAGAAGGTTTTGTAATCAAAGGATGACCACAATCATTTAAAGGATAAATGTATCTCAATTGAGGCTAACTAGGTGAGTCTAACATCCTTATCATTTTATCGTGATTTTGTAGGTTTATCCTAGGTAAATTACCTTGTTATAAAGTGCCCTAAATTTATCTATTAGATAATTGTAACACCAAATTTATCCATTAGATAATTGTAACACCAAACTTAATTTAGGTTTGTGAGGCAGTTAATAGATTGTTCACTATGCATAATGATTGATACAATGGGAAAGGTGACAAACCTAAAATAGTCCAAAATTTGGGATGCATATTCACATTTAAGGAAGTCTCTGGACAATCATCATGTATTTCTGAAATGTGAATATGCATCCCAAATTTTGGACTATTTTAAAGAAATATGGTGCATTTAGGAACTTGGTGATTTTTGGGGTAAAGAGGAATATATGATCATACTAGAAGAGGTGGATTAGGCCCATAATTGGCCAAGGTTGCTTTGAATAAGGTTAAAACAAGGAGATACCCATGTTGATATTCACACCCTTTGGTCCACACCTACATTGGGATGGATTAAGCTTGAAATTTTGATGGGTAGCCAAGGGTAATCCTAGTGAAGTAGGAGGAGTATGTTTATTAAGAGATGATAAGGGAAAACCTCTACCTATCTTAGCTTATGATTTTGGTGTCAAGAACAATAATATGGTAGATTCTAGGGCCATGATATCCAGGGCCTCAAGATGACTTGGAAACTAAACAAGATATCCCTTAGTGTGGAAGGAGATTCCAAGATCAACATTGATCATATGAAAAAGCATAGATGAAGCTCAAGTGGTTATTGGAAACTATTCTATTGGAATCTAGAAACTTGGTGAATAAGTTTAAATCTATCTCCTTCAAACATATCAAAAGAAAAGGTAATTATATTCTAGACTAGGCAGATAATGGAAGAAATCATTAAATTGCTCCTAGACATCTAGCATTTGTTGGGAAGAATAATTTTGTTACATTCAACTCAATCCCTAAGTTGTGCCTCCATGCTATCAAATGTTACTTGTATCTACCTTCTATACAATGATATTGAAGGGGTAGAAGGTTAGGCTAAGGATTTCTATATTGCTACTTAGATAAATTCCACATCTTCAATGTGTGGCATGAGCATATGCACAAAGCCTTGGAGGATATTTCTACGATAATGAAGATAAACCTTCATCTTGATGCTAAATTGGATGATTCTATCTACTATGAGAATTAAGATGAGGAGGAGGTGACATAAATCCCTCCTATCAAATTCAAACAATGTTAAAAATGTCAAGGAAGTGGTAGAGGCTTTGTAAGGCTTGTGTAAATTTCAGTTTATTAGTCCCACCACCCTAGGATAAAGTTTTTTAGTTTATTAGTAATTCTAACACTACTTCAACTTAAATTACTCTAGGGTGAGGGCCACTATCACAAACTTTTATGGAATAGTTGATGTCATGATATGTGGTGTTTCAATTCACATATTTTAATAGAAACTCTTTAGTATTGATGGTAGTATGTTCTTGGCAATGACACATTATTTTAGAAAAGAATCACATCCTTAAGGTTGAATCCATTTTTGGCATTTCTAGTGAGACAAATTTGAGAGGGATAACACATATAACATAGATGGATCTACTAAACACTTTGTTACCAAAATCCAAACTTTTGGCATTCTTTTTGTTCACTATTTCAAGAAAAACTATTGAACCATAATGCATTTAATCACTTCTTAAAAATTTAAAAATGTAGTAGAGAGAAATCTTCTAACATACATCTCAATTAAATAATTTATAATCTAGAAGTGAACAATGAAGCATATTTAACATATTTAACAATGAAGCATATTTAACATACTAAACTACATTCAAGCATATATACTCAATAATATATACATGTAGATCTAGATCTAGATAAGTCCATGAAATACTATAAAATATCTAGGTAGGACCCATGAAATGTGTACTTTAAAACATCTACTCATCATCAGCATATAAATAAATACAAATCATAGTTCATGAAATACTGAAATATATCTAGAAGAACATGTCATAGCAAGTTCGACATAGATAGTCAAAGTCCTGGAATGGCATATATAAAAAATAATGTGCACATCATATAGTTTAGTCTATGAAATAAAACTCTATGTCAGGGATGATCATCACTCAAGTTCAAATCTGAAAGAGGCCTCTTTCTTCCTCGTGAAATGGATGGATCTACCTCACGCTGTACACACAAGAGAAAGAACTTGCAATCAGATTTAAAAATTTTAAAAATGACATATGAAATTAAATATTTAAATGTAGGCTTTAAAGTGTGCATTTCAATTACCGTCTCACTTCCCACATTTTGTTGTGCAGGTGGTATAACTTTTTCATCTTTGTGACCAAAAGTTTCACTTGCTAATTGCTAGAATTTCAAATAAAGCAAGTTTGAAATAAGTTACAATTTAAGATTAGCATATAAAGACCTAGAAATTGCACATATAGAAAATTTTAAAGTAAAGTTTAGGACCTGAAAATGTGTAGATGGCTCATGAATTTGTCCCTGAGTACCAACCTGACCAATAGTCTCACTCCTATCAACCTGCACTTACATATATATGGGTGCATATATAAATTTATATAAACTCAAAAAAAGACCTAGAAATTGCACATATAGAAAATTTTAAAGTAAAGTTTAGGACCTGAAAATGTGTAGATGGCTCATGAATTTGTCCCTGAGTACCAACCTGACCAATAGTCTCACTCCTATCATCCTGCACTTACATATATATGGGTGCATATATAAATTTATATAAACTCAAAAAAAGACCTAGAAATTGCACATATAGAAAATTTTAAAGTAAAGTTTAGGACCTGAAAATGTGTAGATGGATCATGAATTTGTCCCTGAGTACCAACCTGACCAATAGTCTCACTCCTATCATCCTGCACTTACATATATATGGGTGCATATACAAATTTATATAAACTCAAAAAAAGAAACTTAGTACAAATTTAGTACAATTTTTTAAAACACACACCGGGGAATACTCAGGCATAGTAGCTGTCGATGGAGGATCAATGGAAGAAACACCTGAGCCAGGTGGTCGGTCAGACATGGGAACTGCCACATGACCTGAGCCTCGCTGCAATAGTAGTGTTTCACATAAATGTATGTATATAGTTATTTATTTAATTATACACAGTTTGTTAATTTAAAATATAATATTGATAAGTTTCAAAAGAAAAATTAAACTAGAATTAGATACATATGGTTTTAGGGTTAAGATATATTGGTTTACCCCGTAAGGTGTGCCAACCTCTACAGCTGTCGATGCAAAACTCAATGTATCAAATCGTGATGTGGCCCTAGAGCGACTTGAGATCTGTACAACAAATAATTTACAATTATATAAATTAATTCATTAAATTATTTATAAAAAATTTGATCTACGTTCAAATTATACACTTGAAATATTTAATAAAATGTGGTCAATGTACCTGTGTAGGATTATCATCCGAATATAGTAGATCCAAGTATGACTCCACTCCGGCTGTAGTTGCATCTGATGTGGATGTAAGAGCAGGACCATAACATGGTTGATTGCAATTTGTACACAAATGTGCCCCTGACAGGCCTGGGGCTCTATGCTGAGATGCATCGACTCCTCCATGATGCTCTCCACCACTGAATTCAGCTGCCATGTGGGCAGCTTGTTCAGTGAGATTGCCTGAGAGTCTACTCAATGCTCCTAATGTTGACAAAACTGACTGCTGCTGAATAGGTGCAGGAATCATGGGCAAAACAGGAGCAACCATAGGAGCAGGAGGAACAGGTCGATTGGGGTCAACTCGTGCCCCTGGTCTGTGTTGTGGCATGCCACGACCAACACCCTGAAAATCTCTCATATCAAAATAATTGGGTTTTTGACCCAATTGAAACTCCACCCATAATTTTCTCAAAAAATATAGCGGCACCTCACAATTAGCATGTGGTGGGTGATCAAACACCATCCACCACCGATCCCAAAAATGTCTCGAAATCCCCTCATGCGTACACCACTTAATTGATATTCTTTTTTTTGTTGCAGCTATAGGTTGATTAGTTTTTGGGTGACGAAAAAATGGGGCTAATGTTTGTTTTGTAATGTGGAGGTCATGGATGTCTTTATATGAAAGACCATCTGCATAGAATTGCCTCCTCTCCTCCCGCCAAAGCTGAAATCTATTTAGGTCTGCATCGATAGACCTAATAGAATCAATAATGGTTTGCATCGAAGATGCAAACTGAACCACATGCGGAGGCATCAAGTGAGTTTGATTATTAATCAAATTAATGTTCTCCTCAATTGTATTAATATTTTCATTAATGTTTTGCCGCAATCGGGCCTCATCAAATGGAGGGGGTGGGGGGTTTTGAGGTGGAGGGGATGGGGGGTTTTGAGGTGGAGAGGGTGGGGGTTTTTGAGGTGGATCATGGGGTGGGGGGTTTTGAGGTGGATCATGGGGTGGGGGGGTTTCATAAAGAATGTCATCTATTAAAAATTCATCTAGACTCTGGTCATCCATTAGATCTGTCTCCTACAAATTTTCAAATATGTAAATTCATATAAAAAACTTACAAATGTATAATTTCACAATTTATATATATATATATTGAAAACTTACAAACAAATATCTATAAATTTAAACTTAATCTAGAATAGATCTATAAATGATTTAGTTTAAAATATCTATGAATTCAGAGAGCACGTAATACTTGAAAATTAAACACATGCACAAGTTTATCATATAATATTCAATCAAATGATGATGCCTCATACCAATGTCTCCTTAAATTAATCCAACATTTCCCTAAAATATTATATTCTCCTTCCTACTTCATTCCTCTTTAACCATTTTTTAGAGGGTTTTTGAACTATAGAATTGGTATTTATAGATAAAATATGGAATAATTAGAAAAAAGATCTCACAAAAATTACCAAGAGGAAGTTATGCAAAAAATTACAACATAAAGCTATGTCTAAATTTTTAGATCATTAAA
Source organism: Cunninghamia lanceolata (assembly GCA_027924645.1). NCBI lineage: Eukaryota > Viridiplantae > Streptophyta > Pinopsida > Cupressales > Cupressaceae > Cunninghamia > Cunninghamia lanceolata. The sequence goes on along the minus strand of BSBN01000257.1, from coordinate 985,539 downwards.
TTCACAAAGTGGACAAGGTTGCAGGTTCTAGGTCCTAGTCATACACCAAGGTGTCACTCTACCTAACAAGGTCTTGTCGTATCATCATTTTTCTCAAAATTATAATGGAAGTTACATTTTGACACCTTATATATAGTCCAAATTTAAAAGTGCATGCCAAGTGTATTAGATTCCCATTTCTCTATTAATCAGGCTACTTCTAGCTTCTAAGTTAAGCTCAATTGTGATGGTGTGACATGAAGATGTCTACGTGATGCCCTGACATTATAGGTTCTAAGTTAAGCTCAATTTTGTAAATAGTATTTCATTTCTATTCATTTATTGCTCTTAACTTAGAAAAGTTATATTTTCTAATTAATAGCATTATACTCAATTTGCTAGAGCTATCATTCCTATTTCTCTTCCTATATTAACTCCAATTTTACTATAGGCTTCTCATGTGTCTCAAAAGAGCGGTATAGATTATGACTTAATCGAACATTGCATGCTACTTTTATACTACATTTATTACCAATACTACATTTATAACAATAGTGACCTTGTTAAAGACTACATTTATACCAATACTACAACATTGTATTCCAACAATATGAGTTACCTTCTGCTGAAGTGTAAAAACCCTAAAATATCATTTTGAAACCTTATTAAATGTTAATTTACAAACCCTAATATGAGAATTTGAAACCCTAAAATGTCATTTTAAAACTCTATTACGTGAATTTTCAAACCCTAATACATCATTTTGATACCCTAAAAGGTGAAAAGTGAAGCCCTAAACATCTACTTTAGAACCCTAAAATTTATATTTGAAACCCTAAATTGTGGATGTCAAGTTCCTTAAATTGTAAATTTAAAACTATAAAATGTGGATGTCAAGGGTAGAAGAATGTTTTCCTCAATATTTTTAAATGAACTAAGGGTAGGTGAAGGATCAAGGAATGATCCCAACTTCATATAAGATTGCACACCGTATGTCGATATGCATCTATATTAATCCATCTACTAGAATGGACCCAAAACTAAATGAGAATTAGCATAGGTCTACAGATGTCACCATTGCACTAGTTAATACATGTTGATGTTATCTAAATCATATTTAATTGTGAAACTAAAACAAGAGGAGAGAAAATTAAATGTTAATTTCCAAACCCTAATATGAGAATTTGAAACCCTAAAATGTCATTTTAAAACTCTATTACGTGAATTTTCAAACCCTAATACATCATTTTGATACCCTAAAAGGTGAAAAGTGAAGCCCTAAACATCTACTTTAGAACCCTAAAATTTATATTTGAAACTCTAAATTGTAGATGTCAAGTTCCCTAAATTGTAAATTTGAAACTATAAAATGTGGATGTCAAGGGTAGAAGAATGTTTTCCTCAATATTTTTAAATGAACTAAGGGTAGGTGAAGGATCAAGGAATGATCCCAACTTCATATAAGATTGCACACCGTATGTTGATATGCAACTATATTAATCCATCTACTAGAATCCAGACCCAAAACTAAATGAGAATTAGCATAGGTCTACAAATGTCACCATTGGGTGCTAGTTAATACATTGATGTTATCTAAATCATATTTAATTCTAAAACTAAAACAAGAGGAGAGAAAATTATTTATTGAAGTAAAATATAGATGCAAATTTGTTATTCCAAGTTTAAAGTTGTAGTGAATTTTTTTCAAACCATAGTGGACTATAAATTTATTTTTCATTTCTTACATGAAACTTATGGATAAGTTTACCACAACTGATAAAATGTACATTTAAATCCATGCATAAAATCTTATGGCCATAGTGCATCAAACGTGTTGGATAAACACTATCCTCAAGGGAAGCAGGTAAAACAAGTATATAACTAGAACAACACAGGCTATAGAAAACACATCCTCATTGGTCCATCATTTAAATGTATCATGAAGGTATCAAGGATGGAAGGATCACATGTCACAAAAGATTATCCAAGCTTCTAGATAGGTTGAATCAAAAAGGTATATATCACTATTTACATGCTCAAACCCTAATCAAGATATGATAGGAAAAGATAAACAAGGATGAATGCAAACCGTAGGTAAATCTATTTAAGAAAAAGATAAAAGTGAGAAATTAGATCTAAGAACTGTAATTAAAAAAAGGCCAAACTATTACTATAAAATCCTAGGTGATGGAATGTTAAGTTCACTAATAAATATAAAGGAAATCCATTTGACTATTACTGGATACAATTTCAATACATCTAACAGTTGTGTTACACAAAATGAACCCCTAGTCAATGATCATAGTGCCTTACACTTGAAGATGATTGGGGTCCATTAGAATTTATATCTTATAGTTTTGGTGAGTATCATGTGGATCTTAAAAGGCTTATGGTATTCCATTATTAAATACATATGACCAAATATCGTTCTATTTTAATATGGACCCTTAAATAATGTGATATTTCATAGAATGGAAAGAGTCTAGGAGTTTAATATGGTTCATATACATTACACTCAAGTGAAAACTATGGTCAGGTTCACAAATAAATGTAAAGGAATATCATTTAACTATTATTGGATACTTGTAATTTCGATATATCTAACAAGTAAGTGACACAAAATTAACCCCTAATCAATGATCATAATGTTTTACAAGAAGATGATTTGGGTCCATTAGACTTTATGTCTTATATTTTTGGTGATAGCAACCTTACTGGCATATTAGACAGAAACTTCTAATAGCCAACAATGACAGATATCAAAGATAGGGTATAGTGTTATAGCCAACAATGACATAAATAAAAAATAGGGTATATAGTTTTATATGATTCCTTAATATTCCTCTTGATACATTTAGTGTACCCTAAGTTAATCATCAACACTGAAGCATCTACATGCCTCCTCTTGATACATTTTCATCTTTAAACTTATCCCTTTTATCATTATATTACATATACTAATTTGGTTTTTTAGGGTTTAGGGTTTAGGTTTTTAGGGTTTGTAGGACAACATGGTTTTAGGGTTTATAGTTTGGTTTTTTAGGGTTTATAGTTTACGTTTTTAGAGTTTGCAGTACAACATGGTTTCAGGGTTTATAATTTGGTTTTTTAGGGTTTATAGTTTAGGTTTTTAGGGTTTGTAGTACAACATGGTTTTAGGGTTTATAGTTTCAGTTTTTTAGGGTTTATAGTTTAAGTTTTTTAGGGTTTGCAGTAACATGGTTTTAGGGTTTGTAGTAACATGGTTTTAGGGTTTGCAGTAACATACAATCACAAAATTCTAATAACAATTAAAACCCTTAAATAACAAATAAAACCCTAATTTTCATTTTCACCCTACAATTAGGAAAAAAAGCATTTAAAACAAGCTAAAGATAGGTAGAGAACCAACCTGGAAGAGCTCGAGGGTGACGAGGTGGCGGGAGGAGGTGAGAGGGCAAAAAAAACTCTATTGTTTTCCTTGTCTGGTCCTTGGCAACACGTACCCGTTTCTTGCTGTCCGCTGTCGCTGTCGTCCTCTGTGTGTGAAAATGAGCCCGCAGAGCTCTTTTTTTTAAAATATATAATTTTTGAAAATGGGTACCCGTTACTAAACAGGTACCCGTTTAGGCTCGGGTGCTCGTTACTAAACGGGTACCTGTTTAGGCTCGGGCATCCGTTCCTAAACAGGTACCTGTTTCTTTGAAAACGGGTACCTGTTACCGGTGGCATTTTTTTTGCCCGCGCGACTTCCCCTATATGTGGACCCAATTTCTTGTGGGTACCCTTACAAATAATTTGCAATTGGAAATAAGAATAAATTTACATAAGTTTGATAATCATAAGTCATAACATGAAGTATACTGCATCTGGAATTTGGTATTTGTCTCACAAGTCTCGACGAGTCTTCTACTGCAGAGAGAGCACATCATCCAAGTGCTTTTCCTCCAACCACAGACCAGCTGTCCCACACTCATCTTGTTAGGAATTGCATGCAGAAGATATCAATTTAATGCAAATAAAGATTAAACAGATGAATGAAAAATACATAGAAATAATAACAATGAGAGATAATTCTTAACGTGGTTCACCCAAACTCGGGCTACATTCACCAACAGAGAGTCCAATATTATTATCCAGCAAATCAAACCGATTACAACCAACAATCCTTGCAACTCAATACCGCTGCAAATGCTACAATACAATATCAACGGAAACCCTAACCCTTAGTCATTTTTTTCAAGACTTATGTCAGTTATGAAATAGGGGTTTTTATGTCAGCTAATAGAAAAATAACTCTCAATGCCTTTATAAAATAATAAAAGTCGTTTGAGGTTTCAAGGGCGCTGCCCCTCGACCCTACCATGTATCGCGACAGGGAGCGCGCCAAGGGTGCTGCCCTTGGACCCCGCAAGGGGTGCTGCCCCTTGACCCTGTCTTGGGGGTGCTACCCCCAAACCCTTGTTAAATAATTTGGGGGGAAACCGCGCTAATAAAAGTGGGGAAAATTTAACCTCCGAGTCTGATTAGGCTCCATTTAACAACACATCTTCCATTTGAAAGTGGCCCTACCATGAACACAAAGAGTATAGACATAAGGAACCAACTAGTTGCGATCTGAGTCCTAGAGTTGTGTCTTACATAACTCAATCGACCATACAACTCTAAACAATCTTCTAGCTAAGTATGATCATTTTGAGAAGTTATGCAATTTAGACACGATGAACCAACTAATGCACATAGAGACAAATGCATCACTTTGGCCAAAGTTTCTCTATAAATAGACGTTTGTAATAAATGTAGTCATGTGTTCACACACCTCTAACTCGACTTGGAAACTACAACATCCTATAGTTTGACTTGCTTGACTAGAATCTCTAAACATGAATTGTCTCGACTAATCTCAAATCCTAGTCAATCTAACTTAAAATTAATCCTTAATCTAGGATAAACGTAATATATGGGTTTAGATGACTTTAACCCTTCAGAGATTCCCTCTTTGCATACTTGCAAATACTAGGGTCTATGACTTCTTGTCATTCTAATGACCCAAAGATTGAGCACTCTTGTGTAATGTATCAAGTTTTGACTCTATCAAGAAATCATTTATTTTATCATAAGTGCTTCTTAGTCTCATCCTAAATTATACTTTTCTTACTCTATGGTTTCTTGACCATTCACCGTCGACCCTAAAAAAAAATAGACTAATTCAACGTTATAATTGATTTAAGAGTTTTCAAATTTTCTTAACCCTTCTGGGTCGAATCTAGGGATTTAACTTCTCTATCCCAACACATTGAAATATCAAAGACCCTTGTTTTCCAAAGGTAAAAATTTATAATAATAGAACATGGAAACGATAACCTCTAGTCTTCTCTTGACCACTTGGGCATTGTTTGATTTCACATTTCTCATAGCATGTATAAACATAGTATACGAGGTATATCCTCATTCATATAAGATCTCAATGAGTACTATCATTATCATAACTAATCTTTTGACTAAGTTCAAAGTTTCAACCTAAATAGGTTTGAGTCTAAAAGATAATATAATATTTTTGACCTCTTGGTCTTATTAAGTCCACCGACTTTTGATATAGGATAGGTTATGAACTCATATATAACATCCTTTGTATATCATGATAATGCTTATCATTATTTGAATAATGCATATGTGATATTGAATCACTATACTTAGGTGTTTTCAATGATATCAATATCATTTATATATATTCTATATAAGTGAATATCTATCACCATAACTTTTGGTTATAAACAATAAAACTTATACATATAAAACATTGGAAAATATGAATCTATCACTGTCTAAACTCTCTTTAATCTTATTCATCTCGACTCCTAGGTTTATAGCTAAGTTCTCACAAAGTTTAGTCTCTACATTTTATAAATATAACTTATCTAGTTATATCACTGTGGCAGTAATAGAAAATGGCCACTATACTTTGTATTCAAAAAGTGATAAAAGAAATAATCCTTTCTTTGCATTTTATATGCTAGATTTCTACACAGTTTTGGTGTTTTGATAGCTAAAAGAAACCTATGTTTACTTGAGTAAACAAAGTAAAATGACAAGTTTCTACAGACCGAAAGCCTCTAAGTAAATAATGTTATTCATAACACTTTTCCATGATTCTATGTCTATCAAAGCAACAAATTTTATAACATATACTCTCTATGGGTTTGATGATACAAATGATGGCATGAAAAGTTATCTACCATAGTATTCCTACTATAAACTATAGCATTCTATTGTTTATCCTCTGTGGTTTTATACTGCTATACAATGACATTTTTATTGTCTCTCTCTCTCTCATAAATTCAAACTCCATTATATCTTTGTGTGTGGTTTCATAGCTGTGATAAGACGGTGTTTCTCTATTTCATACGTATCTATGCAAACAAAGTTGCTATGACCATATTATCTCTACTTTGTATAATTCTATATACTTTGCTATAAGAAAACATATCTATATATGTTTATATAGAATGGGAATATCGCAGTTAAATATTGGAATTATTTGCTTATAATAGATATCCTTACCTCTAAGCGTCAACAGTTTCCCAAAACCTGAGCTCTTCCTTCCTGTTTGTCTCTCTTTCCCCACAGATTCTTGATCAGCAGTAGCTTTGTGTTTAACAATGTTTGTCTCCTAACTTGTAGTCTTCTTTGTGTCTACTAACTAAGCTATCTCCGCAGATTCTTCTTGAGAATAAAGCTCTGTGTTTTTAACACAGTCTTACACCTCTCTATGCACTTGGAGTGGCACATTCATATAGATCAGACCGTCCCCAATGCATGCATCTCCCTCATTAATATAGCCTTTTAAAAGGGTTTACTCTTCGTAACCACAACTTCCTCCTGCATCTCTACCTATTTACACTCTATGGTGGCATGCATAAATGATGGAGTTACTGGTCATGTAAAGACCACTCCTAGACTATTCGTAGAACTCCTCCTTTCTCTCTATAACCAACATGGAGGAAAGGAGTCGAGTGCCCACAAGAACATGAAGTGGTTTTGAATTAAGTTACAATAACACCACATTTCCTAAAATGCTCATCGGCAACAAAATAACTGGTTTAACTAATAGTTCATATTAAATAGATATTTAACAACAAAATATCGGTGTATACAATGTATACTTACGTTGTCCCTAACACATGATAAGATTTGAGAATGGGGTCGAGGTATTCTACCCCTCTCAAAATTGCTTAACGTCAAAATAGATAAATTAACATAATAGTATTCCAATCGGGAATTACCGATAATAAAGTAGTTTAACTACTAGTATTTATTTGTTCTAGTAATATAAAATTATATTACTTCATACAAAGAAATAACAACTATCAACCATTTCCTTGTCGACGGTCATGTTCTAACTTGACTTAGTTTTTGCCAATAACCTCAGCTTAATGAATCTAGTTGACAATCGACAATTTGTCAATTCTGAACCAAACTTAGACCAATTGGTGAAACATAACTTACCATACTCAATGAAGGTTCACTAAATTGTGAAAGCATGAGACTTAGATGGCAAACAATCTGTTCTTATCCATACGTCTATTCTCTTCTCTTTGATGATGCTCTCCCTCTCTTTCTCGGAGGGTGGAAAAACATGTTTCCTGGTTATAGCTTGCAATCCATAAACCTTATGAATAAATAATCATGACATCTTATAATCACATGTCTAAATTCTAATCATATAAACATAAACTCATGATATTATTGATTTATCCTGACATTTTCACATAATGTCAAATCATTAATTCATGCATAATTAACTACTAATTACGTGCAAGTAAAAAGTAAATCATAGTCAAAATTGGGGTGTGACAAAAAGTCTCCCTAATTCCTACACATGGAGCCCCATTCATACTTGTCACCACCTCCCAAATACACAACACCCAAAAATGCATGTCAAGATTTGAAATTTCCTTCTCCAAATAATCAATGAAACTTTCAATCATATCCTCAGCCCCCACCCACTCCTTCCTCCTACCCCTAATATTGATTTTCCTTTTCTCATCTATACCTTCGATTGCATTTCCCACCACTTGAGGAGGAGGCCATGAAAAATAGAGTATAATACCAAGGCCAAATCCTTCGACAAGATCTTTTCTTGATAGGATGCATTAGGGTAGCCTCCCAATTACTAAAAAAAAGCCAAACAAAAACCTACACTCCACTTCATTATTAAACATACCAATGCGTAATGATTATCTTAATGTCTCACAATCCCACAATATGCAATACTATTAAAGTAATTAACACTTCCTACATGTGAAGGTATCCTTAAATCCTTAGTTCCATTGAGGAAATGAAGTCCACCACAATCCACCCATTTCTCACTACTTTGCCACCTGTCAATCATACTTCACACCCCTTGTCATGTCAGTATATATATATATATTACTTGTAATAAATTATTATTATGAGTAAATGTTATTATGAAAAATTAATTAATTTTAAAACTTTTTATTTTATTAGTTATAAAACAAATTTTTATTTTCTATTATGTGGGTTATATTAATTTTTAATTTTTAATTTTTTTGATATGTTAATTATTTATTTTAATAGTTTATCTTTTAAAATGTTAGACTTTTGGTATCTATTTACACTATTGCATGTTCCTTAATGTTATTATAAACCTCTAATCTAAAAAATATTCAATAATATTATATTACTACATTTAATTCTTTGTTATTTATATTAGTTTTTAAAATGTATTGCATAAAAAGAAAGATTTGAGAGACCATCAAAATTATATATAAAATTTTACATATAATTAATTCTATAATTTTATCTGAGAGTTGAACATTTCTTTTGAGAATTGTCATGACTTCAAATACTAATCGAATGTTTGCTTGTTTAAATTTTAATTGAATGTTACTTTTGAAAGTGTCCAACATCAATTTAGTAGTTCTTTTTATGACTAATGGCTATATTATTTTTTATAAACTAAAAATAGAATAATAACACTAATCACAAAAAAGGGGCAGGTGGTGGAAGGTACACCCTTAAAGTGTAAGCAGGATCAAGCCCAAACAATAAGATGACACAACAAAACAAAGTCTAGTGGGGCCAAGTCCAAACATCAAGAACCAACAAAGTGCCAAACAATTAGAGCTACACCATCAGGGGGATCACAGTCCTCTAGTTTTCCACATATATCAAAGGGGTGGAACCATCAATAATTGGTTCCCCACCAATAAGAGCACCCTTCTCTTCTTAATCTTCATTTGTAGGTTGTTGGGCACAGACAAGAGAAATTGACAAATCTAGCCAGGAGGAAACTTGCCAAAATCTAGCCAAGCCAAAAAGCATCGTGCCCTATGAAGAGGCCGATAACAAGTGAGAAGGCTAAGACCATCCATGGGCAACACAATCCTTGGCTTGTCTGGAAGGTGGTTGAGAGCCATGTGACTTGGAACCATTATCTCCTTTGGTAGGCTGACTATGTCCATGTCTACACCCACATGGAGGGGAGTGACCCCAGTGGGAGGCAGAAGGAGACAAAAAAATCACAACCATAAAAGGGGCATTCGTCTAGTGATCTAAAAGCACCTACAAATGAGTAGTTCTTCAAGTGCAACCTTGTTTGCTTGCACCTAAATTTGCATAAGCACATTGGAGCAAATCATAGCTTTGGTATAAAGCAAGAAATGAATATCAACTACACAACTAGTAAAAATAGAGAATTTTGTCTTTTTAAATGCTAAAAAGAATCTCCACCCTAAAATCATGTCAGATCTAGGTAAATTTAAAAAGGAGGCCTGCAGGGTTGATCTCTTAGCAAAACCATATTGCATGAAAATGGGTCAAGCCTAAATGGCTTGAAGAAGTCACGATTCCAACTATAGGCGTCTTGGGCTTTGGTACAGAACCAAAAAAGGTGCTTGAAAGTCTTAGGTTGTTAGGTGAAAGTTCAAAGTTGTGTCCCACTTTTATAAAGGAAATGACCAACATTGATTTAACTTTTTAACTTAAATCACTAGAAAGTGGCATATATGTTTTGAATTTTGAAATAATATAAACTAATGAAATGTAGATTTTTTAATGCATTTTATGTTTGTATTTTTTTAAACAAATACAAAATTATTTGAATGTATTTTTTATAAAATTTCAACACTATAATTTAGTTGCTGATAAAATGTTGAAAAAATGTCAAAATTAAGCGAGATGTCACTTTTTATATAGTAAATTTTATTTTTACATTTTTAAATAAAAAATTTAGTGCATGGATTAATTTTTTCCCTATTTTGAAAATATATTTGTAAATAAATCTTGAAAGTTGTGTGTATTAAAATTATAATTGTTTCAACAGGACACAACTTTTTGTCTTACCTATTTATCCAAAATAGAAAACAATTATAGTGTCTTGACATGGAATTTGTCCTCTAGTGCATCATATTTTTTATTTTTTAATAAGATTTAATATTTTTTTATTGAGAAGATAATTTCAACTCTATATTTTGAATTGTTGACCTATTTTTAGTAAAAATTAAAAAGAAAATATAAACACTAATTAAAGTATTTAAAATATATATTTTTGAAAACTACACTTATAGATCTACAAAAGGGTATGTTTAGATTATTTTAAAAATATTATTTATGTCAGTAGGAGTTGTGAGAACATTAAAATTTTAAATATTTTTTTATAAATTGGCCCCAAAGTGATGCTACATATGTATCTGGTGGACACTTCTAGCTGGAAAAGTTGTACCTTAGATCTAATTTGGCTAGAATGAATCTAGCTAAAATATATGATTGATCAAAATTAACTTTTAGTTGGAAATGCTTAAATTCATTTGTGCTAATAAGTTGGTCTGAATTGGAACACAACTTTGAACTTTCACCTTGCCCACAAAATGGACAATAGGGATTGATAACTCCCAGATGAGACAATTTCGATCCAAGTTAGGAGGCCTTGATAAATAATGCACCATGCAAAATGAGAAAGCTTGGGTTCAAGAATAATAGATTACACAGTCTGAAATCTATGATGTCAAGTGCCCAAAGAAGACTGGAGGTGCCAATAATGATTTAACTAAGCTACCATGGGAAGATGAGACCTGTAAGCCACAAATACCCCTTGCAAGGCCTCTAATTATGAACATTTGGTGTATCAAGATACCATTTCCAATCCTTCCACTAGGGATTAAAAATCCTTACCCCAATTTTGTGAACCATGCAGGAAGGAATGCAAACAATAACTATTTGGTATGTCTCATAATCCTAGTTGGTAAGCCAAAATTTTAGCTTAGCCTTAGGCCAAGATAGAAAATTCATGGTGACTTTGTTGAAAAGATCTAGACATGTTTTTGACTCCTCTATTATAAAACTCCAAAGTTTGAACCCAAGGGGTTTTAGCAAGAGGTTGGTCTTGACAAGAAAGAACTGATGGCCACTAGATAGACTATTGATTAATAGAAAGACCATTGCATAAATCATCACCAACCCACAAAAGATAAGTCTTGATGGATTCTCAAGCCTTCTAGATGTTTTTGATAACAAATGTGCCTTGTATTTGACTGGGCTCCTTCATAATGAGGAGAGTATGGAGCCTAAGGCATTTCCAAGCTTGATGCCCAGATGGCACTCCAAAGGAAATACAATGCCAAATAAGGACTTTTGAAGCTTCCTCACCTTCTAGGGCCCCAATAATCCATTTAGCACAAAGTGCTAAGACTTGATGGTAGATAGAGAGTAATAATAACCCCCCAGAATCATGGGGGAGACATCAATATTCCCAAACCACATAGTAGCCTCTATACTTGGGGGTAACTTTGATCCACCCTTTCCATCCACTCCATATTGTCCTTCACATCACTTACGATAGTCATTTTGCATTTATTCACCTCCATCTCTTTTTGACCTTGCTAAGGACTTGGACAAAGTGTTGGCTCATGCTTTAGAAAACAACTTGATTCTCTCTAGTGTGCATGGTTGGCATCATGACATGTGCCCTTCTATAGCATAATTCTTGGAAGTCATTTAAGGACATAATGTTACACAAGCATGGTGATTTAATAACAAGAAAGCAAGAAAAACTTAGACGCTGTCGTTGCATCCAAACTTCACACTAACACATCTCAAACATGGACAAATAATCAGACATTTCAAGCACAACCAATCAACTCACATAGGTTTCATCCTTTAGCCATGGTGTGGCACCTTGTTCAAAGTTAATCAATTATACATCATTACAACTTTGTTAATCCAATCGAGGTAGAGCTTATAGTAGTAAAAGAATTAGCAAAACAACATGATCAAGTGCTTGTACAAGCTTTTTGCATTGCATGCATAGTTGTGCACACTCAAACAAGGAGTCATGCTTTAAGATATTGCAAATGATACTTTGAAGTACATTAATAAACACATTGTAGAGCTCCTCTAGTAGACAACACTTACACATGATAATGAGGCAACCATTTTAAGTAATTGAATAGACTATTGTGCACACTATATGACTAATAATTGAATACTTGAGTCCCAAAGAAGAGGATCATTAGAAATAATTTTCCATCAATATAGTATATGTCAGGACCTATTTAACATCCATTGTTGCACATTGGAATGATTTTGTTCAAAACATAGTATTAGTAAATGTGCTTGAGCTTGCCCAGGTTGTATGATTGATAAATTCATGATTGGGAGTGTGTAGTTTTGAAGTTTGTTTGTTTGGGAATTTTATGTTTTTTGTTTAGTTTGTTGTATCATTTTTGGTGTTCTAAAGACAACACATATTTTTGTTGGAAAGATGTTAGCACCTTATTATAGTTATTGTCTAAAATGCCATATTTAACACCTAATTATATAGATAGCAAGCACATGATTTATAAGCAACTCATAGTTGGATTTAAATCAAGTTTGCTCTATAGTTAGATTATGCATGATTCTAAACATAGGCTAGGTGGTGCTAGGATACATGTACCTATATATACCCTTGATACGGCATATGGATACATGCATGTGATAATAATATACACAAATACAAATATCATTTATGTTGAATATTGATTGAGTGATATGTTCTTGTAGCTTGTGTGTGTGATTTCTTAGTATTATAGATAGGGTCTATCACATGTAGCACATAGAGCAAAGAAAGGGGTAAAGAACTCAACATGCTTTAAGTGAGACATAGAGATATGCCAGTACATTTGTAGTCTTAAGTGCTTAGGTATTGGTCTTTACAAGTAATCATAATATGGATAACATAAAAAATTTAGAGCATGTCAAGAACATTGTATATGTGGTGAAGAAGATCCTAAGGAAGGCATGGAACTTAGGATGTGTGATTCCTATATGTTGTTAGATTGATCAAATGGGGAGTTCAATCGGATTGCCTATTGTTGTATAAGCCTTGCACAAGTGAACTCTCTTTGTTTTTGTAACTATGTTTGTTTGGTAATACATCAAAGTCATGTGGTATTTTCTTGTTGGGTTTTTTTTCAAAAGCATTTCCTGAGTTATGTCTAATGTCATCTTGTGTATATGCTTTACTATTATGTTGCATTATGGTTTCTACAACCTATTTAGCATAGTTTATCTCATAAAGTCTATATGCAAGAAGCTAGTATCTGTTCATCAACATTAATGGAATTTCCCAACACCTACCATAGTTTTATATAAAATTCTAAACATTTTTTAAAATGGATTTCTTTTATGAAAATTAGAAAAAACTCAACTTATAATTGACTCCGCCCCCTCCCTTGTGACTATTTGAGTTTGTACTCATTTGATATACTCAGAAACATTTCCTCAATGATGTGATTTGTTGGGTCTCCTCTAAGCTCTCTCTCAAGTGTGCACATGCAATGAATTACCCTTTAACCCTTTTATATATGGTAGGGGGTTATTTAATTTTTAGCACACCCTTTTACCAAAAATTTTCCCTAATCAATTGTACATGACACAAGATATTATTTTTCATGATTATCTATCTTATTGGCCATGAAACTTATCATTTGCACATTTCAACATCAATTTTTCATGAGAGCATTTATTACGATGGTTATTTCATGAGACATACTTACACATGTATTATGCCAGTTCATGGACAATAAATATTAGAAAACTTGATTGATAGGGGTATTGTACAATGATATTATCTATTATTAACCACTTTCCAAAATGCAATACAATTTTTGGGATTAGTCTCTTTACAATTATTTTGGATTTTATAGACTTTCAAGGTCATTTTACAACTATAGGGATATATGATATTCAATTACTGATAATACATTCTAATTTTATTAAAGGCATAGATTCACATATTATTCAACTTCGGGGTGTCATTTTTAGTGACTATACAATTATAGGTTTACATATGCTTTTCAAATTCAGTGAGCTTGTAGCTTTGACATTTCTTATGGCTCCTCCTCCTTGTCCTAGTTGATTCTCACCTACATTCCATATTGCTATATTATTGACCTTGGGTGATCCCATCCTTGTGCTTTTATCCTTATATCTTATGAATTACACTTTTATATCTATGCTTACACACTTACACTTACATTCTGCTATCTAGTATTCTAGATAATCCTTCCTCGTTCATTATCCTCACCATTGTGGGCAACATCGGGGACATTTGATCACCCTTTGATACATGTGCTTACATGATTAAATGTTGCTATCTTATTTACTGCTTATCATAAGATGATACTATGGCATTTTTACATTCCAATTGAGCCTTGATGATCATATCTTTTACTTGTCGCATGATTATTGTGCTAATATGATCATATCTTTCACTATCTTTTTTTCTCCTTTTTTCCAATTCATTGCATACTATGCATGCAACCAATTGAATGGGACATATAATATCATTACCAATTTTTGATGATTATGATTACCACAACTATCTCATGGTTATGTTGCCTCCTTTGTAGCCTTACACAACTTCATGTTGGCTCCTTCATAGCCACACTTTATGTAAGATCCTTCAAACCATATATTAGTTGTTGAGAGAAAGCTTCTGGATTTGACTGTGTAATTGTTTTTCCTCAACGTTTCGGGTCACACTCAGTGAACCATCTTCAGGAGAAAGGAGAGCATGAGAGCAAATCCAGAAGCTTTCTCTCAACAACATCATGGACTGTGGAAAAATAATGAACACCATATATTAGTTTCTTTGTACATGCTTCTTCACATCTGTATACCAGTTTCTTTGTGCAGGATCATTCACAACCATATATCAATTTCTTTATGCAAGTTCCAAGTCACAACCATATATTAATTTCTTTTTGTAGGCTTCTTTTCATCCCTATACAAATGCATGCCCATGGTGATGGCTCCTTCATATCCCCATACAACTTCATGCTAATTGTGATGGCTCCTTCATAATCCTAGACATAAATGCAACTCTATACAAATTCATGCTCATTACAGTGGCTCCTTCACAACCCTATACAACTTCAAGGTGATTGTGATGGCTCCATCATAGTTCTACATCTCTATTTTCACTTTCTTTTTGTTCATTGACATTATTAAGCAGTTATTATTAATGACTAAATTTTAGATTGTTATCAAATGCTACTCATGAAATTTTATTCCCATAGATATGAAGATGGATCAATCATTAAGAGGAGCACATGCATATCCTCATCCATATCTATATCCTTTTTATATGTGCTTGTTATTTACTTTCATGTTGACTACTTGTTTACTTTGACATACTTAGTTCACATGCAAGTCAAAGTTGGGGGAAAATGTAAGGATGAAAAATGTATACCTAGAACTTTTCCTTATTCATTTTGGATTCACTTGTGCTCCTTTACCCCAAATGCAATGATTAGCATACAAGCATGGCATATTTTTTTGTAAAAGTTGTTGGATGGTACAATTGTTAACTAAACTTAATTCAATGCATCCCGAGGATCCAAATCCAATCTGCATTCTTGTCATTCTTGTCTTGGATCAAATCCCTAGGTGTAGTCTTGACCTTGAAACTTTTAAATTTAAATTTAATTACGGGACCAAGTCGACCCCTTTCCAACTAGGCATTACTTACTAGCTTGAGAATGAAATATTCGAGTTTACATGGTAGGGTGTTATATATTTAAGGATAAAATCTATTTTATTTTAGAGATCCATGGAGAATGCAATTACACATCACATAATCATTACAAGAGCATAGCATAAGCATTTACAAATTGATAAGAATGAATTAGTCTTTTCCATGGCCACTTGAAGTGTATTTGAACTTGTCAAAAATGTTGAATTAATCCATAGGTTTGACTAAGGTGAGATGTGGGGAGTTAGGTGCCTCCCACACTAAGCACAAGAAATTCTAGCGATGTTTATTAACATGTCATCATGTTCATATAACCATGGTGAATAAAATTATGAAGAAATCAAGTCACAGTTTCAAAGCCATAGTAGAAGGTTGAAGTTGTAGAAAATGTTCAAAAATATAAATGTGCGGATCACATATGTAGTTGTAGGATTGACCTATTACAAACAATAATTGAATGGAATGGTCTCTTAGGATTTGCCTGATACAAGTCTAATTACTAGATGCATAGTTCAAATCACATAATATCATCTAGAACAAAATATTATTCATCTTCTTAAATCTAAAACCCTAACCCTCTTTGCTAATTTTAATTAGTTAATATATTTGATTAAAGTCATTATTTTTGTTATACTCTTGTTGCTAAACTTGCCAGTGTAGTTTTATGGCATTTGCACTATAAGTTTTGAGAGTTAAGACTTAAAGTAATCTAAATAATTGAGTGTTTACTATAACAAGAACATTTGCTTAGAGATATTAAACACTTTACCTAGCCTGGAATTTATTTTCAACCATTGAATTATTTATTAATCAACAATATATCAACCATTGATTAATAAATAAATTGAACTATCCAAAATAAATCATGCACTGGGTAACGTTTTTAGTTTGCATGTGCATATTACCCCCCAAAATAAAGTTAGAGTTGTTTAATCAATAGGGCATTATAAGGTGTAGATTCATTGATATCATAGAGTCTTCCTTTTATGGTGTGAGATTTTTGAAATGTTTAGTCCATGCATGCATTGACCAACTGTGCAGATATTCATAGACCCATAATTTAGATAAAATAATTAATTTTATGGTTAGCCCAAGTTAATAATTTCTTCTATATAGGAAGACATTTGTTTTAAAAGGAAGGATTTGCCATGGTAATTTATGTACTTAGCTAGTATTTACTAGGATTCTAAACAAGTTTCTAGTAATGTACATAAATTCGCCAAGAAAATTAATATTTAAAAAAAAGGAAGGATTCACCATGAAAAATAATGCACTTAGCCATAATTCACAGAGATTTTATATAAATTTTTAACGGTTTTTCTTAAAGTTATCATTGTTAATAAGGTTATTCTCAAGGTGATGGAATGAGCTTATGACATTAATGTTGTGAAGTATACCTTTGTGTGATTATTAAGAGCAAGGGGGTAGGATGGTCTAGCAAGTATTGTGATTACGTATGATGGCATGTGTGGAGTGTTTTGATATGGCTTTGGAGAGTAGGGATTTGGTAATATTTGGTTGGTATGTACGGTATGTGCTTACTCTTTTTGGCTATAGTGGTGATGTCTAGTTTGCATATTAGCATTGGAAGATGACATGATAGATGAAGTGTAAAATTATAAGGGACCCTTGTAAGAAGGTTATTGTCTCTGACCAATGTCTCCTTTCCATTTTTGCATGTGAATTAGAAGCAACCTTGGAGTTCATGAAGGTGGTTCTTACAGAGGATGACCTAGGAGTAAGGGGTTTGTTGCACCCAAAATAGATAGTGAGGCATGGTTTTATGGAGAAGTTATATGTAGGAGTTTTGAATGTGGCCATAAGAGTAAGTTTATTATGCATGTTCCTCTTTGCTCAATTCGAGGGCATGCTCATGTTGTCTGCAAGAATAATTATGGGAGAAGAGGAAGTGAAAACAAAATCTGGGAATGATAGGAAGGTGAGGAAATGACACCAATATTGGAGAGCAAAATTCCTATAAAAGGAGAATTGTCTTCTAAAGGTGCATTTCCATGATTTAAAAAAGGTTTACATGGTCTCTATTTCACACATTCCAATAGAAGACATGAACTATCAAGTGACCATTCCATTCCTCAATTTTATGGGGATAAGATGCATTTGGCAAGGAAAAGGCCCAATAATTGTAGAGAGGTATTTGCCTCAATTCCCTTAATACTCTTGCTTGAATGGGAGATGTAGTGGTGGAAGAAGTGGGAGTGAAGGATGATGTCTTTGCATTTGGAATGGGTTATTGGTGTATGCATTGAGAAGAAGGGTTCACTGGATATGCTATTTTTTGCATCTAGTTATGTGGTCTCTACCTGTACATACTTGATGGCCCTCTAGTCTATGGTAGGTCTTATAGCTTCAGGGTTTACATGTAGTAATATTGCATGAATTTTGTATGTTTGTTCGATGGCTAGTAGTCATATCTATATAACTATTTAGGGGGCTAGTATAGTGCAATTATCATCCTTGTTTTGTAAGGTGCCATACTATTTTTAAAGAACTTTTTTGAATATATTGTAAATGATTATCTTTAAGGGTAGAAGCCCCAATACAATCTCCACTATATTATCTAAATAAATATATAAATGGAGTGATTATTTTCTATCAATGTCAATATTTGTTCTTTGAATGTCAACAAACAAATATGTTAACTTCAAAATTTGAATAATTTTTTTTAAGTTTTAGTTGCAAGTTTTAGAAAAAAATGGTTAGCTATGACAATCAAAATTTGCTAGTCCCTTTAACTACTTATTATCATCTACGCTTTCACACTTATTATAGTGAGAGGGACTAGTTGCTACATGATACTTATTAAACAAGTTGCTCTTGCAACAAGAAAAGTTGGGGAAAACACACTTCCAAGGTTCGATGAAGACGCACATATTTAGACTATTAATAATGGAAGTCTTCAAGTGGCAAAAGATGGTAGAAATGATATGGTTGAACCCATATGTACTTGTACATATTTAAGGATGACCCCATAATTGTTCTAGAGTAAATTTTGTTGTCTCATTTGTAAAGAAAATAGGAGGAGGAAAGACTACCTCATAAGAGAAATAACACAAATAAAGAGCATTTTGAACATGTTGAGAAGGTGTTGTTACTTTGACACATGGTTATGTTGAATGTAAACTCCTTATTAAAGGAGTTAGACTTATAGAAAGACTTGTTAATCAAAGGACCACTCACAATATTAGAATTCACTATATAAAACTAAAGACACCAATTGTTTTCATTTAAAAAGCGACCGATATCACAATGTGAAAGAAAAATGATACCCCTTAACACGATTCGACATACAATTTTTTACATTCCTGCCTCACAATATTCTCGTGGACTGCCACCTCTTGAACTAGCAGTTGTCTAAATTCCTAAGAACGTCCCTCTTTAGATCCCTTTGACTCTGTTTTTTAAGAATACCTTACTACCAAAGAACGACTTAATTTAGCGTTCGATTAACGCTCAAATTATCTGCACTTTGGTATTCTCTGTGATTGGAAATGGGAAGAATGCAATTCGTAGTGGGATTGGCCATAACTCTATTATTTGGAGTCGCTGAATGTGTTCAATTCGATGTTCGCCAACATCTCGGCACAAGTACCAGGTATTTTATCCCTCTTTTAATTATTCTAATGTTTCTTTTCATTTCTTTTATCCAGTATAATGGGGTTGATTGATCAAATTGATTTCCTCAAGTTTAAGTAAAGGTCAATAATTGTTGCCAAGAACAGATCACCAGGTTAGTTAAACGAAAAAATTACCGTAGTTATTGATATTTCGAGTTCTATTCTGAAATCCAAAAATTCCAACACAGGTTTTAAAAATAAAAAATTAGTTTAGGCTATTGGGGTACTTATCAGAAGCTTTGGGCAGAACGGAAGTAAATGAGGAACATATTAAGTAACATGTGAAATGGGGAGCCCTCGTCAAGGTGTATTATAAAAGCTATTTCTGGTGAAATGAAGTAGGTAATTATAGTTTCAGATTTTATGGTTTATTTGCTGAGTACAACAGACAGCAAAAATAATATTGGCAAATTCTTGAAATAATAGTTAAGCTCTGGGCTTCTGGTTGAATTTCCCAGTTGTTGGTCAGGTGGTCAATCCAGATGTGGTCTGGTGTGGGCATTTTATGAACTGCAATTCCAAGTCACTGTGTTTTTGTTGTTACTTTGTTTTTATCCATTTTGGGCTGGTTAGATTCAGGGGCAACTGCTAAACCGCGCTTATTGGGACCTCCCAGAAGTTTAATGTTGGCATATATAGTGTAGGTTCCAGCTTCAACCCTGAGGCAAAGTTGTTCCTTCGATGTGATATGATTCTATGAGAATTTAGAGGTCCAATGTTGCATTAAGGGAAAATATTTGCAATGTAACAGTTTTGAATCTCGATTTCTTAGTAAAAACCCTTTTACTGATATGATTTACTTACATTTTGGTGGAAATGGGTAGAGGTGGCCTGCCCAATCAAATTGTCTTGTATTTCATTTGTGTCTGGGAGATTCCACTCTCCAAAGCAGTGCTACTTTAATGTTCTGTGTGGAAGATTGTTCTGGGAAATGATCCAGAAATTGCCAACTTTTTATAATATTATGAGCATGTTGATAGGTTCTGTGTATCATAAGAAACTTCCAGACAGTTTTCTGTGTAAATAACAATCTTAGTACAGGCACTAATTTGAACGTTGTGAATCTACAAGATGGCTATTGATCTCAACTAAAAAGCAAGCCTAATCCTAACATTATCTCAAACTTTGTGAAGATTTGCTAATTTGTAATGTTGTTACACGTTCAAATTTATAGAAATAATCCATATTTAAATTTTTGTACTGGAAATGGAACTACAATAAGTTAGAGATATTTGGTGATAGGATATACATACTAACAATGAGATAGAGGTTATGAATGATAGATGATTATATATTTGATTTCATACTTCTAATACCCTGGTTACATACTTATAAACCTTCTCTTGTCTTCAAGATGCCTTGCCTTCTTGATTCCTTGTCTAATCTATTGTTCTTAAAACCTCTGGTTGTAGCAGGCTATGTCCTAGATAGTCATGCAGATCTTAAAACTATCGTGTTCTTGTTTAATGATGACCCTATATATGGAGATTAATTATCAATTTATCATTTATATTTGTGAAAGCATTCCCTTATAGCAGGTTGGCCGGCTTTGCTTACACATAACTTCTATGATTTGGTTTAATTTTCCATTAAAGCTATCTATGTTACTAAATTAGATGACAGACGTGGAACTGACTTATTTTAGGGGAAAGCACTTGTTCTATCAGAATGCTATTCCTGGTAATTGAATGCATGCTTTGTCATACTTTTGAAAATGCATTTGGTTATCATTGTTTTTGTAAAATCAAATCTCTTATAGCAGGTTGGTTGGTTTTTCTTATATATTTATTGTTTGGTCTAATTTTCCTTTAAAGCCGGTTATGTTGCTAAATCGGATGATACGCATGGAGCTCACTTATTTTAGCGAAAGCTATTGTTCTATCAGGATGCTATTCCTGGGACTTGCACACATGCTTTGTTATACTTTGAAAATGCAATTAATTGCTTCATGGTGCAGAGTAGGATGTTTAGGGGTTGTGACAATTTTGAGTATCTTGTTTTCCTTTAAAGCCCTTCTTGTAGGCTTGTGTCAATATGGCATCCTAATTGTAGAGAGGAAAGTTGCATATTGGATTTATCAAAACTCCTTTCCATGGTGGCCAAATTTTTTATGTGTATGAGAGTGTTTGGGGTCCCCTGTGTCTAATGCTTGTGTTGGAGCCTGAGCCTCCCAGCTCAAAATATTATAAAAAGCTTGCAAAACTTCTTAGATGTTATGATGGGATAAACAGCTTCAACAATTGCTGATTTGAAATTTTGTGGGTCTGCTGGGACAAATTTTGTGGTTCCGTTGGGACAAGTTATTTAGGTCCGCTCGGGATAAATTTTGTGCAATGAAGGATTTTCAGTCAATCATAATCCTTTTCTCTGAGATCTTGTAAAGAATTATCAATGTTAAATCTGCTTGTAAGTTCAGTTTACTAATTAGTATGTTCTTTTATTTCTTCTCTTCAAAGAAAGAAGGAAACTAATATATAAAGAAAGAGAAATTTTATTTATGTCCATTGATGGCCAAAACAGGTCAATGAGACCTTGAAAATAGATTCTGGACTAATAGAGAAGTACTAGGGTAGAAGGAGCTTGAATTTCACGAACGGTGAACAGAGTAGAGGAGGTAAACCTAAAATGGTTAAGCCTTGTCCCAGAGGGCACAGACATGGTGCAAGTATAGATAGCTCTGTGAACGAAGGACCACCCAAACAAAAAAATGAAATTGACGAAGAAGATCCTGTAAGAGGCAGCGAAAGGAGCCAAACATATCGCATGTTTAAAGGACTCAAACTGGAGATCTAACAACACCATCATCTATCACAATTAAAGGGTCCAAACAGGTTTGAGAATTCACATAGAGGAATGTCCAGGGTTGAGAGGGCCAGACTAAGCGATCGGAGTACTCCCTCTAGCGCTACTCTTAACATATCCATTGGTAGTACAGGATTGCGTGGTAGTACAGGATTGTGGCAAAAGGGGCTGGAAATAAGCAGCTACTACATAAAAATATGTCATGTTTTCCTCCCTGTTTTTTATTTTTATAGAAAAATAAAATATTCATGGGATCACTAAGTTCACAGATATCTCCTTAAAAATTGCTTTAAAGCCTTTTTTTTTTTGCTGTGTTTCTTGGGCAGAAAAATTGCTTTGAAAAATTGCCCTTTTTTATTTTGTCCAACTTCTTTTTTGTTTCCACTGATTTTCTTATTTTCAATTTTATTTTATTTTATTTTATCTTTTCCAATTTCTTTTTTATTTTTAGTTTATATTTTTTTCAATTTCTTTTTTAGTTTTTATTTTTTATTTTTTCCAAATTTCTTTTTTTGGTTCCATAGTTTTTGTGATTTTCTTATTTTCAATTTTTTTTTTTTTTTTTTTTTTTGTTTTTAATTTTTTCCAATTTATTTTTTAATTTTTATTTTTTCTATTTCTTTTTTAATTTTTAATTTTTAATTTTTATTTTTTCCAATTTCATTTTCAAATAAACTATGGAAAAGCGATATCCCTCGGCGTACTTTAGATATATATTTTTAAATATAAATATACTAGTATATATAAGTTTCTACTTTATTTTTACGCCGAGAGGCGTTTCTACACAACACGGATGGGAGCTGAAAGATTCTGGAATTTCTATGTAAACTTATAAGATTCCAATCTAGAATCTTTATTAAAAACAAAAATAAAAACGAAAAAAAAATTAGAAACTAGAAAAAACAAAAATTGGAAAAAATAAAAAATAAAAACCAAAAAAGAAATTAGAAACTGTTGAAGGAGAAAAAGCTAAGATAACCACAAAAACTATGCAACCAAAAAAAATTGGAAAAAATGAAAAAAAAAATTGTAAAAAACAAAAAAAAAAAAAATTGGTTTTTATTTTTGATTTTGTCCAATTTCTTTTTTTTGTTCCTGATTTTCTTATTTTCAATTTCTTTTTATTTTTATTTTTTATCTTTTCCAATTTCTTTTTTAGTTTTTATTTTTTATTTTTTCCAATTTATTTTTTTTAATTTTTTCCAAAAAACTATGGAACAAAAAAAGAAATTTGGAAAAAATAAAAAATAAAAACCAAAAAAGAAATTGGAAAAAAAAAAAACTAAAAACTAAAAAAGAAATTGGAAAAGATAAAAAATAAAAAAAAAAAGAAATTGAAAATAAGAAAATCAGTGGAACCAAAAAAGAAATTGGACAAAATCAAAAATAAAAACCAAATTTTAATTTCTTGGTTTTTTTTTTTTTACAATTTTTTTTTTTTTTTTTTCCAATTTTTTTTGGTTCCATAGTTTTTGTGGTTATCTTAGCTTTTTCTCCTTCAACGGTTTCTAATTTCTTTTTTGGTTTTTATTTTTTATTTTTTCTAATTTCTAATTTCTTTTTTCGTTTTTATTTTTGTTTTTAATAAATATTCTAGATTGGAATCTTATAAGTTTACATAAAAATTCTAGAATCTTTTAGCTCCCATCCGTACTTGAATGTAGAAACGCCTTTCAGTGTAATAATTTTTAAATAGTTGTAAAGTAAAATAAAATAAATGTAACTTTTAATTTTATTTTGTAAAAAGCCACCATTCATTATTTTTGTAATTCTTTTGTTTTGTTTGTAAAAAATGTAGTAAATAGTTATTTTTTAATAGTTTCATTTGTAGACATTAATATATTTTAAAATTTTGATGTCTTTGTATTTAAACAATAAATACTAACTCTTTTACAAAATAAGATAGTTATTTTTTAATAGTTTCATTTGTAGGCATTAATATATTTTAAAATTTTGATGTCTTTGTATTTAAACAATAAATAATAACTTTTCTACAAAATACAAATTAATTAATTTATTTTTTTTAGGCTGGAGGAATCGGGTAGCCCCCCTATAAACTGTAGTGTGCCTGATAAACTTTTTTTATGACCGGTGATACTGGCACGACACGCCTTCCGGTACCATGAGGATGGGGGGGGAGACTGGACCTCGTGACCTTTACCACAACAGAATTTTGTAGTCAATCGAGCTAGGGCCCCCGCCCCAATTAATTTAGTTTTTCCTTGTTCATGTTGAAAGAGTTAATTCTTTCCATTATGTGAGAGAAGGAATGAAGTGAAAACTATTCTATCCATGAAGAACAAAATTGAACTTTGATGGCACTGCAAGAGGGAACCCTAGAATATCTGATGTAGGATGTTTGATTCATGATACAGACGGAAGACTCATGGGAGCAACATCAAAAAGACTTAAAAGAGAACAAATAATGAAGTGGAAGCACATGCCTTTGTCCTTGACCTACAAATTTGCCACAAGTATGATGTAAGGAATGCAGAGATGGAAAGTGATTCAATTAATCATAAATACTATAAGAAAATAAAATTTGGCCAATTAGAAAATAAATAATATGTTACAGTTAGCTTAACCTTTATATACAGGGAAATAAATGGGGACGTTGATCTTCTAGCCAATTATTCAATTGATAAGAAGGGGGAGCATGGAATTTGATGGTCTATTTAACTGTTTTTGCCATTTTAGATCGTATTTTACAACAATAAAATTTGTTGGATGATATACCTTCACTTGCTAAATTTTTATATAGGTATATATGACTCCTTAAATTACTAGTAAATTGTAAAATTTTATTATAAGCAAATATAATATAATATTCTTATTATAATATATATCATTTTTGTTATAAAAATATAAATAATGTTTTCTTTTACAATGTTTATCAACTGTATCTTGAATATATATTAAATTACAATGTTTATCTTAACTAGTATATTTATATTTAAAAATATATATCTAAAGTATGGCAAGGGATATCTCTTTTCCATAGTTTATTTGAAAAAGAAATTGGAAAAAATAAAAAATAAAAACCAAAAAAGAAATTGGAAAAAAATAAAAAAAATAAAAACCAAAAAAGAAATTGAAAATAAGAAAATCACAAAAACTAGCAACTAAAAAAGAAATTGGAAAAAAAAAAAAAA
Source organism: Cunninghamia lanceolata (assembly GCA_027924645.1). Classification (NCBI taxonomy): domain Eukaryota; kingdom Viridiplantae; phylum Streptophyta; class Pinopsida; order Cupressales; family Cupressaceae; genus Cunninghamia; species Cunninghamia lanceolata. The sequence continues at coordinate 959,956 of BSBN01000257.1, read as the reverse complement.
AAATTAGAAAAAATAAAAACTAAAAACTAAAAAAGAAATTGGAAAAAATAAAAAACTAAAAATCAAAAAAGAAATTGAAAATAAGAAAATCACGAAAACTATGGAACCAAAAAAAAAATTGGACAAGAATTTTTTTCTAATGAATCTTATTTATATGAATTTATTTATTTAAATATTTTATGATTTTTGTTTACAAAATCTAAATGTTTACTAGAATCGAATTTTTCAGCGCTTGTTGTGAGTGTAGAATGCCTCTCGGCGTAATAAATTCAATTTAGAAACAAATCTTTATATTTTTTTAATTTTTAAAAATCAATTCTCTATAGAATAATTTATTTTTAATTTGTATCCTTATTTTATTTTTACTTATTTTAATAAATTCAATTTAGAAACAAAGCAAAAGTTTTTTATTCTTAATTCATTGTATATTATATATGGAATAAGGATAACTTTACAAATTACAATTATATAGATTAAAAAGAGTTGTAAATTGTAATTAAGAGCTGATTTACAATTACTTACATAGATAAAAAAGATTGTTGCTACTTCCTCCATTGTTACGCTGAGAGGCGTTCCTACATTCACAGTAGGGTGGAGTTGAAGAGCTCAAATATTTTGATTCCCTATAATTTTATAAGATTCCAATCTAAAAACAAAACAAAAAAATTAAAGTTTGTATAGAATTAAAAAACTCAATAGATCTGTGAAATTTATTTAAGTTAAAAAAATACACTAATAAACTTCACGACTTAATGTTAAATTTATAGAACACTGAATCAATCACATTTTAACCTTTCTAAATATTTACCAAGATGCAAAGCACATCTATGAAAAGAAAACCTGCAACTAAAATGTTTAAAAGATGAACCAATTACTTCATCATAATTTATATACAATTTTCTACAACATAAATCAAAAGCAAAGTCAAGTGCATTTGGACCTTAGTGTCCTCTTATACAGCAGTTTGTTACAGTCTACGACTACCTATTTTTGTTTGACAATTTATTTATTTTTTAAAATGTTAATTGAAAAGTAATTAAATGATAATACTGTCATAAAATTGTTATATGGCAGGCAGGGGTGACCGTCAAATTCCAGGCCGGAGGGGGAGTGCATTATCAACGATAATGTTGATACTTGGTAACCCCTCAAATCAAAGTTGGGTTTATAATTTTCATTTAGGTTTTACACACATTCTTCAACTAGCTCGTGAGAGTTAATGGCCTTTTAATCTAATCATTCGGCGGTTGGCTGATATTTGCTTTACATGCCCAAACTTACAAAGTAACGAGGATTTGGATTTTGTCATATTACAAATTATAAACCCAACTTGCAGGTATTATGAGAAAGTATGTATTGGAGGAATTTTCAGACCAATGTTGGCATTTACTTAAAGGAGTTTTTTTTATTTTCTTCCTTATTACCGGTAACAATGGATACAAATGTGCAACTATTAAGTGCCCAACAACAAATGGTCTTCATTGGGGGCATTTCTAAATTGCGTTTGAAGCGCGTTTTCAAAACCAGGTCAAGGAATCTTCTGTTTGCCATGGAATGGGCTCTTGTTGAGGAATTTCTGGCTTCCGACCATCAATATAGGGTCAATTTAAATGTAGCATCTATGTTTGGTGTCGTCCTTGATTTGGAGGAGGAGAAAGAGATAATCGACCAAATGGCAATGACTCTAGTAAAGAAAGACTTGCTTGGAGGATTTGGACAATGTCTTGCAGGAAGCGGTTTTCATGGCTTAAAATCTGCCTCTATTAGCTGGCAATCTGGCAGTTTGCGAAGGAAAGGTGATTGGCTCGTGGAGACCCTTTGTTATCACGACTTTGTAGAAGAAAGAAAAAGTGGCAGAGTTTCTGAAACAGGCGCTTTGGATTGTGGAAACTGAAGGCATTGGATGTGTGCTTTGGTTAGTGACAGTTTTGATGATGACACCAAGTGATAACCTGTTCTCTTTTGCTTTGAAATTGAAATTGAAAGATTTTACTAATGTTAACTAGACCAAGCAGTTTATTGGATCTAGAAAACTACTCCTCAAAATATATTCAATTTCTTTTCGAGGTTAGATCTTCTGCTATGAATCTTGATCAATAAACCATCTGTATTGTGAATCTTTGCTTCTGCAAATAACTCACTAAGGCTGTCCACACTCCAACTGTTTTCATACTGACTTTGAATATCCGCATAAGCACATTCAGTGATGAAATGTCATTCAGTTTCAACCACACCTTTGTTGCAGAAAATGCAAGTTTTTTCTACCCAATCTTCCTTGGGGATCGTCCATCTACCAGTCTCACATCTAAGACGGACGGGGTCAATTGTTTTGGGTTCTTTCAACTAATATGTTTGTGAAGTTAATATATATTGACATTTGGGCAATTTTGTATAATCATGCCCTCATAGATTTTATAATAATTTTCTCTCTCAATTGTTTTAAGTTTTTTTTAATCTTTAGCCCTTAGAATGTCCAAGTTTGGTTTATTTGCAATCCTTGGTGGACACAACTTTGTATATTTTTATGCTATATTTTAATAGAATGGCCAATTGCTATTTATTGATTAAAAGAAGTTTATAATATATATATATATATATATTTTTTTTTTTTTTGTTGTTGACAAAACAAAATAAAAATATGTATTTGTTTTATTTTATAATTGTTTATTTCTATATTTAATTATGTTCGTTGGTTAGAGGGGACATTTATTTTTTTAAATATAAATACCCTAACTCTATATTTAACAAAATAGCTCTATAGTAAAATAAATTGAAGACATCAAAATTTTAAATATATAGTAAATAAAATAGCTCTATACTAAAGACACCAAATTTATATTTATTCATATTTAATAACTTTAAAAATGAAAGAAAAATATATATTTTTTAAATATTATTTTTTTCAATTTTTTAAATTAAAACATATTATTTAATTCCTCTAAATCAAAATATAAAATTATAAAAAAATTCTAAATCAAAATATTTTGTACATTTTATTAAAAGATATATTTAAATTTTTTAAATTTTAAATAAAAAAATAAAAAGATAAATATTTCCTATAGTGATGTCATTTAATAATATAATATCTCTTAAGTAAATTATAAAGTAAATAAATAATTTATTTTCTTTTAAAAATAATAAAAATACAAATAAATTGTGGTCTATTTTTTATTAGATTTGTGACATAAGTGGAATAGGTGCCTTGATAATGATATCTCGTATCTTTTACATAGATTTTTCTAAGATAGGTATACTAGTTTTATAGTTTTAGTTTTTTATTAAAAAATATATGTTGGTTGTATTTTGATTTTTATGTACATGGTCACCACACTTTGTGTAATTATTGATTTATATAAATATTTTTATTATATTAAATAATTATAATTAATTAATATAATTATTTATAATTAAAATTTAATATTAATGTATATCAAACATTTAAATAATTAAATTATATATTTTATATTATGTAGTTTATAAACTTTAAAATAAAATATAATGTAAAAAATATAATTGAAATATTATATTTAATTACTAGTTATTAATTTGACATGTAAAGGGTTGTCAAATTTATGTTAAGGGGTATTTGTGAACACACTCATGTCATTACAATCCACCCTCTTGTTATTATTGTAGTTACGTCCCTTGGCATAAATACTATTATATCACTAAACAACATACCTAGAAAGCACAAATATTGTTGTATATACATTACCTTGGCCTACATGCCATGAGAAGAGGTCTCCTCTTGTAAAAGCATTGTTTTTGGAGATAGGGGGACGTCAATAAAGTTTTAGGGATGAGATTTTTTTTTCATTTTGAGGATAACAACGGGATGGGTATTAAAGTAATATAAAAACATATTATTTAACATTTTAAATACAAATAAATAAAAAATTGAAAACACAAATATACCTAATAGTTCCCACAACTCAATTTATTTGCAGATTTTTCTTTTGGCCATGCAAATGTGCAAGCCCAAAATCTCTAAGCTTTGCATGAAGCTTTGAATCCACTAACACATTATTGGATTTCATGTCTATGTGAACAACTTTGTGATTCAATGGCTTGTGAAACAACAATAACCCTATAGTTATGCCCTTCCAAATTGCATATATTTAAGCCCAAGGCAACATTGTTGTCTTTGCCTTTGGTTTTGTGATATCATGTTATCTAGGCTTTCATTTGTCATGTCGCTGTAAACAATGAAGAGTTGTTTTTCTTTCTGTACCGCTCCCATAGTTGCACAAGTTTTTATGTTTGAGAAGGCCAATGCTTGAGATTTCTACAATGAATTCCTCCATTCCTTTCACGGTCTCTTTTATGATGTAATTAAAAAGGGGGCGACCCTTAGAATGTCCCCCAAATTTGGGGAACATTGCCATTTTTGGAAGACAGGAAGGGGATGTTTTGTCCTTGTCTTGGCGTCCAATGTCCCCTAATGGGGGGATGAGCCTATATACCCAAGAATGCATCTTTAGGGAATGTTGTTTAAAAGTCACCAAGGAGTTGCACCCATCATTATCCATTGGGCTAGGCTACATCCAACAATTTAGTTGTGGTATCTACTTATTTTCAACACTTTATCATGTCTCTTAGCTAATGTCATCTCAGACTTAAATTATGAAAGCCTCGATCTTTTACCAAGTTTAAGTGCATCTCATTCAACTTAAGTAATAGGTTTTTATTTAGATAGATTTTTTAATACTTTCATTTCTAAAACATTCTTTTGAACTTTGTATCATCTTAATAAGCACTTTGCAATAACTATGATAATAATAAGCTTTTAAAAATCAAATATCTCTCAAAGAATTGGTTTGCTTTAGGGGATTTTGCTAAATAGGTTAAGATAATATGGAAAAGGTGGAGCATACGAGAAACCTTAATGTGAAATCTACTTTTTTTTGTTGTGAAGGTTGGGGTGGATGAAACTATATCATACAACACCCCTTACAAGGGTGTCTCTCCTTGGTGTTCTTTGTTCTACTTTGACAGGCGAAAATCTAGTCTTGGATGGGTAAAGGAAGCAAGTGGCATGGCTTGACTTTGGTCCTTATGGCTTTGTGTGCTCCTTTGTAGTGGTGGGAGGGGAGAAGGCTAAAGGGTGCCCTTCAACAAAGGTGGCTCTAGGGGTAGAGTTTAAAGCTTTAGGTGGTAAGAAAAGAGGCACTAATCAAATGCTCAAAGCAACACAAAAGGCTTTGCTCCTAGAATTGGGTGAGGAGGTTATGGAGGAAAAAGAGTGCTACTTTGAGATGGAAATAATATGTAGGTTCAATAACCTCTAGCCTTGCTTATTGGAGCTTCACTTATGGATAATTTCTTCTTGGAAAACCTTTCTTGTATAACCCTTTATGATTTCCCTTTATGATTTACTCCTATGCTTACAATTTATTTTATTATTATATATGAATCCATTGTAGACAAAGGCAATATTTTGGCTAAGGGTCCATGGTTTTGGGTGAATGCATCACTTTTTATAAATCCTTGGTATGAAGGTTTTGATCTACTTTTAGAAAATTTTAAGATTGTACTAGTGTGAGTTAAATTGTTGCATCTACTTTTACACTTTTGGCTTCCCTCCATGTCAGAGGGCATTAGAAAAATGTTGGGGAAATTTGTCTCCATTTCTCAAGAAACTCTAAGGCACTCTCACTCAACATATGCTTGTGTTTTGGTAGGTCTTGACTTTTCTAAAGAGCCTTCCTGCAGATATTTGGTTTCGAAAATATTTGGAAGTAACCTCTAGACTACAAAAAGCAAGCCTTTCGTTGTTAGAATTATTTTGGAGTTGGAAATTTGTCTGATGTGTGTTAGAGAAAAGAAGAAAAGTAGGCAAGGTTAGGTCATGGGGTGTTTTGTGGACTTTGGTTCTCTTTTCTGCATTTGGAGTCATTGGAAGGTACTAAGGAGGAGCAAGAGAAAGATTCTAAGAAGATTGAAATGGCTTGTGTTAGTAGGGGTCATGAGGAAATGGTGGATGTTTCACTAGTGATCTAGGAGGTGGTGGTCCCAGACCCTTTGTCTCCTTATGGGTGGGTAATGACAAAGTCTCATACATCTCCTATGTTAGTGCAAGTTACTAGAATGCATATGTTTATGGAGAATCCTTAAATAGAAAGAAAGTAGTATGTTTAGGTTTTTTAATGGAAGACTTGTGTTGAAGTTAATGTGAATTTCTTTGGTTAATGAGGTTGAGTGTTCAAAAATGTTCAAAGAGATAGTTGTGTTTGATCCTCCTTTTGAATAGGATTTCCGTTCAAATGAGGGAGTTGAGTATGAAGAGGATGAGAAGATGGAGATTTTGTCTCCTAAGAATGGTGGTTGGACAATTGTAGTCAATAGAAAAGTAAAATTGAAGAAGCAATCCTCATCCTAGATGATCTTAAGATTGCATGTAAAAAGGAGAATGGGATAATTTATATTGGTGTTTCATTTTCAAGGGCAAGGCCCCAATAGAACACCCAACCAATTAATTTAAAAATAAGAATAAGCTTAAAATAAATCTTATAACCTAGGTTCCATGTCATTTCTAGATTTTTGCCTGTCAAAGTAGAACAGAGAACACCAAGGAGAGTCATATCCTTGTAGGGGTTGTTCGATGTTATAGTTCCATCCACCCCAACCTTCACAACAACCCAAAAAAATGGATTTCTCATTAGGGTTTCTCATGTGCTCCACCTTTTCCATATTATCTTAACTTATTTAGCAAAATCCCCTCAAGCAAATTAATTCTTTGAGAGGTATTTGATTATTAAAAGCTTATTATTATCATAGTTATCACAAAGTGCTCATTAAGATGATACAAAGTTCAAAAAAATGTTTTAGAAATGAAAGTATTAAAAAATCTATTTAAATACAAACTTAGTACATAAGTTAAATGAGATGTCCTCAAACTTGGTAAAAGATCGAGGCTTTCATAATTTGAGTCTGAGGTTACATGAGCTAAGAAACATGATAGGGTTGAAAATAACTAGATACCACAACTAAATTGTTGGATGAAGCCTAACCCAATGGATAAGGATTGGCACAACTCCCTAGTGACTTTTAAACAACATTCCCTAAAGATGCATTCTTGGGGATATAGGCACATCCCCTCATTAGGGGATGTTGGACGCCAAGACAAGGACAAAACATCTGCTTATGTCCCAAAAAATGGCAGTGTTCCCCAAATTTGGGGGACATTCTAGGGGTCATCCCCTTTTTAATTGATCATAAAAGATATTGTGAAAGGAATGGAGGAATTCATTGTATAAATCTCAAGCATTGGTCTTCTCAAACATAAAAACTTGTGCAACTATGGGAGTAGTGCAGAAAGAAAAACAACTCTTCATTGTTTACAACCACATGACAAATGTGAGCATAGATAAAATGATAATCACAAAACCAAAGGCAAAGACAACAATGTTGTTTTGGGCTTAAAGATATGCAATTCTGAAGGGCATAGCTATAAGGTCATTGTAGTTTCACAAGCCATAGAATCATAAAGTTGTTTGCATAGACATGAAATCGAACAATGTGTTAGTGGATTTTGCTATCTGGAGTCACTGGAAGGTACAAAGGAGGATCAATAGAAAGATTCTAAGAAGGATGAAATGGCTTGTGTTAGTAGGGGTTATGAGGAGATGGTGGATGTTTCCCCAGTGATCCAAGAGTTGGTGGTCCCAGATCCTTTGTTTGCTTGTGGGTAGGTAATGACGAAGTATCCTACATCTCCTATGTTAGTGCAAGATATAGGAATGCATATGCTTATGGAGAGGCCTTAAATGACAAGAAAGTAGTATGTTTTGGTCTTTTAATGGAAGAAGTGCTGAAATTACTGTCAATTTCTTTGTCTAATGAGGTTGAATGTTAAAAAATGTTCAAAGAGATAGTTGTGTTTGATCCTCCTTTTGAAGAGGACTTCCCTTAAAATGAGGGAGTTGAGTATGAAGAGGATGAGAAGACGGAGATTTTATCTCCAAAGAATGGTGGTTGGACAATTGTAGCCAATAGAAAAGTAAAATTGAAGAAGCAATCTTGTCCTAGATGATCCTAAGATCGCATGTAAAAAGGAAAATGGGATCATTTGTATTGGTGTTTCATTTTCAAGGGTAGGGCCCCAATAGAACACCAAACCAATTAATTTTAAAATAAGAATAAGCTTTAAATAAATCTTATAACATAGGTTCCATGTCATTTCTAGGATGGGGACAACAATCCAAGATGTTATATTTTAGTGACATTGGTATAGATATAGGGAAATTCAAATATATAAGCTTTAATGTTTCTCAAATATTAGATATTTATAAAAATAGATCAAAAATATCAGGCTACAAAAATACATGGTATGTTCATAGCGAATAGTTGAGACAAAAGAATGTATACTCACTAACTATAATGACCCCTAATTTTAGCAAAAGAAATAAAACATTAAACAAATAATGTACCTCATTTATTACTATGTAGAACTAGACAATTGGAGAATTTTACTCAAGAATCATAATTGTTCTCTTGATGACCAGAGGATCACCATGTTTGTAAGTTTATAACCCAATGAGAATAAGAGTGTGTGAGCATATGGTCCCAATTGCACATTGTTTGGAGAGTATCAAAACATATCAAGCAAGATAATATATCCAATCTTCCTAAGATGCCTTTGGGGCCAATTGTAGATTTTGTGGATAATCATCATATTTGTCATTAAGTAGGGTGTGTTTTAAATTTCAAGCCTTCAAGCCTTAAATTTCATTTGTGTGACCAATGTGAATATTCACGAATGACTAATCATAAATTGTTAAAATGTTAATGTTGTATTGTGGAGATTTATCCGACACACAATGACTTAATGATTTAATAGTGCAATGCACTTATATTTAGTGTGTGGATTTATTTCACGCATTTTATTTTGTCTTGAAAATCATTGGTTTAATGATACTATTTAAAGAGGTTAGTTGTACTATGTAATTACACAGCGACTGCAAGTTGCAGCTCTTAGTCCCTTAAACTACTTAGTCTTGTCAACACCATTAAAATCTTTCGTTCATTCACATTGAATGATTATAAAGAAAACCTAATACATATCCATTTTAATTTGCATGTCTATATCACCCTTTTCCATGAACAACGTTGGGCCTATGTGCAATGTTATTTTTAAAATGGTATCAGATTTTGACTTTAAGTGTGAAGGTAAATTCTTTGTTCTGTGTTATTCTTGCTAAGTTCTAAAAACAAAAAAAAACATAAAAATTGGAATAGCATTCTTTTCTCTCCTCTCGCTGTAGAGAGTCTAGTGAACTGAGGGGTACTACAATCGAATATCTAGGCCTTTAGACAAACTGGAGACCTTTCCCTACCATTTCTTTTAGTGCTACTCTATTCTCTCAATATTGATCTCTTCCATCTATGGCGCTAGGTATATTAGAAGGATTGGTATAGTGATAGGTGTGATATACTTAGAGGATTGTTTTTTCATGCCATCACTCTTCCATGTAGGGCATGTATATAGAGAGGTGTGGTATATTGGCAGTTTTGTTCACTAGAGATATTGATATATTGGAAAGGAGTGATAAGGTGTCTTATGGAATTGATAAAGAAAAACCTTAAACATATGAAACCCATCACACATGAAAATTGTCATGGCCTAGAATCTCTCAATTCTTCATAAAGCAAAATAACTAGGATATAGCCAAGGACTATTTTTAGTTAACTTGATTGAATTATGTTTTAATTTTGAAATTTGATGAACAATGATGCTCAACCTAGGCTATGGAATTAATATATAAATATTTGAAATATAAATGCTTGGCCAATGGTAATGCTTGGCTTTAATCACTAAAGTGTATTTTGAAATATTTGGTAATGTGATTGTATGAGTATATTTGCACGATGCGATTCTAAATATGACTTCCAAAATGTTCAAATGATATTTGGATGACAGAAACTATTAAGTTGGCTATGGTTTATTATATTCAATTCAATATTGTGATGTGTTGAATTCAATGCATGCAAAACACAGGTGATGTAGAAAGCCAAACAAAGTAAAAGGGCGTTATCTCATTCCATGGGGTTGTTTAATTAGTATATGAGGTGGCAACATACCAATGTGCCAACAATAGGCAGGGTTGGCAAATGACTAGGTAACATGTTAGGGGACGTGTCAAAATTAAATGGTTTGTGTTAGTTGTAGAAATCACATGAGAGATCCTTAGACAGTAAGGAAATAAAGTGTTGGTAGATAGTGTTAAAAAAATAAGCAGTGCAAAATTAAAATAATAGTGAATTAGCAATAAAAAGCACAAAATAGACAATACAAATTTATGTGGAAAACCTAGTAATGTACCAGGAAAAAACCACAGGCAATGATCTCTCAATTTTGTTCTCAAAAGAAAATTCGCAGTTACAAAACTTTTTTCTCATGCATTGGCATTCAATCTCAACAAACTTAAATAATCACGAAAAACCACATGCAAAAAAAAAATCAAATCTAAAGATAGATTTTCATGCATAAAAGCGTGAGTGGCACTTCCGTGTGCAATTTTGCATCGTGTACACATGGCACATGGGCAAAAAGTAAAACTTGTTGTTGACTATTGGAATAAGTAAAACTGACTTCACATTTCAACAGATAGAGTAGCGAACTGAACGATAACATTTAGAAAATGAAGTAAAAGGCAAAGCATCAATTGGGAAATGATGTCTACAAAATAAACCAACCAAACAAAGTTAAGATTGGAAAGATTTGAGGAAGTTTGAGGAATATCTTGAACATTGCAAATGGGAAATCCAAGGAGGATGTCTGGAGAATTATTATGCAGCTTGAATCAATTGATCGAATGCAAGGAAGAAGGACAAGTTGAAAGAAGAAGAAACAAGATGAATAAGAGTTGCATGAAGAAGAAGCAAGTCTTTTTGACATTCCAACATTTGTTTGTAACTTTTCCATAATTCAAAATACTCTACCAAATTGTTGAGGCATAGTAGATGTAAATACAAAAGGGAAGGAGAAATTTGAGTGTATAGTGATGTGTGCCTTTACTTTCTTTCTTTGGTTTCATTTATGCTTGAAATTGTCATTGTTTTGCTAGTAATAGTGGGGAGTTTGTGTTTAGTCCTGAGTTGGGTTGAAGCCCTTTGGTATATGGTGGTGTAAGGTAAGGAGTTGCATAGTGTTAGATGTGGGATATATGGTTATATGGTACATTAGAGAAGTTCCAGAGTACAATGGTATCAGTATGCACATTACCCCCTCATTACCCCCTATGTGAGGGTGGCCAAGTGAAACTATAGTCCCACATGCTTTCTTTGGTCAATTGGAGCGAATGTAGTAATGCATTGTGTTGTTTAGGTGACATCATGTACCTTAAACTTGTGTTTAAGATATTTGTGATGGTTGTTAACTATTTGTATTGCTTGCACAATGATTGTTTGCAATTTAGAGTGTATTCCCATTATTTGAGACTAACTTGCAGGAGGCACAAAAGTTTTGGAGAGAGTGTATTCCCATTATTTCATACGAAGGATATTTGACCACAAGGAGGAGGTGTACAACGATATCAGAGTTGCAAAGTCGAAGACAACACTCTTTGGGAGTGGAAGACCTTCAAATTCTTGTAGAAAAAATAGTTGTGAAGTTATTATAACTAGACTTAGAATGATATGTTGTAATATTGAATATGTGAAGTCTTTGAGAAATTGATTGATGTGATATTTGATTATTTGTTAATGGGAATTTATCTTGACTAAATTGTGCTTATGGATCTAGTCTTCAAAGTAGAGGTTTATGAGCTTGTGCAATGTATTCACTTAAAGGAAATTAGTTGGTAATGTGAAACGAGTCCTGAAGAGATTCGGTGGATAATATTGCCTATGTTTGATTATTAAATGTATTTTATAGCTTGATTTGCTCTGGCATTGTGTTAGTCTTGTGGTTGTTCACGAGTCCTTGGTAGGCACATGTAGTTCTACAAAAATGGTGAGACCCATAAGATTTCTTAGGGTAAGTTCTTTTTTTTAATCAAGATGAAGGAAATATTAGTAAGATTGTGCATAGATTACTAGCAATTGAACAAGGCAACCATCACGAATTAGTTTCCTTGCCATGAATTGATGATTTGTTTGACCACATGCATGACATGTATGTTTTCAAAGATCTAACTCAAGTTTGGGTACCATTATATGCAAATCAAGGAAGAAGATATACGCAAAACAACATTGAGGACAAGGTATGGTCACTACAAATTTATGGTAATACTATTTGGTTTGATGAGTGTGCCAACGACTTTCAAGTGTTTCATGAATAATGTCTTTCAGAAACACTTGGAAAAGTTTGTGCATGTGTTTTTAGATGACATTCTAGTGTATTCTAAGAGTGAAAAAGACCATGCACAACATCTAAAATTATTTTTGCAGTGCCTAAGAAAGAATAAATTGTATGGAAAACTATCAAGATGTTTATTTTTCTAGGAGATTTGGTATTTACCTAGACATATTATATAAAGAGAAGACATAGCCGTAGATCCAACAAAGATTAAGGTGATATTGGATTGGTTAGTGCCACCTAATGTGGTAGAAGTTTGGAGCTTTATAGGCCTAGTAGGTGTTAGGATTAAGGTGCCATCAACCTTGTAAATCCTATGTAATTTATTATTCCTATTATTGTTCGTAAATCACCCATAAGGGATGAGAGGTTTCACCAACAACGATTTTGTTTCAGCCACATGTTTACATCTGGTACCCAACGCTAATTTGTTTGCGACGGGGGGGTTGCAGGGGGGTTCCCCCCCTGCAAGGGGTTTGGGGCCACGTGCCCCGGCGGGGGTTCGAGGGAAGCGCCCCCGAAACCATATTTTATTTATATTTTATCATTGTAAAATTTGTACCGTTTGTTATTAGGTCATAGATCTGGCAGTCGATATTATGTCAGTTTTCTTGCCCTAGAAGGCAACCCCCTTTTATAAGGATATTTGTACTATGTTTTGATCAGAGTTGAGAGTAACAGGCGCCGTTGGATTGAAGACTGAAGAAGAAGAGGAAGTGCATGTATTGTAATCTCCTATTTGAAAATAATACAACTTGGAGCATCTTTTCTTGGTGGAGTTTTTACCCGAAAGGGTTTTCTCCACGTTACATATTGTGTTATGTGTTCAGTTCTTAATGCATGTTATTTCTGTGTAATGAGTTTTATTTTTGTTGTAATCTCCATTGATTCTATATTATTTAGAGGATATTAATAAGGTTTGAATCAATTTTCTGTTGTGTGGTTTGCACCTTCATTTCTAACAATAGGCTACTATAGGCATTTGTAAAGAACTTTTCTACAATTGCAACACTTATTACTGCACTATAAAGGAAGGGAAGGAAGTTTGTTTGGAGAGGACAATGTGCAAATTTGTTTGAGGGAGTCAAGAAGAGGTGAGTGTTTGAAATGGAGAAGGATTTTATTGTATGCATTGATGCATTAAAGGACTTGGAGGAGTTTTGATATAGGATGGCAAGGTTATTGAATATGAATTTTGAAAGTTAAAAGACATGAATGAAATTACCCAAGGCATGACTTGGAGCTAGCAATAGTGGTTCACAGGCTCAAAATGTGGAGACATTATTTGGTTGTGTGTACGTTTGAATTGAGAATCAATAATAGAAGCTTGAGATACCTATTTACACAACCAACACTCAATGTAGAACAACACAAGTGGATGGAGATCCTTAGTGAATATGATTTTGACTTTGGATATGTACAAGGAAAGGAGAACAAGGTCGCAGATGCTCTAAGTAGAAGACCACACTTGAGTGCTATGGAGGTATTACAGAATGACATAAAGAAGTTAATTCTTAAAGTATAAACACAAGATGAAGGTCTAAAATTTAAGCTAGTTGTAGCTTTGAAGGATGAGGAACTAGGTGAAATATCTCAAGACAACAAGTATGCTATTGATAAGGATGGAATCTTTCGTTATTGACAAAAGATTGTGGTACCAAAAGGCACATAATTGAAGAGATTGATATTGGAAGAAGCACATAGAGCACCATATTTAGTGCATCCTCACATAAACAAAATGCTTGCAGATCTTAAGAGAGATATTATTGGCTAGGAATGAACTGAGACGTAGAACAATATGTAGCTGAATGTATGGAGTGCCAACGTATAAATGTGGACCATAGACATCCAGCAAGATTGGTATACCCGCATGACATTCTAGAGTGGAAGTGGGATGTAGTGTTGGTTGATTTTATCATAGGGTTGTCATAGACTCAACATAGACAACGTAATTTTTGTAGTTGTTGACAAATTAACAAAGGTTACACATTCTTCTTACAAGAAAAATAGATGTAGAGGAGATAGATTGATTATATGTCAAACGAAGTGTGTGATTGCATGGAGTGTCAAAGAAGATTATATTAGATAGGAATTCATTATTAACTTCATGTTTAAGTAGCACTAGGAACGAGATTAAATTTTAGTGCAAAATATTACCCAAAGACTGATGGACAAACTAAGTGCATCTATTGGGTATTGAAATATGTGTTGAGGATGTATGTAATGGACAAATAGGTATAGTGGGATAATTATTTGCCATTAGTAAAATTTTCTTATAATAGCTATCATAGTTCATTAGGCATTGTGCCATATGAAGCAGTGTATGGAAGAGCTTGTAGAACATTGTTGAATTGGTTTGGACCTAAAGATCGCATGACATACAACCCACAAAGTCTTTTTTGTAGGAGATAAGGTGTTTTTGATTGTCAATCCATCCAAACAACCTAAGCATTTCATCAAAGGATTTAACTATCCTCTAGGTTTATAGGAACATTTGAGATCCTAGAATGGGTTGGCCCAATAGCATATAGGTTTGCATTGCCACATAGTATGTGTGGGATACACAATGCATTTCATGTTCTATGTTGTGCAAGTATGTCTGAAATCCTACACATGTGATTGACTAATATTCTATGTAGATGAATGGAGAAACCTTCTAGGTAGAACTAGTGCCCATATTGGATTGCTAGACACTTCATCTTTGACAATGCGTAATTGACCAAGTCAAGGTACAATGGGATCCGTATAGTTCCAATTCTAACAATATGGGAGGATGCATAATAAATGCAACAATTACACCCGAATTTATTTAGTTACACTTTGGGGATGAATTTTCCAAGGGGAGGAGGATCTCATGGTTCAGAACCGCTCACTTCTCCCTAAATTAGATCAGCTAGGATATAGCCTAGGACACTACCTTTAGTTGTGAACTTGAATGGATTATGTTTTGATTTTGAAATTTGATTAATGATGATGCTCAACCTAGACTATTGAGGTAATGTGATTATACAAGTATGTTTGCATGATGCAAATCTAAATAGGACTTTAATAATTTATGTTCAAATGATATATGGATATGACATGCAAACTATTGCTGGCTATGGTTTATTTTATCGCTTCAATGTTGTGATATGTTGGTTTCAGTGTGTAGGACACAAGCGACATGGAAATCCAAACAAAGTAGAAGAGAGGTATTTTGTTAAATGGGGTTGTTTGAATGGTATATCATGTAGTAACATAGTGATGTGTCAACAATAGGTAGAGTTAGCCAATGACTAGGCAACGTGTGAGGGAGATATTAAATTTAAACGGTTTACATAGGTTGAAGAAACTAGTTAAGTAGAGATCCTTGGGTGATAAGGAAATAAAGTATTAGTAGATGGAAGTGACAAGTTGAGGTGACATTGAGAAAACAAAAAAGTAAAAGACAAAGTGCAACAATTGGAAAATTGTGTCTACAAAAGAAACCAACCAAACAGAATCAACACTAATGAGAATTGAGAAATATCTTCGACATCGTGAATAAGAAATCCAAGGAAGATGTATGGAGAATTATTATGCAACTCAAATCAACCAATTGAATGCAAGGTAAAAGCCTAAGCTAGAAGAAGAAGAAACAAGAGAAATAAGAGATGCAAGAAGAAGCAAGTCTTTTTGACATTCCAACATTTGTCTACAACTTTTTCATAACTCAAAAAACTCTACAAAATTGTTGAGGTGCATTATAAGTAAATGCAAAAGATGAGAAGAAATTGGAGTTCACAATGATATGGAGGAGTGCAAAAAAGAGGAAATAAGAGAAGTGTAGAAGGCACGAGAAGAAAGAAGGCGACAAAGAAGGTAATGTTGAATAACTTGTTATGTTTTTTAGAGTTTGAATCTTGTTTTCATTGTGCATTTGTGTCTAGTCTACCAACCAAAGACTCAAGCCCTTGAGCTTAAAATCCTTATTGGTTTTCAAGGGATTTTATGATGTTTGGAGACATTTCAAGATTGACTTTATGAAATATAACTATTACCCTAGGGCACTTTGTGGCAAAGGGGAAACCTTCGATCAATCTTTTGAATTAACGAAAATGTGTATAAATATATGTAAGCATAGGGGAAATAATGTAAAATGTTATATAACTATGAGGCTTTGGTTGGATTGGTGTAGTATGTAACCACTTGGAGATTAGAGCTCTGACACGTTGTGGTGGGTGCCAAGGTGGTCATTTGAGTAGGTGCTAGGTGGGTAGGTTTAAGGGCCCATTAATTGAGAAAGTGATTTGTGTCTTAGTTTGTTTGGTTTCATTTTTTCTTGAAATTATCTTAGTCCTTGTTGTGTAGTGTCATAGTAATAGTGGGAAGGTTGTGTCAAGTCTTGAGTTAGATTGAAGTCCATTAGTATGTGGTAGTGCAAGGTAAGAAATTGTGCAGTTAGAGCAATTGTAGAGTCTAGAAAAACATCAAAGTTCTAATGTGGACCATCCTTATTACCTCTTGATGCCACCTACCCCTTAGAGATCAAAAGACTCTATTGAGGTGCTATCCAAGTTCTATTGATGATGCCCTAACTATTGATTTTGCAAGATGTGTGATGCAAAATGTTGCCATGTGTTAAGTGTTGGTGCCTGAATTGACTCTCAGTTTTGGAGCAATTTTCATGCAGGCACCTTCCCAAAAGTTTCTAAGTTTTGGGGCCCCTTAGTGTTTTTCAGCATCCGCATTCATCTTTTTGAGGAGGGGGTCTTCATGTTCTGCCCATCGGCATAAGTTTACATGTGTCTTGGCGATCATATCAATAGCATGGTCTGTTCTTTGTATATCGCCGTGACTTTGTGCTATCGGCGAAGGAGTTTCATGTTGGGTCGATGGCATATGTTTGGTCGATGGTTGTCTATCGGCGTGAGTTGTATTGTCGGCCTAGTCGATGGAAGGTAGCCCGATGGTCTATCTCTGGCCGATGATGGGGAATGTATAGTTTGCATCGGCCAGACCTTTGAGATCGGTGAGAGTTTGCTTGGCTTGGCCGATGGTTTTTGTCTTGGCGACAGGCGTGTATGGAATGGTCATCGGTGAGACTTTGTTCATCGGCGGGGAAGCTTTTGGGTTGGCCGATAGACTATGTCTGGCCGATAGAGGATTGCGATGGCTTCATCGGTGTAACACATGAGGTCGGCCAGAGGATTTTTGGATGCTCCGATGGAGGGAGTCACGCCAACGGAGGTGGGGAGTGTAGTTTGTGGTCATCGGCGAGACTATTGAGATCGGCAGGAGATTTATGGGCTTGGCCGATGGCTTAGGTCTGGGCGATGGGCTTTGGGCGAAGGAGCGTGTGTCGAGCGTGGCAAAAGTGCTCGACACCTATTATACATGCGGCTATGTTTATAAAGTGTTAAAGTGGTCTCGGCATCATGCATGTGGGACTATTCTTCCTGCATATTTTAAACCTGCAGTGAAACACGTTTTGGCGGGAGGCTTCATTTTGAACGCTGCGTCAGTTTTCAAGTAGGCCGCGGGTGGTTGAGCCATCAATGGCGACAGTGCTGAGGCGTGGGCGAGTTGTTGAACAGTCATGTACCCGATTGTGAATGAAGACTCCCAGATGGAGGCGCAGGGCTCGAGGTCTCTCTTGTCTGTTGCAACAATAAATTTTGAGCGCCATTCCTTTGTGGGATCTGTATCTGACGTTTTTTGATGTCCATCATGTAATTAATTTTTGTGGGTACACTTTCTGGCCGATATAGGCAGACTGTGTTACCATTTTTGTTGTTGTTGAAAGTTGAATATTTGGCTCTGTACTACAATACAGTTGGTTTTGGTTGCTCTGTGCAACAAAACTTGTGAGTTTATGTATCTCCTGTTGTATGTTTTTGCATGAATCCACTGATTTCATGGTTAATCCTATATGAGTAATGCTATGTTTGCATGTGTTTTGTTAATTCTGTCTCCAGTATTGCATGTATCTTTCTTCTGAGTCTGGATATTTAAGGAATGTCTAAGATTCTAGAACATAGAATTCCTGTGTTGAATGTTTGATCTCTTAACTTCTGCTCAAGGGGTAGATTAAATTGTTCTCAGATTGAATATTGGGAAGGATATACTGCAATAGGGATGCCATAAGTATAGATAGCTTAACACTTTGTATTGGGAGATATCTGTAAGGCATGTATCATATATATCCCCCTGAAATCCAATTTTAGTTGTTCATGCTGATCATTCACAGGTGTATGTCTACTGACTCCAAGCCCTGGATAGGCACTGATCTAGCTTTGTGTTTGTGTTACATACCATGTTCAGCTCTGCATCCAAACACAAAATCAAAATCAAACTCCAAAACAACCATTAGGACAGTAGAATTAGTTTTAGGATCCAAGTCCTCTGTCTACAACTGCAAATAGGCCCAAAGCCAGCCCCTTTGCTCTTATCTTACAGTTTTGGTCTACTTACAGGAGGACTTATCTGCTTTCTGTCAGCATCCCAGCCTTTGTATGCATATCCTCATGGATGTTGAGTAGGGAATACCCCCCTAGGTTTTGCAGAGCCTGAAGAAGAAGAGGAGATAAAATATAGAGTCTATCTCCTACACTGTTGGCCCCTGGCCCAGAGATCCTGTTGATCATTGATGGCTACCTTGTAGGGAAATCTGGGAGTAAGCATCCAGTCTGGGAAAAAACCAACAGAAATTGGCGACTCTGCTGGGGAGACAATGTCATATCCATGAAAGTTTGAGTCTACAAGATTGAAGAATTAGGCCTGGATCTGTTTGTTGCAGCAGAGAAAAAGGTTGTATATGTGACTCTGCTGGTGGATGGCCCAGAAAGAAAGAAATCAATTTGCAACCTAGCATCTTTGCAGACCTCGATTTGGCGCCTAACCCTAGCAAGGCGCAATATCATCTCTAGTTGGCACTTGGTCTTGAAAGCTATGCAGTTGCAATGTCATTTTGGCGCCTAGAGTCTAGTTGGGCCTCTAGGATTGAAGTCAAGGTATGGCGCACTTCTTTGGTAGCGCCTAACCCTCAAGTGACACCTTGATCAATCTCAATGAGCGCCTTAAGGAGATTGGATAAGTTGAGTGTCCAGACACCTCTCTGGATCAAGGTAACAACACTTGGAAGCTCTTCCCAAGTTAGGCGCTCACTCCCAGTTGAAGCATTCCACCTCCCAGAACATCAGGACTTGAAGAATCGCCAAGGAAAGTCATCTTACATGCAAGGCGCACTCCTACCTATTTTCTCACCTCTTGAATGCGCCTAGCCTGGAATAGCGCCTATTTCATGACTCTGCTACCTCAATTGGGCGCCTGGATCAACATTTGGCGCCTTGTCAGGAGATAAGGTAGTTGTAACTACCTGAGCTCTCATTGGTCAACAGAATGTCTTCGGGATCCGTGTCAAGGTCTCTGGATAAGCTTGCCAACTCAGAATGAGTTGTCAGATGGAATATTCCCTTGGATATGCTTCTTGGGAAACGTGCCTTGGTTCCTCTTTGAGCATTGAAAAACGTGCCTTCATTGCCTTTGGAAGGCCTATAAAAGGAGGAGCTCTCTCATTCATTTGGCATCTATTGATTTTGACAAAATTCTCTCTGCAAAGCTATTGAGCTTGTGATTTTGAGGCCTGCGAGTTTCAAGTGTTGGGGTGATGCTCCCTCAACTGACAAGGTGATGCTCCCTTGTTGTACTGTGAGGTGTTGACATTCAGTTGACATCATTGAGTTGATCAAGTGAAGAAATCATTGTTCACATCAAGGCTTCAAGGCCTTCTTTTGTAATTCCATTTGAATAAAGTGTAACTTCATGCTATTGAAAGCATTATCCATGTAATAAGACATTGCAAGTTGATTGAATCAAGTAATAAGACAAGTACCTAGCTTAAGGTTGATTCATTCAAGTAGTTATCTTTGATGTATCTCTTTAAGTTGTTGAGTATGTTGGTTTTTTCCCAGACTGGATGCTTACTCCCAGATTTCCCTACAAGGTAGCCATCAATGATCAACAGGATCTCTGGGCCACGGGCCAACAGTGTAGGAGATAGACTCTATATTTTATCTCCTCTTCTTCTTCAGGTTCTGCAAAACCTAGGGGGGTATTCCCTACTCAACATCCATGAGGATATGCATATAAAGGCTGGGATGTTGACAGAAAGCAGATAAGTCCTCCTGTAAGTAGACCAAAACTGTAAGATAAGAGCAAAGGGGCTAGCTTTGGGCCTATTTGCAATTGTAGACAGAGGACTTGGATCCTAAAACTAATTCTACTGCCCTAATGGTTGTTTTGGAGTTTGATTTTGATTTTATGTTTGGATGCAGAGCTGAACATGGTATGTAACACAAACACAAAGCTAGATCGGTGCCTATCCAGGGCTTGGAGTCAGTAGACATACACCTGTGAATGATCAGCATGAACAACTAAAACTGGATTTTAGGGGGACACATATGATACCTGCTTTACAGATATCTCCCAAATACAGAGTGTTAAGCTATCTATACTTATGGCATCCCTACTGCAGTATATCCTTCCCAATATTCAATCTGAGAACAATTTAATCTACCCCTTGAGCAGAAGTTAAGAGATTAAACATTCAACATAGGAATTCTATGTTCTAGAATCTTAGACATTCCTTGAATACCTAGACTCAGAAGAAAGATACATGCAACACTGGAGACAGAATTAGCACAACACATGCAAACATAGCATTATTCATATAAGATTAACCATGAAATCAGCGGATTCATGCCAAAAACATACTACAGGAGATACATAAACTCACAAGTTTTGCTGCACAGAGCAACCAAAACCAACTGTATTGTATTACAGAGCCAAATGTTCAACTTTCAACAACCTCAAAAATGGTAACACAGTCTGCCTATATCGGCCAGAAAGTGTACCTAGCATTAATTACATGGTGGACATCAAAAAACATCAGATACAGATCCCACAAAGGAATGGCGCTCAAAATTTATTGCTGCAACAGACAAGAGAGTAGACAAGGGTGGCCTCGAGCCCTGTGCTGCCATCTGGAAGTCCTCATGCCAAAAATCGGGTACATGATTGTTCAACAACTCGCCCACGCCTCAGCACAGTCGCCATTGATGGCTCAACTACCCGCAACCACCAAGAAAACCATCGCAGCGTTCAAAGAAGAATTTCCCGCCAAAACGTGCTTCACCGCAGGTTTAAAATATGCAGGAAGAATAGTCCCACATGCATGCTGCCGAGACCACTTTAGCACTTTAAAAGCGTGGCCGCGAGCTCAATAGGTGTCGAGCGCTTTTGCCACGCTCGACACACGCTCCTTCGCCCAAAGCCCATCGCCCAGACCTAAGCCATCGGCCAAGCCCATAAATCTCCTGCCGATCTCAACAGTCTCGCCGATGACCACAAACTACACTCCCCACCTCCGTCGGCGTGACTCCCTCCATCGGAGCATCCAAAAATCCTCTGGCCGACCTCATGTGTTACACCGATGAAGCCATCGCAATCCTCTGTCGGCCAGACATAGTCTATCGGCCAACCCAAAAGCTTCCCCGCCGATGAACAAAGTCTCACCGATGACCATTCCATACACGCCTGTCGCCAAGACAAAAACCATCGGCCAAGCCAAGCAAACTCTCACCGATCTCAAAGGTTTGGCCGATGCAAACTATACATTCCCCATCATCGGCCAGAGATAGACCATCGGGCTACCTTCCATCGACTAGGCCGACAATACAACTCACGCCGATAGACAACCATCGGCCAAACATATGCCATCGGCCCAACATGAAACTCCTTCGCCGATAGCACAAAGTCATGGCGATATACAAAGAACAGACCATGCTATTGATATGATCGCCAAGACACATGTAAACTTATGCCGATGGGCAGAACATGAAGACCCCCTCCTCAAAAAGATGAATGCGAATGCTGAAAAACACTAAGGGGCCCCAAAACTTAGAAACTTTTGGGAAGGTGCCTGCATGAAAATTGCTCCAAAACTGAGAGTCCATTCAGGCACCAACATTAAGTACGAAAGCAATGTGTTTATGATAGCCATGAAAGCACATCAATGGCATGCATTTACATTTTTTTAAAATTTGGTTTCTATTGTGTTCAATGCTGGTAGTATGGACCATAGTTTGCATACTCCTGACTTGACTTGGACTTAGCAAACCAAATATTTTTGGTTTGACAAAAAACCCGACAAAACTCAACAACTTAAAAAATTACTTATTTTTCTTTAAAAACACAAATTTTATGCAAAATTTAGTTACAAAATGTATCAAATGAGTCTATAAAACATTGGAGAAGTGTTTCTAGTCGATTTAAATACCAATAGAGTACAAAAGCGCATCATCATGCAATTATAATAGATAGTTAATAACTATTATGAATTTATGATGATTGTTTTTGAAAATCGTTATCATAAATTGCATATCTAGGCAAGTTACAAATTATAAGATTTTACAATTTCTTCTTCCTTGTTCTAGTGAAAAATTTGGAAGAAAGTCTAGTCCTTGCACTTGGTTGTGGCTCCTTGCTTGACCTAGAAGGTTGCGCTTGTGGCTTCACACTATAACTAGATGGCAATGACTCCAACTTTGCCACATTGATGTCATCCAATCTAATCTCTCCTGGTTCTACTGCATCCACATCCTCCATAGCTTGCCTCTCAAAATCAGTAATCTCATCCTCTATAAATAAAGAGGGCTCCTCATCTTTTGCAGTCCAATCACTATAGGGATCAATCTCATCTAAATCAATAAGCTCCTATGATTTGTCCTCCAACTTTCTTGTGCGAAGCCAAAGGTTGTATTGCACAAAAACTAGGTTATTGAGGCATTGAGTTAACTTATTATGCTTCTTTGTGTGAATGACATCAAACAAACTCCAATTGTGCTCACAACAAGAAGCACTACAAGGTAGAGACAAAATTTGGAGGGCTAGCTTTTGGAGATTTGGGGTATTTCTACCCCAATCTTCCCACCAAGAACCTGCAAATAAGATATTCAAGAGTTTGTAAGCAAGAAATCTTTTATTAATAGTTGTAATTTGTACCTTGTAAGATATAAGACTTCATTTTTTGTTACTTGGTGTTTGGATGGATATCCCTTGAATAGCTAGTGTCAAAGAAAAGAGCTTTCCCCTAGCTTGCTTGTAATTCTACAACTTTGAAATAATGAGGTCCCTCACCTCAACGTTGGGTGTCATCCTCTCAATACATGTTGAGGGGCCCTCCATAACCTCACCATTAGGATTTGTGAATCTATTGGAGAAGAAAAACTTGGGGTTGAGGTAGTACCCCATTGCATAATGGGTTGGTGGAGTTGATTGTTCCACCTCCGATCAATGATCTCCTAAATGGTGGAAAATCTACTTGTATACCCCCTATAATGGTTTCGGATGGCCCTTTTGGTCCTATCCATGGCCTTATAAATGTATTCCATTAGATTTTGCTCCTCATCCACCACACACAAAACTCTCACCATTTAGGCTTTGACATCTACAAAGTACAAACAAATTAAAGTTACAACCTTACAAGTTACAATTGAAGTAAATGCTTTTAAAAATTGAAAATAAATAATTTAAATTGAAGTTTGAAGTTATCTTAACAACCTCTGTAGATCTCTTCACAAAGGCATCATCAAAAACTATCTTTGTGGTCCTCTTTCCATCAACCTTCTTTGAATATGTTGAGTCTGGCCATTCTTGACTCACAAATATCTGCTTCAAGGATGTCAATGAACAACAAATACTTTGCAACATTAAAAAGTTAATTGCAAACCTTGTAACACCCGGTTGCACAAGCTCTTTCCCCTTGGTGTGATCACTAATCAAGTTGAGAACCCAAGGGTGATTATAAATATATTTTGTGATGTTCCTTGCATCTTCTACAATTGGTCTCACCCAATCAATCTTGCCTATGTCCTCCAAAAGAAGGTCAAGGCAATGGGCTGCACAAGGGGTCCAAAAGTGACATATGCCTCTCTAGAAGTAATCTTCTAGCCGCCACGTATGTCACTACCTTGTCAGTGACAATTTGCACAACATTCAATATGCCCACCTCTAAAACAACGTAGATGATGTTCTAAATTGGATTTTATTGAATTTTCTTAGTTTTTTAAACTCCATATTAAGTTGCTAATATTTGATTCATTTCAAATAATTGAGATGACTTGTGAAGGTGCAAGAGACATTTTGTACAATGGTAATCAACAACCTTTGGGGCATAAGGAGGTAGTGAAATACAAAGGGCTCCAAAAAATTAAAGCATTGGTCCTGGATAATTTTTGGTGGGCTCATGTGGATTGTGTTGAGTTTTTAATTTGAAAATTGGATCCAAAAGTACATTGGACAATTAGGGTTATGTCATTCAACTAGTTGAAGTCTTATTAATAAGATAAGGAATTTTTCATCATATTTCTATAATCGGGTTGTACTAATGATTGAGGATGATCAGGGATGGAATGGGACATCTCCGAGAAGTCTTCGTTCTAGGTTGTAGACCTCAAAATAACTTGGGA
The DNA here is from genome assembly GCA_027924645.1 of Cunninghamia lanceolata. NCBI lineage: Eukaryota > Viridiplantae > Streptophyta > Pinopsida > Cupressales > Cupressaceae > Cunninghamia > Cunninghamia lanceolata. The sequence goes on along the minus strand of BSBN01000257.1, from coordinate 935,170 downwards.
AATTCACTTTGCTGAGTTCACTAGTTTTCTTAGGGGGCAAACATTTTATTTGTTGTGGCAAACTCTTCTATGTGATGTGATGAAGATGTTTTAATACATGTCGGAAATAGAATTTGAAGTGTTTGATCTTTCATTTTGGTGTTTGGTTTCCCATCTTCTCAATGTTGGGAGGCTACAAGAATGTAATAAGTTGCTTTTCCATGTTGGGAAAGAGGTTGGCTCTCATTGTATGGTGGTAGAAGTCCATCTTCATGATAGTTGTGAGTATGAATGCAAACCTGAGTAAAGTGAGAGTGCGTTGCAGGTGTGATAGAAGCTCTAACACCATTGTGTGAGCTCATGCCTTTTGGGCATTGTAAAAAATTTACGCTAATCCTTTTTATAGTGGAATGAAGGGTTTTTTGTCTCTAAAGTTGGAGTTTTTCAGCCTATGTTGGGTTTTCCCCAAGGCATATTGTTTATATTTAGTTTGGTTATGTGTTATTTGTTATTTCCACATATGCGTGAGAAGATCTTTGTGTTTCTTTGATTTGTACTTGTTATTGTTGGTGTGACATCCATTATTGTGTGGTTGCGAGTACATATTAAGGGTTGTTGTTGAGGTCTTTTTGAATTGCAATCCGTTTATTCATAGTGGAGTGAGAAATATCCTCCCCATTTGTGGATCAATTTCATTGAGCTCATCATAAGTAAGGTCATATTCATTAATATAGATCAAACATGTTTATGCAAAATATATGACAACATTGATTCCATGATAGAAAAATAAAGAATATGATAGTGGCTAAAAAACAAGACCTTTTAGAAACATTTTCAAGCGGGTGGAAAGAATTATCATTGGATGGTGGAAAAAGATGAGTGTTGTGTTGCATCTTCTTGCTTTTGCTTTGATCCCTAAGTATTATAGCACAAAGATACTTTTACATAGACATTGAAGTTAGTGATGGGTACAAGCAACATTCATTGCTCTTATTTAATTTAGATATAAAGGACAATTGTGGGTGAGTTGGGGAAGTATATAACTTCAATAAGTAACATCCTTAGTGCTCTTTGAGACAAGTACAAGAGGGACACTCATATACGGTGGTAGTCCCATGGCCAAGGATCTATTTACGTGTAGCTTCTTGTCATCAAAGTTCTATCATAGATACAAATTCTTTAGTTTTTAATTCTTAAATATTCTTTGGAAGCCTTTGCATTTATAACTAGTTTTATTATTTTAAATTTATATAATAATGTAATCTTTTTTACTTTGTCTCGACTCTCAAGAGGTTGTGAGTTTCTCTTTAGTTGAATAGTATTGGAGTACATACTCTTTTATCCACGTAGTTAAGTGCAACTAGTTGGTCGCAAAAAGTTAGAGTTGGTGTATGTGCATGCCAAACTAGTCTCATCTCACACAAATGGAGTATAAGGAGGGGGCACTAAGGCATTGAAATGTAGCGCTTGAGCATCTCGACTTGAATGCTTTTGTTGCACAACTTTCTATAACCTTGATTAGGGATGAGGAGCACAAGGATGCTACATTACAAATGAATAGTGTGCACCTAGTAGGAGCAATATTGATGTTGTTGCACTACTTGTGATTTTAATAAACCAATTGGCGATGTTGATGCTCTCAATTAAGAGAAATATGACAATGTCTATTGTGTTTCCATGTGTAGTTGTATGTTTGACCATTGACTATTACCGTGTTTTGAACAAATATAAATCTTGATTGTTGTCAATTCTCAATTGGGTTTTGTATTTAATATTGTATATTTTGTACAAATTATATCCATTTAAAAATATTTTTCATATTATATATTTTGTATGGCCATACCCTAGCCCTACCAAACCTGTTTTAAAAAACTCAATGAATCGCCATACCTGAACTGACAACTTAGGCTGAACTTACATGCATAATTGAATATCTATCTGTTGTTTCGATATAGACGATATTCTGTTGCATACCTATGTCTTAATTTTCTGGCCTATTTCATGATATGAGAAAGATGAAAGATACTTGCAGATGATTTTCATTTCACTTCATGTTTCCGGTTTTGCTTGCTTAATATCTCAAGATTCATGTTCGGCTTAACTTATCTCGAATTGGATTTTTTTGATCAACTGTAGCGGGTATTTAATGCAGACACTTCTTTAACTCTTATCTGCATCCTGTTAAACTCACTTAAGGTGAAAAACAAACGCAACAGACTGAAAAATAATAAGGCAGAAAGAACGTACAACACACAATAAATATCCTCTAAGAAAACAGAGCAGTTACAGAAGTTCTGATCTATATTATAACAACATAGCTTCAGAAACCCTAACTCTCCCCATCTAATAAACATGCATTGCTATTTACAGCCCCCAAAAGGCATCAGTCAGTAAAAGACTCCTAATTTGACCATCTACATCTAGAAATAGCTAATAAACTACACCCATTTCTCTTATCCCTCAAAAACTGAACAATTACATTGAACTGCTATTTTTAAGAAAAGACATTTGCCCTTTCTCCAGAATAGTAGGGTAGTTTCAACCATTGCTATTATTATAAAGCATAGTTTCACAGAGTTTCAGGGATGGGGACGGGGGATGGCAGGGGACGCATTTTGGGGGCGGGGGGTCTAATTTTGGGGACGGCGGCGGGGGGTGGCGGGGGAGCGGTGCGCTGAAATACATATAGTACTTGAAAAATTAGCTATAAAAATATGTATAATTGTAGAAGTCTATAAGATGTATAAATTAGTTATAAATTAGACATGTATGCAAAATGTGGAAGCATAGACAAGGCACGTGAACTGTTTGACAGAATGCCTCAAAGAAATGTGGTCTCATGGACTGCAATGATTGCAGGATATGCACAAAATGGATTTGTTGAAAAGGCTTTAGAAATTTTAAAGCAAATGCAATTGGCTGGTGTAAAGCCAAATTCCACAACCTTTGCCAGCCCAGCATCCTCCCTGCCTGTGTCAAAATGGGAGCTTTGGAATAGGGTATGGACATCCATCAAAACATAAAGGATAGAGGAATTTTGTCAGATGTTGTAGTTGCAACTGCCCTGATAGACATGTATGCAAAATGTGGAAGCATAGACAAGGCACGTGAACTGTTTGACAGAATGCCTCAAAGAAATGCAGTGGCAAAACTGGGGGATGGTGGGGATGTTTCCTTGAAGTCTCCCCGTCTCGGAAACGGGGAGACGTGGGGGACGGCTGTATTTCAGGGGGGGTACGCGTCCCCGTGGAACTATGTTATAAAGTCAATTCCCCTGATTCAGTGGTGAATGGTTTACATCATTCTCCCCTTCTTTTCAAAAAATTGAATCTCATTGTTTAGAGCTAATTTAATTGACAACAAACTTCAAAAAAAAAATTAAAATGCCAAGAAACTTAAGAACTCAATTCGTAGGTGATGCAGGATTTACTACATCAAATATCAATGTAAGAATTTAGGCTAAATGGTAGAACCATTTTTTTGACTTGAAGTACCAAGCCATAATGTGCCCTTCCACCAAGTTAGACACCTCTTCAATTTTTCACATTTTTTCTTCCTCTGCTTCTGGTCTCATGTTGGATCAGGCATCATCCCCTACCAAGTTGTTCTCTCTTTTCTGAGCTTCTTGTGGGCCTAGACCCACTTCTAGTGGTCCTCCGTAGAAAGCCATTATGGCTCTTCTCATCACTTGTCTAACTTTCTATTGCACTTGCACATAAACCATTAAAAACATAAATTAAGTTGAGGGAATCAAAAAAATTTCCATAGGTGCTTCCTCCTTTATACAACAAATGTGTATGTCTCTGCTCCTTCAATCATTCTCATTTCTTCTCCAAGAAAGAGATGGTATTTTTATCTCATTTCATCAATTATGGGATTTTCAAGACATCCCTTTAGCTGCTCCTTGTCTATTGTGTTATGTAAAACCATAAAACTTCACCACATATGGGGCTCCCAAATATCAGCTCTTCTGTAGCTTCATCTCTAATGTGGACTACTTAAATTGCTATAACATCTTGGGCCACCTCTTGTGAAAATCTGCATTCCTCTTCATTGTAGTCTTTGAACTCTTCTCCTCTCCCATTGTAATTCTCAATATTTTCCCCATTTTTTGGGATAACACAACTCAACATCTTCATCCCACTCATCCTCTTTATCTCCATCCCATTCATCTATCTCATCTCTTTCAAAATCTTTGCAAATCACCTTTAAAGGCCTTCCATTCATTAATAATTCTGCCAACCCATCAAGGCATTTAATCTTTCTCTGTTCTAGTAGTTCTATTTCTTGGCTAATCCTACACTCTATGGCTTTCCTCTATTGAAGATGGCTCTTCCTCACATGGTGATTATTTATTCTCACCATTCTGTTTTGCCTTCTCACAACCCTTAAAGGCCTTTGCTATAGTTTTTGTTTTTAAATTTGCTTTCTTATTACAGCATGTTTCATATTGTTCCAATATCCACCATAGTTCCTCCAACTCAAACTCTAATTTTTGCAGCTTTTTTTGTTGGTCTTTTGTTTGCTTCTACCTCTGCTTTTGTCTTATTTTTCTTCCAATTTAATTATCCTCTTTTTCACATCATTACATAACTCCATTTTTCCATCCATATCCATAACTATAACTGCCCTTTGAGAACTCTTCTTATGAATTCTCTATTCCTAACATCTTAGGATGCTTCGATACCAAAGTAATGCAGACACTTCTTTAACTCTGATCTGCTACCTGTAAACTCACTTCAAATGAAAAACAAACGCAGCAAACTGAAAAGAATAAGGCAGAAAGAACACACAACCCTCAATAAATATCCTTTTAAAAAAACAGAGCAGTTACAGAAGTTCTGATCTATATTATAAAAGCATAGCTTCACAAATTCTAACTCTCCCCCATTTAATCTAACAAACATTTGTTTAGCTTCATAAATCCTAACTCTCCAGTCACCCTCATCTAACGAACATGTGTTGCTATTTACAGCCCCCAAAAGGCATCAGTCAATAAAGACTCCTATTTTGACACTCTACATCTAAAAATAGCTGATAAACTACACCCGTTTCTTTTATCCCACAAAAATTGAGCAGTTGTTTCCTTTCTCCATAATAGGAGGGCAGTTTCAATCACTCCTGTTATTAGGAAGTCAATTCCCCTGATTCTGTGGTGAATGGTTTACAACAGTATTGAAGAATTTGTATAGCCCAATGTTTGTGAAAATTCAGGGTTCTTCAAGTTAGTTGGCAACATCAACATTTTTGGTACAAAGTTTTGCGCTTTCTCGACACCATGTAGATTATCTACCCAAAAGTAGCTATGGTTGCTTGCATGGATATTTGAGACATTATAAACCAAAATCCGCCCAAAGGGCAGGACAATTAAGGGAAAGCAAAGAAGAAATGCATGATGCTAAAGAAAACTCGTACTAGTTGTTGGGCGGTGAAGCCCAACCGTTACAGCCATCTCTACGGTTTCTCTGCCATCTCTGCCACCGTTTCCACTTCCTTTGCTATTCTTGGCTGGGCGTTGGCTGAGTGGTGCCAGAATAATAAATGAACGTGCTCCATAAATCAGACCTTTAAGTCTTACCTGCATTTTTATAACATTGAAGCTTCTCTCCTGCACTTTTGACGTGTAGAACAGATCATGCCTGAAATTCGCTGAACTTACATCCATATTTGAATATCCATCCACTGATTTAATAGACGAGATTCAGTTGCATATTGATTACGTATGATTTCCGCTACAATTTCATGTTCCAAGTCTTGGTGGCAGCTTAATGATTGAAGATGAATTTTAGTCTGCCTGATTTCAAAAAGGATTATCTGACAGTCTGTACTTGCTGGTATTTGAAAAACTTTGCAATCCATTAATTTTAAAGGCTCGCAAGAGTTTGTATATTCTTCAAGTTGACCAGGAACATCAGAAATTTTGGGTTCAAAATTTATACTTCATATCCCTTCGGGACAAAGTTTTGTTCTTCTTGACGCCATCTACATTATTCATCCAAAAGTAGCAATGATTGCTTAAAGAAAAACGTTCCCAAAAGGCAGGACAGCTAAGAAAAAGCAAGGAATAAATGTATAATGTGAGAAAATCCCATGAAAGCAAATTTTTTTTGACGGTTATCCATTCAAAGGTGTTTTTAAAACACTATGATATACTTTAGTATAAGTAAAATTATATATAAGTTAAATATATATCGTTACAATTCTATATTAATTTTGGGAGTATCTAAAATCTTTCATTTCATATGATACAATCTTTTTAAAGTTCTGATTGTATTTTACTGTAAAAAATTCTAAATATGGCCATACAGCCATCAAATTTAGGCCCTGCAAGCAATGTGCTCCACTGATCAGATCTCTTGGATGGGTTGAATTTTAGTGCACCAAGACATCTGGTTCCACTTGAATACTTTTTAAATACTCCTTTGAACCATTTCAACTAAGTATAGCTTTGCTTAAAAAAATAAAATGTATACTGTCTATTTTTAGAAGTTAAGACAAAGGTTTGTGTTTGTCCTCAACCACTCTAATTAAATATCATTCACTTCAATGGTGAAACAATCAATAGTAATTTTACACTCATCCACACCAAAAAGTGATAAATATTTGTTCTATTTTATTGGCCAAAATTAACATTTGACTCTGGAACTCCATGATAGTTAATAATAACACATACATAAAATTTGAAATAAATTTCCACATGGATGATAAAATTGAAGTATTTAAATTTATGTATATTTCTATGCAAATTATTTTTCTTCCGTTTCCCATAATTTTTTTTTCCCCGACCAAAGCTCGTAACTTCATAATTCTCTCGTTTCCCATAATTATGCATTATCCATTGCGCCTTTTCTTTTACTATTTACCAATGGGCTTTGGTTGATAGTTTAAACTAACACTTAATAGTCATTGTGAAAATTGCCTCTTCTCTTTGTTTTATTGTTTTGAACTTCATCTCTCTTTTCAATAATTTTGCTAGGGCCCTATTAAAGTCATGCCATTTAATATGATATTGCTATTTACCCTATAACTCGACTCGTTGTTGGTTTGGATTTTTCTTCTATTTTATCCCTTTTCTCAATTAGCATTTTGGTGTCAAGATATATTATCCTCTATGATTTTTTCTTTTTTCAACTTAACTAATTCACTTTTCTTATATATATTGAAAATTATGAATATTCGTATCATGTATATTCCTATGCTTTTGTTCATGAATGTTTATAGAGGATAATCATAATTTTAGGGCATGTGCAGGTATGATGCTGGAAAAGCAGTGATCACCGACGCTGATCAAATTCCTAATCCTCCTCCGACTGGGTGTACTCCAGTTCATTTAAATCTTGTGGTATGCATTGTTTATGAGTACTTATCTTTTATATGTTCGATTTGAAAATCATGCTCTTGCAATATGTATCATAGATATTGGTCGTTATCATGTCAAAAGAATTCAATATGATTTTTTCAATGTTGTCCCAGGGATGACTTTTGTAAAGAATTTTGGCAGTATTATAATTAGCCGATAGGCTTTTATATGTGAGCATTACCCCATGTCCCCATTGTTGTATCCAATCAAATTTTTTTGCTTCATTAAGGCATTTTGTGAGAGTTTAGAAAATTTGTCGTCAAAAGAGTCAAAAAGTCAAAATTTCTAAAAATAGAAATTTTCTAAAAATAGACGTCAAATTTAGGTTTTTTGGGTTTCTCGAGATATGGACGTTGGAAAATTTTTCTAAAAATAGAAAGTTTCTAAAAATAGAATCTTTGATTCAGGTGTCGTGCCTGATTCTGATTGGCTGATTTCGCTTCATGATCAAGGTGGTCTAGACGGAATCTGCACAATGTCATGTTTTCTCTACTGGGTCAATTCTACTTTTTTCAGATGGCGAAGCACGAGCACCGGAGCCATCAATGGAGGAGGATCATCTGCTAGAGCTCATTTTCAAGTTTTCGGGGCTGTTTAGATAATGCAGAACTGACGAACAGTCGTCGATTTGACGAAGAACGAAAAATGAAGTAGGATGAATCCGAAAAGTGAAGAAAGGTAAAAAAATCCTCGAAAATGGTTGTCTGGATTTTCCAAGCACCCTTGGAGGTTGGGGGCGCTCATCCCACTCAGACTTAGATTTTTTTCACGTTTTTCAAGAAAATGCTAGAAATGTCTCCGTCAGTCAGTTTCTGGGTTGATTAAAGTAGTCATTTTGGTCAACAAATCCTGAAAAGCTGGGATTCACCTTAGATATGCCCAGGCTATCCAGTCCATCCCTCATCCAGTGACAGTTGACTGGCAAAACATTGAAATTGATAACAGGAAGCAGCTGCTGGCACGCAAAACGGGGTAAATTGTAGACCAAGATGAAAATCCTCAAAATTGACTAAGGCATGAATTTTCAAGCGCCCCTAGAGGAAGAGGGCGCCCATCTTTCTCAGAGTTAGAATTTTTTCGCGTTATTCAAGAAACGTCAGAAAAGTCTCCATCAGCCTGATTCCGGGGGGTCAGAATCAGTCAAAACTCAGTCGAAATGCCCGTAAAAGCTGGAAATTCATCTCAGGTATGTTCAGGGTACTCAAATCACCTCCCATCCTGCTTTAGTAGTCAACTGGATGACCGAAAACTAAGATCAAACAGCAGCTGCCGGCACGAAAAATGGAGAAATGGAATCAAAACTAAAAAATCTCAAAATTTTTCTAAGGCACAAAAACCCAAGCGCCCCTGGATGCTGGGGGCGCCTATCCCACCTAGACTTAGAAAATTTTCGTGTTTTTCTGAAAAATGACAAATCCTCTTTTGTCAGCCCGGTTAGGTTCATAGAAAATCAGTTTGGCATGATTTCTGAGGCAGGCAGAAGGTACAATCAGTTCAGTTTTCATCAAGCTTGCCTGTCTGCTAGATCATTAGTCTCAGTTTTGCCCCGGAAGGCGAGATTCGACATTCAGATTGGGTAACCCAGTCACTGGAACGCGCGCAGGAGACAAAAAGTTTAAAAAGTTGAAATTTTCCAAAAAATGGTTAAGGCATGAAAACACAGGCGCCCCTGGAGGCTAGGGGTGCCCAACTTTTCAGGTGTTAGAAATTTTTCATGTCTGTTTGTGATTTCTCGCAACCGTTTTCCAAATCTTTGTTCGGCGACAGTTTCCAGAAGTCAGATTTGTAGTCAAACGTCGTCGGATCGTTAGTTCGAGGCTGGGGATCAAATCAGGATTGATGAAACTTCAAAGTGCCATGATTCGTCAGCTTTTTCAGTCAATAGTGACAATTTGCCGTCTTATTGAAGTTAGAGGCAGGCCATGCTGGAGTCAAAATGAGGGCAAAAGTTTTCAAAACGAAGGAAAAATTGGCTAACACTTTTGCAACCTCGTGTGTTTGATGACATCATCAAAGAAAATATTTTTAATCATCTCACACATGAAGCCATAGACAGCTATAAAATAGGGATTCTTCCTATTCGAATATATCTACTTGGATTTGTGCTTTAAAAGTTGCTATCTTCATGGATAAGATTCAAGCTTTGTGCTTTCACAAAGAAAGTTGCTTTTTCGCCCTAAAGTTCAATAAAGACAAGCTTTTGGCCTCCTTTATTCATTATTTTTGCAGGTTGCATCCAGAGGAAGAATATTATTTTCTTTCCACGAAGATTTGAGAACCCAAACAGAATGCTTTTTCAGTGTTCTTCATAGTTTTGGGATTGGGAAGCACAAAGGCATGCTTTTTCAAGGTCCATTTCTCTAAGGCATCGTTTTTCAGAAACAGGGCCAGAGCTTTTTCAGTTTTCATCGAAATGGGTTCATCTAGAATTTCGTCCTCTTAAAGACTGGAGAATTTTATTTTTTCGAAAATCTGCTTTTTTGCTACTTTTTCGGGAAATCCTCTGCTTTTTCAGAATCTGATAATCTGGTTGCTTCAGAACAGGATTGTCTACAAAACCCATGTCCTAGCTTTTTCTCTCGAAATTTGCTTTTTAGAAGATATTATTTCCCAAAATACCAGTGGATGATGTCATCAATAAAGCAACAATAAAGATGGGGATGTGACTCAAAAGAAAGCAGCTTTAACTCAATACCGTTTGTTTTAAAGAATTTGCTTTCATTCAAAGCTTATCCATCCTTAAAATAGTAAAAAATCACTTTGTACTAGTTGGTGCTTTCTTTGCTTTAAAGCAAATTGTTTTAAAGCAATTGTTAGTTGTAATCTTTGTCTTAGAATAGAAATAAAGCTTGCGAGTTGGCAAGTTAGTTAGTTAGGATCAAGGAGATTTTAGGGTTCCCTATTCCTTCGATTTAGTATAAATAAGGGCAGCCTTGCCCAATTGCAGGGGAGCTGTGTTTGTGATAGCAAGATTTGCTGTGCCTATTCTAGCTTGCAGAAATTGTTATTTCAAGTGCTTGTTCACTCTGTGATATCTGTTTTTCAGTGTTTGATCACGTATTGTATGCCTGCCTTTTGCTAAAATATTGTTGTCCTGGAGTTGTATCAACTTTATAATATTGAGAATAGAAGTCTCATGCCTACCATTTGCTTTGATTTTCTATCTCACGATCATCTAGTTTTGTTGTCAGATGTGTGGCTTGCGTAATCTTATTTTAGTTTTCATTTTAAAGTACAATGAGTCTTTTGATGTGAATCTGGAAGAAGTTTATGTTAAAAACAAATCATTCCTTGTTTACTTTTAATCCCTTTGCTCTGAATTTACTTAGGTGATTAAAAGCGTCATTTAGTTTAGGCCTAGCTGTAGTTAGAAGTTTTAAAAAGGAAAAATCTCTGCTGCAATGATTAGAGTTTTATAACCTTGTGCTCGCAGCTCAGAAACAAAAAGAAGACAGGCAAATTTAATTTATTTATCTTTTTAGCAAACATCAGCAAAAAGGGAACTTACCCTCATAATAGAAGAGCAGTTTAACTGTGCATAGCTGTCTGTTCCCAACTCACATTCTAGAGGTGCGAATTGAAACGCCAACACCCATGCAGCTACATAAGTTATTTTTCTGCTTAAATTAAGTAGTTGGAGTGGCCCCATGGAAATTTACAATTATGGGAAAGGATAATATAGAATCTTTCCCTATTTTTGTGGAGCAACTACTGTTTAGGAATTGTAGATAAGCTGTGGAAAAAAAAGGGGGGTCGCTGGAAATAAGCAGCCATTGCATAATGAAAAATATGCCATGTGGCTGCATATATTTCCTTCTCTCCTCTTTTTATATTTTTCTTCTAAATTAAGATAATTTGTTTTTATTTTTTCATATAGTAAGAAATACAAATTAAGATAATTGCTTAAGATAAGTAGATAAATGAAATATTCATGAGGTCACTAGCTCCACAAATATCTACTAAAAAACTTGAGCAGTGGCTGCTAGCCAAAATAAGCTAAGCAGCAGCATTTCTAAACTCTTCGGTTGTTCCTATTGGCATATTCCTTGAACCTCCTATGGGTGCAAGTGCTAGTTGATAAACTTTTTGAGGATAAGAATCCCTTATAATACATATGTTCCTGTTTTTGACTCTCGTGAAATACAGAATTACAAATTCAATTTTATATATTTTGTACACTTGAAATTAGTGAGCTATTGAAGAGTATACCATATCCAAAATGCATGGTATTGAAGATTTCGAAACTAACTCATCATTCCTTCAACCAATTTGAAAATTAATTGTAAGAGTAGAAAGGAAAAGACTTACAACATTGAATATTCATCGTAAATGATAACTTATAGCTATATAAACGATGAGCGGGGAAAATGGATTCCGACAAGCGTTGGGTAGGAGTGAGCAGGAAACAGAGGAAGGGGAGGACGAAGACGATGACAGTGAAGATTTGGGAAGCATTGACGAGGACGACTGGGTTGGGCAATTTGACGATGAGGAGGACGTTAAGCTGTTGGACCTTTGGTTGGAAGCTTGCAAGAGTGTAGGCTCGACCGCCAGGGTCTCAAAGGGTCTAGATTTGGTGTCTCCGGGAGGTTTCCTCCCTGAATGCGCCTTTGGTCAAGGTCTTAGGAAGGGCTTCCTTGTCCCTCGATGCCCTGTGCATGAGGAACAGTGCGTGGAGCATCATGAAGCTGTGGCTTGTGTGGAGCTCTTGTCTGCAAGCGAAGGGGACCATAGGGATTCGTGGTGGTCCCCTTGGCTGGTCTAACTTCATCGAATGGAAGAGTTGACTTAGCTGTGAATAGTATTGGGTGCTCAAATTTTGATGAGGCCCTGTTTTCTCCCTCTTCGCTTGGTGAGGGATTCTCGAACGCTACCCTTCCAGCTGTCTCTCCACAGAATCAGGGTAATGCGATAGGGGGGTTGATGTCCACGTCCTGGGCTAAAAGGGTTAAAGGTTCTTCGGGCCCTAGCTCTACCCCTTCTTCAATCCCTATGATTGTTGAATAGGGCAGTCTGATTATTCTTGATTCTTTCATTGACAGAATGGCTTCCAAACTGGAGAATGCTTTGGTGGGGAAATTTCTGGGGGCTAGACCAAATATGGACAACTTCAGAAAATGGGCTAGGAGGAAATAGAGGATTAAAGGGTCATTGGAAATCACTGTTATGACAAATGATTTTTTCTTCATCTCTTTCTCTCTTCATGAGGATTGTTCACAAACTCTGGTGGGTAGTCCTTGGTTTCTCAACAAATCGTGCCTATTCCTTAAGAAATGGGAACCAAGTCTTGATCTCAACAGAGTTGAAGTAGAAAAAGTCTTGGTATGGGTTCGCCTCCTTGGCTTACCGTTAGATATTGGGATGTGGAGGTGTGGACATCCATTGCTGGCTCTTTAGGGGAAACATTGAGATTAACGAGGTGACTAGATCTAGGAAGCGTTTCCTCTTTGCTAGATTCTATGTCAACATTGCGGTTGACAAGCAGCTCCCTGCCTCGATCTCTTTATCTTCGAATCTTGGTAATTGGGTTTAGCAAATAGAGTATGAGGGATCCCTTGTGATGTGCCTCAACTGTCGCATGCAGGACATTCTTATGCTGCGTGTGATGCTTTAATAAGGATTGACTATAGACACTAAGGATCAGCAGAAGCCTTCTTCCCCTCAAAAAGTGGTTGGCCTTCCCATGTAGGAGATTGGTGGGGTTGATTGTCCTCTTGTGGACAAGTCCAACACTAAGATTTTCGGTGCTGCCCTTTCAGCAGAAATGAGCAAAGATTTGGGATCAGAAGTGGTTCGGGACCTTCTGTGATAGGGGAAAACTTGCAATGCAAACAATAAATGAGAGATAAATCAAAATCAAATACAATTTACCTTCCTTTGCACGAACAAATTGCCTACATTGATTGAGCGTACTGAACTGCACCCCACTTCAATCGATTGCTCCTTGCTCTTTGATTATTGTGGATTGCTCAATTAAACAGCATAACGTTGTGATGAGAATGATATGATCTAGAGTGATTTCTGCAGCATGATGTTGTATAAGATCGGAGAGGATTAACATGGAGAATGAGGTTCAATTTATAGATTTCCAATACTGAAGATCAATGGTGGAGAGTGATTAGAGAGATCAATGGTCAAAATTCATTGAGAGGATGTGCACGAATGAGAGAGGGACAAGTGTCTTTGTCCTCTCATGCATCATGGGAGTTAACAGAATTGATTGGAGAGTTGACTGAGTTGATTGCTCAGTGAACTCAATTGATTGACTAGTCAACTAAATTGATTGATTAGTTAACTCAATTGACTAACCTGTTAATTGATTTGATTGATTTAGTTAACTAATTTGATTGATTAGTTATCTAAATTGATTGAGAGTGAAATATGGATGAGAGGGAATAATAGGGAATTAAATAAATTAATTATTTAATTTCACGCACATGTGATAAATGAATTAAATATTAAATTTAATTCATTTTGGATGAAATAGACTAATTAAATAAACAATTTGAATTTACTTATTTAAATTGGAGGGAAATTGATTTAATTAAATAATCAGAATTATTTAATCAAATATGGAGGATAAATTGATTTAATTAAATAATCAGGTTTATTTAATTAACATGGAGGATAAAATTGACTTAATTTAAATAATTGGAATTATTTAATTAACATGGAGGATAACTTGATGGATGAACTTAATCAAATAATTAAGAATTATTTGATTAATTTGAAGTATGGCAAGTGCATGTATGATCTAGAAATAGGTCAATTTTAGGTGTCTACACCTTCCTCAAAGATCACCTAGCAACAAGGAAAATCATAGAGTGTTGTCTCCTACTATCTTTGGTGAGAATACTAATAAGTTTCAGGGTTCTAGAACTAAACAAAGTTCTTTAATGTATTTTGGATTCAAACCACCTTGAGTGGTGGTCTTTTGCTTTGCTCACCCCCTGCATGGGATGCTGTTGTTGGTCTTTGGGTTTGTTTCTTGGTGCTCCTTGTTGTCGTTTGGTAGTTGTTGTCTTGTGTTTCTCTTGTTTCGGGCTTGTTCCCTCCGATTCTTGCTGGTTCTTTTTTGTTAGTCTCTTGTCTCGTGAGACTTGTCTCTTTCGCCTGTTTGGTATTTTTATTGTACAAGGGTTTGGACCCTTTCAAAATCCTTGTTCTACCTTTATCAAAAACTTATAACCATATAAAAAACTACTGTAAACCAGTCGTGAAGTTGGACAGCCAGTATTAAAAAAAACTGAATTAATTCTGAGCTTCTCTCATACAGCACTGCTCAGGATTGAGCAATCAGCATAGGCAGAAAATAACACTAAATTGTCTTCTCTCTTAAAAAACAAGAATGGGGCGGTTGTTATATAGTTTTTTACAGTCTAAAAATAGTAGTAAATAAAACATGGGCAATAAAAAATAATAGATCAAGCTGGGACACTTGTAGGATGAAGAGGATTTAAGGGGGTTGGAGAGCCTCCTACATGCTTCAGAATAGATGTAGGAAAGCGGAGCTTTGGGATTGGAAAACCAAGAAGTCTCTTTTTGGTTTGTTAGTCACCCCCGTTATCCTATATGGCTGCGAGGTTTGGGGAGCAGCGTTTCAAATCACAAATGGAGACAATTAGAAAGAGTTCAAAAACACCTTATCACTAGTAGTCTTAAAGTCAAGGCTACTGTTCCCTATGAGATTCTTTTGGCTGAGGCAGGCACCTTCTCGTTGGAGGCAGTTGCGGTTATTCGACTTCTTTGCTACCTAAAGAAGGTGGAAAACATGGATAATCAGCGTAGGCCTAAGTTGGTGGTGGAGGAAAGGTTAGATCGTAGGAAAAAGATGTGGATGAAGCAGAACAACAAGTGGTTGAGCAAATGGGATATTAATTTCCAAAATTGTCCTAAAACCAAATCTGAAATTAAACAGTTCGTGTTGGAAAAATTCAGGACTGCCATGTGGACTAAGCTGCTTGGCTGAAAAAAATTGCATTATGTCAAAGAGTTCAACCCCACGTGGGAACACGGGAAAAAAGCCTACTTGCATGTTGACATTAAGGGTAAAGCTAGACTCCTAATTGCGCAGTTGAGGTCGGGTTCACATCATCTAAGGTGCGAAACAGGTAGATGGACAATTCCCAAAGAAGTTTGGGAAGACAGAATATGTACTTTTTGTAGCAAAAGAGTTGTCAAAACGGAACAACACTTCATCTTTGAATGCGCTGCCTATGATGATATCCGCATGCATTATGGAAACATCTTGAAGGACGGAAGTTTAAGCGAGCTATTTAAGGAAGATAAACTCCACATAATGACCGGTTTCTTGGTCAAGTTGCATAGTAGAAGAGCCGACATTGAAAAGAGTTTGAAAGTATCTTAGGGCTGCGGCTTTTGTCCCTTCGGCTGATGTGGCCTCATGAACGTCATTAAAATCCTTTCATTCATTCATTCAAGCCCTTTTATTATAGCATATAGAACTTAAAAAAAAGGTCTGCACTAAATTTAGACTCTCTGTCACATCCCCACCGCCGACCGATTATAAGCATTCGATAAAATAATAGAACATTTAAGAAATATATTTATTAAAATATGGCAGCAGGAACATGTAGGCTGCAAACACAACAATAATAAATTGATTTGATACAAGTTAGTGGAGAGCTGGGGAACACGGTATGAACATCCATCAACGCTTAAATTGATTTGACAGAAGTTTGGTGGGAAAAACGTGTTGTGGACGTCCATCAAAGCATAAAAGATAGAGGAATTTGGGGAGAGAAGGGAAGGATGGGAAGTGACAATTTTCTGCAAAGCCATTAAAGAGGGTATGGACATCCAATTGCATGGATGGAGAGGAGATGAGTACGACAATGAGACAGCTCCATTCTTCGGTTTCCTTGGCACTGCAGTAGCTCTCATGTTCAAGGGTGTGGGTGCTGCATATGGAGTAGCAAAACGTGGTGTTGGGGTAGCCTCAATGTGCGTTATGAGGCCAGAATTTGTCATGAAAATTGAAATCCATTGCACTAGAGGTTATGGCTGGTGTTCTAGTTATGGCTGTTCGTATCGATGGTGATGCTAGAGCCAGGCGTGTGCCAGAGTACTTTGCACCACTTATGGAGAGAAGATTTCAGTGTCTACATCAGAAACATCTTCACATCGTCCTTAGAGACAGGGTCTAAATTTGATGGCTGTATAGCCATATTTAGGCATTCTTTCCGTAAAATACAATCAAAATTTTAGAAAGACTATCACAGATCCTAATGGTGAGGTTATGGAGGGCCTCTCAACACGCATTGAAAGAATGACACTTGAGGTTGAGGTGAGGGACCTCATTATTTTAGAGTTGTAGAATTACAAGCAAGCTAGGGGAAAGCTCTTTTCTTCGACAGTAGCTATTCAAGGGAGATCCATCCATTGAACGCCATGTAAAAACAATTAGAGTCTTTCTTTATATCTTACACATTACAATAATCAATAAAATATTGTTTGCTTACAAGCTTTTGAATGTCTTATTTGTAGGTGCTTGGTGGGAAGATTGGGGCAAAAATAACCCCAATCTTCAAAAGTTAGCTCTCTGAATTTTGTCTCAATCTTGTAACGCTTCTGGTTGTGAGCACAATTAAAGTTTGTTTGATGCCATTCACATGAAGAAACACAATAAGTTGACTCAATAATGTCTCAATGACATAATTTTTGTGCAATACAACCTTTGGTTTCACACAAAAAAGATAGAGGACAAACCAGAGGAGCTTATTAGTTTGGATGACACTAATCCCTATAGCGATTGGATTGCATAGGATGAGGAGCTGTAATATCCCCTCCTTAACATGCATATTGGATTATAAAGAAAAGACAGATACAGGATTATAGCTGCCTTGTGAGTTGCAAGTGCCTCTTCCAACTAGACCGCTCCCTCATACCATACCGTCGACTAAGAAGGAAGATTCAATAATGAATAAAAACATGATAATTCTTGCGAGGATTGATTAAAATCTTACGTAGCAAAACAAAGGCCGATAAAGACAAATCTACAAAGAGACGAATTGATAAGAGAGGAGGATACGATTATGTTAAAGATGCATTACCAAATCATATGTTAATAAGCGCCAAACAGTTGCTTGCTAAGAGGCGTCTCTATGAAAGGACGTGATCATTCAAGAATATGAGGATATATAAGATGGATCGGGGGGCTACATGAAGGCATCGATCAATCACAATCTATTATCATCGAATAGGCGTTTATATATCTGCATCAGCAATAAGCACCAAACACAATTCAATTATCATCAGGATCACAATCCCGTCGAACATCAGACATTAACCAGCAATTGGAACATTGATCATCACAAGAGTATTAGTAAGCGAGCAGCACTAAATCATCCAGCATTGAGATCTAATCAACAGAATATAGGATCAACCATCACAGAATTAAGAAGCAGTCCTCATCAAAACATTAAAGAATCATAGACCATTATCGCAGCCATTAAGAGGTATGCTTTATATACAACTATATCAACTTCTTAAAGTGCAAACTGATCATTAGAAGACTGAACATAATAAAGTAAATTGAAAAGAATTAAAGTAAGCTGTATTTAGTAAGTTAGTAACAGATTTCATAGAATAAGTCATGCATAATAATATAAGTCAGTTATGATGAAAATATATGTATATATGCTATAGAAGTCATATGAACATTGAAATGCCGATGATGGCATGGTTCGGTGGTTAAGTCGCTCAGGATGTAGTGGCGGCCACCAGAGTTCAAACCCCCGCTGGGCCAACGAGCTCGCAAGGCTTTACGCCTTCGCTGGGCCAATGAGCTCGCGGGTTTGAAGTGTTCTTCCTAGGGGATGAGGTCCCCCAGTTGTGGCCTTACCGGTTCATTGCTCCGGGCAAAAGCATTCACGTGGAGCCGGAGGGCGTGTCGCACCAGCGTCGCCGGTCACGTTAAAAAGTTTACCAGGTGCATTTAAAAAAAAAAAAAAATGAACATTGAAAGATTTGAAGTTTAATTAATTAGATAAATAGAATTCATAAGATCAACATACTAGATGAATGGATAATTAAGATCATAATAACATATTGTATTAGCCCAGAATATGAAGGCATTTATTAAATAATGATTAGAATGTGCATTTAAAGTGGTCATGATAAATCAGGGATGAGAAGTAGAGGCTCATGTTATGACAACCAAACCCATAGATCGAGATGAAGAGGTAAGGTAAGCAACGGGGTTATAATTATGGTTGATGCCATAGTTGGTCAAGAGTACCATCTGGCTAAAGACCGATATCATGGTTGATGCCGTAGTTGGTTAAGAGTACCATCCGGCTAAAGACCGACATCATGGTTGATGCCTAAGTTGGTCAACAGTACCATCCAGCTAAAGATTGATACATTCCCATTATCTTGTGTTGGTCAAGAGAACCATCAAGTAATGGATAGGCTCGTCTTGTGTTGGTCTAGAGTAGCTCTCCGGGACAAGGGATGGGCCTTTGATTTGGGTTAGTCTCCGGTCAAAGGAATAAAATATGGACCCCTTGATTGCTCCTTTATAAACCCTCTCTCGTTGGGCAAGTGGTTTGATAATCATGTAGACCTAAGTATATCTCTCCCAAATGGAATCATGAAATATGTTTAATGGATATCATGAAAGATAGAATGCTTATAGCTCATGATTATAAGTCTTAATTTAACATATTGCTATGGATAAAAATGATTAGATAAGAAAGATTGAATACTAATGTACTCCTTTTGCAAGTTGAAATTGTGCAAGGTTAAGGAAAAAATTTGGCTTACTAGAAGGGGACATTACAAGTGGTATCAGAGCATCGACCTGCCATCCTGTGAAACAATCTTATGCAAGCATACACTAGGAGGAATCGTCAACTCTTAGAAGAACAAATGAACAGCGAAATGAGGGCATTCATGGAAGCAACCACCAAGGCAATGATGGACCAAAACGAAAGAATCACTAAAGCCATGATGGAGCAAGGTGAAAAAACCACTAAAGCCATGATGAAGCAAGGTGAAAAGACAACGCAAATGTTTCTTGAAGCACTCCAAAAAGTAGGAAACAATGCAGATCATATTAAGACACACTCAACAAATGGAACGGAAGTGGGATCAAATCACTCCAAAAACAGCAATACTTCATCAAACCCAAGGGTTCCTATACCATCCTTTCTTCCTGAAGAAGAAGCATCGAGAACGGAAGAGTCCACTCCAAACTCAATGAGCACGGATGATATGGTAAGAGCATATGCCAGCATGGAGCCTGAATTGAGGAGAGTAGTGTCATTCAATGACTATAACAGCTCAAGAAGGAATGAATTAGCAAGAAAGGAAAAAAGACCCATCCACAAAGAATTGAAGCAAAAGGCCAACAAGGTTAATCTTCCACATTTTGATGGAACCCACAAGATCACTCCACAAGCATGGTTACAAAAATTGAATGACTATTTTCAACTTAACCCTATGACGGAGAAGGATGCACTTCAATTTGCCATCCTACACCTAGAGGGATTGGCCTATGAATGGTGGCATCATGGAAAACACACTCAAGGACATGAATCCATTACTCTTATGAGGAGTTCTCAAAAAGATTTATCAAGAAATTTGACCGACGCCATCCACAACAAGATTTCCGAGAGTTAGCCCTACTAAGGCAAAAAGGCTCCATAGATGAGTACATAAATGAGTTTGAGAAGATAGCAATACGAGTATCCGGAGTGGAAAATGAAAGGCTCACATACTTGTTTATTAAAGGATTAAATGAGAAACCAGGAGGCTTAGTAGGAGCCATCAAACCCACTACACTTGATGATGCCATAGATATGGCCATGCAATTAGAGCCAACCCACTCCTCTCAATCATATACCAAACCATTTCACAAGAAAGGGAGGTTTGATAAAACATCATATCATAAGGGCGAAAGGAAGATTAAAGATCCATGTCGCAAATGTGGGGAATCTTGGGAAAGGGGGCATATATGTCAAACTATAAGAGATTTAAAGGAAAAGGGCTTATATTTCAAATGTAAAGGGAAATGGGAAAGAGGTCACCAATGTGGGCGAGTACACACCATAGAGGCTTTATCTGATGAGGAGAATGAAGAGAACCCCACCAAAAGAAGAAAATTGGAACCTAAGGAGAGGGTCACACTAGCAGCAATATCTAAGGTATCCAAATTTAGACTTAGGGGCCAACTCAAAGGTAACAAAATAACCGCCCTAGTAGATAGCGGGGCTACTCATAGATAGCGGGGCTACTCATAACTTTATAGATGAGTCCGTAGTAAAAAGACTAAAACTAAACCCACAAGACTTTGAAGGGTTTATGGTAGCCTCAGTTGATGGTTCCACAAAGAATTGTTCAAAAATACTACCCCAATTAAACTTAACCGTAGTAAAACACCCTATTCAAGATGATTTCTATGTGGTTAATATGGGGGACAATGATATGGTCCTTGACACTCCTTGGTTACACTCTTTAGGAAGAGTCACTCTAGATTGGCCCAAATTAGAAATATCCTTTGTTGACCAAGGGCAATGTATCACCTTACATGGACTTCCCGATGGATTGCCTCAAATGGTCTCTGCAAAAAGGATGGAATGGATATTTAAACACAACCAAGTAGAATGGGCAGCCCAATGCTTGATTTTAGACAAATCAACTCCCATAGGACAAGCCATCCACATCGATATCCAACCTATCCTTAGAAAACATAAGAAAGTCTTTGATGACATTCCACCTGGCCTACCTCCTAAACGAGGATTTGAGCATATAATTGAGATGGAAAAAGATGCAAAGCCAGTCATCACCACTCCCTATAGGCACCCCCAAAAGTTTAAAGAAGAAATTGAGAAGACAATCAATGAACTTTTAGAAATGGGACACATACAACCAAGTTCCAGTCCATTTGCATCCTCTGTAGTACTAGTAAAGAAGAAAGATGGGACCATGAGAATGTGTGTGGACTATCGAGCCTTGAATAAACAAACTATCAAAAAATAGATATCCTATACCAAGGGTAGACGAACTCATCGATAAATTACATGGGGCAAAATATTTTTCGAAGATTGATTTACGGTCGGGTTATCATCAAATCTGGATGAGGGGAGAAGATGTTCCAAAAACAGCATTTAGATGTCATTATGGTCATTTTGAATTTTTGGTCCTACCCTTTGGATTAACAAACACCCCGGCCACTTTCCAATCATGCATGAACCATATCTTCCGGAAACAACTAAGGAGGTTCTTGCTAATATTTTTCGATGATATCCTAATCTATAGCAAGACATGGGAGGATCATCTCAAGCACATTGACGAAATCTTATCTATATTGGAACAAGAATCCCTATATGCAAAGGCCTCCAAATGCGAATTTGGAATGGAAGAAATATTATACCTTGGACATAAGATAAGTGCTCAAGGAGTTCAAGTCGATGAGGAGAAAATCAAAGCCATCAAGGAGTGGCCTAAACCAAGAACCCTGACTCACCTTAGAGGATTTGTGGGATTATGTAGCTACTACCGAAGATTTGTTAAACATTTCTCCAAGATTGCAGCCCCACTCACAAATCTCACCAAGAAAGGATCATTTGTATGTAGTGATGAAGCAGAAGAAGCCTTTGAGAAATTAAAGGCAGCCATGAGTACTTGTCCCGTGGCTAGCCATTCCGGATTTTTCACTTCCATTCGAACTTGAATGTGATGCTTCTGGTGAAGGCATTGGGGCAGTCTTGATGCAAAATAAACATCTTATTGCTTTCGAGAGTCGGAAATTAACCTCGCCGGAAAGATTATATTCTACATATGATAAAGAGATGTTGGCAATCATGCACGCCTTGGACAAGTTTAGACAATACTTGGTTTGCGGGAAATTTGCAGTCAAAACCGATCACAATAGCCTCCAGTTCTTTCTGAAACAAAGAGATTTGAATGACCGACAACAAAAGTGGGTTAGTAAATTACAAGTCTACAATTTTGATATTGCATATGTAAAAGGGAAAAATAATGTAGTGGCGGATGCACTATCAAGAAGACCAGCCCTATGTGCCATGACAAGCATCTCAACAGATTGGAAGAATACTCTAATAGCGGAATATGCCAAAGATCCTCACACTGTGAGTATACTCGATGGAAGTATACCAAATGATGAATTCAGGGTAAAGGATGAAATCATTCTATACAAAAACAGAGTCTATGTAGCCGCGGGATCCAAGTTGAAAGAGAAAATCATTAAAGAATTCCATGACAACCCTCTAGTCGGACACCAAGGTTATTTCAAAACATATAGACAAATTAGAGAAAAATTTGCTTGGAAAGGACTAAAAGGTGATGTACTTAAACATGTTCGAGAATGTGACTCGTGCCAAAGGAACAAAATAGAACAAGATCACCCAGCAGGGCTACTCCAACCATTGCCCATTTCGGAACAAAAGTGGAGTAGCATCTCCATGGATTTATAACCGGCCTCCCAAGAGCACAAGGAAAAGATTGTATATATGTGGTTGTGGACAGGCTCACAAAGTATGCACACTTCATGGCTATCACTTCCGAGCATAAGGCACCACAAGTGGCAGAAATTTTCTTCAAGGAGATATTCCGATTACATGGACTTCCAAAGTGCATAGTTAGTGATCGAGATAGCCATTTTATGAGCTTGTTTTGGCAAGAGTTATTTCGGTTATCAGGACTGAGTTAACACCCAGTACCAGCTACCATCCTCAAACAGATGGGCAAACAAAAATCGTAAACAAGTGGATTGAAGGTTTCCTTCAAAATTATGTCACAGGACACCAAAAAGCATGGATCAAATGGTTATATTTGGGAGAGTATTGTTATAGTACCACGCATCACATGTCAATTGGCATAAGCCCCTTTAAGGCTCTATATGGGTACGATCCAACTTCATTCGGGAACTTGATTCTGCCAGAAAGTAGATGCCCTAAGGACGAAGACTTCATCCAGCAACATGAAGACATTATAAGGGCCCTTAGAGACAATCTGGTGCAGGAGCACCCGCACATGATCAGGATATAGGTCCGCATGATGACATACATGATTAGGATGTAGGATAGTTATCATCATGCTGACGGGATAATCTATTTTTAGTATGTTTGACTTATCATGTAATAAGGTCCACTGTGACCGATGCTTTGTAATAGTTCAACATAGGAGTATGTGTAGGCAGTTAGAGGCAGTTAGAAATCGGGATAAGAGAGTCTGAGCTGTCCTCTCTCCCAGCCGCTTGGAAGCTCCCAGCCGCTGGGAAGTGATGTTAGTAGTACTCGAAGGATTGGTTATATATACCTTCGATATGTAGGGTTTAGATATAGTTTGATATAGTCTTTGATATTGATGTACTGGTGTTGAGTTGAGATATTCAGGAGAGCAGTTCAGACATTGTGAAGCTGTATTCAGGACACTGAATTTCAATTGAATAAGATCTCGTCTTTTGCATTATCTGTTTGCATCTGTGTTGGTTTCCTTTCCGTTTTGCAAGCTAATGACCACTTTCAACCCTTCCACCGGTTGATCCTGCAAATCGGTGGAATGGTCCTGTATCATAGCTTAGATTGCATTTGTGTTTTCTGTTTATGCATTGCATTGTTCAGGAGATCTGTTAGAAGCATGCTGTAAGTCAGCCTAGCATCCTCATGTGCTAGGTCTAGAAGATAAACTGTTAGATTTTGGTTTGGAGGTGATCCGGCCCGGTCGTCACATGATCTTTGTGAAATTATGCGGTTGTGAGTGTTTTCATGCAGTGGAAGGATACACAGGAGTCTGCATGTGCGTTTCCAGTCGGGACGAGCCGCAACATCATCTGCGAATCCATCGCCATCAGGATCGGGTCATGAAGTTGTTGAATTTTGCATGTTGCAGGTGCATCATGATGTTTTGAGTTGGATATATACTCAGTGTATATATCGCAGTCAGGATCATCTCTCGGAAGGTCATCATCCGCATATCGCTAACGGATGCGGGTGTGAAAGTTGAGTTTTTGGCTAAGTGTTGAAGAGTTCATCAGGATGATGTGTGACGTCATCGTCATCAGGATATGACGTCATCGTCATCAGGATATTAGGAAATCCCTCTATGCGGGTTTATCCTGTTGTCGCTAAGTGGAAAGGTATCGGCGTAGGCAGGAAGTTGTATTAGCATCATCAGGAGGTTTCGAGGAACCGGATGTTTAATATCATAATGCTGTTGCTTGTATCGTCGGGCAGGGAAGCATCGAAGGCAAGTTGTTGAAGTGGAACGTCATCAGGATATTTGGACAACTGGATATTTGGATATCCTGCTGACGAAGGTGATATTGAATATCATGATGATGTCGCTTGTATTTGGCACCCGATGAACAGTGCAACCGGAGGATGTTTGCGCCCGTTGATTATCATGATGATGATGACAGGCGACAGTCGAGGGAGGTAAATAGTAATCGACAGGAGGATATTTGCGATCATCAGAAATATGATGATGCTGTTGAAATATGATGATGCAGTTGGTGTTGTTAGGAAATATGATGATGAGGTTCAGCCGATAGAGAAGTTTATCATGCTGTGTGTTTTGTTGGCAGCTCCTTCCTGTTAGGTTGCCTCCGTTGCGTTCCACTCTGCATCACAATCTACATCATGCCCAAAATCAACAAAAGTTGTATGCCGATCAAAAGCGGGTGGAAAGAACATTCGAGGCTGGCGACATGGTGTTCTTGAGATTACAACCTTATAAGCAATCTTCGTTAAAATCTAGTGGTGTGGAAAAACTAAAGCCCCGGTTTTATGGACCTTATAAAGTGATAAGGAGGGTAGGAGAAGTTGCATATGAATTGGAGCTGCCTAAGAACAGCAAGATCCATCATGTGTTTCACGTCTCCAGACTCAAGAAGGTACTTGGTCAAAAAGTCACCCCGTGCGAAGATCTACCCCCTCTAGATGATGAGGGGCAACTAATCTTAGAGCCGGAAAGAGTACTAAGCACTAGAGAAAGGAAATTGAGGAATAGAGCTATTGTTGAATATCTTATCCAATGGAAGAATCTCCCAGATGATGACGCTACGTGGGAAGGAGAGGAAGTTCTCAAACACCCAAGTTTGAGCATTGCTTGAGGACAAGCAATCTTTGAGTGGGGAGGACTGTAATATCCCCTCCTTAACATGCATATTGGATTATAAAGAAAAGATAGATACAGGATTATAGCTGCCTTGTGAGTTGCAAGTGCCTCCTCCAACTAGACCGCTCCCTCATACCATACCGTCGACTAAGAAGGAAGATTCAATAATGAATAAAAACGTGATAATTCTTGTGAGGATCGATTAAAATCTTACGTAGAAAAACAAAGGCAGATAAAGACAAATCTACAAAGAGACGAATTGATAAGAGAGGAGGACGCGATTATGTTAAAGATGTATTACCAAATCATATGTTAATAAGCGTCAAACAGTTGCTTGTTGAGAGGCGTCTCTATGAAAGGACATGATCATTCGAGAATACGAGGATATATAAGATGGATCGGTGGGCTACATGAAGGCATCGATCAATCACAATCTATTATCATCGAATAGGTGTTTATATATCTGCATCAGCAATAAGCACCGAACACAATTCAATTATCATCAGGATCGCAATCCCGTCGAACATCAGACATTAAACAGCAATTGGAACATTGATCATCACAAGAGTATTAGTAAGCGAGCAGCACTAAATCATCCAGCATTGAGATCTAATCAACAGAATATAGGATCAACCATCACAGCATTAAGAAGCAGTCCTCATCGAAACATTAAAGAATCATAGACCATTATTGCAGCCATTAAGAGGTATGCTTTAAAGACAACTATATCAACTTCTTAAAGTGCAAACTGATCATTAGAAGACTGAACATAATAAAGTAAATTGAAATGAATTAAAGTAAGCTGTATTTAGTAAGTAACAGATTTCATAGAATAAGTCATGCATAATAATATAAGTCAGTCATGATGAAAATATATGTATATATGCTATAGAAGTCATATGAACATTGAAAAGATTTGAAGTTTAATTAATTAGATAAATAGAATGCATAAGATCAACATACTAGATGAATGGATAATTAAGATCATAATAACATATTGTATTAGCCCAGAATATGAAGGCATTTATTAAATAATGATTAGAATGTGCATTTAAAGTGGTCATGATAAATCAGGGATGAGAAGTAGAGGCTCATGTTATGACAACCAAACCCATAGATCGAGATGAAGAGGTAAGGTAAGCAACGGGGTTATAATTATGGTTGATGCTGTCGTTGGTCAAGAGTACCATCCGGCTAAAGACCGATATCATGGTTGATGCCGTAGTTGGTTAAGAGTACCATCCGGCTAAATACCGACATCATGGTTGATGCCTAAGTTGGTCAACAGTACCATCCGGCTAAAGACCGATACATTCCCACTATCTTGTGTTGGTCAAGAGAACCATCAAGTAATGGATAGGCTTTTGTCTTGTGTTGATCTAGAATACCTCTCCGGGACAAGGGATGGGCCTTTGATTTGGGTTGGTCTCCGGTCAAAGGAATAAAATATGGACCCCTTGATTGCTCTTTTATAAACCCTCTCTCGTTGGGCAAGTGGTTTGATAATCATGTAGACCTAAGTATATCTCTCCCAAATGGAATCATGAAATATGTTTCATGGATATCATGAAAGATAGAATGCTTATAGCTCATGATTATAAGTCTTAATTTAATATATCGCTATGGATAAAAATGATTAGATAAGAAAGATTGAATACTAATGTACTCCTTTTGCAAGTTGAAATTGTGCAAGGTTTAGGAAAAAATTTGGCTTACTAGAAGGGGACATTACAGGAGCCTTCCTTGTTTGCAAAGAACGAGATTGTTGATTTCGAGAAGTGGGGTATGGAGGATATAGTTGCAGCAGATGCATGAGAAATTGGATTGGATGATGTTGACATGGTTGAGGAGTCATTGCCATCTAGTAGTAGGGTGGAGTGATAGATGCAACCTTTTAGGCCAAGCGAGGAGCCGAGTGCGAGGGTTAGACCCTCTACCCAACTTTTCACTAGAGTGGGGAAGAAGAAATTGTAAAATGTTGTGATTTGTAACTTGCTTAGATATGCAATTTATGATGATGATCTTAAAAGACAATCATCATAAATTCATAATAGTTATTAGCTAGCTTTGTATAACATTTATGTTTTTTAAGAAATTTAAGTAATTTTGTAAGTTGCCAATTTTTTGCTGAGTCAGAAATTTTGGATCGCTATACAAACTATGAAAACCACAATCAATTTATAAATATAAAAGTTAAAATAGTTTATAAAATCAGCAACCCAAAATTACATGAACTCTCCTATTTTAGACTCCTAAAATGGAACTTTGGTCTATTCTAAAACTAAGAATAAACTCTTCTAAAAATAGTCTTTGAATGCTATAAAGATGATGCCTAAAAATAGAGCAGCATCTGATAGGGCCAACTCATAATAGTTGGCAAGATACAAGGTAACGTGCCTCACAGACCAAAAAGTGAGAGCCCGATACAGCCTTGACAAACATCAAGACTTTTTCAAATTCCATAAATGCAGAGTAGTGTCTGTGAAATGCTTCAAATTTCTTTTGTAAAGTGCTCAGTTTATCCTACAAAATCCTAGGGATACAAGCCTCCAGCCTCAGCTAAGCCACCAACCATAACTACCTTACCTTTCTTTGAGCTATAGCCTTTGTGAAACACTTTTGCTGCTAATAATTCATCCTAGTTAGGAAAGAAGCGGAATTGTAGAGTAATGTCCGCTATCTAAGGAAGCAAATCCTGGTCCCAGTTTTGCAAGGCACTGACGACCTCCATGTTTTTTCCTTTCCACCCTCAGGGACGAGGGCTACTTATCATCCTACTATATCCGATAAACGAGCTCCATGTCGGACCTATCTAGAACTGAAAAAATCATTGTAAGCCTCGTCACCAAAAGAGGACCTTAAAATGGAACTTGTCCTTTACTCATTGGTCTTTGTCTAGCTGCAACCATGATGGGATCAACATGCAAACTAGCCAGCTAGAACCCGAAAACCTAGCAAAGGGCAACAATGCTATTGTTTTATTTTAATCTGAATAGGAACATAAAAACATTGCATAGAACGTTATATAAAGAACATGGGTACCACTTTTGTGGCCAAAAGGTGGTGCTAAAGATTTCGTGGGACCAAAAAGTAACCTTGCCCCCCACCAAAGAGCAATGGATAGGGACTTACTCTCTGTCCTCATTTAAAAGAGGATCCAAACTAGGCCAGACGTGTAGAGAAGAGTTAGACATTGAGAATAAATTTTTCGAGACATTAGCTAGAAACTTTAGTGGCTTATTTAACTCACGAAAGCAATCCTTGAAATTTAAGTTCTCAAATTGAGCTGCTAAATCTGTCTTGCTAGAGTATGTGATATGATCTTCTAGATGGGTGTCCTTCCCTTCAGTGTTAAATTAATAACAACCAGCTTAAGAGAAAGAATTTAAAACTAATTAAGATTTTAAAGTTTTTACTGTAGTTATGCTTGTTTTCAATTTGTGATGAAGTTCTGATCAAGGACACCCAAGTGTAAGTGCACTATTGTTGTTATCTAGGTGAGATAGATTATCATTTATGTTGTGTGTTGTGGTATTTCTTTAACCTAAACTGAGGTTGTAACCACAGGCCAGACATGGAACACGTATGCCTACAAACAAGAGAGTACGCCAGCTAGGGAATTTTTCTATGCGTCTGGAAAAACTTTTAAAATCTGCAGGGCACACAGTTGTGGGAGACGCCAACCAGTCAAAGCAACTGCCATCTTGGCTAATGGGGTGGCGATCACCTTGGGAAATTAGGAAAACAGATGGAGAACTAACACGCGAAGGGGAGGAAGAGTTGTATGATTTGGGAAAGAGGGTTAGAGAAAGATTTCCAGAACTGTTTAATGAAGATTATCATCCTGATGTCTATAAAATAAATTCAACCCAGGTAAGATTTTGAATTTTCTAGTAATTAAATGTAGCATTTATTCACATGTTTTTTATATATGGCTTTTGTACCAATTAGGAGATAAATCATGGGTATTTTTGTGGAAAGAAAATATTTCTTCAATTCACTAAAGTTGTTGAAATTATTTGCAAGCGCTTTAATATGCTAAAGTAGAGAATATTCAACAAATCTTTAAGCAGTGGCAGGCAACCCCTATACAGTCATTTCTAATCAGAAAACCACTGATGTCACTATGTATTTACAGACTATTAAGTCTAGTTTCAATTGAATGTCGTTAAAGTTCTTCCATGTTGATTCTAGATATCTCTCAATCCATTTTCTTGCAGTTAATATTATATTTAGTGGAATGTTGGATTTCATTTGAGGATTGGGTGATAACATGATTAGAGTAGACAATAGCATGATTAGAATAAATGCTAACACATTTCTACTAATTCTGTCTATTTTGTTGTACGAGTCACAATTACTTGTAGTTAAAATTAAAAATTTTAATGAACCTGGTAGTGTTTTGGCGTGGCTTGGTGTGGTTTGCATGTTCCTGCTCGTGTCTCTCCATTGTTCTTGTCACCCTTGTGTCACATTGCAGTTTGAGGTAGGAGAAGTTTGTATTTATTGTAGGGTTTTCTAATTCCCTCGCCTTCAAGAAATTTTTTTTTTCTTTTTATATGGTGACCAGCACAAACGGCCCCACATTTGATGTTGGGGCTTGAGGCTTGGACAGATAGGAAAATGGCTCCTAAATGGCCATGAAAGTTCTTCTGAAGGTACTGCACAAGGTAATGCCACTACTCCTGATGTTGTCTTGCCTATTCATGATTTTGAAAATGTTTATAAGTGGCTCGAATACTATACCCTTGTTGGATATTTTGTGTGTTGTATCCCTTTTGAAAGCATGCTATATAGTTGGGTCAACTCTTCTCAGGGCCCGCATGGGGTCCATATAGAGGCCATCCAAAATCTCACCAAGGGCTTTTTCTTTTTCCATTTTGCTGAGGTCAAATTTGCCAAGGCCATTTTTTAGCATGGCTCTTGGTATATTCAGTCTTTGTTACTTGTCTTCTCCCCTTGGACTCAAGACTTTGTTGCCTTTGAGGAGCAGTCTCTTTGTGTTCTCACCTGGTTTAAATTCCTTAGCTTGCCCTTGCCTCTATGGCCTTTCCTGGACTGCATTGCTGTGTCTTTAGGGAAAGTTGTTCATATTAAACAAGAACGCTTTTTCTCTATCCGTCCCTAAAAGAGGGTTTGTATCTATGTTGATCTCAGTAAAGACCTCAAAGAATCCATAGAAGTGCAAGTGGGTACACCCAAAGTTTCACCTAGAGGGTCCTATACCTTAACTTGTCAAACACTTGTTATAGATGCCAGTCCTTAGGCCATAAAATCTGCGATTGTGTTCTGGTTCTTTAGCGAGCCAAGTCTCATCCCAAACAAACCTCAATGGTTCTTCCACCCCCAAAAGATGGGGATGGTTGGACCACCATGAGTAATAAAAAGAGTCAGTGTGCGACTAATTCAAAAGATGTTGGCCCCCACCTTTCAACTGTTGGGCTGCAAATTTCAAAGCCTTCTAAGGCGACTAATGCTGGAGATTCTCACCCCTTAGGGGAATCATCCCAAGTAGTTACCAAACGATGGTTCAACTAAACCCTCATGACTGTAATGTCCCCATTTTCGGCATGATCAACCGACAAGAGTCTGAGTTAGCCTATCCTCATTCCTGTAGGCTAATTCATCAAACAAGGGAATAATTTTTGGTTGAGCTAAGGCTTGGAGAAGATAACATGGTTCAGAGGCTTGGAGAATGGAAAGTTGTTTCATAAGGCTCAGCCAATGTCCGGCACAGTGGAAAATGAATTAATGATTTCAATGAGAAGATTACAATTGCAGAGTGCCGGACTATTACATCAGCCTTGACTGATTTTGCAATCAGTTCTCATACAAGTGAAATAGATGAACAAATGTGTAGCAAAACCCTAGCCTAGTGATAGGCAATGAAGACCAATGATGAAAGATTTCAACTAGGGATGTATGATGGCTGTAGCTGACCTTATATGCCCTGATATGACTGTTGTACCTGCTGATCAGACTGCTGCAACTGATTTGTACAACCTAGATTTGTATGAAATGTCAAAATGATGCCAATACAAGCCTCCAAAGGCTAGCGATAGGGTCAAAGAGGGCAGTGATTAGTCTTTAGATTGTTCCCTATGCTTCAAACCTTAAAAATCTTCACTTGAATTATGTCTAACAGCCCTGTTATCAATTTCCCAGTTCGCTGATTCAGAAATCAGAATATCATATGATAGTAAAAGCACACTAAAATAGCCTTTTCATGCAAATCGGCTACCTTGGAAGCCTTCAATGATGAACCAATGCTTTAGTGACTTCAAATGCAAATCATATATCTTTCAATGTCACAATGAAAACCAAGTGATCAATAGTTGCAAATTGATGGCAAACGGCTCTATTTATCCTCCTCTTGGCCTAGGTGTCCCAATTAGCTCCATTTTGCCAAATTTTGAAGTCCATCAATGAAAATGCAATTGCCCAATGACAATTTTAAATGAAATGCAATTGAACAACCACCAATATTTAAAAAACTATCAACTCTTCATATTGGTGTTGATCCTTCTTGGAGAATAAAATATTTTTATTGAATTTTCCCCTCTCCTTGAGCGGCGGCCAGCTTGGATCAAAAATATCATTTAAAAATATTATTTGTTCTTCTCCTTGTAGGGCGCCCATAGCAAAATAATATTTTATTAATTAAAATTACCCCTACTTCTTGGGCGACGGCTCCTTGGGCATTGAAATCTATTTTTATTCATTTTCCACCTAGACGTTGGGCTCATGATCCAAAGCAATAACAATATTTCATTATTATTTGAAACTCCTCCTTGAGCGTTGGGTGTTTGATCCAATGAGAGGAATATTTTATTGCTATTTGAAATCCTTCTCCTAGGCATTGACACAAAACCCAATCATCAAAACAATTTTTATTATTATTTTATTCCCTCCAAAGATGGCGTCAACCTCCAAGTGGCGTTGGAAAGCTCTAGATGAAATATATTTTGAAAATGCAATTAAAGATTGACATTTTCCCTTTTGTCCACTTGGTATCAATTTGAATTAACCAGTGAAATTATGAAAATACAATTTGAATATTGCATTTCCCATTTTCCCATTCTCTATCCTCCAACATAGCTAGAAGAGCATGATATTTTGGCTAGATAAACAATATCACTTAGCAACACTTAGCCAAAATCCAATAAAAATCACTAGTTGAGCCAACATTATAGTTTTCCATCCTCTAGAACCAAGCTCAAACCAAAATCATTCCCTTACCATATGTATTAGCCTACGGGAATGGTGAATAGGCTAATCATCAACTCCACATGTGATCACTCCGGAAATGGGGACATGACAGTCCTCCCTTCCCGAGATTGCTTGTCCTCAAGCAATCGAAGATTAGGATGCTCCAAAATTTGCTCTCCTTCCCAAGTAGCATCCTCCAATGGCAAACCTCTCCATTGCACCAAATACTCTCTAATGACTCGGCTACGCAACTTGCGCTCCCTCATATTAAGAATGCCGTCAGGCTCTAAAATCAACATGCCCTCTTCAGCAAGAGGTGGAAGATCTAGAGAAGAAACCACATGTTGTCCCAATGCCTTTTTGAGGCATGACACATGAAACACATTATGTATCCGGCTCCCTGCTGGCAAATCAAGCTCATATGCAACCTCGCCAACTCTCCTCACTATCCTGTAGGGACCATAAAACTTTGGCTTGAGTTTTTCTGCACCACTCTTCTTCAAAGTACTTTGTCTATATGGCTATAGGCGCAAAAATACCAAGTCATCCACATCAAATGTCCTCTCAATGCGATGCCTATCTGCATATATCTTCTGCTGATTTTGTGCATGCTGAATATTATCCTTAAGTATCCTAAGGATGCCCTGTGTATCCTGCATCAACTCCTTAGCTCGAGGAGCTCTACTATCATCAAATGCCAAGTCCACAAAAGAAAGTGCATCATATCCATACAAAACCTTGAATGGTGACATGCCAATCGACATGTGATAGGTGGTATTATAGCAATACTCACCAAGATACAACCACTTGATCCAAGCACGTTGATGCCCCGCAACATAATTGCGAAGATACCCCTCAATCCACTTACTCACTATCTCCATCTGTCCATTCGTTTGCGGGTGATAGCTAGTGCTCGGTGTCAACTTTGTACCTGCAAGTCGGAATAGCTCACGCCAAAACATACTAATGAATCTACTATCCCGATCACTAACAATGGTCTTTGGAAGGCTATGCAATCGAAACACCTCTCGAAAGAACAATTTTGCAACTTGCAATGCTGAATAGTTCACTGCAGTAGCATAGAAGTGTGCATATTTGGTTAGCCTATCAACAACCACATATATGCAATCCTTACCATGTACCTTCAGAAGACCTGTGATGAAATCCATCAAGACACTCTCCCACTTCTGCTCAGGAATAAACAATGGCAGAAGTAGACCTGCGGGAAAAGTATGCTTAGACTTTTTCTGCTGACAAGTCAAACACTCTCTAACATGCTGTAACACATCATCCTTGAGATCCTTCCATGAGAAACTCTCTCGAACCTGCCTATAGGTTTTGAAGAAACCTAGATGCCCTGCCAGAGGTGTGTCATGAATGGCTCTCAATATCTGCTGCTTAAGCTTGGACTTAGGTACCAAGAAAATCGTGTCCTTATAATATATCACATCATCAACAACCTTATACCTATCATCTTGAATCAATCCATCCTTGATCTTGCATGCAAAAGTAGATTTGGAATACTCAACTAAAAGTTGAGATTTCCAATCAGCTGAAATTTCACTCAAAGAGCAAATGGTAGGCCTCCTGGAAAGTGCATCCGCTACAACATTTTTCTTTCCCTTCATATGCTTGTATCTTAGAGACCCATTTTTGTTGTCTCTCATTCAAATCTTTTTACTCCAAGAAGTATTCAAGCTATTGTGATTGGTCCTAACCACAAACTTTGCACCTACCAAGTACTGACGAAACTTTGCCAAAGCATGCATAATGGCAAGCATCTCCTTGTCACAGGTGGAATATAGGCGCTCCACATCCCTTAATTTCCTGCTCTCAAATGCAATGGGATGCCTATTCTACATCAAAATAGCCCCAATACCTTCACCTAATGCATCACACTCAAGTACAAAGGACTGTGTAAAATTTGGTAGTGCTAACACTGGAGTAGTACTCATCACCTCCTTGAGTTGATCAAAAGTTGCCTGTGCCTCAATAGACCAAAGGAATGCCCCCTTCTTAGTGAGATTTGTCAATGGTGCTGCCAACTGTGAAAACCTCTAAGAAACCTCTTGTAATAGTTGCAAAGACCCAAGAAACCTCTCAACTCTGAAATATTCCTTGGAGTAGGCCAATCTTGTATTGCTTTGATCTTCTCCTCATGCACTCTAACTCCATTGGCACTAATCACATGCCCCAAATAGAGAATCTCCTGTAATCCAAATTCACACTTAGAAGCCTTGGCATACAATGATTGTGCCTCCATAACACCAAGTACCTCATCAAGATGTCGAAGATGCTCCTCCCATGTCTCATTGTATATCAAAATATCATCAAAGAACACCAACAAAAACTTATGTAGCTGCTTTTGAACACATGGTTCATGCAAGACTAAAATGTAGCAGGTGCATTAGTAAGACCAAAGGGCATGCCAAGAAACTCATAGTGTCCATAGTGGCATTTGAATGTTGTCTTAGGAATAGCCTCCTCACAGACACGAATCTGATGATAGCCTGAACGAAGATCAATCTTAAAGAAATACACGGCCTCGTGTAGCTCATCAAGTAGCTCATTGATCCTAGGTATAGGCTACCTGTTTTTGATTGTCTTCTTGTTCAATGCTCTATAATCAATACACATCCGCATAGTACCATCTTTCTTCTTCACCAACACCACCGAAGAAGTAAATGGACTAGATGAAGGCCGAATGTGTCCCATATCAATCAACTCCTTGATAGTACGCTCAATCTCCTCCTTGAAGTGCCTGGGATGTCGATATGGTGCAATGTTGATGGGCTTGGTCCCATCCTCTAACTCAATCACATGCTCAAAACCACGATCTGGTGGTCTACCTGGAGGAATGTTACCAAACACCTAACTATGCTTATCCAATACAGATTGAATATCTATATGATACTCATCACTGGAAGAAGATTTGGAAGAAATAGAAACTTGGGCTGCCCATGCGATGTCATCATGACGAATCAAAGTCTCCATACACCTAGCTGAAACAACTCTAGGCCTTCCATCTGAAAGTGCCCTCAATACTACCTTCCTCCCATCATGTATAAACTCAAGCTCCATCTTTTGAAAGTCCTAAATGTAGCGGCCAAGAGACTGAAGCCATTGGACTCCCAAAACAACATCTATCTGTCCAAGTCCAACCATGTAGAAATCATCTGTCAATGTGTAGTCGCCCATCTGAATACTAAGTTGAGATACCTTCTTCTGACAACTCATGGTAAAACCATCTGCAACTGCAACTGCAACTGTGAAACCTGCAAAATCCTCAGCCTGTAAACCATGTCTCATGACTAAACTCTCATCAATGAAATTATGCGTGGCTCCACTATCCACCAAACAAATAACTCGTTGTCCCTTAATGACTCCCTTCACACGAAAGGCATGATATCTAGGAATATCGGAAAGGGAAGCAATAGTCACTGAACCTGTACCACCTGTATCAAGCTCCAATGTAGGCTGCTCCGTATGACTATCATCATGATCTGAACCTGTATCATCATGTGTATCACTCTCATCATCTGAAATCACCTGTATAAGATGTGCCTTGCCTTTCCCAAGGCATCTATGTCCTAGTTCCCATGGTTGTTTGCAAGAAAAGTATAGCTTCTTCCTTCCCAATTCATCTCTCTCCATGGAAGAAGGATTAGACTTAGGCTGAAATGGTTTCTTCTGATTTGAACTTGAGCCCTTAAAAAAGCTTTTCTTTTGAGATGTGAATGTAGGAGTGGTATCCAAATCAAGTGCAAGCTCAATGGCCTCCTCAAGTGTAGTTGGTTTGTGAACTTTGACCAAACCCTTGATCCTATCATTCAATCCCTCAACAAACAACATTGTGATCCTCCTGTCAGTCATGTTAGGAACCATAACCGCAATCCTTTGAAATTCATTGACATATGCATCCACTTTACCACTCTGTTTCAACTGTGCAAGCTCACGGTAGTAGACCTCAACATCCTTGTGGTCAAACCTGGTAATGAGTTTATTGACAAACTCATCATATGAAGTGATTCTATTATGATGCTGTGAAACAAGTCCATGGTGCCACCAATCATAAGCTAATCCCTCCAAATGCATAGTAGCAAAATGTATAGCTTTTTCCCCACTCATGGGCTTGAGTGTAAGAAAAGTATCCAACTTATTCACCCATGCTCTAGCACTTAGCTTGCCGCTGCCACCAAAACTAGGGAGAGGAATCTTATTCAATGCATCCTTGTACTCTTTCGGCTGAGTAGGTTGTGCTCTTCTTTGCCTTGGACGTTCAACTCTACCTTTTTGCCTTTCCAGCTTCTGACTCATGTAGTCGTTGAAGCTGATCCGATTCCTTACATGCTCAGGAAGTGAATCATACTCATCAACCAAAGATATCAAATCTTCACCAAATGGGGTCTCCTCTTCCTCAACTTGTGATTCCTCAACTACCTCATCTTCTCTAGGAAGAAAAGTAAGTTGCATAGGTCGATCAACTATAGGTGTGCATGTCCTCCTTGCATGAGGTGATCCTGCTGCACTACCAACACCTGTATTATCTTGATTAGCTCGATTAGCTTGATTGTTGTTCCTGTTATTATTCGTTATAGCCTAAAACATTCATGCAATTTTCTCATTTGTCTCACGCTGTTGTTCTGTCATTTGTTGCTGATTATCAACCATTTCCCTTAACATGTTATCAATATCATCCTGTTGCGGATTGCCTTGCCTCCTATCTCCCATTGTACCTATTCTTCTATGATAGTGAGCGGCAATGGATCAATGTAGTAGCTCATAACCCATAGGCTAGCGGGATCCAAACTTTGATACCATTGTAAAATACCCTACTAGATATAACTGAATTTTTTCCCAATATATTGCAAAGCAATCACCAAATCATCAATTATAAACACATAACAATGTTAATGAACACATGAGAAAGTGAATGCTGAAACCTCCAATTGCTTATTATTGATTTCAATGAGAAGATTACAATTGCAAAGTGCTGGACTATTACATCAGCCTTGACTGATTTTGCAATCAGTCCTCATACAAGTGAAATAGATGAACAAATGTGTAGCAAAACCCTAGCCTAGTGATAGGCAATGAAGACCAATGATGAAAGACTTCAACTAGGGATGTATGATGGCTGTAACTGACCTTATATGCCCTGATATGACTTCTGTACCTGTTGATCAGATTGCTGCAACTGATTTGTACAACCCAGATTTGTATGAAAGGTCAAAATGATGCCAAAACAAGCCTCCAAAGGCTAGCGATAGGGTCAAAGAGGGCAGCGATTAGTCTTTAGATTGTTCCCTATGCTTCAAAGTTCAAACCTTCAAAAGCTTCACTTGAATGATGTCTAACAACCCTGTTATCAATTTCCCAGTTCGCTGATTCAGAAATCAGAATATCATATGATAGTAAAAGCACACTAAAATAGCCTTTTCATGCAAATCGGCTACCTTGGAAGCATTCAATGATGAACCAATGCTTCAATGACTTCAAATGCAAATCATATATCCTTCAATATCACAATGAAAACCTAGTGATCAATAGTTGCAAATTGATGGCAAATGGCTCTATTTATCCTCCTCTTGGCCTAGGCATCCCAATTAGCTCCATTTTACCAAATTTTGAAGTGCACCAATGAAAATGCAATTGCCCAATGATAATTTTAAATGAAATGCAATTGAACAACCACCAATATTTAAAAAACTATCAACTCTTCATATTGGCGTCGATCCTTCTTGGAGAATAAAATATTTTTATTGAATTTTCCCCTCTCCTTGAGCGGCGACCAGCTTGGATCAAAAATATCATTTAAAAATATTAT
This sequence comes from Cunninghamia lanceolata, assembly GCA_027924645.1. Lineage (NCBI taxonomy): Eukaryota > Viridiplantae > Streptophyta > Pinopsida > Cupressales > Cupressaceae > Cunninghamia > Cunninghamia lanceolata. The sequence goes on along the minus strand of BSBN01000257.1, from coordinate 896,690 downwards.
TTATTCTTCTCCTTGTATGGCGCACATAGCAAAATAATATTTTATTAATTAAAATTACTCTTTCTTGGGCGACGGCTTCTTGGGCATTGAAATCCATTTTTTATTCATTTTCCACCTAGACGTTGGGCTCATGATCCAAAGCAATAACAATATTTTATTATTATTTGAAGCTCCTCCTTGAGCGTTGGGTGCTTGATCCAATGAGAGCAATATTTTATTGCTATTTGAAATCCTTCTCCTAGGCGTTGACACAAAACCCATGTCATGTCCCCGTTTCCAGCTTGATCATCAAGTGTATAATGGATTAGCCTATTCCTCATTCCCGGAGGCTAATTCTAAGAAATGAGGGAATGAACTAGTTTTTGACTAACTTACCTTTTGTTTTGCAGGAGCAATGTCAGAAACTTGTAAATTGACTAAGTCTGGGAGCAGTTTCATCAACTCCAGTGGTCATCATTGCCAGGCGCACTCCTTGACAGATCATGTTCACTTTGGCGCCCAACTTCCAAAGCTCATTTTAGCTCTCAGTATAGCATTCTACTGAAGGCGCTCCTTGTGGTTAACTTCCTCCAACTCGGTGCCCAGTTCTGAGACAAGCGAAGATGTTAGGACATGAAATTTCAAGCTTAGGCGCCAATAGCAGGTTGAACTCACCTACGCCTTGGGGTTTTGAAGCATCAAAAGGGGCGCCTAGCATTAAGTAGCAGGTTAGTAAGTGCATCCAAAAAGGGCGCCTTGGTAAAAGAGTTGTTTGATCTTCAGGATGAAGTTTCCTAAGCAAATTGAATAAGGAAAAAGGCCTATTTTACTTTAGGCGCTAGAAACATGTTGCACTGTCCTAAATAGGCGCCTAGAACAACAAGGCGCCAAATTATGAATCCAGGACCTTGAATGAGCGCCCAAGCATGAAGGAGGAACCTTTGTGGAGTCATTTGAATTGCATAGTGTTTAAGATGATTTGCACTTAGAAGATTAGGCGCTGTTTCATGTTCCATCAATCAGTCAAGTGCGCCTAATTGACATCCACTCAAACATGCGCCTAGTTCAGGAAATAGCCTCTCACCCAGTCAAGGCGCTGATGTAGAATGATATCCTAACTCACTCTAATGGCTTCAAGTGTGAGTATTTGCAGAGAAGAGATTCTGACTTAAGGAAACAAGGTTTGAAAGTAAAAGTCTTCTAGGCGCCAAGTTTGAGGTTAAACACCATTCAATGAGCGCCTAGGCATTTCAAGGCGCCAAAACAGGATTCTAGTGGGTGATTCCCAAACTCCTCAAGAAGCCAAGGCGCTTGATAAGACAAGTGTTCTATTTCATTTCAAAGACTTCAAGAATGAGCGCCCTCAAGGAAGATTTGAGCAACTCAAGGCTGGGCGCCAATTCACCTTGCTGCAGACATCAAGATGCGCCTAAGAAACTTGTTCCAAAAAGTGCGCCTAAGTATGGAAAGATCTTTCAATCCACTCAAAATGCAAGGCGCTTGGCAGAAGTTGGTGTTGTTGACTTAGATATGGCTAGAGATAAAGGTTTTAGCAAGGAATGTCTACATCCTTCCCTAGGCGCCAATTTGCACTTTTTTCCTACCTTAGAAATGCGCCCTAGTCAAGAAATCTGGAGCTCAGTTTTGGCGCCTTCAAAGAAGAACACATTAAGGCACTTGTGAGGTAAGGCGCTTGTAAAGGGGAACATATTGGAACATCTTCTAGGTGTTGAAATGATAAGAAACAACCATTGAGTTTAGGCGCACCCATCAGCTTGAATAGCCTAGCTCTGGCGCCTAACAAGGGAGCTTGTAAATTTGCACTTAAGTCTCTATCTTTGACTTCACCCTGCTAGGCGCATTTCTTGGCATTCATTACCTTCAATTGGCAAGGCGCAACTTCATGAAGATACCACCTCCACTTGGTGCCCAAGTCAAAAGAACCCTGAATTTGCGCCTAAGTGTTTCTAGAAGGAGGTAAGGTTGTTACAACACCCTGCATGCCCATTGGTCAGAAGGATAGCATTTGGGATCTGTGTCGAGGCCTCTGGATAAGATTGCCAACTCAGAATGAGTCATCATATGGAATATTCCCTTGAATATGCTTCTTGAGAAACGTGCCTTGGTTCCTCTTCATGCATTGAAAAACGTGCCTTCATTGCCTTTGGAAGGCCTATAAAAGGAGGAGCTCCCTCATTCATTTGGTATCGATGCATTTGACAAAATTCTCTCTGCAAAGCTGTTGAGCTTGTAATCTTGAGGCCTGCGAGTTTCAAGTGTTGGGGTGATGCTCCCTCAACTGACAAGGTGATGCTCCCTTGTTGTACTGTGAGGTGTTGACATTCAGTTGACATCGTTGAGTTCAATTGAGTCGATCAAGTATAGGCGCCCATTGTAATCATCAAGGCTCCAAGGCCTGCTTTGTAATTCCCTTTGAATAAAGTGTAACTACATGCCATTGAAAGCATTACTCATGTAATAAGACATTGTGAGTTGATTGAATCAAGTAATAAAACAAGTACCCAGCGTAAGGTTGATTCATTCAAATAGTTATCTTTGATATATATCTTTGTGTTGTTGAAATAGTTGATGAGTTGATAGCAAGTAAAATTGTCTAAGTAAGGAAAAATTTTGGTAGAATTAGTTGGGTATCTTACAACCCAATCATCAAAACAACTTTTATTATTATTTTATTCCCTCCAAAGGTGGCGTCAATCTCCAAGTGGCGTTGGAAAGCTCTAGATGAAATATATTTTGAAAATGCGATTAAAGATTGACATTTTCCCTTTTGTCCACTTGGCATCAATTTGAATTAACCAATGAAATTATGAAAATACAATTTGAATATTGCATTTCCCATTTTCCCATTCTCTATCCTCCTACATAGCTAGAAGAACATGATATTTTGGCTAGATAAACAATATCACTTAGCAACACTTAGCCAAAATCCAATAAAAATCACTAGTTGAGCCAACACTATGGTTTTCTATCCTCTAGAACCAAGCTCAAACCAAAATCATTCTCTTACCATATGTATTAGCCTACGGGAATGGTGAATAGGCTAATCATCAACTCCACATGTGATTACTCCGGAAATGGGGACATGACATCGTGCAGGATGTTCATCAACGATTTCTCAACCTCAATGTTTTGTGTTTACAGGAGTTGAATTGTTGGTTTCATGGTTTATGTTGTTTTTTGTTTTATTTAGCCAAAAAAACACGTTTTGCATAGTGACCACGATGTCGGATGTGGAGGCCTTGCCACTTTCATTTCACCTACGTGGCAACCACATATGGTAGCCCATGGATGTGACCCCCCCAATTGTGCTTTGTGGGTTTTATTTAATATTAACAGCCACTCTCTTGGGGTTGTTAATATTTATGCCTCCAATGATGCTATGGAAAGATCTCATGTCTGGTGATGGATTGTGTAGTCATTGCCTACCACCTTTTGGATTGTGTGTCGCAATTTAAATATGATTGAGCTGCTTATGATAAATCTAGCCATTTGCCTATGTGCTAGACAACTAGCGAAAGGGAGGCTTGGTGCTACAGGCACAATAAATTATGTCTTTTTGACTCTAATGCTGGCCGCCACCACTGTGATTGTCCGTGGTTTGTTGAACAATTTGTGGGCCAATATGGAAAGAATTTTTAAACACCTTGATAGAGCCATGATTTCCAAACAACCCATCTTTTCTTTTGTCAGTTGTTACAATCTTTTGGTTAAGCCTTTATCAGAAATCATTCTTTCTAATCACTTGCCAATCTAGTTCTCTATTGAATGCCAAATGGTAGGGCCTAAGGTGCCCAAGACGCAATTTTTCTTGAATATGTCACTGCTGAATCAACAACCTACAGTGGATCATGTCTTGCGCCTATGGAACCTTGAGCCATGCGCAACCCTCAGGGTTGGTTGGATTCAATTGTGGAATGATGCAATCAAATGTATGGCTCGGTTTCTTCGTATCCATGGGCGCCAACTGACACTTATTTTTTGCTGCTCATACAAGACCAACACCTTGGAACTCTGTCATGCCTCCACTGAACTCGAAGTGTTGCCTTTCTCTCCTTCTTTGTAGCTATGTGTAGCTCAGCTCCGCTAGGAGAAGAAAATTGCTGATATGCATTTAGCTTGGGGCGCCTAGTTGAAGGCTCACCTCCATTGGCTCAAATTAGGGATAGAATTTCCAAGGAATTCTTTCAATCCCTTTGAGCTGGCCAATCTTCTCGAAAGTTCAAGTGCATCAAGGAAGGGCACTAAGTTCTCTCTGAACTTCTTATTCAAGCTTTTGTTTGCCACTATCAAAGGTTTTCTAGGTCTAAGTTCCCTCCCTTAAGTTTGAACAAGCTCTTCATCAATGTGTGAGCATTGTCCCCACTAGGCTCTCTGCTTCATAGCAGGCCTTCTGTGACCAACACCTCTCCTTGGAAAATCTTTATGAGGCAGTTTTTTCCATGGCTAATGACAAGGCCCTTGGTTGAGCTGTGAATTCTATAAAATGTTATGGGACATGGTTGGTCCTAACCTTTTTTAGGTCTATAATGAAGCTTTTACCACTAGCCCCCTGGGAACTCTCATAAACAAAGGAAGTATCAAATTCATACCTAAGGTTGGCAATCCTAAGGAGATTGGCAATTGGCAACTAATCACTCTATTGAACTCTTCTTACAAGATCATATCCAAAGCTCTTGTGCTTCATACTTGTCATCTACTTCCGCTTATCATTTGACTAGAGCAAACTGGGTTAGGCTTTATACATTCTTGATACTATCGTTGTTATTTGGGAATATATGGAATGGGTTAGGCATTTTCAGCAATAGGCTATCTTTATTGAGATTGATTTTGCCAAAGGTTACAACTGTACTGAATGGCCTTTCATTCCGGCCATGCTTCAAGTACTTTGTTTTGGTCCCAACTTTATCTGGTCAATTTAGATGCTTTTTGCAGATGCCTTTGCTTGCCTTATTGTCAATGGTTGACAATCCTCATTTTTTTCTATCAAGTAGGGTTGCCCTTTGGTACCAAACACTCTATGTTTTGGTTGCAGAAGGTTTTGGCTACTTGTTAGCCAACGCTCTCTTAACGAAGAGTAATGGTATTTCCCTTCCTAACCCCTCTTCCCAGCTTGTTAATGACCACTTTTTTTTTATGATTCCTTCCTCATTCTTATCGAGGAGCCCAATAATGTCAATTAAGCCTTGCAGTGTCTTAACACATTCTATCTTGCTTCTAGCTCTAGCATCCAATGGCAAAAATTCAATGCTATCGCCAATCTTTTCTCCCTAGGCTAGCATGGCTTGAAGACTCTGGCTGGAAATGGGTTGATCATGGGGAGATCATTCGATTCTTAGGCATCCCCCTTGCTTTCAAATCTTCCTATGGTGCCTTGTGGCAAGCTGTTATTTCACACATAGAAAATAAGTTACACTATTGGATTGCCAAACCCCCTTCCCTTGTTGGGAAATTCTAGATTTGCGCTAAAGTGCTCACTTCCACGCATGCCTACTACTCATTTTGCTAGGCCCCTTCCAAAGCCTATTATCAGAAGTTAGAGCGACCCCTCAAGGATTTTCTTTGGGCTTCATTAGAGCACTGAAAAGTATTTCATTGGGTTGCCTAGGAATTCTGTTGCCTCCCATGGGACTTGTTGTGATGTAACCACACATCACCCCATTGCAAATGGGGACCCCCTCTTTTTTTCTTTCTGTCCTTGTTTTGCTTTCGGTTTAGTTTTCCTCTGAGCTTGTAGGATTTTGATAGTGTTGTGTATCTAAGTCTCAACAGTTTCTTGCCAAGAGGTCTATATGCCTTCATCCTAATGCATGTCACTGAGACCCTGAAAATGACTAAGTTTGATATCCTGAAAATCCTGAAAAAATGACTAAGTCTGAAATCTGGTGGATCCTCGGAAATCTAGAATCTGCATGCTAAATCCTATGGATCCAGGACCTATCTCAAACATCCTGGAAGTATATTGATAAATATTTAAAGTATAAGTCAGATACAATATCTGACATACACTTAAACATATTTTCAATATACTTCCATTCAGGACAATTCCAATATGGCGACAAGACTTGCATTCCAAGCACACCTAAACCTGCCCAGCTTGGGCGGAAATTTCACCTGAGCATGGATTCCACATCGTTCACATGAGTCTCTCCAAACAAAGACCTCAAACCCACCAAGCCTAGGCAGCCTCAAGAGGTCCTTGTGGATTGTATCACCTGCCACATCAAGCACTCCAAACATTGTCTCCAAAGCCGCCTAGGGTGAAGAACAACATAAGTTGCAAGTTTATTTGATTTGAATGATCAAGATAACACCAGGGGGATGGGATAAGAGTGAAAAGTTCCTAAGTCCAAGACTCGCTCTCAAACCTGCCCTACTTAGGCGGCCTAGAGAGGAGGTCTTGGATTCAATCCATGTCCACATACACTCTCTCCACACTCAACCTTCTAACCCACTCAAGGAAAGATTGGAGAAAGTTAGCTACTAGAAGATGAGGTAAAGATGATTAAGACAACTTTCAAGTGAAATTGAAGAATTGCAAATGTAAGACTTCATGGTGGGCATGTTTAATGGAAGGCCTAGGGAGGTGAGCATGGAATCAAGTGTTTGAGCACTCATGCCACTCATCATTCGCCTACCAACTCCACCCATCTGCTTCCACTCACATGCAAGTCCAATAAGGAGGTGAAAATCATTGAAAATCATAAGTATTGGAGTCAAATCCACACATCACCTTCAAGGTTGCTCATCATAGGCGGTCTCCACCATTACACATGGAGAATACCTCAAATGCCATTCAGATCACTTCTTGACTTCACTCAAATGAAGGTAATTTACATGAAGAACATGAAGAGAACAATAAGTCATGCTAAAGAGTCATCAAAAGAACATCAAATGAAGTCTAAGTGATGAAATCCACTTACCACCTCCCAACCCACCCTTATTAGGCGGCCTTGACCACATTGCATGGACTTCATGTTCTTCACAATACACTCTCCAGATGACACCCCTAAACCCGCCCAGCCTGGGCAGCTTTCACACCATGACATGGAATTCACATCAAATAATCCATACTACCCCTCTAAACCCGCCTAGGCACTTAGGCATGGATTTCATGCGAAAGGGTATGTTTTGAAATGTCATTTTTTGATCCCACATGCATAAGATGAATGTAATTTGTTGTTGAAAATCTTTTATATCGAGTCTTAATTTAATGTGTTTCTTCTTGTAGGTGATGGAGGATCCAAGGAAGTGAATGGCGAGAGCTCATACATAAGAAGTTTTGAAGGTGGAGGAATGTTGCTCAAACTTGTCATCATCACCACACGAAGGAGCTCCTACATCAGGACTTAGTATGTCTGGATGAGGAAGACATCAATGCCATGCGGAGGGGAGCTAGTCTAAGATGATCAAGGTTACAAGTGTAGTTCATCATCAAGAGCATCATCCGTACGAGACGAGGATCAGTGGAAGGTTGCCACTTCACCATGCTATAATGTCCCCTTCTAGTGAGTCCGAATTTTTCCTTTGATCTTGCACAATTCAACTCACCAAAGAGAACATTAGTATACAATTCTTCTTTAAAATCACGTCATTATTTATAAACATAAACTATTTGTTTCATGATCCCCTAGAAGAGATCTACTTGGCCCTTTGTTAATCAAATCCTCCCTCTTATGAGAGTGAATCCGTTAGGGTGCAATGCCAATGGTATAGGTCGTTCTTCCTTCGAGGGGTACTCTAGACCCAGGCCACTCTAGGACCTTCCTTTGACTCGGGGTTCTCTAGACCACTCAAGTCAAAAAGACTACCTCTTACTCCCTAAGGTACCATCTTGAGACAAGGGCTCGAAGGGGTGCTCTAGACCAATGAATCCGTACCTATCCTTGGTTGATTGCCCGCCCCTAATCTTCCTTACTCATCATAGTGGCGAGTTGATTAACATTATTGCCTTCCTCTATTTTAGGAATTCATGTCTTTTATGTATGTAAGGTACCCAACTAATTCAACTAAAATTTTTCCTTAAACAATTTTACTTGCTATCAACTCAACAAATACTCAACAACTTAAAGATATACATCAAAGATAACCACATTGAATGAATGAAACTTAGAGATGGGTACTTGTCTTGTTACTTGATTCAATCAACTTGCAATGTCTTATTACATGGATAATGCTTTCAATAGCATGAAGTTACAACCTTATTCAAATGGAATTACAAAAGGAGGCCTTGAAGCCTTGATGTCTACAATGACTTCTACACTTGATCAACTCAATCAAACTCAATGATGTTAACTGAATGTCAACACCTCACAATACAACAAGGGAGCATCACCTTGCTTGTTGAGGGAGCATCACCCCAACACTTGAAACTCGCAGGCCTCAAGATTACAAGCTCAATAGCTTTGTAGAGAGAATTTTGTCAAAATGAATAGATGATAAATGAATGAGAGGGCTCCTCCTTTTATAGGCCTTCCAAAGGCAATGAAGGCATGTTTTTCAATGCACAAATAGGAACCAAGGCACGTTTCCCAAGAAGCATATCCAAGGGAATATTCCTCTCTCCAACTCATCCTGAGTGGGCAATCTTATCCAAAAGCCTTGACACGGATCCAAATGCCATTCTTTCGACCAATGAGAATCCAAGTTGTGTAACTACCTCAACCACCTCAACTTAGGCGCAGTTCTAGTGTTTTTTAGACAGGGCGCTAGCTTTGGAGGATTTGCTCATGAAATGGCACCCTATGGCCTTAGGCGCACATCTTGATTGTTTTGAACTAATGATGGATGATGCAACTTGGAAATGTTTCCTTGCATTGCCTTCACATTCCAGGGAACTCTACCAACTCCACGCCAAGTCAACCTGCTTGAGGCGCTCTTCTGAGAGAGTGTAGGAGGATACTAGCGCCTCATGTTGGATTCACCTTTATGCATGTAGTGGTTTATATTTGAAGATCTTGTGGTGAAGTGAGACACTTACTCACCAAGCGCCTTGACTATTTGGAGTGATTGGAAACTTCTTTCCAACTTAGGCGCTTACATGGAGGATTTGTAGTAGTTTTGGCGGCGATGAATAGTTTGACATATTTCCACAAGTTTAGACCACAAATTGAAGCTTCCAAGTGTTAGATTGACTCCTATGAAATGAGCGCCCAAGACTTACCTCTTATGAAGATGCTTCTTTCCCAACTTGGTGCACTTACCATCAATTTGACTAGGAATTTGTGCTTAGGCTCCAACTGAACATCTTTTCAAAGTAGATTGGAAGCAACTTGACTTCAATTGGATTTGATCTTGCCCCCTGATGGAGCGCTTTGTATCCCAACTGGTTTTGAAGTCTTACATCTACCTTAGGCGCACTTTTGGGGTAGTTTTGACTGGTATCTGCGCCTAGGCCTTGAAACCCCCAACATACTCACCCAAACTTCATCATCCATCTAGGCGCCCTAGTGAAGAAGCTTAGCTAAATTGAGTGCCTCATCTCAAAATCATTATCCAATGCCAGAAGAGACCCTTTTCATACTAGGCGCTCATTGACAAGTTGCCAGAGGAAAAATGCGCCTAGAGATGAATATGTCATCACTTTGATCAATTCAATCATTTCCACTGGATCTTTTGAAGGCGAGATTTCACTTGATCAATCCTTCAAGGAATTCACCATTTGCAAAGGAGTCTAGGCGCAAATATGAGGATTAGGTGCACTTTGAGTGTTGTGAAGGTTAGGAAGTGCGCCTAACTCACTTAGACCACTTCAGTGATTCCAAACTCAACACTGGATGATCCTGCAAGTTCAATAGGTTCACATCATACCCTCAGATGATTCCATTCTCTTGATTATATCCTTCAAAACCCAAGGCGCACATTTGGTAGGTTCATCATGACATGGGCGCCCAAGCATGAAAACTTCATTATACCTTGCTCATGTCCATATCTGATCTAGGCGCTTGGTTGGAGGAACCCATCCAGGTGGAGCGCCTTCTGTTTGGAACCTCAACTTCAATGCCAGAAGTGACTCTAGAAGCTAGGCGCCAGAATGGGTGTGTTCTGCCAAAATGGGCGCCTTGCTCATGACTTAGTGGATTCTGACTCAAAACTCCTTGATTCTACCTGCAAAATAACACCCAGAGTTAGTCAAAACCCAATTCATTCCCTTATCATTCAGAATTAGCCTCTGGGAATGAGGAGTAGGCTAATCCATTCATCACTTGGTGCTCAAGCCGGAAATGGGGACATGAGAGTCTCCCCTTCCCGGGATTGCTTGTCCTCAAGCAATTGAAGGTTAGGATGCTCCAGAATCTTTTCACCTTCCTAGGTAGCATCCTCCATTGGCAACCCTTTCCACTTCACCAGATATTCTCTTATGTTGCGGTTGCAAAGTTTCTTCTCCCTTATATCCACCACATTTTCAGGTTCAAGTGCAAGCATTCCTTCTTCATCAAGTGGTGGTAGTTCATCAGTTGAAACCACATGTTGACCTAGTGCCTTTTTGAGACATGACACATGAAACACATTGTGGATGCGGCTTCCTGCTGGCAAGTCAAGTTCATATGCCACTTCCCCTACTCTTCTCAACACCTTGTAGGGTCCGTAGAACCTTGGTTTCAATTTCTCTGCACCTGACTTCTTCAAAGTACTCTGTCTATATGGTTGAAGGCGCAGAAACACCATGTCACCTACTTCAAAGGTTCGTTCAACCCGGTGTTTGTTAGCATACAACTTTTGTTGATTTTGAGCTCTTTGCAAATTGTCCTTAAGAACTCTCAAAATATCTTGAGTATCCTTCATCAATTCACTTGCCCTGGGAGCTCTACTGTCATCCAATGCCAGATCAACAAATGAAACTGCTTCATACCCATACAGAGCTCGGAAGGGAGTCATGCCAATTGACATATGAAAAGTGGTGCTGTAGCAATATTCAACCAGATGAAGCCACTTAACCCAAGCACGCTGATGATCAGACACATAGTTCCTTAAGTATCCCTCAAGCCATTTATTTACAATTTTAGTCTGTCCATCGGTTTGAGGATGATAGCTAGTGCTTGGTGTCAAGTCAGTTCCAGCTAGTCGAAATAGCTCTCTCCAAAACACACTGATGAATCGGCTATCTCGATCACTGACTATGGTCTTAGGAAGGCCATGTAGTCTGAAGACTTCACGGAAGAATAAATCAGCTACTTGCAATGCTGATGACTCAATTGGAATTGCAAAGAAGTGAACAAACTTAGTTAATCTGTCCACAACTATATAGATGCAGTCTTTTCCATTCACCTTCGGAAGACCTCTGATGAAGTCCATCGAAATACTCTCCCACTTATGTTCAGGAATTGGCAGTGGCTGGAGTAATCCTGCTGGAAATGTATGTTCTGACTTATTTTGTTGACAAATCAGACATTCCCTGACATACTGAAGAACTTCTTCCTTCAGACCTTTCTAAGTGAATCTTTCCCTGATCTGTCTGTATGTCTTGAAGTAGCCAGGGTGTCCTGCAAGTCGAGTATTATGGTAAGTCTGCAAAATCTGTCGCTTCAACTCCGATTCAGGAGTCAGATAGATTCTGTCTTTGTAATAGATGATTTCGTCAATCACCTTGTACCTATCATCCCGAATGATTCCATCCATGATCTCACAAGCAAATTTTGATTTGGTATACTCAACTAGAAGCTGAGACTTCCAATCGGCAGAAATTTTGCTCAGGGCACAAACAGCAGGTCTTCTAGACAAGGCATTAGCTACCACATTCTTCTTACCTTTCACATATTCAATGTCAAAATCATATGCCTGTATCTTCACAACCCACTTCTGCTGTCTTTCATTCAAATCTTTCTGCCCTAGAAAGTATTTCAAATTGTTGTGATTAGTTTTGACCACAAACTTAGATCCAACTAGATACTGGCGGAACTTAGCCAAGGCATGCATGATTGCCAGCATCTCTTTGTCATAAGTTGAGTACAATCTTTCTGTATCCTTCAACTTCCTGCTCTCGAATGCGATGGGATGTCGATCTTGCATCAAAACGGCTCCAATGCCTTCTTCTGAAGCATCACATTCTAGAACAAAGGACTTAGTAAAATCTGGCAAAGCCAGCACCGGTGTTGTACTCATTACTTCCTTCAGTCTATCAAATGCAGCTTGAGCTTCTATTGACCAGATGAAAGCACCTTTCTTTGTCAGATTTGTTAAGGGTGCGGCAAGTTGTGAGAATCCCCTAACAAATCTTCTGTAATAGTTGCAGAGGCCAAGGAAACCTCTTAGTTCAGATACGTTCCTGGGAACTAGCCAGTTGCGAATAGCTTCAATCTTCTCCTCTTGAACTTTCACACCATTTGCTCCTATCACATGTCCCAGGTACAGAATTTCCTTTAAGCCAAAATCACACTTAGACATCTTTGCATACAAAGATTGATTCTCCATGACATTCAATACTTCATCTAAGTGTTGAAGATGTTCTTCCCATGTCTTACTATAAATCAAGATGTCGTCGAAGAAAACCAACAGGTACTTCCTCAACTGCTTGTTAAAAACATGATTCATACAGGACTGGAAAGTGGCTGGTGCATTTGTCAGTCCAAACGGCATCACCATAAATTCATAATGTCCATAATGGCATCTGAATGCTATCTTTGGAATGTCCTCTTCTCTGACACGAATTTGATGGTAACCAGATCGAAGATCTATCTTTGAGAAATAGACTGCTCCATGCAGCTCATCAAGGAGTTCATCAATCCTAGGTATTGGATACCTATTCTTGATGGTCTTCTTGTTCAATACGTGATAGTCAACACACATCCGCATTGTTCCATCTTTCTTCTTCAGTAGCACCACAGATGATGCATATGGACTTGATGATGGCCTTATATGTCCCATATCGATCAATTCTTTGATCGTCTTTTCAATTTCAATCTTAAAATGCCTTGGATGCCGATAGGGTGCAATATTAACAGGTTTAGCCATCCTCCAATTCAATTACATGTTCAAAACCTCTATCAGGAGGTATTCCTGGAGGTATGTCCCCGAACACTTTACCATGCTTATCCAACATTGCCTGGATATCTGCCGGATAAAGATTTTCAGTAGAGAGGATTTGGTTGTCCTTGATGCAAACTTGTGCTGCCCATTCAATATCATTATGCCTGAATAATGCTTCCATGCGTTTTGCTGAGACAACTCTGGGATTTCCATCAGACACCGACTTCAGTTTGATCTTTCTTCTCTCATGCACGAATTCCAGTTCCATCTTCTGGAAATCCTGGACTATTCTTCCAAGTGAATGCAACCATTGCACTCCCAGCACTACATCAATATGTCCCAATCCAACTACATAGAAATCCTCCTGTAAAGAGTAATCTCCCATTTGAATTTGCAGTTGGGACACTTTTCTGGTACAACTCATTAGGAATCCATCAGCAACAGCTATTTGAAATCCTTTGAAGTCTTCATCTGTTAGACCCCACCTTGCTACCAAACCTTCATCAATGAAGTTATGAGTAGCACCACTGTCAATGAGACAGGTGACTCTTTGACCCTTCACAACTCCTCTTATACGGAAAGCAGGATATTTAGGTACTCCTGAGATAGTTGCTAATGTTATTTTGTCGGTTGTTTCTGAAATATTCAAAGTGGGTTGCTCTTGAAATTCCTCTTCATCTTGAGATGATTCTTCTTCACTCAGCGACTCTTCTTCACTTCCATCATCAGATACAACTTCAATCAGATGTGCTTTACCTTTACCAAGGCACCTGTGTCCTGGTTCTCAAGGCTGCTTGCAAGAAAAGCAAAGTTTCTTTCTTCTTAGCTCATCTCTTTCAGTTGTAGATGGACCTTGAGTCATCTTTTGAGGAAAAGAGGGTCTTCTTTGAGTAGAGCTGACACCTTTATAAAACTTCTTCTTAGGCTGGTATACAGGAGTAGTATCAAGATCAAGAGCAAAGTCAATGGCTTCTTCCAAATTTGCTGGCCTTTGTACCTTCACCAATGGCTTGATCTGATTGTTCAATCCCTCAATGAATAACATAGTGATTCTTTTGTCAGTCATGTCAGGTACTATCACTGCGATCTTCTGAAAGTCATTAACATACTGAACAACCCTTCCTTCTTGCTTGAGTTGAGCTAGTTCGCGATAGTACATTTCAGTGTCTTTTCTGTCAAACCTTTGAATCAATTTTGTTACAAACTCATCATAGGAATTTATCCTATCATGATGTTGAGAGACTAGACCATGATGCCACCATTCTTAAGCCAATCCTTCAAGATGCATTGTAGCAAATTGAATTGCCTTCTTTTCTGTGAAAGGCTTAAGTGAAAGGTATGTATCTAGCTTATTTACCCAAGCCCTAGCACTGAGCTTACCACTTCCATCAAAGGTAGGAATGGGAACTCGATTCAATGCTTCTTTATATTCCTTTGTATCATCATCCCGTCTAGGACGAAAGCCTCTAGTTCTACCTTGCCTATCCCTATCTTCCCTCTGCTGACGGCAATATTCATTGAAAGTCATCATATCTCGAACACGTTTTGGTAATCTGGCATAGAGATCTGCAAAGAGTGCTACTTCATCTTCAAAGTTATTCTGCTCTTCTTCCTCAAACTCTTCATCAGCTTCATCGTCCTGTTCAGGTGGTGGTGGAAGGAAAGTTGGTCTTAAAGGCCTATCAACTGTAGGAGTTCGTGTGCGAACCCTTCTGCCTATTGCACTAGTAGCATCATTATCAACTTGTCGTTCTTGTCTCTCAGGTCCAGCAGCCGCTCGACAACCTTGTCTAGCTGCTGCACCCTGATTCATATTTTGAAGGGATTGTAGGACATATTCCAATATTTGAGAGGTTTGTTGTTGTTCAGTGGCAATGTTCCTAAACATCTCCCTTGCTGCACGTTCACCATCAGCAGGTGGACTTCTACTTCTTCTTTCCTCAGCCATGTTATCTGGAGCTTCTATTTGTAGTTGTTGTTCTTGTTGTTGTCTAGCTCTTCTTGTATAATACCTGTGTGGACCTACTTCAAGTGGCTGCATAACCCAGAGGCTGGCAGGATCCAGGTTCTGATACCACTGTAAAGTACCCAACTAATTCAACTAAAATTTTTCCTTATTTAAACAATTTTACTTGCTATCAACTCAACAAATACTCAACAACTTAAAGATATACATCAAAGATAACCACATTGAATGAATCAAACTTAGAGATGGGTACTTGTCTTGTTACTTGATTCAATCAACTTGCAATGTCTTATTACATGGATAATGCTTTCAATAGCATGAAGTTACAACCTTATTCAAATGGAATTACAAAAGGAGGCCTTGAAGCCTTGATGTCTACAATGACTTCTACACTTGATCAACTCAATCAAACTCAATGATGTTAACTGAATGTCAACACCTCATAATACAACAAGGGAGCATCACCTTGCTTGTTGAGGGAGCATCACCCCAACACTTGAAACTCGCAGGGCTCAAGATTACAAGCTCAATAGCTTTGTAGAGAGAATTTTGTCAAAATGAATAGATGATAAATGAATGAGAGGGCTCCTCCTTTTATAGGCCTTCCAAAGGCAATGAAGGCACGTTTTTCAATGCACAAAGAGGAACCAAGGCACGTTTCCCAAGAAGCATATCCAAGGGAATATTCTTCTCTCCAACTCATCCTGAGTTGGCAATCTTATCCAAAAGCCTTGACACGGATCCAAATGCCATTCTTTCGACCAATGAGAATCCAAGTTGTGTAACTACCTCAACCACCTCAACTTAGGCGCAGTTCTAGTGTTTTTTAGACAGGGCGCTAGCTTTGGAGGATTTGCTTATGAAATGGCGCCCTATGGTCTTAGGCGCACATCTTGATTGTTTTGAACTGATGATGGATGATGCAACTTGGAAATGTTTCCTTGCATTGCCTTCACATTCCAGGGAACTCTACCAACTCCACGCCAAGTCAACCTGCTTGAGGCGCTCTTCTGAGAGAGTGTAGGAGGATACTAGCGCCTCATGTTGGATTCACCTTTATGCATGTAGTGGTTTATATTTGAAGATCTTGTGGTGAAGTGAGACACTTACTCACCAAGCGCCTTGACTATTTGGAGTGATTGGAAACTTCTTTCCAACTTAGGCGCTTACATGGAGGATTTGTAGTAGTTTTGGCGGCGATGAATAGTTTGACATATTTCCACAAGTTTAGACCACAAATTGAAGCTTCCAAGTGTTAGATTGACTCCTATGAAATGAGCGCCCAAGACTTACCTCTTATGAAGATGCTTCTTTGTCATGTCCCTGTTTCCAACTTGATCATCAAGTGAATAATGGATTAGCCTATTCCTCATTCCCGGAGGCTAATTCTAAATAATGAGGGAATGAATTGGTTTTTGACTAACTCAACCTTTTGTTTTGCAGGAACAAAGTCAGAAACTTGAAATTGGCTAAGTCTGGAAGCCAAAATTGACTAAGGCAGGACTCCTAGAGTCAGGGCGCACCTTCTTGCTTGCTCAATGTCAAATGTGCGCCTAAACAAGAATCATCAAGCTTTGAAGCACTTCAATCATATCATCTAGGGCGCTTTGGAAGAAATGAGTGTTTTGATCTTCAAAATGACTCACTCATTTGGAAATCTTCAGAGAACATCAATAGGCGCACTTTTCCCTTCAAATCTACCTGGAACAACTATCAAATGGCGCCTAGACTAAAAGACATCCAAATGGCGCCTAAGTGCATTATAAGGGAGATTTTGACTAATGAAGTTGATAGAGGTACAATGAATCCTCCGGAGAACATGGATAGACAACTAAGTGAGTAGCAAGGCTTCAAAAGGATTCAACTAGAGAAATTCTAATCCTACAATCTTAATAGGCGCCTAGTCTACCTAAGACATTAGGATGAGTTTCTGTGGCTCTGAGTTAGCACTTCATCAAGGAATTGAAGATAAGTTGTCATTTCAAGATGAAGAGTTAATAAGTTTTCTAAAGTGAAGTCTTCTAAGTGAATTGAATAAGTGATGAAGGCCTATTCACTATAGGTGCTAATATCATGTTGAGTCATCCAAGTGGGCGCCAAGAGCAACAAGGTGCCAATACTTGATTCCAGTGATCCTCCATTTGAGCGCCTAGATTAGATGGATGTAGAATTGAAAGTTTGAAGTTGGAAGATATGTGAGATGCAGCACTTCCATTTTGGCGCCTAAGATGGAGACTCCCTCAAAATGCGCCTAAGGTTGATGCAATGTCTTCAAGACTAGTTAGGTGCAAGGCGCTCCATCAGGGGAAAGGTCATATTCATCCAAGGTTAAGTTACTTTCACATTTCCTTGCAAAAATGACAAGTTGGAACATAAGCGCTGGATCATGGCTTTGAATCCTAGGAATGCGCCTTGGCAAAGAAGTGTTTTTGGAAGCTTATATTGCACCTGGATTCCAAAGAACTCAATTTGGCGCCTAGCATCTTTGCAGACCTCAATTTGGCGCCTAACCCTAGCAAGGCGTAATATCATCTCTAGTTGGCACTTGGTCTTGACAGCTATGCAGCTGCAATGTCATTTTGGCGCCTAGAGTCTAGTTGGGCCTCTAGGATTGAAGTCAAGGTATGGCGCACTTCTTTGGTAGCGCCTAACCCTCAAGTGACGCCTTGATCAATCTCAATGAGCGCCTTAAGGAGATTGGATAAGTTGAGTGTCCAGACACCTCTTTGGATCAAGGTAACAACACTTGGAAGCTCTTCCCAAGTTAGGCGCTCACTCCCAGTTGAAGCATTCCACCTCCCAGAACATCAGGACTTGAAGAATCGCCAAGGAAAGTCATCTTACATGCAAGGCGCACTCCTACCTATTTTCTCACCTCTTGAATGCGCCTAGCCTGGAATAGCGCCTATTTCATGACTCTGCTACCTCAATTGGGCGCCTGGATCAACATTTGGCGCCTTGTCAGGAGATAAGGTAGTTGTAACTACCTGAGCTCTCATTGGTCAACAGAATGTCTTCGGGATCCGTGTCAAGGTCTCTGGATAAGCTTGCCAACTCAGAATGAGTTGTCAGATGGAATATTCCCTTGGATATGCTTCTTGGGAAACGTGCCTTGGTTCATCTTTGAGCATTGAAAAACGTGCCTTCATTGCCTTTGGAAGGCCTATAAAAGGAGCTCTCTCATTCATTTGGCATCTATTGATTTTGACAAAATTCTCTCTGCAAAGCTATTGAGCTTGTGATTTTGAGGCCTGCGAGTTTCAAGTGTTGGGGTGATGCTCCCTCAATTGACAAGGTGATGCTCCCTTGTTGTACTGTGAGGTGTTGACATTCAGTTGACATCATTGAGTTGATCAAGTGAAGAAATCATTGTTCACATCAAGGCTTCAAGGCCTTCTTTTGTAATTCCATTTGAATAAAGTGTAACTTCATGCTATTGAAAGCATTATCCATGTAATAAGACATTGCAAGTTGATTGAATCAAGTAATAAGACAAGTACCCAGCTTAAGGTTGATTCATTCAAGTAGTTATCTTTGATGTATCTCTTTAAGTTGTTGAGTATGTTGGTTTTTTCCCAGACTGGATGCTTACTCCCAGATTTCCCTACAAGGTAGCCATCAATGATCAACAGGATCTCTGGGCCACGGGCCAACAGTGTAGGAGATAGACTCTATATTTTATCTCCTCTTCTTCTTCAGGCTCTGCAAAACCTAGGGGGGTATTCCCTACTCAACATCCATGAGGATATGCATATAAAGGCTGGGATGCTGACAGAAAGCAGATAAGTCCTGTAAGTAGACCAAAACTGTAAGATAAGAGCAAAGGGGCTAGCTTTGGGCCTATTTGCAGTTGTAGACAGAAGACTTGGATCCTAAAACTAATTCTACTGTCCTAATGGTTGTTTTGGAGTTTGATTTTGATTTTATGTTTGGATGCAGAGCTGAACATGGTATGTAACACAAACACAAAGCTAGATCGGTGCCTATCCAGGGCTTGGAGTCAGTAGACATACACCTGTGAATGATCAGCATGAACAACTAAAATTGGATTTCAGGGGGACACATATGATACCTGCCTTATAGATATCTCCCAAATACAGAGTGTTAAGCTATCTATACTTATGGCATCCCTACTGCAGTATATCCTTCCCAATATTCAATCTGAGAACAATTTAATCTACCCCTTGAGCAGAAGTTAAGAGATTAAACATTCAACACAGGAATTCTATGTTCTAGAATCTTAGACATTCCTTGAATACCTAGACTCAGAAGAAAGATACATGCAACACTGGAGATAGAATTAGCACAACACATGCAAACATAGCATTATTCATATAAGATTAACCATGAAATCAGCGGATTCATGCCAAAAACATACTACAGGAGATACATAAACTCACAAGTTTTGTTGCACAGAGCAACCAAAACCAACTGTATTGTATTACAGAGCCAAATGTTCAACTTTTAACAACCTCAAAAATGGTAACACAGTCTGCCTATATCGGCCAGAAAGTGTACCTAGCATTAATTACATGGTGGACATAAAAAAATGTCAGATACAGATCCCACAAAGGAATGGCACTCAAAATTTCTTGCTGCAATAGACAAAAGAGTAGACAAGGGTGGCCTCGAGCCCTGTGCTGCCATCTGGAAGTCCTCATGCCAAAAATCGGGTACATGACTGTTCAACAACTCACCCACGCCTCAGCACAGTCGCCATTGATGGCTCAACTACCCGCAACCACCAAGAAAACCATCGCAGCGTTCAAAGAAGAATTTCCCGCCAAAACGTGCTTCACCGCAGGTTTAAAATATGCAGGAAGAATAGTCCCACATGCATGTTGCCGAGACCACTTTAGCACTTTAAAAGCGTGGCCGCGAGCTCAATAGGTGTCGAGTGCTTTTGCCACGCTTGACACACGCTCCTTCGCCCAAAGCCCATCGCCCAGACCTAAGCCATCGGCCAAGCCCATAAATCTCCTGCCGATCTCAACAGTCTCGCCGATGACCACAAACTACACTCCCCACCTCCGTCAGCGTGACTCCCTCCATCGGAGCCATCCAAAAATCCTCTGGTCGACCTCGTGTGTTTCACCGATGAAGCCATCGCAATCCTCTGTCGGCCAGACATAGTCTATCGGCCAACCCTAAAGCTTCCCCGCCGATGAACAAAGTCTCATCGATGACCATTCCATACATGCCTGTCGCCAAGACAAAAACCATCCCCCAAGCCAAGCAAACTCTCACCGATCTCAAAGGTCTGGCCGATGCAAACTATACATTCCCCATCATCGGCCAGAGATAGACCATCGGGCTACCTTCCATCGACTAGGTCGACAATACAACTCACGCCGATAGACACCCTCCAAATTCCCATCGGCCAGACACACGCCGACGACTCCCCGACGGCCAAACTCCTCGCTCCCATCGGCGAGATCAACACTATTGGAGCAACTGAACACTCCTTCGCTGACCACAATAGTCTTACCGATGGCACTTCGTCAACCCCACCCTCTTCGGCAAGACATACGCCGATGATATCTCATCGGCCAAACATCCACTGTCGGCCAAACATCCACTGTCGGCCCAACTCAGAAATCCTTCGCCGATGATACCGCTCACTCCGATAAGACCAAAATCATAAAACTTTGAACCATTGAACCTTGAACCGTTGAACCTTGAAGAAAAGGGTTCAAGTTCAAACCGAAAGTTCAAAGACATAATCGGAGCACTCAAAAAGAACGTTCGCCGATACGCCAAGCCCCTGCTGATGGACAAGAAGACTTAGGGTTTAGATGAAGAAACCCTCCAACATGCAAGATCAAACTCCAGGCCAAAATGGGTACCACCAGAGTAGTTGATGAGTTGATAGCAAGTAAAAGTGTTTAAGTAAGGAAAAATTTTAGTTGAATTAGTTGGATATCTTACATTCTTTCCCAACTTGGCGCACTTAACATCAGTTTGACTAGGAATTTGCGCTTAGGCTCCAACTGAACATCTTTTCAAAGTAGATTGGAAGCAACTTGACTTCAATTGGATTTGATCTGCCCCCTGATGGAGCGCCTTGTATCCCAACTGGTTTTGAAGTCTTACATCTACCTTAGGCGCACTTTTGGGGTAGTTTTGACTGGTATTTGCGCCTAGGTCTTGAAACCCCCAAGATACTCACCCAAACTTCATCATCCATCTAGGCGCCCTAGTGAAGAAGCTTAGCTAAATTGAGCGCCTCATCTCAAAATCATTATCCAATGCCAGAAGAGACCCTTTTCATGCTAGGCGCTCATTGACAAGTTGCCAGAGGAAAAATGCGCCTAGAGATGAATATGTCATCACTTTGATCAATTCAATCATTTCCACTGGATCTTTTGAAGGCGAGATTTCACTTGATCAATCCTTCAAGGAATTCACCATTTGCAAAGGAGTCTAGGCGCAATATGAGGACTAGGCGCACTTTGAGTGTTGTGAAGGTTAGGAAGTGCGCCTAACTCACTTAGACCACTTCAGTGATTCCAAACTCAACACTGGATGATCCTGCAAGTTCAATAGGTTCACATCATACCCTCAGATGACTCCATTCTCTTGATTATATCCTTCAAAACCCAAGGCGCACATTTGGTAGGTTCATCATGACATGGGCGCCCAAGCATGAAAACTTCATTATACCTTGCTCATGTCCATATTTGATCTAGGCGCTTGGTTGGAGGAACCCATCCAGGTGGAGCGCCTTCTGTTTGGAACCTCGACTTCAATGCCAGAAGTGACTCTAGAAGCTAGGCGCCAGAATGGGTGTGTTCTGCCAAAATGGGCGCCTTGCTCATGACTTAGTGGATTCTGACTCAAAACTCCTTGATTCTACTGCAAAATAACACCCAGAGTTAGTCAAAACCCAATTCATTCCCTTATCATTCAGAATTAGCCTCTGGGAATGAGGAGTAGGCTAATCCATTCATCACTTGGTGCTCAAGCCGGAAATGGGGACATGACAATGTACTTATACTCTTTGTATTCATTTGTCTTTTCCTTAGTTCATTATAATGAAAAGGCACATAAATATTTCATATGCATTGCATAATCTAACTAAACTGGTTGCAATGTAAACAATTCATAATTTATAATGATTTCATGCTATTACAGTCAGCTATTGGTATTGTTACACTATGCAGTTCATATGTTCATTATTCATAATTTATCATGACAGTTCACATGCTATCTTTATGATCTTATCAACATATACTTCTTATCTATATCTCATATACTATTCCTTAACACCATATGGGGTCGATAGGGTGTAGCATGCCTCTTGTTCATCATAGGCTATGTTCGTCTTGCATCCTTATTCAAGAAATACTTGGTGTATTCTTGAGGCTAAGGCATCCGTGAGGATTCTTGGTACTCTAGGTAGCCAGGACCAATACATCTGTATGAATGATCTATTAGACATGTCACCCTTCATCGTTCCCATATGTGGTTAATGACTAGATTACACAGTTAGTGAGTATTGCATATGACTGTCCATGAATTAGATTGCTTAGAACTGGCTGTAAATAAATGCAGTGTTATACTGAACATCAACACAAGGGCAACAATGTACTGTCGTACCTGTGGTATTATATCAGTTCGATTACTAGAGCATGCAAAAATGGAAGTTTGCTGTTGGAAAGTCTTCTTATAATGCTTGCTGTAATATCTTTGATAACAGATCAGAATTATGCAGAGTATCTACTTATGGACTTATCTGCTGATTGAGTTAAATCTTTACACAGAAATATATATTATGCTTTGCTTCTGGATGACCTTCGAATTGCAGATGTTTCTCATGTCTTTTGGAGAATATGATTTGATGTTTATATAGCTTTCATTTACTGCCCTTTTGGAGAAGACGTGACTCTTCTAAGATGAGCGAATGCCTCCTTATGCATTGTATCCTTTAGCAAATATAATAACTTTCATTTGTCAATTTCTTTGTCTTGATTCTTATTTTGTCTTTTTCTTCTTGGTTTCAAAATTGACTAAGTATGAGAAAGTATAGAGGGTAATAGGGAGAATTCCTCAATGTTTATTATTTCCAATCTTTAATTGGTAAAATATCAGATCATTACACATGCACATCTTGAAGGTCATCATCCAGAGTTGTCTATTTCATGTGCATCCATGATATGCCAGTCTACTACAAAAAGTCATGCACAAGACATCTTCCACCTCAACACTCCAAGAGTCCAGAGGCCTACAAGAACAACATCACAAGATGAGAGATGGGCATGATCATCAAAGCGATCCATGAGTTACATCAAGACAACAAGAAGAAAATATTCTAAGTAAAGTGAACATGAGGTGAACCAGACTAGTTCGTTTGAAGATGCTGAGGTGGCACGTACACATCATCAAGCCAATCGCATTCTGCCATGTCATTCATTTAAGAGGGCCCACCATAAAGATGCTCCAAAGATGCTTATCACATTGGGAAACGTGTCTTCATTGCCTCTTTCATGTTCTAAAAATAGCAAATTTTGTAACAAACTGCCTTGTTGTCTCAATCTCAGCCATTGATTGCTAAATCAAACTTGGCCCTTCATGTAATTCTTGAGCTCTATATAAGTCTCACATCTCTCATTTGTAAAGATACAAAGAGAATCATTAGAGGAAGATAGAGTAGTAGTAGATACTGTGGCAATAGGAGTAGAGTAGAAATAACTCTTTGAAATCATTGAAGAGATATATGAGATTGTTGTAAACAAAACACTTCTTAAATCAATACAAGCTCATTGTTGTTATTCGCATGGTGATCTTGTACGATCAAGGAATGGTCACATGGTTTCTTATTCTCCAAGATGGTTGAGACGTGGTTTCAAGTAGCTTAGATGATAAAGTAGATAGAGTTCATTGATGTAATGGATATATGCAATGATATTTGATAAGTTCTTGTTGGTTCATACTTTTGATGGCTTGTCGACGGTAAGTCATCATGTAAAGTTAGCCTGAACCACATCTTGCAAATAGTTCGATTGTTGATGCTCCTTCAAGTTGTGCCAGCTGTGGGTACTTTGGAGTGTGTCAACAATATGAAAATCCTTGGTTTATCCTTTGGAGATTTCACCTATTTCATGTAGTTGTTGCTTGTCATGGCAAAGTGGAATTTGGTTTCTAAGGGAATTTGTCTACCATAGCATCGTTCATCACGTCATTGTCCTTAGAATAGATTTCTTAATCCCTTCTTTTTTATTTTCTTTTCATAGTTGATTAGAAGTTCCATTTCACAAGGAAAGAGTACATATTTGAATGGAGTGATTAATAAATTTTGTGTAAGTCCCTTTGTGTAAACAGCATTATCACATCATACCACCGAGGCTATCCATTGCAAATCACGTACAAGGAACCTTGGAGCGTTCTTGTTTGATCACGTAGTTTAGCATTCGAGACGCTTTGTTCAAGAGAGGATAGAGCACTTGGTGTTTTATTCTAAAGTTGTTGTCAAGAAAACATCATCAACAGAATTGGCGCTAGAAGGAGAGCATGAACGGGGAAAGAACACATTGCTCCAGTCATCATTCATTGCTTTTATGCACACCTCTCTTCATACCGATTGACAGAATTCAGCAAGGAGGAGGCCAGAACTAAGAATTTCATACATCCAAACTCAGGATAAAAAGGGCATGAACAAGGAATTACATTTCTTCTTTCATTCCAAGCACGCGAATGAACTCTGAATTGTGAATGTGGAACCAAGCTTTCAAAGAAGAATTTGAGATTTCAAGATCTCTCTGATGTAGAAAATCCAAAAAAAGTAGAAAAATAAAAACTACAAAAAAAAGCAAAAAATTTAAAAAATACCAAAATAAGGATGGATTTCTCAGCACACATGAAGCAATTTCAAGGTTGTGGACAGCAATATGATCCTCAAGTGGACATTATTTAGCTTTGGTGGAGTTTGAATGCACAACTTCATCAAAGGAATGCTGACTTGACTGACTTTGCATCACAGGATGGATGCCGAATTCATGGTACAAATGATCACAAGGAGCTATATTGTTTAACATTTTTGTCAAGGATGGAATTAACTTTGCAAGGAAGAATTTCTTTTTCGCAAGTTTATGAGCCAGTTATGAGTACAATGGTGGAACCTGAGGTGTCAAGTGAAAGTGAAGCCTTCGTAAGATTTAAAGAGATGATTAAAGAGAGACTACGTATTGAGAAAGGCTTGAGCGTAAAGTATCACTTGCTTCCATGCGAATGGTGTAGAATTCATAATGCCAATCATTCGGAATTCACATGTTCGACAATTTGGGAGGCTATTCATCAAGCCAAGGCGCAATTTAAGTTCGAGGAATCATCTAGAGAAGAAGGAACTTCTATTCCATCTACTGGTGAAGATAGCACAAGTGTATTAGAAGATGAATTCACAGGCCTTGTTCAAAAGACGGAAGGACATATTGAAGAAATTCAAATGGAGATAAAGAACATTCAAGTGACTACAAGTAAAGATCAAGGTACGGATTCAACACATAGAGAAGAAAGTGATTCAAGTTCATTTCAAGACAAAGAAGAATTCCTTGCCACTCATGCTTTCATATTACTAGAGGAAATTATTGAGAATGAATTGCAAGAGATTTCAAGAAGCCTTGAAAAGGAAGGTGATTATGAAGATATGTTGCAAACTGTCATACACAAGCCCAACAATGAAGAACAATTCGGAGGGGTGCTCGACACTTTTATTGATGAAGTACAACAAGAACTATAGCCAAAGTCATCAGAAGAAGAACAAGCTGATGAAATGGAGGTCAACTATGTGAAGCAATTCGAGTTGGTGCTAAGCCCCTTTATTGAAAATCTACAACGAGCTAACAGGTGAAATGTTCCATGCTTTCGAAATTCAATTGTTTTCACCTTTTCATTTTGATATGCACACTTTTGAATATAATGTTGATTCGCATGTTGTGGACGTGAGTGGGATGATTCATCATCAACTCCGACCTCCTGATGTGTGCGTGAATGATGAGCAATATCCATTCGAAGGCGAAGAACACCAGGTTGTATCTTTCCCTGTTATTAATTGGAAAGATTTTGAATTTGACGATTACGAGTTTCTTGATAATGAATTTGACTATGGAAATTTTGGAAAGACAACCTATATATGGATTAATCATGGTCCCAATGAGTTGCCACAACTGTTGATTTTGTGCAAAAAATTTTCTGAGTTCAAGGATTGTATTGTGAGAAAATATATTTCCGAGTTAAAGGATAAATTTGCCAAAATCCGAACTATCATGTGTGCCTTATTGTTGCTTTTCTTTCTGAGAAATCATGCCAGGTCTTGTATATATTTGGGTCTTTTGAGTCGTGTCTGCTCTTTGTACATAGCTTGCTTAGAGTAGGTTTTCCTTTATGTTGTTTTAGAGTAATTTTGCTGTGTTCAGTTGATCTTTGGTTTTGTTTGCTTTCCGTAGTTTAGGTTGTTGGCTTTAGTAGTTAGTTGCTTTTTGGGGTTCCCAAGTTGTGAAAAGGTGATGAAGCTTCAAGAAACATAATCCGATAGATGTTTAGGTTCATTTCTTAGATAAATATTCATGAAAGTCTTTAGAATCTAAGGATGATTTTCTCTAACTCTTTCACAAGGTTAGGATCCGTACTCGACTCGAAAAAGAATTATGAATTGTGTCTTGACACTGATATCTTGTGATTACACATTTTTCTGTTGAATTATTGATATCTTTCAGTCTTCTTTTGAGAAACTTGAGTCATGAATTGGAAGTTTATTGTGGACTCCATGGTTAGAATTGAATAGTATGACTACTTGTTCACTTGAAGAAGAATCCATTTTTTTAGCATGACTTGAAGTATTTAAAGGCCTCATAATTTCACATACTTTAATGGTCCCGAGGTTTCTAAGTGAGTCTGGGTTAGCTTGAATTAAGTGAGATAGTTCATGGTTCCACTGCACTCCATTATTGCATTTTCCGCTCACCTCCATTCTTCCATTCCGCCCATCACCCCGCATAAACGCAATAAAAGCTTCCATCCACTTTACCTTCTCCATTGAATAGTGAACTCGAGTCTAATGCTTGAATCATCCATATAGTCCTATTGTTCATTACATACTCCAAGAGATGAGCTATCAAGGTAAAGGATTAAGTCCTCTAGGAACAACGCATTTGGAGTCTATCCATGTCAATATCCATTCATATGACCTTAGTCACCACAAAGAAGGCAGGGTCAAGATGTTGGTATTCCCATCCGTTTTGCCTAAATACATTGTTTTCTATTATTCACCCATTACATGTGTATCCACTTCACCTCCATTATTATGCAAATTCCAAAAGCATTTGGCCACACACACCTTCCGCCATCCATCTTACTTCCATTTGCCTAACTCATTAACCCATATTCCCTTATCCATTTACCATTTCCTAATCATGATCAATGAATGTAAGTGTCGTCTAAATGAGAAGCTTGCAATCCCTCCGTCCATCTCGTATTTCTATGAAATAAATATTTGGATGCCTTTACTCATGAAATAAAAAAATTCCCGAAAATCCTACAAATCTTTATGCCTTAGAGCACAAATACTAGAAATCCAAGCAAAGCATATTCAAAGGCTATTTCATTCCATATTTCCAAATGAAAAGGCAAAAGTCTGGGTACTTAAGTCCAAGAAGTCGAATCCAAAGAGGCTACCACATCCAAAGAATCCACTTTCACCTCATCTCATTCCATTTCCATTCCATCTAAGTTCCAAGTTACTTCATCCCACGAAATAAAATCAAACAAGAACCTTCTAAGTCCGTGTGGGTCCTAAGTTCGTGTGGGTCCTAAAGTTATCTGTAAGATACCCAACCATTTCTACTAAAATTTTTCCTTACTTAAACAATTTTAATTGTAATTAACTCATCAACTACTCTACAACTTAAAGATATACATCAAAGATAACTACTTGAATGGATCAACCTTAGAGATGGGTACTTGTCTTGTTACTTGATTCAATCAACTTGCAATGTCTTATTACATGGATAATGCTTTCAATAGCATGAAGTTACACTTTATTCAAATGGAATTACAAAAGCAGGCCTTGGAGCCTTGATAATTACAATGACTCTCACACTTGATCAACTTAATCAAACTCAATGATGTTAACTGAATGTTAACACCTCACAAAACAACAAGGGAGCATCACCTTGCTTGTTGAGGGAGCATCACCCAAACACTTGAAACTCGCAGGCCTCAAGATTACAAGCTCAATAGCTTTGCAGAGAGAATTTTGTCAAAAATGAATAAATCATAAATGAATGAGAGGGCTCCTCCTTTTATAGGCCTTCCAAAGGCAATGAAGGCATGTTTTTCAATGCACAAAGAGGAACCAAGGCACGTTTCCCAAGAAGCATATCCAAGGGAATATTCCTCTCTCCAACTCATCCTGAGTTGGCAATCTTATCCAAAAGCTTTGACACGGATCCAAATACAATTCTTTGGACCAATGAGAATCCAAGTTGTGTAACTACCTCAACCACCTCAACTTAGGTGCAGTTCTAGTGTTTTTCAGACAGGGCGCTAGCTTTGGAGGATTTGCTCATGAAATGGCGCCCTATGGTCTTAGGCGCACATCTTGATTGTTTTGAACTGATGATAGATGATGCAACTTGGAAATGTTTCCTTGTATTGCCTTCACATTCCAGGGAACTCTACCAACTCCACGCCAAGTCAACCTGCTTGAGGCGCTCTTCTGAGAGAGTGTAGGAGGATACTAGCGCCTCATGTTGGATTCACCTTTATGCATGTAGTGGTTTATATTTGAAGATCTTGTGGTGAAGTGAGACACTTACTCACCAAGCGCCTTGACTATTTGGAGTGATTGGAAACTTCTTTCCAACTTAGGCGCTTACATGGAGGATTTGTAGTAGTTTTGGCGGCGATGAATAGTTTGACATATTTCCACAAGTTTAGACCACAAATTGAAGCTTCAAGTGTTAGATTGACTCCTATGAAATGAGTGCTCAAGACTTACCTCTTATGAAGATGCTTCTTTCCCAACTTGGTGCACTTACCATCAGTTTGACTAGGAATTTGCGCTTAGGCTCCAACTGAACATCTTTTCAAAGTAGATTGAAAGCAACTTGACTTCAATTGGATTTGATCTTGCCCCCTGATGGAGCGCTTTGTATCCCAACTGGTTTTGAAGTCTTACATCTACCTTAGGCGCACTTTTGGGGTAGTTTTGACTAGTATCTGCGCCTAGGCCTTGAAACCCCCAAGATACTCACCCAAACTTCATCATCCATCTAGGCGCCCTAGTGAAGAAGCTTAGCTAAATTGAGCGCCTTATCTCAAAATCATTATCCGACGCCAGAAGAGACCCTTTTCATACTAGGCGCTCATTGACAAGTTGCCAGAGGAAAAATGCGTCTAGAGATGAATATGTCATCACTTTGATCAATTCAATCATTTCCGCTGGATCTTTTGAAGGCGAGATTTCACTTGATCAATCCTTCAAGGAATTCACCATTTGCAAAGGAGTCTGGGGGCAATATGAGGACTAGGCGCACTTTGAGTGTTGTGAAGGCTAGGAAGTGCGCCTAACTCACTTAGACCACTTCAGTGATTCCAAACTCAACACTGGATGATCCTTGCTCATGTCCATATCTGATCTAGGCGCTTGGTTGGAGGAACCCATCCAGGTGGAGCGCCTTCTGTTTGAAACCTCAACTTCAATGCCAGAAGTGACTCTAGAAGCTAGGCACCAGAATGGATGTGTTCTGCCAAAATGCGTGCCTTGCTCATGACTTACTGGATTCTGACTCAAAACTCCTTGATTCTACCTGCAAAATAACACCCAGAGTTAGTCAAAACCCAATTCATTCCCTTATCATTCAGAATTAGCCTCCGGGAATGAGGAGTAGGCTAATCCATTCATCACTTGGTGCTCAAGCCGGAAATGGGGACATGACATTATCACTTCACTTATTGTAACAGATTAATACACTATATAAAAGAAAACACCGAGATATTCTAACAACTTCAATGTACATGGAAATAAGAAAGGGTTGAGTTTAGAATGCAGAAAAAAAAAATTACTTTCAAAATTTCTATTTCATAATCTCTAATCTACTTCATTGCAATTGAAAAATCATAAATTGTTTTTTTTTTAAAAGAAAAAAAAAGGATTAAATAATAATGTAAATAAATAAACGGTATACCTTGTCTCATCAAGAAAATAGCTCTATCCTCCTTAAATTATTGTCTGACCTGGTAATTCTTCTGTTCTTTTACTCTGTCAATTGGGGCGGAAAAATATCATCAGGGCGTTTAACCACCCAACCACAGACTTTTCAGTTCCCTGTGTCATTTCTACTGAAATGACCCAGCCCGCCGCAGAGAAGTTACATTAAGAGAATCCAATGCCATCTGAGACTGGTGTCTTGACCCTACATTTTCCTAGTTGGTCACACACTATAGGAACTCCTAACTAGTATGACCATCTGACTGAAAATGTATCCGGGACAATGAAACTGACTGACACTACTTAGAGCGAATAGTGTCACCCTGGCCAAGGTTTTTGCAAATGTGTGCAACATGACTCAACTGGTCATGAAGTTCAGTTATCACCGTACTCAGCTTGGATTTTCCACAGTGGCATGTTTTACCGTTTACAGTCACCTGTGCTTCTGCACAAAGATATATGGAATATTGTCAAAATTTTAATTTGTTCAGCCACATCCCTAGCTAAGCAGGAATAACTTGAGGTAGGCTTTGTTTATAGTTTCTGCTTGACCTTTGTGTGGTTTAGGAACCAAGAATTTTCAGTATGGTGGAAGAAGGCAAAATACGTAATCTTGAGAAGGTAATTTGTTAACAAGGTACTACCAAACTGAGTTTCAGGTTAATAATTTCTTTTTCTTTCAAGGTAAGAAGGTCTTTATCTTACTCAACTTTCCACGTAAAGCTATATAGTTTTCAATAACAAGAAAGTTCAGTAGCGTTAAGTAAGAAGCCCCAACACAGCTGTCTTAAGAGGAATTTTCTAAAATAATTGCCTGCGGTTTCAATTGAAAATTTCTCCTTATGGCAACACTGGTCATTCAGACGTTATAATCTCTTTCTTTTGTTTTCTATTCAAAGTTCAAGGATTTGCAAACTTGTTGTAAGGCAAGTAGTCTTTAACAAAATAGCTCGAAAGTGAATTTCCTCCTTAACGATTTTCTACTTCTTTCTTTTTGCTAAAGTCCGTCTATTCC
The DNA here is from genome assembly GCA_027924645.1 of Cunninghamia lanceolata. NCBI lineage: Eukaryota > Viridiplantae > Streptophyta > Pinopsida > Cupressales > Cupressaceae > Cunninghamia > Cunninghamia lanceolata. Next base: position 865,541 of record BSBN01000257.1, on the reverse strand, counting down.
ATACACAGGGAAAAAGTGGAATTTTATTTGCAATGTCCTACGATGAAGAATACTTGAAGGAAGATAAAACCATGTCTAGTGTGCTCTAATTTCAGCTATGCGTTTAACTTATTGAACGATAGAAGTAATATCTCATAAAAAGTCTATACTTGAATTCGATGAGCAAGGAAAAATTGTGTGAAAGGTAAAAAGAACACATGCCTCTCAGTATTTCGAAGTCACTCCTTCTAGACTGACACACAGGCCATACTACTTTCTTTCTGAGTTCTCAGCTTATCCGTTGAGTATCGTCTTCCTTCTCAGCTTGCTCCCTTCCTTCCTATCGTCACCTGCCCCCCCCTTCACAGCGGAATCCCTCAAGAACAAGAACCCCGTCTCCAAGAAACGGGTTCCCTTAAGAATTATTCGCTCAACCTCTTCCCGTTTTTCCCAAGCGCATTTCCTTCATCTCCCCCTATTTTTAAAAGTCGAAAACCTAAAAATGTGTAAAGTTTTAAGCTCCCACAAGAAATCACCGGTTGCGAATTATGTGGGTTCGATGAAGTAAACCAAAAAAAAAATGCAGAGGAAGCCGATGGAGTAGTTTTTATCATTTGCATGATTAAAAGATAAAACTTGGGATTGGATCGGAATCTCCATAGTTATGAGGCTTTACATAACCTGACATTGATTAATAATATGAAGAGAGCTTTGAGTGGGACCGAGGCTCGGGTGTTCCACTATATGAAGTAGGATGTAATAAGAAATATAATCCACCGACTTAAATATTTCCAAGAAGGGATTATTCCAACTTCAAGGAGAGTTTTTTTTTTATTTCGAAAAGGTAGTCTCACTTAAAAGTTTAATGGTTAAGGCGACTTGTTAAATGATCAAATAAACTTTAGGTGTCAGTTTAGACGAAGACAGATAACAAATATTGAGTTAAAAAATGACGACATTAATTATCGATTTTTTATTAGAAAAGTCTTCTCTAATTTCGACTAAGGTTTTACCTCTCATAAAGGCTCAAGAGTTCTCATCCAAAGTCATAGTGACGGATTAACTTACTAACGGTTTCAGATGGCATTAGATTCTGTTCTGCACTTCTCATTCCTGATGATATTTTTCCCCCTTTTTCTTGGGGAAAGCCTATCCTGCAATCACTCAAACAATGCAATAGTTAGCCAATAACATTACTCAATTTACCACTTTATTTTAATATTCACGTTTAATTCATCAATATTTGAATTAAATCAAGATACATAATTTATTCCCAATTGTCAATTGACCAACTATTTATCAAAATATATTATTCAGAACTTAAGAATACATCATATTCCCAAACATACATCTTCCTAATTAACACACGTCAAAATAGTTTTTTTTTTTAAAACAAAGGGGTAAAAACTTTATTAGAAATCAGAAAAGAGCATTACAATAATAACCAAGGGACCCAGCCCCAGAAAACAAGGCGAAAACCCCACAGCATAAACAACATCAACTATCCTCATGTATCCTCCTATCCTCCTCCAAGAACCGGTCTAAACCCAGATGCAGCTCAGGGTTAACCTGATCCCAATCCTCAACTTTCCAACCACTATCATGCTCAGAGGCCCATTTGGCCAAGCAGTCGGCAACTCGATTCCACTCCCTTGGGATGTGAACAAAGGATGCCTCCTCCAACCGAGAACTAACTGAAGAATCCGCTGAACCACCGAAGCCAACTGCCAATTAATATCAGATATCTTTCGCTCATTCAAGAGATTAATCAAAATCTGTGAATCAGCTTCACATATAACTTTTCTCCAGCCCAAAGCAAGGGCCCTCTCAATAGCATGCAGAATTGCCAGACCCTCCATGAAGTTAACAGTCTTCACCCCCTCATGTATAGAGAACAGAAAAATCACCGACCCAGCTGAGTCCCTACCAACTCCACCAATTCCAGCAGGCCCAGGATTGCCCCTAGAAGAACCGTCAGTATTGATCTTTAAAAATCCATTGGGAGGAGGTAACCACCTTCCAACCCGTTGAACCCTCTTTTTTCCATGCCTACAGTTCCTGGAACTGACAAAAGAAGAATGAATTTCTTGAAGACCCAGTCTGGCCACCAACTCATCATCACCTCTCTCCAAGGGGAAAACCAAATCACATTTAGCTGAAACTGACTCCTGCACCATTCCTAGCATACGTAGCCAAACTTGCTGACCCACCAACTTCTGATCACGAAAAATTCGGCGGTTCCGCTCCAGCCAAATCTGCCAAAGCAGAAAGGTAGGACCCACGAACCAAACTTCCTGCAAAAAGCAAGCCATAGAAGGAGGTCTTCCCATACTATCCCAGAATTCAACCAAAGAGCACGCATGAATACAAGGAAGCTTCCATACCTCCCACCACCAATGCCAAAGCTGCACAACAAAGGGGCACCGGAAGAACAAATGTGAAGAATCCTCTTCTGCTCCCCCACACAAAACACAAATTGAAGGTCCTTGAAATCCCCGTTTACGAATGTTATCCCAGGTCAAACACCTATTCCAAGCCAAAGTCCAAACAAAGCAATTGCATTTGGGCCACGAGAGTTTATTCCACACCCTTCTCCACCAATGAACCTCCACCCCAGTTAGCTTCTGAGCCAATAACACCTGATAACCAGAAGCAACAGAGTAAACCCCCTTAGGATTATGGGTCCAAGCAAGAATATCCTCTTCCAGAAGAGAACTACAACTCCTACTATGAAGAATCTTGTGAAGCTCAGCACTATCTTCCGCAAGTCCCAAATCTGGCCACACTGCGGGATCCTTCCAATGAGCTACCTCCAACTGACGAAAAGAAGCAACAGACTTGAAGTCACTCACCCTAGCCCAGGCAGCCTCGAGAAGTCTTTGGCACAAAGGAAGAAGGTTGGGGAACTGAGAAGTAAGTGGAGGGAATCCATCCCAAGAATTCAACCAGAAGAGAGCTTCAGTTCCCCGTCTACAAATCCAAAATAAACCTTCCTTGATAAGCTTTGCACCCTTTTGAAAAGTATTCCAAATCACTGAACCTTTCCCCTCAAGAGGGTAACGAGGGAGATCCTGCCGTGGAATCCCCGGGAAATACTTATGAGATAATATCCTGGCCCACGGCTGATCCGGTTCCACACACCATCTCCAAAATAGCTTAGCAGCCACAGCCACTCCAGATAACGCAGACTGTCAAAGACCAAGGCCACCAAATTGCTTTGGGCTGCACACAACATCCCCCCTGACCAGGCTCCACTTGGAGGATGACAAACTTCCCGCCCATAAGAACTGCCTCGCAAGAGAATCCAACTCCCTCAGAAAACCCATTGGAGCCACCTGAAGCATACATCGGTAGGTAGGAAGAGCCTGCACCACCGACTTGAGAAGCTGAACCCGCCCCGCAAAAGACAACCATCTGTGGGTCCAATGATTAACTTTTGCACGGAGCTTATCAATAATATTCTGCCAAGAACCCTTGGGAAGAGGGTGAACAGAAATTGGGAAACCCAGATACGTCAAAGGGAGAACCCCTATCTGAAACCTCAAGATATTAGCAATTCTTCTCTGAATGGGGGTCGGCGTATTGAAGAAGAATATGGATGACTTCTCCTCATTAATCAATTGTCCTGAAGCAACAAGATATATGTCCAACACCTGCCTCAAGTTAGTAGCTTCCCTAACAGTAGCCATCCCCATCAAGGCAGTATCATCAACAAACTGTAAATGAGATTACGGAGGCAAGTCTCCACCCCATCGCCAACCCTGAATGGTGCCAAGCTCCACCCTTCTTTTCAACAAACGTCCAAGGCCTTCCACAAGAAGCAGAAAAAGATACGGAGAAAGAGGATCCCCTTGGCGCAAGCCCCTTGAGGCACCAAAAAGTTCAGAATGATCTCCATTTATCAAAACTGAGAAGGAAACAGACGTGACACAGCTCATGACCCATTGAATCCACTCCTCACCAAAACCAAAAGAAACAAGGATCTTCTGCAAAAAAGACCATCTAACCCTGTCATAAGCCTTAGCCATATCTAGCTTAATGAACATAGCCTTCTCATGGGAGTTGTCCATGGAGTGGATGGTCTCCGTAGCAATGACAACCCCGTCAAGAATCTGTCGACCCGCCACAAATCCACTTTGTTCCTCTGAAATCAGCACTTTAAGCCACTTCTTCAATCTCTTAGCCAATAACTTAGAAATGATTTTGTAAGCCACATTGCAAAGAGAGATAGGCCGGAACTGAGATAACCTATTAGCCCCTTCACACTTGGCTATGAGAGCAAGGAAGGTGGAATTCAGAGCACGAAGCGTCTGCTTATTCCTCTGGGACTCAAGGACAACCGCCAGAAGATCCAACTTTATGATATCCCAGAATTCCTGAAAAAATTCAATCGGGAAACCATCGGGACCAGGAGCTTTACCCTTCTTCATCTGAAACACAATCCCCTCCAGCTCATCAAGAGAGATATCTTTCATCAGATATTCATTCGCCTCCTTGGAGACCAACTGAGGAATACAAGAAAGAACCTGTGCTTCCTCAACAGAGCCCCCTCGAGAATCCTCCCTAAATAAAGTAGCAAAATACTGAGATGCCTCAGCAGAGATTTCCTGAAACGAGGCAAGACGTTCACCCCTATCATTCACCAAAAAAGGAATGGAATTAACATACCTCCTGTCCTTCACAGAATTGAAGAAGAAGGTGGTGTTTTTATCACCTTCCTGTAACCATTCAACCCGGGCCTTTTGCTTCCAATAGATTTCTTCCCGCAATTCAAATTCCTCAACCACTTTCAAAGTCTTAGCCTCCTCCCTTAGAAGATCCTCAGAGGCCCCATTCTCACGAATCAACTGCGTAATATTATTCAACTCCTCCTGGGCAGCAACCTTAGCATGAAAGATATTACCAAAACATCGCCGATTCCACCTTTTAAGTTGATATTTGACAAACTGAAGAAGCTTGGAGAATGTGTACATTGCCATACCAAAAGTTGGTCTACCAATCCGCCACCACTCAGCCACAAGTTCATGAAGAGTAGGATCCCATAACCACATAATCTGGAACTTGAATGAGGGAGAACGAGGCCTCCGAGCAGAGATAATGCTAAGCTTAATAGGCCAATGATCAGAGCCTCTCCAATCAAGAATTTCAGATCGAGTGGACCATAAGTCTCCAACCCAATAACAGGAAACCAAGAATCGATCAAGCCTCTCAGCAACACAACTCTCACCAATTCTCCTATTATTCCAAGTGAAGCAACCATTACTTGGCAGAACATCAATAAGATTTAATTCAGAAATGCTATCTCTGAATAACAGAGCAGAAGGCTCCAACCTAGGAATACCACCTCTTTTCTCAGACAACTCCACAATAGCATTAAAATCGCCAGCCATAACCCACGGATGGTAAGGAGCTAAGCTACGAACAAAACGAAGATGGGACCAAAGAAGTTGTTTACCCGGAAACTCAACAGGAGCATACACATTAGAGAGGAGAATACACTCACCAGTCTCATACCAAGAGGCGACTAGGGATATAGAGGATCTAGAGGACATCCACCAGAGAGGGAAAATCTTCCGAGGGTTCCAAAAACAAGCCACCCCTCCAGAAGCACCAAGAGCCCCCATACACTGGCATTCACCATATTTCCACAACTTAGGAGCCATGGCCAACATATTATCTACAGATAATTTAGTCTCCTGAAGAAAAAGAACATCTGGAGAATGATTCCTAACCAAATCACGAACAGCTTTTTGTCGAGGGCCACTGTTCAAGCCCCTTACATTCCATGAGAGAACAATCATTTCTGGGGGCATGAAAAATGTGAATCCAGAGTCTTGACTGACCCTGACTCCACCAAAGTTTCCCCAGTTAATTTAATCTTCTCCATATCCTTCTTCCTTCCCAGCTTGGAAGTCCTGTCACCAATCCCTTTCTTCAGTTCAATTTGCTGAATACCCAAAAGAGGGGAGGCCAAAGAGCTCTTCCCCACATTCTTGCCTCCTTTCAGGGGCAATGGGGAACCACCTCCACCACTCTTCGAAGCTCCAATAGAAGATTCTTGTTCAGTCTGGACAATCAATTGTTGATCCGTATCCATCTGCCCAACCCCAATCTCTTGCACAACCTGCATGGCCTCCAATGGTGGCCCATCCTGTCCTATACCCAAAGTTCCCTGATCCAAGTTCAGCAACCCCGGATTCACTTCCCCCTTGCTGAGATCATCCAGCACCTCAAACCTATTAAAAGTTTCATCAACCTGCCTCTCCCTCAAGGTCTGCTTCTGGCCCCGATTCCTATTGCGAGCCTTGACAGGGACATAGCCATCATCTCCATTACCATCACCCGGAATAGGCTCCTTACCATTATCAGCCCTAGGTGGATTACGAGAAGGCTGAGAAGGTTGGGGCACCACAGGCTTAGCCCTAGGGCACCTACGCTGCAAGTGACGATATTCATGACAAAGACGACACCGAAAAGGTAGGGTTTCGTAATCTAGCTGTTGCACCCAAGTATATGATCTAGCACTCACCTCAATAGAATCTGGTAGTGGCTTGCTTAAATCAATTTCTACACAGATACGAGCAAAAGTCATTACCTTTTTATACTGCGTCTGTTGTGAAGACCCAACAGGTTTACCGACATTGAAGCCACCGAATGCAACACGTCATCCCGCCAACACTCAACTGGAAACCACGGCAATCGAACCCAAACTGGGATCCGACTTGGTAGTGCCTCAGTCGGGTTGAAGCCAGCATGCCATGGCTTGATAAACAAACCCACCTGGTTATAAAAATAGGGGCCGCCCTCGAAGACCTTATTCCGATCTGCCATGCAATCAAAAGAGACCATAAAAAAGTTGTTCGCAAGGAGCCTAATCTCCATCTCCCCCTCTGGCATCCAAGTCCGCTGAGCCCAAGATTCCAAAAATTGCAGCGAGACTCTCAAACCCATGAACTTGCAATAAAAAGAGTGCCTTGAATAGTATTCAATATCATCTGCAAGCATTTCCATCGGGATAATCAACTTCGGTCGCTCTTTGCATCTTTCCAAACACCCATTAATCTTTGTTATTCGGGAACCACTAACTGATCCTAGATCATTCATCTTCATCTCTAAAGAAAACAGCATATTATCAAAAACATTCACTCCATGCGCTGGAGGCTTCGAACCAATTGCTGATCAGAAATCCAATTTGGGGCTAGCCCCAGATGTTTCCCCACCCTGCATAGCAAAAAACAAGAACCCCAGCAGGCATGCAAACCCCCAGGACACGTTTGCAAGAAATGGAAAAAGACAAAACCCCAAGGGAAGGATCAAAACCCTTCCACCCACAAGCCACCCAAACGGCAGCAAGAAGCGAGCAACACACAGAGAACGAGCTAGGGCACGGTCGCCCTAGCTCGGCTTGCAGAGCACGCGAACGCCATCGGCTTGCAGAGCACGCGAACGCCATCATATATATCCAATCGAATTTGACACACGTCAAAATAGTTAAGTCACATGTCTTAAACACATAAAAAATGATTACTGCACAAGTGGGATGTAACACCTATTCACTAGGCACCGTTCCTATTCCTTTATTCACCTCCCTTCCACTTGCAAGCTTCGAAGTTTAGTTCGGTACGTGCAATCGTTGATTATGGTTCCCTTCCGTTTTATTCATTCCACTACATACCCTCCATTCCAATCCATTTCCCGCTATCCTGCATATTCCACTTCTCGCCTGGTCTATGTTTTGGATATACTTTCCATCTACTTGTTTTGTATAATCCACATCATAGTCTATTGTTTCTGTCCACTATTTCCACTCACCTTTCATCCAGTCATTATCGTATTTGTCGTTCCTTAACAACATCAGTAAGTATAATAATTCGACATGTTTTTTTTGTATGGACTATCTTTTCCACATAACTCGACACTTGAGTCCCTCCTATCCATTACCTTGGTGAAAACTTGGCAAACAGGCGCCATGTGTAATTGTCATCCTATCTATATATATAAAAAAAAAAGAGAAAAAGAAAAAAAATAGTAAAGAGAAATCCTTTCGTCCATAGGTGAAAACCACCTCTGGTGGCGCCTTGGATAAGTACCATGGCAAACAGACGTCATGCGTAGAGACACACTATCTCATTCCACCTATCCATCCTATCATTTCCATCGCCATTTCCATTTCCATTCCAATCCATACCATCATTACCTATTTCGCCCGTATATGTATACTTACATTGTTGAACCCATTCATCCCCCCTACATGAACTTGCCTAGCTTAAGACAGGCGAGCTTGGATGATCTTAGCTTGTAAGGGACAGAAATGAACTCGATTGCACACACTTGGGTCTTTGAATTATGAATGGTCGTTCTAAGCTTTTGATTTCGATTTCTTGATCGTGTATTCATGTTTGTTTAACCTAACATGTGCGTGTACACAGAATGTTTCAATTCGTTGATTCCTGCTTATCATTGGAATACTTGTGAGAATCAATGTTTGTCGAACACTGCACACACAGTGGTAATCAAAGGACGAAGTGTCTTAACCCAATTCATCGTTCTTTTCCCTTTCGAGTATATGTCCCAGCTAAGTGATTGAATTAGGGCTAATTATTTGAAGTTTTTGGGTCCAGATTGAGTCTTTTTCTTTGAAATGTTCAGGAACATTTATTTGGATTGGCGCTAGATGTTGTGATGTAATCACACATTGCCCCATTGCAAATGGGGACCCCCTCTTTTTTTCTTTATGTCCTTGTTTTGCTTTAGGTTTAGTTTTCCTCTGAGCTTGTAGGATTTTGATAGTGTTGTGTATCTAAGTCTCAACAGTTTCTTGTCAAGAGGTCTATATGCCTTCATCCTGATGCATGTCACTGAGACCCTGAAAATGACTAAGTCTAATATCCTGAAAATCCTGAAAAAATGACTAAGTCTGAAATCTGGTGGATCCTCAGAAATCTAGAATCTGCATGCTAAATCCTATGGATCCAGGACCTATCTCAAACATCCTGGAAGTATATTGATAAATATTTAAAGTATAAGTCAGATACAATATCTGACTTATACTTAAACATATTTTCAATATACTTCCATTCAGGACATTTCCAATATGGCGACAAGACTTGCATTCCAAGCACACCTTCTAAACCTGCCCAGCTTGGGCGGAAATTTCACCTGAGCATGGATTCCACGTCGTTCACATGAGTTTCTCCAGACAAAGACCTCAAACCCGCCCAGCCTAGGCGGCCTCAAGAGGTCCTTGTGGATTGTATCACCTGCCACATCAAGCACTCCAAACACTGTCTCCAAAGCCGCCTAGGGTGAAGAACAACATACGTTGCAGGTTTGTTTGATTTGAATGATCAAGATAACACCAGGAGGATGGGATAAGAGTGAAAAGTTCCTAAGTCCAAGACTCGCTCTCAAATCCGCCCTACGTAGGCGGCCTAGAGAGGAGGTCTTGGATTCAATCCATATCCACATACATTCTCTCCACACTCAACCTTCTAACCCACTCAAGGAAAGATTGGAGAAAGTTAGCTACTAGAAGATGAGGTAAAGATGATTAAGACAACTTTCCAGTGAAATTGAAGAATTGCAAATGTAAGACTTCATGGTGGGCATGTTTAATGGAAGGCCTAGGGAGGTGAGCATGGAATCAAGTGTTTGAGCACTCATGCCACTCATCATTTGCCTACCAACTCCACCCATCTTCTTCCACTCACATGTAAGTCCAATAAGGAGGTGAAAATCATTGAAAATCATAAGTATTGGAGTCAAATCCACACATCACCTTCAAGGTTGCTCATCATAGGCGGTCTCCACCATTACACATGGAGAATACCTCAAATGCCATTTAGATCACTTCTTGACTTCACTCAAATGAAGGTAATTTACATGAAGAACATGAAGAGAACACTAAGTCATGCTAAAGAGTCATCAAAAGAACATCAAATGAAGTCTAAGTGATGAAATCCACTCACCACCTCCCAACCCGCCCTTATTAGGCGGCCTTGACCACCTTGCATGGACTCCACGTCCTTCACAATACACTCTCTGGATGACACCCCTAAACCCACCTAGCCTAGGTGGCTTTCACACCATGACATGGAATTCACATCGAATTATCCATACTACCCCTCTAAACCCGCCTAGGCACTTAGGCATGGATTTCATGTTGAAGGGTATGTTTTGAAATGTCATTTTTTGATCCCACATGCATAAGATGAATGTAATTTGTTGTTGAAAATCCTTTATATCAAGTCTTAATTTGATGTGTTTCTTCTTGTAGGTGATGGAAGATCCAAGGAAGTGAATGGTGAGAGCTCATACATAAGAAGTTTTAAAGGTGGAGGAACGTTGCTCAAACTTGTCAACATCACCACATGAAGGAGCTCCTACATCAAGACTTAGTATGTCTGGATGAGGAAGACATCAACGCCATGCAGAGGGGAGCTAGTCTAAGATGATCAAGGTTACAAGTGTAGTTCATCATCAAGAGCATCATCCGTACGAGACGAGGATCAATGGAAGGTTGTCACTTCACCATGCACATCTTGATAGGAGGTCATCATCTAGAGTTGTCTATTTCATGTGCATCCATCATATGCTAGTCTACTACAAGAAGTCACACACAAGACATCTTCCACCTCAACACTCCAAGAGTCCAGAGTCCTACAAGAACAACATCACAAGATGAGAGATGAGCATGATCATCAAAGCGATCCATGAGTTACATCAAGACAACAAGAAGAAAATATTCTAAGTAAAGTGAACATGAGGTGAACCAGACTAGTTCGTTTGAAGATGCTAAGGTGGCACGTACACATCATCAAGCCAATCGCATTCTGCCATGTCATTCATTCAAGAGGGCCCACCATAAAGATGCTCCAAAGATGCTTATCACATTGGGAAACGTGCCTTCATTGCCTCTTTCATGTTCTAAAAATAGCAAATTTTGTAACAAACTGCCTTATTGTCTCGATCTCATCTGTTGATTGCTAAATCAATCTTGGCCCTTCATGTTATTCTTGAGCTCTATATAAGTCTCACTTCTCTCATTTGTAAAGATACAAAGAGAATCATTAGAGGAAGATAGAGTAGTAGTAGATACTGTGGCAATAGGAGTAGAGTAGAAATAACTCTTCAAAAACATCAAAGAGATATATGAGATTGTTGTAAACAAAACACTTCTTAAATCAATACAAGCTCATTGTTGTTATTCGCATGGTGATCTTGTACGATCAAGGAATGTTCGCATGGTTTCTTATTCTCCAAGATGGTTGAGACGTGGTTTCAAGTAGCTTAGATGATAAAGTAGATAGAGTTCATTGATGTAATGGATATATGCAATGATATTTGATATGTTCCCGTTGGTTCATACTTTTGATGGCTTGTCAACGGTAAGTCATCATGTAAAGTTAACCTGAACCACGTCTTGCAAATAGTTCGATTGTTGGTGCTCCTTCGAGTTGCGCCAGCTGTGGGTACTTTGGATTGTATGAACAATATGAAAATCCTTGGTTTATCCTTTGGAGATTGCACCTATTTCATGTAGTTGTTGCTTGTCATGGCGAAGTGGAATTTGGTTTCTAAGGGAATTTGTCTACCATAGCATCGTTCATCACGTCATTGTCCTTAGAATAGCTTTCGTAATCCCTTTTCCTTTTTTATTTTCTTTTCATAGTTGATTAGAAGAAGTTCCATTTCACAAGGAAAGTTTACATATTTGAATGGAGTGATGAATAAATTCTGCGTAAGTCCCTTTGTGTAAACAGCATTATCACATCATACCACCGAGGCTATCTATTGCAAATCACGTACAAGGAACCTTGGAGCGTTTTTGTTTGATCATGTAGTTTAGCATTCGAGATGCTTTGTTAAAGAGAGGATAGAGCACTTGGTGTTTTATTCTAAAGTTGTTGTCAAGAAAACATCATCAACAGGACTCTGATGGCCTTTGTCTTATTGGTAATTACAGGCAAGGATTGACTTTGTGTGCCAAATGGATCATCCGTTCCTTGGAGGGATAGAAAGCTTGGAAAATTCTTATTTGGCATTGTATTGCTTTTGGTACTCTCTCTGACCATGGTTTGGGCTTTCACACCATCCTCATCATGAAGGAAGTGTGAACTCAAGGCACCTTGCCCATGAGCATCTAGTGTGCATGGGAAGCAATCAAGCCATGGCTTGTTGGAAGGAGATCGGCTTTAGAACTAGGATCTCCTTCGACCAACATTCCTTATGGTGGTCTCCTTTGATCACTTGATAGGATCAACCCCTTGCTAGAGTTGCCCGAGTCCGTGCTCTAAGGCTCTACAAATGTGGGGTTTGTACTATTTCTAATGTTTCTCCAAAAATATTAAGACTTGGCTCTCTTGGCGAAATTTTAAAGCTAAATTCAAGCTTGGTAATCAAGATATGGAGTCTTATTAGACTAATTTGGATTTAGTTTCCCCTAAAATGGCTCACAAAGTAGGAATTCGCTCTATAAAGCCATGGTGGAAGGATTGGAAGTGGTTTCCAAATACTCCTTTTAGGAGCTGCAAACCTTGTAAAGGTTATTCATGGCTTTCTCCTCATCTACCTATGGTTCCCAAGCTTAATACGATGTGGAATCTTCAATCCTCTACCTCTCAATGGAGACACAGGTTTCAAACAATTTGGACCACTTTGGTTGAAGCCAAATTGGCTAACTTTGCCTAGTGTCTTCTCTACTAGGGTCTCCCTATGGGATCTCAACTGGCTCATTTGGTAGTGACAACTCGCATTGCCCTTCTGTGGCCATTTGGAGACCATCAAGTATCTCTTCTAGTTCTATCCTAAGGCCTAGGCTGCTTGGTGTTGGATACATGATTTCTTTAAGCCATTCCACCTGGAGCCTTTTTCATGGCATATAATACTTTTGAACGATTCACCCAAGATTCTAGCTAAATATACCCAGATATGGTATGCTTTTAGTGGAGATACTATTTTCAATTTGGAAAGATAGAAACTTGATATTCTTTGCTAGTTCGATTGTGGATAAGCACTTTTCCATGTATGCTAAAGCTAGTATTTGTTCTAATGTTATGTTATAGATCCAAGTCCAAGCCAACAAAGTGGCTTTGGAGGTTGCTCATCTATAGACTTTAACTGTACATTAGGCCAATGCCCCTGTATGGTTGTTCGTGTTCCTTCTTCCCCTATTGGCAAGGATGCTTCTTTGCCATGGGGACATGCCTCTCTGCCACGTGGGTGTGCCTCTCCGCCATGTTGGCATCAACATGCTCATAGCCATAGTTTCAGACGAGGCCATCATGGTTCTCAGGGCTCTCCGTGTCCTTGGCCATTCGCCACATGGGCATTTGTCTATTTCTTAGTGTGGCCATGTTGGCCGGATAGGGGGAAGTTTTCCCCGCTTGGACCTTTCTATCTCATTCGTGCATACTATACTACTCAGCAGGGTGAAGATAAAGATCGGGACGATTCCATCATGGTCCGGAAGCCCATTGATGATGGCCAAGACCTCCCAGATGTGTGGGGTCACCCACCTAATCGTGATCTCCCTTCTCTTGCTAACATAGCCTTGGCAGTTTGACCGCTCTCATTTTTACTTTTTTGGCTTCAACATAGACCTTTTTGGGGTGTGATTCCATTCCACCCACCTCTTATGTGAATTGTGTAATATATTTTTGATATTTTAATATTAAAGTATGGCACTATTCATCATAAAACTTTAATGAACAATATTTTGCACAAGTATGATATAGTTCACTAATCTTGTAAATTAATAAAAGAAGAAATTTAAGTTTTGATCAATAAAAAAAATAAAATGTAAGAGAAATTGTGAAAATATACATAACCGTTGTAAATATTCTTTATGTTGTAGGAAATTGACATGGATAATTTAATTTTTATGAACTGATAACACAGTACTCATTTGGCAAAAAGTTACGCATAAGATATGCTTGGTTATGTAGATCTTGGAATATGAATATTGTCTCAATATGTCATGTGGCCAACATCAGTGGAATCATGAAAATTAAAGAAATATAAATATCATATGAAATAAATCTGAGGAGTTTTAGAAATGGATAAGTAGACAAATATTTCATAAAAAGAAAAAAATCAGAATAAAAGTTGTGAACTGGAACATCATAATCTAAACACGATGAACACAATCCAAACGACACAATTAAGTAGATATGGTTGTTCTAATCTGGACATAATTATGAAACGTTACCTCATACAAGTTATCTCATATATTGAATAATGAATTCATTCTTATGCCATGGTCTTATATTACTGCATAAGTAGATTTTCTGCTTAAATTTGAGAAGCATGGGTGGTTCCATGCAAATTTTAAATTATGTATGAGGATAATTTAGAATCTTTCCCTTTATAGTGGAGAAGCTAAATTTTAGGGATTGAAATTATGCTATGAAAAAAAGGAGAGGCTGAAACTATGCAGCAACTGCGTAATGAAAAAAGTGCCATATGACTGCATACATTTCTTTCCCTCCTTTTTAACATTTCCCTCCATTTTTTTCCACAAATTTTTACTTTCAAATTTTTCTTTATTAATGCTCTTCATGTAATTCATCCTCTATATTCAACATAACTGCTGAAAATAAACAGAAAAATAAAATAGTCACGGGACCACTAGATTCACAGAAGGCTCCTTAAAAACTTGAGCAGTGACTGCTAGACAAAATAAACTAAGCAGACACATGGAACCGTGGCCTAAAAAACTTAAAAAAGTTCAAGACCATACGAAATGGAAAATGGTTTTCATTAACAACATATAGTACAATAGAATATTATGCTTTATCATTTATTTGTCTCGCACACTTTTTTTTTTAATAAAATTGTGGGAAATGTTTGCATTTCTAGGATGTTTAAGAAGTGTTTCAATAATTATTAGATGTTTTTAAAATGCTAGGGAAGTGCAAAGTGTATATCACTGGTGCTTTGACCTACAAGGAAGCACTTTTTTTTTGTGATGTTTGTTACTAGTTCCTGCCCTCCTATATGTGGACACTTCATTTTTGATGATGGTCGTTGTTAGTGCTCCATGTAAAACTAGTATGCATCAATGCATCAGTCATTGAATCTGTGAATTTTTGTTTTTGGGTGTGTAATCAGTGTGCAGATGTTCTTGTGTATTGTTTTACTTTTTTGTGTATCATGAATTTTTTGTTGTTTCATCTCTAAATGCTTTCCTAGACTAGCAATTGTTTGTCCAATTTAGACTTTGTCACTTGGACAAAGAGGTGGATTGCTTTATTAAAATTTTCTTGACCATTCTTATGCATGGTTCTATGTCAGTCATCTTTATTTGACTATACTATCCTTACTGAAATTTGCTACACTAGTTATTGAGAATTTTGTGTAAACACGTTATTTGTAAGCTGTAGGTTCCTCGAGCCTCAGCTAGTGCAGTGGCATTCGGCATGGGTCTGTTTGCTGGGAAAGGAGTTCTTGGACCAGGTCGGCAACGCGCATTTGCTGTTACTAGTGATAGTCGAGCAAATGATACTCTTCTGCGTTTTCATGATACTTGCAAAACTTACAAGGTAAAATATATTCGTTCAAAATCATAGTATTTTTAAAGGTTTTTGCTTCACTTCTAAATTTTATAATCATTTCAAATGCATGCTGTCCTTTTTATGTTCATTTCTTGGTGAGAAGTAGTAAATATTTGGATATAATAGAACAAAAGATATTTAAGCAGTGACAAATGCTTTTTTTTTCCCTCGTCTTTGTAGGAGAAATTTTCCTAATCCTAATGCTCAGTTGCTGTCAATCATTTGTTCTCTGGAGTAATATAAAATCTATTTCTTCAAAAATAGAAAAGGTTTTTAAGAAGCTTTAAACTCTACCTAGGTTTAAGAGCTTAATGTTCCACGTGTTTTGTGGGGCACATTTGGATTCAATAATTAATGATAGTATGATAATTATGTCAAAATGTGACCTAAAATAATTACATTGTTAGGTCAAAAGTAAGGGGGATAATTCAAATATAGATTCATGTAGGAAAAGGCCTTGCATAAAATCAGTCACTTGTGAAATTATGTATGGCTTTTGTATGAATTTGTTACTTAGGAATAGTTATTTTTCTCCACTTTTAAAAGCAGCATTTTTATACTGCGAGAGTCTAGTTTTTCTCCAAGATCGCAAGTGACAGCACAAGAAATAATTATGATGATCCTATATTAGGCCTGATACAATCATCTGTGTTTGCATTTGTGCTTATATTTATTTTATTCTTTGTTTGGTGGAACATGGTTGGTTGAACTTAATTTGTGTTGTAAGCTTAAGAAGTGGTGTAACATAATGCAGGAATTAATGAAGGATCGTAGGCGTAAAATAGATGCTTTAGTAGTTGATGTTTATGCTGAAGTTTCAAAATCATTGGTAAAACGCTACAAGTTGGATTTTACAAAAGAAGATGTGAACGACTACCTTTGGCTTCTTTGCAAGCAAGTAATATCTCTTGTTCCGAGTCTCCCCTTTGTGTATTTATTTTGGACAGATCTTGATTATTTTTATATTGCAGAATTTGATTGTGTTTTAGATTGTATAAACAAGGGAAACAGATTCCTGTCATCAGTCACAATTGTATATGAATTTTCAATGTGTATATGGTCATTTTCAATGTAGGAAGCAGCCTTACTGAACAAAACTGATCAAGCTTGTGGACTTTTCAACCAAACTGAGGTGAGGCTATTTTAACATGATTTTTTTGGCATGTGGGTTTGTTTATTTCAAGGGCATCGTGTTTCTATTTTATATTGTATCCTGGTTGAAAGGATATTGCAGCTGACATCACAAAACTAATGTACCTTAGTGCTGGGGTTCTCTAGAAATTGTTAAAGTGTGTTGTTTTTGTTAGTTGGTAATGTGTATTAAAGTTCAATATATCTTTTCTAATTAAAAAACAAAATTAACTTTATGTTACTTTTCTCTCGTGAATAAAATGAAAGGTTTACAAAGGGAATGTAAATATTAAAGTGTCACATCTCTCGAAGGCTCTTAATTTTAATGGTGTAGATAGGTACATTGATCAAATTCATTCAATAGCAAGATGATGCAGATTTTGTTGTGCATTGGGGGAATGTTCCAATGCCAAATGTTAAAGTTTAATGTTGATGGTGTTTGTCCATGCCATGACTTACGCTAATATGAGGGTATTTAGCCATTAACTTGAGTTGAAAAGCCCTCTGGAAAAGACATCTTCATATAAACTTATTATTATACACCAATATGTATAATTTATTATCATCATAATTCAAAATCAAAATGATACTTTTAGTAAATATTAATGCTTAATATACATATATATTTCGGTAATAAAATCTTCTGCCAAATAACATATATCAAGATAAGTAATTATAGGACCCAGAACCAATTTGATGAGTTAAAATATTATATCCACCAGCTATGGAAGTCAAAAATCTCAGTAAATCCAAACATCCTCATTTAAAAGACATGGGGCAGCACTTGCCATAGTTAATATGAAATGACCTAAGTTTGGCGGACGACATGGAACAGATTTTCTAAAAGCAAGGTTTTGTTAAATAGACAGGCTTAAATTATATAAGGGAACTCCCTTTACTGCCAAGCCAAGACAAAAGTATAATAAATTTTAGAACTGCCTAACTTAAATCGGCTGTCAAACATATTGTACCAGCAGTGTATATGTGCTTTGAGCTCTCCAAAATGAATTTGCACCCTACATGTTTGAAAATTGGAGCATTCTAGAAAACAACGGGAGAGCATGGCATAAATTAGGGAGATGTATCTTGGACAGCACTGATTGCTGGGAATGTTCAGAAATTTTTGTGCCCGCATTCTAGTGATTGAGACTGTTATGGTATGGATTTGGAACTCCATTTTGGGAGGGCATGTCTATTATCCTTGCCAAAAATCCCACACCAATCTTGCTTATGCAGGTGCGTGTATTGTATCACTAGGGTAGACTAATCTTGCAGCCTCAAACCATGCCTTAAAGCTTGTGGCCTGTACTCAAACATCTTCAGTTTAATGGTGAGGGATTTTTGTTGTCTGGCCACCATGAGAAGGGTAAATTTTAGCATCACATCAGAAATATCCTCTGCATCATTCTGGAGCTGAAAAACAGATTCAGTGCCCAATCAGAAATTTCTTCAACGTCATTCCTTTACCAAAGTAGACTCCTCTTTCACAACTACTTTCCTAAAATAGTATTTAATTCTGAATTATTCACTTCGGAAGCTGAAAATAATTAATGTAGATTGATTTATATTTATGTTTATATATCTTATGCGATTGCACACTCCTCTTTCATAATTACTTTCCTAAAACAGTATTTAATTCTGAATTATCCACTCACATAGCTGAAGATTAATTAATCTAGGTTGATTTATGCTCATGTGTTAATGTTCTGGTAACTCTTTAAGACTAGGTTTAGGCACTTGATGTGCTACTGTCTTTATTTATAGTTCTAAAATAGTGGGTATGCACCATAACGGGTGTTTGTAAGGTTCCTTCAATCATTTTTATAACTGGGTTAGGCGTTACTAAACCTATCATCTATTATATCATAGCTGCTCTAAAATTTGTTGACTTGTTACTTCTACAATGGCATGAATGGGGTTATGTTAAAGGAAACCCAGTAATATCTACATGACCATGATTAGTTTTAAATATTATGGGTCATTTATGAACTGTATCAAGGCCTTACTCAATGATTGCCTTGTAAAGATTTCCCGATGTGGATAAAATTAACGAGATCATCAGATCTTTGGGGGCAAACTATGAGCTGCTTATCCGTAAAGTTGTGATGGATACATTGTATGTAGGCTCTGATATATGTATATGTATGTGTTGATGTGTTTTCCTTGCACGGACAACGCAGCATAAAATACTTACGTATTTTATCCTCTCTTGAAAAGTCACTCCAAAATGATCAACTGAGTTGACTCCAAGGTTCCTAAATATCTTCTTTGTCATGTCCCCGTTTCCGGCTTGATCATCAAGTGTATAATGGATTAGCCTATTCCTCATTCCCGGAGGCTAATTCTAAATAATGAGGGAATGAAATGGTTTTTGACTAACTTAATCTTTTGTTTTGCAGGAGCAAAGTCAGAAACTTGAAATTTGGCTAAGTCTGAGAGCCATTTCATCTGTTCAAGTTGTCAGGGCATGAGGCGAGGAGTGGCACTATCTTTGGAGATGATGTTAGCAACTTTTGAAACATCATACACTTCAAAATTCAAAGGAAATTGGCTAAGTCTAGCTAGGCGCATTTTCCATGCCAAATCTAACTCTTGGGAGCTCCTGATTGTGATCCAAACTTGTGGAAATATGTCAAACTATTCATTGGCACCAAATCTACTACAAATCCTCCATGTAAGCGCCTAAGTGGGAAAGAAGTCTCCAAACACCCTAAATAGTCAAGGCGCTTGGTGAGTAAGTGACTCACTTCACCACAAGATCTTCAAATATAAACCACTACATGCATGAAGGTAAATCCAACATGAGGCGCTAGTATCCTCCTACACTCTCTTAGAAGAGTGCCTCAAGCAGGTTGACTTGGCATGGAGTTGGTAGAGTTCCCTGGAATGTGAAGGCAACACAAGGAAACATTTCCAAGTTGCATCATCCATTGTTGTCACTAAGTCACAATCATCAGTTCAAAACAATCAAGATGTGCGCTAAGACCCATAGGGCGCCATTTCATGAGCAAATCCTCCAAAGTTAGCGCCCTGTCTGAAAAACACTAGAATTGTGCCTAAGTTGAGGTGGTTAAGGTAGTTACACAACTTGGATTCTCATTGGTCGAAAGAATGGCATTTGGATCCGTGTCAAGGCTTTGGATAACTCAGGATGAGTTGGAGAGAGGAATATTCCCTTGGATATGCTTCTTGGGAAATGTGCCTTGGTTCCTCTTTGTGCATTGAAAAACGTGCCTTCATTGCCTTTGGAAGGCCTATAAGAGGAGGAGCCCTCTCATTCATTTATCATCTATTTATTTTGACAATATTCTCTCTGCAAAGCTATTGTGCTTGTGATCTTGAGGCCTACGAGTTTCAAGTGTTGGGGTGATGCTCCCTCAACTGACAAGGTGATGCTTCCTTGTTGTATTGTGAGGTGTTGACATTCAGTCGACATCATTGAGTTTGATTAAGTTGATCAAGTGTGAAGGACATTGTAATCATCAAGGCTTCAAGGCCTTCTTTTGTAATTCCATTGAATAAGTTGTAACTTCATGCTATTGAAGCATTATCTATGTAATAAGACTTTTTGCCAGATGATTGAATCAAGCAATAAGACAAGTACCCAGCTTTAAGGTTTATTCAGTCAAGTAGTTATGTATATCTTTAAGTTGATGTGTATTGATGAATTGTTAGCAAGTAAAATTGGTTAAGGAAGGAAAAATTTTAGTAGCATTAGTTGGGTATCTTACATTCTTTCACTTGACAAATGAGGATAACTCGTGGCAAAGATGTGTTTTTCTGTTTCAACAAAGGGACTTACACTCACTGTTCAACGGCAGGAAAATACCTTTTACACTCGCACATAAGATAACACTTGCTTCAAGGCTACACGCTATGATAAACTTATGATATGACAGTATAGCTCTTGATCCTACTTCTAACAATGTGTTTAAAAAAAGTACAAAAGATGAGGGTTTAAGAAGAATTTCTAATCTAGGTGTAAGCTATTATCATCAATTCATGGAAATCTCAACCACGCTTTGCTTCGCCATGAGACAACAACTCCACAAAGGTGATGCAATCTTCTAAGGGTAAGCGAAAGGTTTTCAAATTGCTTTGTGGGCAATCGAAGTGAGGCTTGTAATGAGTTTAGTCTAACCTTACACTATAACTTGCCAACGACAAATCATAAAAGGTATGAACATATAGAGATTTCACCAATGAATTGAAAGACAACGACGTCCATGAACTAAAACTCACAAACTTTAAAAGAAATAAACCAAGTTAAAACATCTAACGTGAGTGAGTACTTAGCAACCATGCAACTTGCAAAGAGGACACAATATCACCATGAATAGCTTAAGAATGAACTTGTATTAATCTCAGCAAAGTCTTAGCAACAACTCTAATTAGCTCAGAACTCATCATATACAAAATGAGGAGGAATGAGATTTATATAGACCTCAAAATACAATGAACGACCAAGATCAAATTGGATTCAATGGCCGAGATCATGCCACATAAGAGGTGGTTACAACAACTTTCTATTTTTAGAAATATACAAGAAGCAATAAAGGCACGTTTTCCAAGGTGATACCTTGGTGCCTATGTGGACTGCCCACGTGGCATTTCTTTCTTATGTTTATTCTTCTTGACCAATGCCGCAAACTTTGGAACAACCTTCGCCATGTCAGCAACTGGTACACTTGGCGCGTTCTGAATGGTTCCTTCTGCTATCGTCACATCTTGTATATGCTCGTCAATTGTCTTCTCCCACTCATCTATACCAACCTGCTTT
The DNA here is from genome assembly GCA_027924645.1 of Cunninghamia lanceolata. Classification (NCBI taxonomy): domain Eukaryota; kingdom Viridiplantae; phylum Streptophyta; class Pinopsida; order Cupressales; family Cupressaceae; genus Cunninghamia; species Cunninghamia lanceolata. The sequence goes on along the minus strand of BSBN01000257.1, from coordinate 844,097 downwards.
CCACCAATGAATGAGATCAAGGAGTAGATGTTGTTCAACTGCTCACTAGAGATGAAGTGATAAGTGTCAAAGTAGTGTGAATGTATGTAATTCTTCACATCATGAATCTCAACCTCTCTTGAGAGATCACACATATCATCAATCACACCCATTATCTTGTTATGAGCCCTCTGGAGTACACTATCTACTCGAACACAATCCACTTTAACCTTGTCAAGAATCTGCTCCCTTACATGCATAGTGAAGTACCAAGTAGAGATACTGTATGATGAACCTTCTTCAACTACTCCTCCCTCTATCAACACTGACAGTGGAGTATTCATCAAATCTTGCAAATGTGGCATGTAATCTCTCTTGACATCATCGAATTTGGAACATGTTGAAATTGCTTAAAGCCTTTCCAACAGCTAAGCAACACTCATATTTCTAGACAAGTTCTTCAATGAATGCATCTGTTTGGTTTCTAACTCTCCCTATCCAGCTTTTCAGTTCTTGAGACTGCGATCTCATACTTTCTAGATGAGCAATGGATTCTTGTGAAAGCATGGGAGGTGGAGTAGACGTCCCTTCACGCTGCCGAATTGGATTCATTAATTGCAGAATATATTGCTTTAAGGCAAGGTTTTCTTTCTCCAATCGATTTCCTCTTTCCTTTTCACGCCTCCATCTTTCCTTGACAATTGAAACTGATTCCTCCAATTCTTCAAACTCTTGCTCTTCTATTGCTTGTCCAAAATCTATAGTGGTTACATCGTAGTCTTCAGGAATAATATCATCAACTATCTTGTCTACTCTTGTGTCATGTCCCCGTTTCTGGCTTGATCATCAAGTGAAGAATGGATTAGCCTAGTCTTCATTCCCGGAGGCTAATTCTAAATAATGAGGGAATGAATTGGTTTTTGACTAACTAAATCTTATTGTTTTGCAGGATATAAGTCAGAAACCCAAAATTTGGCTAAGTCTAGGTTAGGGCGCACTTTGTCTCTATTCTAACCTCAAGTGGTGCCTAGGAGAGAAACAGCGTGATATAAAGCACTTCAATCATATCAACTAGGGCGCCTAGGAAGGAAAGAATGTTTTGATCTTCAAAGTGACTCATACATTGCAAGTTTTCTCAGAACATGACTAAGTGGACACTAGGCACACTTCTCCATCCAAATTGACGTCAATGTGCGCCTAGGGTGTTGAAAGCATACAACAAGGTGGAGAGACCCTTTTGAGTTAACGCGCTGATTTAACACTCAACAGACACTCAATGAGCGCTTAGGCGCCTATCCCTATTCCTGCAAACCATAATGAGCGCCTAGTCTATCTAAGGCACTAGGATAAGACTCTGTGGCTCTGGATTGGCGCTTCATTAAGGAATTGAAGATAAGTTGTCATTTCAAGATGAAAAGTTGATAAAATGAAGTTTTCTAAGTGAATTGAATAGTGAAGAAGGCCTATTCACTTTAGGTGCTAGTGTCATGTTGTATCATCCAAAATGAGCGCCTAGAACAACAAGGTGCCAATACATGATTCCAGGGATCCTCCATTGGAGTGCCTAGCATGGATGGGTGTTAGATTGAAAGTTTTGAAGTTAAGAGAAGTCTCTTGGGTAAACTCCTAGCCTAGGCACATGTGTTGGTTAAAACTCCTTGACTCTGGCACCTAGGATTGAAAGCTATGTGAGATGCACCTTTTGATAAAACATTTCCATTTTGGCGCCTAGGGTGGAACCCTCTCAAATGGCTTATAACATTGAAGTTGATTTGATAAAAGAAGGTTAGAAGTATCCAGAACTAGCTTGGCGCCCTTAACTGCCTATCTCACCCTCAGAATGCGCCTAGGCAAGTAAGGTGCCTTCCCCATTTGCCAAAGACTCAACTAAGCACCTTAGTTTGATGGTCACTCCGGACACTTGAAATGGCGCCCAAGGATCTATCAACTGCATCAAGAACTATCTCAAATGTTGCTCAGCAACCTAAGCAAGCCAGGATGTTAAAGGCGCACTTCTTGGTCTCCAACATTTCAAAATACACCTAAGCAAGTTGGGCGCAACTCTTCCTCTCTCCAACCTCTAGATGGCGCCTAGACTCCAAAGAACTCATTTGGGCGCTCAATCTTGAATCAAAGTCTAAGAAGTCTTCATTGAATGATTGGTAAGTGTTTGAAAACATAAGGAGTCACCAAACTTCACTAGGTGCATCTTCATGCCTCTACACCCTCAGATTGGCGCCTAGAGTTCAAACACCTTCTTAATGATCTTGTTTTGGCGCCTAACCTTGGAAGCACTCTAGAGTCTCTGTAAACTCTAATTGGCGCCTAATTTTGGCAAGGCGCAACTTCATGAAGAGATCACCTCAATTTGGCGCTTAAATCAGAAGACCCCTAAAATTGCGCCTAAGTGTTTCTAGAAGAAGATAAGGGAGTTACATTGCTTGAATTCTCATTGATCAGAGGGGTAGCATTGGGATTTGTGTCAGAGTTTTTGGGTAAGATTGCCAACTCAGGATGAGTTGTCAAATGGAATATTCTCTTAAAAATGCTTCTTGGAAAACGTGCCTTCATTGCCTTTGGAAGGCCTATAAAAGGAGGAGCTCTCTCATTCATTTGATATCTAATCTTTGGCGAAATTTCTCTCTGCAAAGTTTAAAGCTTGTAATCTTGAGGCCTACGAGCTTCAAGTGTTGGGGTGATGCTCCCTCAATTGACAAGGTGATGCTCCCTGGTTGCATTGTGAGGTTTTAACACATAGTTGACATCGTTGAGTTCAATAGAGTTGATCAATCGTGGAAGTCATTGTAAAAATCAAGGCTTCAAGGCCTCTTTTGTAATCCATTTGAATAAGTTTGTATAATCATGCTATTGAAGGCATTCTCTTTTGTAATAAGACATTTGCAAGAAGTTGAATCAGGTAATAAGACAAGTACCCAGCTTCAAGATTGATTCATTCAAGTTGTTATCTTTGATGTATGTCATTAAGATTGTTGAGTAGTTGATGAGTTAAGTGCAAGTAAATTTGTCTAAGTAAGAAATTTTTTTAGTAGAACCAGTTGGGTATCTTACATCTTGGCATTGCAATATGTACTTTCCTTGATCCAGAACTATCCCTTGTAATCTTGGAGAGTCTAGTCGCCTTCTCTTTTCCCTTGTCCTGCCCTGTTCTACCTAACAACTCTTGTATGTTAACCTTTGGCGCTACTTCTACGACTGAAGTCTCCTTTACTCTTTTCCTCAACCATTCTGGCAAGGCGGACAGATCTTCTTGAACACCTTATTCTTAAGCTCTAGCTTCTAACTCTGATGGCGATGCTTCCTCATCAGACACTTCAATGTGCATATCTGTTTCATGTGTGATAGCTTCTTGATCCTTGGAGAGGCTTGATCGAACTTCTTCAGCTAGAACCTCATGTATAGTAGATTCTAATGACTCGTGAACATTTGTTTGATCTAATGTCTGTGGAGTTCCTTGATCTTCTCTTTCTTCATTCTCCACTATTGATGTTACATTCATATCCTGAGAGGGACCTTCTTCTTATCTGGAAGAAGTACTAGTTTTAGGTCGTGAACTCAACTTTATCTTCTTCCGACTACTTTCTCCACGTGAGTCATCCAAATGCTTCCTCTTACCAGGCTGAGCTTCTTCTTGGAGCTTGCACTATACCCACTAGACTCACTATGGTGTTTGTTGCTAGATTCATTATCATCTGCATCCTGGGATTGCTATGAGTCGGCTCCTCCCATCAAGTTATATGTGAAATCCTGATTTGCATCCTTGAGTTTCTATACTTGACGGTCTGCATACTTCTTCGTGATGTTTATGACTCGCTGTATCCAATCATCATGACCAACTTCTCTTTCAGCCCAATTGATAGTGATAGGTCCTTGTCAAACAAATTTTGCACACGGAACTTGTTAGTCTCTTCTAGCTAATCAGGAATAGGCATTATGTTACATGACCTCACCAAGTCCCAAGCCATTGTTGAACATCTCTTCTCTCTAATATCTTCATCATCAACTGCATCTGCCCAATGATCCTCTAGATGCTCTCTATGCTTAAACCTTTTCCCAAATGCTTTCCGAATCATGTTGAATGGATCAAAGTGGTCTCGGCTCGTATCATAAAGCACCAGATTATAAGATTAGAGTTCATACTTTGAATGCTGTGCAACCTGCAGTGTTGGACAAGTCTCCAACTTTCCAACTCCGATTGGGAAACTAACCCCATCTTTCTTCTTATCTTTCTGAATTTTATCCCAAGCCAACAGTTGTCTCGTTACCTCCAATAGTACCATCTTGTCGGTAGGATACCTCGGCAAACGGTAAGGATAAGATGAAAATCCTTGGATCCTCAGGTAGGTGAACTTTGGAAATTGGATGTACCATCATCCATACTTGCTTATCAACCTCTTTGCATCCTTCGATAACCTCTTATGCATATCACCTTGTAACTTCCTCACGATGAACATGAAGAATGCATCATTCACGCGCTTGTAATGGGCTATGGACTTTAGCTGCAACTGTGGGTAGCAATCATGCACACTGAGTTGTCTAGGGCCATATCGTATATCACCTTCGCAATTCAATCCATCATACCTTCCACACATTGCGAGGATATAGATAACATATGAGCTCATGTAGAAAGTCTTTGTCTCCTGTAGCTTGATCATTTGCTCATGAATGTTGTTGCTTATGATGCCGGCCCAATCAATCATCACCTCACCCTTGACGATCTCTTGCATGAATAGGAACATCCATGCGTCGAATGTTGATGATTGTTGACAACCCATGATTCTGTTAAAGAAGATCACTATGTAGCCAAACTCCGTGATAAAATCCGATTTGTGAAGCTTCTTCGGCAACTTGCTGTGATGACTTCTTGGTTGCTTTACCCAATTGGCGTTTATCTCTTGCTTACAATCGCTTGTCGCTCTTTCAAATACTCTTTGAGCCTGCTCTTGAGTATAAATGGTGACCTTCCTATGCTTCGGGATGTTGAACGTTTCTGCAATGGCCTCCCTCCTCAAGTGAGCTAAGACTTCTCCATTGGATGTTTCGATACACCTAGTCTCTTGGTTGTAATGACTGGTGCATTCCCACATAAGCTCGGCACTCGGCAAAGCGGGCAAGGCTTGTCTTTCCTTGGCATTCATCATCTACCTCTTCCTGCAAGAGAAGACAATAGGTGTTAGAAGGTTAATGTGACACTTGATATAAGGACTTTCCTAACACTTAACTCATCTCCTCATGCATGTGGGACAAAATCAATGTATTTTAAAAACAACATACCTTAAAAAAAATCAGATTTTATGAATAAAATCAGAACTTGAAAGAATTGACTCTTAAAAACACTTCAATTTCTAACTTCTCCTCTTGAAAATCTGCTCTTTCTTGCTGCTGCAGGTCTGCTCTGCTGAAAATCAGACTTGAATTTGATTTGTATTTGATAAAAATTGCAAGAATGAACCCTCTTTAATACTAGTCGCTGCACTTCCTCAAGGCAGGTCGGCCTAGGAAGAGGAGGTCGGCCTAGGAAGAAGAGAAATTTAATATTTTTTTGAAGTTTTCAATGCTGAAGTGCTAGGAGCGCCCATGTTGGGTGGGTTTGAAGGTGTTGTATGAACTCTGGAGTGTGTGTTGTGAAGGATGTAAAATCCATGCAAGGTGGTCAAGGCCGCCTAGCAAGGGCGGTTTGGGAGGTGATGAGTGGATTTTGTACTTTGACTTCATTTGATGTTCATCTGATGACTCTTTCTTCCTTTTGATGACATTTTCTTTAAGACTTAGCAATTTTTGAGGTGTTAATGTGAAGTTGGCAGGCAAACTTAAGATGTTTGATGACTCTATCCACCTGCCTTAATGAAATCCGCCTAGGAAGGGCGGCTTTGGAGAGTGCAGAAGGATTTTGCAATGTGAACACTCTCTAACTTGACCTTGATGTTCTTCTCTCCTCCATTTGCATGACTTAGTGATTTCTCCATATTTTTCAAGTTGATTCAATCATTGTTGGAAGAATTTGAGGAGTGATCAACATATTCTCCATGCTCAGGTGTCTAGGGCGCCTAGGAAGGGCGGCCTTGGTGATAGTGTTTGGATTGTGCCTTATGACTTGTAATCTTCACCAACTTTCTTTTTTGTGAATGATCTTGCATTGGTGTAAAGTAACATGGTGAGTTTGGAAGGTCAGGATGGAATGGTATTAGTGCTTAGACACCAGATTCCAGACTCACCTCTCTAGGCCGCCCAGGTAGGGCGGGGTTGAGAGTGACCCTTGGATTTTTGTACTTAGAAACTTTTCATTCTTCTCGACTTCCAATTGGCATCTTCATCATCTCTATTGAGTCATACTTGTTAAATTGTGTTGTCCACATCTCTGAGCGGTCCTGGAAGGGTTGTGTGGAGAATTTGATGTGAGACATGATACAGTCCATGAGTACCTCTTGAGGCTGCCCAGGTTGGGCGGGTTTGGAGGTGACCCTTGGAGTCTTACTTAAAATGCCTTTGATTCCTTCTAACTTGTGAACTTTGCTTGGAATTTCATCACATCCTAGTGCTTTGTACTTGAAACACCTTGTAAACTTGATCACTTTCCTCCTTGGGCGGGTTAGGTGGTGTTGCTTGGATGAACTCTCATGATGGTGACATTATCCAAGAGCACCTTGTGAGGCCGCCCAGGCCAGGTGGGCTGGGAGATGATGCTTGGATTCTGCTTTTTGATGTCTTAGAATCATTCAAACTTATGAAATTTCCTTGGAGTTCATCATTTCTCAATCTTGAAACCTTCTAAACTTGATATCATTCCTCCTAAGGCGCATCTGGAGGCTCTGTCTGGAGAAGTGCATGTGCAGGAGGCTGAGTCCATGACTCCATGCCCAGGCCGCCCAGTTAGGGCTGGTTTGGAGACAGTGCATGGATTCTACCTCACAAACTTCAATCTCAATCCTTCAAAATGTCTTGTGGAAAAATTCTAAGGCATGAAATGGATTTGACTTGTCTCCTGTCCCCCCTTGCATGCATTTTGAACCAAAATCTAAGCTAAGACTCGAAAACCCAATGAAACCCAAGTGAAAACTAGGGGGTCCCCATTTGCAATGGGGCGATGTGTGATGTGGTCACAACAGTATGTAATGCTATCAAATTATCAATTATAAATTTGGGTATTAAACTCATTGTGTGGTGGGTAGTACTACCAAGAAAACTTATTATGGTTGAGTAGGGGTTTTGGACTAGAATTTTTCCCACGGATTGCAAATGCAAAAATATTGAGAATTCTATGAAATTATGAAACTGGCAGCAAGGGATAGCATTTGGATAAAGTTTGAAGGTCGTCAACACATGATCAGTTGAGCAGTTGTAACTGTAACCTCTGATGACAAATCCTCTATCCTTGATGCTACCATAAGTTAATAAAGACTTTGTGGTTTGTGAAGGATTGGATGATTTGGAGAACTTTTCCCTAGTGGCTTTATCAAGTCCTTTTAGTCACTATGATTTTAATGTCTATATAAGATTGATCTTGGAATTCATCAGATATAGGTAGGAGAATACCAAATCTCTAGATTAGATTTGCGACTTATCGGGTTATTTAAACCTTGTACTTCATTGTCTATGGAAATGATATGATTAACAAAAATTAAAATAAAATACTATAAGTATAATGTTATTGTGGATTTTAAGATGGGAACCTACTATTCACTTTACAGTGATAATTGAGTTACCATTGTACAAGGGACAGTGGTACTCAACCCTAATAAAGAACTATTCATTGAGTTTATGGAAGTAAGGATAAATGGTTACTGTTAGATCCTTCTTGCTTGTTGAGACTAGTAGCGTATTGATAAAGGGCAAAAGAAATGACTTTTTAGGAAATGTTGAATTCATATCTATGTGTAATGTCCCCCATTTAGCCCATTGGATCAGTGGACAGGGATTAGCTTATGATCAGACTCCCGTAGGCTAATGGAGGTGTTTAGGGGGTCAATTTGGGTGACTTACTATTTATAGTAAGTCGGAGCTGAGCACTAACTATTTATGGCAGGGCAGTTGCGGTTGAACTTGGCATGAGAATTCATGGTTTTTCCCCTCAAGGTATTAATCGATAAAGTATAAGTTAAATTAAAGATTTAACTTATATTTATTTTATGGGGTTTTGTGACTTATGTTATAAATAGCTTTAAGTTATAACTTAAAAGTGGTCTCTTAGGAGAGGGTCGCCTCATGGGACACATAAGGGGATGAAATTAATTTTAAAAACAAATTAAAAATCCCTCTTCTTGGGCGTTGGGAGAGAGAAGGAGGTTAAAAGGCAAAAAGTGACTTCATTTCTCATTCATGCTTGACTATTGTATTGACTTTTCTCTCTATGAGATTTTCTCATGCATTCTTGGGCTTTGGAGTTCAAGGGTTTGGATTTGGCTTTGCTGGGATGAAAACCCCTGCATAAGTCCTTTTCTTCGTGTGTGCAAGATCACATCAGAAAGAGCATTTGGGAGGCTTCATTCAGGAGTCTCATTGGGCTTTCGAATAATACATTTTCAGGAGGATTTGAGCTTGAAAGTACATATTTCTCAGAGCTTTTATATGGCAGATGTAATGGCAGATTATACAGAGCAGATTTGATGGGTTTGGAGTAATTTTTGATTGGTATTAATTGCTACTGCTGGGCCGTACCATCCTAGTGCTGGCCGTACCTGTTGCAGCAGTCATTTGGGATTGTTTGTGGTCATTGCTCATTGTTTGTGGAGAGATTGAGGTGGTATTATCTCTGCAGACTGAACAGCAGCATAAAGGCATGGATTTTGATCATTTTTGGTTGAGTTTGGAGCTGCCATTCCTTTGTACAGGGCCGTACCAGCTGGTACCAATCGTGGGTCTTCAAGAAATTCTATGAGCTGCCTTTTGGGATTCATATACTCATCAAAGTGGGCGCCTAGGACAAGGGTTTGAGTTGCCATTCTTTGTAAAAGCAAATTGTTGCATTTCTAGAAGTTGTGAGCACATGTCTATGACTTGTATGGCTGGCCCTCCGTCAGCATCTGTATGAAGTTGAAGATTGCCAATTGGGTATGTTAATATAATTCATATTTTGGCTCATTACTCTCTGGGTAGTCGTTAGTTTGTTGTTATCTCTTTTAGTTTTTTTGGGTTTTCAGTCTATGCTTTATATTCTATGTATTTCATGCAAAAACAAACATGCAAGCAAAACCCATGAAACCCTAAACATCAAACAAGTAGAAAATAAATAAATAAATACACAGAGCAAAACATATATCAGGGGGTGTATGTTACACTATGGTAAGGAATTATTAGGAGGCTAGTGAATTGAATATTCAACACATATTGCTTGAGCTTGGCACATGAGTTCTATTCGTATCAACTGGTAATTATCTAGCTTTGGGAACCTAAAAAACTTAGCTGAGGTTTGGGATACCGAGACCATGATAGAAATATGTCTGCTAATTACCTTGGCACATAAATATTGGAAGGTGATGGTAAATTTATGAGGAATATCTTAGGTATCAAGTAACCCTTGACACACATATGTGCAACTTGTGTTATTTGTATTTAGTTAATACATTATTATGATGGATACTTGATGAAGTGATTATGGATCATTGTTCCTATTATCTTTGGCTGAGATTTTTGTGATGCCTTGAAAATATGATGAACTCATTAGATTGTGGTAGGGTAATATCTATTTCTACATTATACCCAATACAAAGGTGTTCCATTAATTGTAGAAGAGTAGATTTGAATTTGACTGTGACTGGTTTAGTATGATTTGAATGTCTTTTAAGGTTGATGCTATTAGTTAGTAACTGACTGCCGTGTGTTACCATAAGATTATATCATGCAAATTGAACACAAATTGTATGACATAGTCATATGATAACTTCGTGAGGATTAAGCAGGAAATATAGGTGTTATGGAGTATCTGCAGGTAATAAATCTGATACTTAAGGCTGTGATAAGATTAACTCTTCAAGCTTACACATTTTGATGGGAAGTGGTAGGTACTTTTTGTTGGAATTATGGGTTGATTGGTATTCTGTTACATTTACCCTATGTATAATTAATGATGACAATTTTATTGTCTCTGTACCTTACTCTTTAAAACTTAAGCTATTTCCTGATTTTGATCGGAAATTCTTCCTTAAACAACCAGTTAAGGTGGTATCTTATCGACTATAACCATTGAAGTCCTTCCAAGACATTAGAATTGCTACCTGATGTTGGAAACATTGTCTTTTGGCCATGAATTGTAGCCTCTATTGTACTAAACAATAATTATTGTTGACTTGTTTTCTTAACCTTACCTAGTAGAGTTGTTATGTGTAAAACCATGTTGAATGAACGAGATAGAAGTTTCTAGTGTGAACTATGGAGCATCTGATTCCCTAAAAGAGATATGTTGGCAAGGTCATTTCAAATGAGCCCCCAAGGAATAAGTTTGGGGCTAGGGATATGTCATGATATAGAGAGTTTGTTCTATATAATGCATGATTGCAAGTAGTGGTAAAGAGTTGCTGCCATTGCTAGGTTTGATAAGGTTTAAGGCTAGTACTTCTAAATTTCAATAAATTATTAAGTTGCATAAATCCTTGGTGCCACAATTTAAAGTGGACCATCCAAATATGTGCTAGGTTAATTAGGATTGCATTAAGATGTAATGAAAATGATTAAAAAAATAGTAGTAATGAAGGGTGGTTATTACATTTGGTATTAGAGCATGGTTCAAGTACTGGACATATAAAGCTCACTAGATTTTGGGTATAAGCAAGGTTGCACATAGATTGGTACCGGTATTGGTACATCTATTTTTGAAAAATAGGAGACGGGTGTACTTGGAGACGCCATTTTTTTAAAATATAATTTAATAATTTTAAAAATATATTAATATGCTAACATTAAAATTGAAAATATCATCACATTGAACTTTCAAAACAAGAGAACTAGTAAAGTTTAACATTAACTTTGAAGTTTAAACACACAAACGTCAAAGAGTTCATACTACATATCAATATTACATATTGATATTCAAAAATGTTGATAGCCTAGTAGGCTGATGTGCATATAGAAATCAAAAATCAGAAATCAGAAATCTATGTCATCATTCTATATCATCCATCTCTAGGTCCTCAGCTATGATGCTCTCCAGATACTCATCACTCTCAAGCTCAGGTTCCTCTGATGGTAGTAGAATTGGGGGTAAATCACTGAGGCCATCTGCTCTAACCACTTCATCAACCAAGGCTGCAACTTCTCCATCAGCTGAAATTTGGTCCCATTTTGCTGAAGGACTCTCCTTGTACCCAGGTTCTACACGAGAGAGAAGGCGAAGTGAGCTATGAATGTACACTAGGTTCTCCGCTTTCTTTGACCCTAACCGGTTCCTCTTCTGTGAATGAATAAAACCATAAGTACTTCAATTCCTCTCACAAGATAAAGAGTTGGCTACTTGTGAAACCAATCTTATTGCAAATGATTGCAATTCAGGGGTTTCACCTCCATGGTTCCACCACCACTCTATAGGGTCTTTCTTTGCATGCATATCGTATATGGCTTCTATGGAAGAAAACTCACCATGCCCATGTGAAAACTTATTCCATTGAGTCTTCATAATTGAAGCATCCTCACCTCGGCCGTAAATCTTTTTTATTGCTTCCCAAAATCCCTTCATTACCTCTCTATCCTCATATGGAGCCCTCTTATTGGTCGCTTGTAGATCATACCATTTAGGATTCAAGGCATAGGCAACACAATGAAGGGGTGTGTTAAGTTTGTTCATCTTCCATGTATCTTTTTGTAATGTCCCCTTTTAGGCTCATGGTTAGTCCATCATAGAGTTCCCGTGGACTAGCAGCTTGGTTAGGGAACTGGGGTTAGTTGGCATTGAAGGTTGTGTTGATGGAGGAAAGATGGTTCGATGTAATGTTCTGTTTTCTAGCTTGATCTTTTATAGTTGACCGTTGGCCTATTCCGGAGAACAGGAGGCTACTCGGAGGTTGAAATTGGGGTATAATGTTTTGGTGGTTGCTTTTGTTCGTGGATTGTGGTTTGGTTGGCGGTTTCTTCCCGGGTTTGTTTTCCTTAGTCCCTGTTGGTTACGGCTATTTTTAGTAAGTTCAGGATTGGCATCAGAACGGGATTTTGAGAGTGGGGTTGGATTCGTCTTGTCAAGACCTTTCCAACGAGTTATAGATCATTGAATTCCGACTTCATTTTGGCCTCCATTTTAAAGTCCGTAAATTAAACATTATTATTTAATATTAATGTTGTTTTAAAAGAGGGACTTTAAGGGTGAGGTTGAAAAAGAGGATTATATTATTTTCCCTCTCATGTTTTATCCCATATGCAAGAGGATTTTAGAGACTCCCAGTTGGAAAAGTATAAAAGGAGGAAGAGTGCTCTCATTTCGGCATCCGAAATCTTGATAATGTTATGCTGCCGGATTGGCCTTGGGATTGCTTCGAGGAATGTATGCCTCCTAGCTTGGCATTGCTTCTCGCTTGAAAGATAGCGACTAGTGGTGAAATAGTCTAGTTTGTGAGTTTACATTGGGATTTGTGCATTGTAATCAGCTTTTGGCTTTAGTTCAGTTTTGCATATTAGAGTTTTTTCCAGCATTGCATTTTTAGCTACAGCAGATTTGTGTTTTATTCATAAGTCAAAAAACAACAAAAATATTGTTCTGGGTATTCTCTTATTCTCATTTTCTGGTCAAGGCGTCACTTTCCTCCAGTTTGCAGATTTTTTTGAGATAGCTGTGATTTTTTAAAGGCAGATCACCCTTTCTTGAAGGCCGTACCATCTGCTGGTGCATTGGAATCTGTGCATAAATAATACATGGCATTTTGATCTATTTTCAGTGTTCTATCGTAAGCATCATCATTCTTAGGGAATATTGCATTTTGTTTCAAGTCAGTCGAATGAGTTATGAGGGAGATATGAGCATATGAGTAAATTCATAGGTTGCTGGTTTTAATTTAAAGGCGAATGAGCTTCATTTTGTAAACTGGCAGTAGTACTGGCAGTAATTCTCAATCTTGTTCAATTTTGATTTGTAATGCTCAACTCTACTTCCAGTATTTGCTTTTGTATTTACTTTACCTCCGCCCTATGGTAGCTACTTTCCCATTCCGGGATAGAAAGCACATTCTGGGTGTTGAGTACTTTCAGCATTACAGTTATTTCTTTCAAGCATTGTAATTTGTAATACTCCACCATATGGTCGCCTCAACTCCATATTGGATTGGGTAGCACATACTTGGTGTCGAGTTCTCTTTCAGTACTTAGTGTAGTAGACCCTCTGACCATATGCTCGCCATCATCGGCGCCATTCTTGGTTAGAGTTATTGCATAAGCATTTTGATTAAGATCCTCTGACCAATACTCACACCTTGCCCACATCGGGATCCTGGTGTATATTCTGGTTAGAGTTGCTTCAGCAATGTTTTGGTTTAGCTGCTAACCTTAACAGGTGCATTAGTTTATAATTTGTAATTTGAAAAAACAAAAAAATTTGGCTCGGAATATTTCAGTGGTATCAGAGCCACGCATCCTGCCATCTTGTGAAAACAACCTTCTATGAGTGACAGAGAACAGAGGTACTTAGCAAGAGAATACAAGAAGTCTACCAGTTAGTTTCATTGGCATCAGGCCCCAGAAGGTCAGACAGCTTCAGAGGTATTAAGAGCCAATTGGGAGTCTTCTTCTGAAGGAGAAATGGGGGATAATGAAGGGACGTTGGGAGGTAACAAAGATAATAATGGGAAAGGAAGAGAAAGATCATTAAGTTCGGCAAAGAGGTTCGAGAGGAAGATGGATACTTTAATGGATATGATATCTCTCATGATGGGGAGAATGGGTCAGAACCAACCTCCACTGAACAATTCAGGACATGGTGGAGAACACAGTGCCACCAACCAGCATAATGGACATGCTGCTCAGCCTGCTTCAAATAACACAAACATTTCTTCCAGGCCATTCAAACCCACTTTCTTGGCACCAGTAAAACCTCATCTTGACCCAGAAGAAAATGTGTCATTTGTTGAACAGTTGAGACTCGGCCGCACTGAGTATGATTCTCTACCTGATGAAATTAAGGCAGATATGTCTTATAATGATTTTATGGATCATAAAAGGAAGGATAGAGGACAAGGAAGACATTATAAACAAAGGAGGACAATAGTTCATGGGGATTTGCATCAAGCTATCAACAAGGTTATGCTTCCACATTTTGATGGGAGTGACAATAGTTCAGTCAGAGCTTGGATACAGAAGTTAGACAACTATCTAGCTCTTAGACCCATGGAGGAGGAGGAGGCGATTAAGTTCGCTATGCTACACCTGGATGGGGTGGCGCACGAGTGGTGGTACCATGGTCTAGTCACCTTGGGTCATCGGTCTATCACTACCTATGATGAGTTTACCAATAAGCTCATAGAGAGATTTGAGAAAAAAGATCCAGAAGTGCATTTCAGAGAATTGGCACAACTTAAACAATATGGTATAGTTGATGCCTACATAGCTGAGTTTCAAAGGCTTTCAGTCATGGTCACAGGGGTCACTGAGAGGCGCTTGGTGATCCTATTCAGTGAAGGATTGATGGAGCCACTTAAGGGTTGGATTAAAGCTTTTGATCCACCTTCTCTACAAGAGGCAATGAAGAAGGCAAGAAACATGGAGTGGGCTGCTCCTAAAGCAAAGTTTCAACCCAAGCCATCATTTCACAAAAGAGATAAAGGAAAAAGACCTCAGCATAAGGAGTTCAAACAGCATCAACCTCATGTCACAAGGTTGGATCCCGAGACACTTAATGAACTCAGAAGAAAAGGGTTATGTTTCCGGTGTAGAGAAAAATGGTCCCAAGATCATGTTTGCCCAAAAGGAGGCAAATTTCATCAAATTGAATACTATTCAGCTGAAGAAAGTAATTCTGATTTGTCAGACCAGCAATCTGATTCTGAAGACAGTGAAGTGGAAAAGGTCCCAGAGGAATCCGAAGATGAAAAGGGAAGTGGAGGCACTTTGGCTCAACTTTCGAGCTTTCAAAGGAATGAATCCTTCAAAGTTCGAGGGATGATTAAGGGGCAACGCATAGTTGCTTTGATTGACACTGGAGCAACGCATAACTTCATTGACAAAGCTGTAGTGGCAAAGAAGGGGCTGCAAACAGAAGAGTTTGAAGGCTTCAAGGTTATGGTTGCTGATGGTTTTCACATCACCTGCACCAAGAAGATCTCAAACATGACCATGCAAGTGGGAAACTATGAAGTCAAGGACGACTTCTATGTAGTCAAAAGTGGAGATACGGATGCCGTCCTAGGCATTCAATGGCTGCGTTCACTCGGGGAGATCACTCTAAATCTGCAAACCATGGAGCTCAAGTTTCAATCCGAAGGGAAGAATGTAGTGATAAGAGGAATGTCCAATGGTGGTCCTCGGATTGTGTCATTCAAGAGGACGACGAGGCTGATTCGTCATGATCAAGTTGAGTGGATTGCAGAGTGTATGATTCTTCCTGTTAGTCCGGTTGAAACAAAGAGAGACTACCCTCCTGATATTCAGTCTTTACTCACAAAGAAGAGCAAGGTGTTTGCTGATTTACCTCCTGGACCACCTCCTGATCGAGGTTCGGAGCATGTCATAGAGCTCAAGGAAGGAGCTAAACCAGTTATTACAACTCCTTATCGGTATCCTAAGAAGCAAAAGGATGAGATTGAGAAAAACATTCGAGAACTCTTGGAGATGGGCTTCATTTGTCCAAGCAAGAGCCCCTTTGCTTCGGCAGTTGTCCTGGTAAAGAAGGACGGTACCATCCGCATGTGTGTGGACTATTGTGCTTTGAATCAAAGCACCATCAAAAATCGATATCCCATCCCGAGGATAGATGAGCTCATTGATGAGCTACATGGAGCCAAGTTCTTTTCAAAGATCGATTTGAGATCGGGTTATTACCAGATTCGGATGAGAGGATCCGATGTTGAGAAGACAGCATTTAGATGTCACTATGGCCACTTCGAGTTTCTAGTCATGCCATTTGGGTTGACTAATGCTCCTGCTACCTTCCAGTCATGTATGAACAAAATCTTTCAGAAGTAGTTGAGGAAGTTTGTATTGATATTTTTTGATGACATCCTGATCTACAGCAAGACATGGGAAGAACATCTCAAGCACTTGGAGGAAGTGCTTAGCATCTTGGAATCAGAGAGTTTGTTTGCCAAAGAATCCAAATGTGAATTTGGAATGGAGTTACTGTACCTTGGCCATATAATCAGTGCTAAAGGAGTGAAGGTTTATCCTGAAAAGATCAAGGCAATTGTTGATTGGCCACCTCCTGAGAATTTGACTCATCTAAAAGGATTTTTGGGTCTTTGTGGATTCTACAGAAGATTTGTGAAGGGCTAAAGGGCTACTCTCAAAATGCTGCTCCTCTTACTGACCTCACGAAAAAGGGTGCCTTTTGTTGGTCAGAAAAGGCTCAAACTACTTTTGATAAATTTAAAGGGATCATGAGCTCTTTTCCGGTGTTAGCTATCCCAGACTTCTCCAAGCCGTTTGAGCTACAGTGTGATGCATCCGGTGAAGGAGTTGGGGCTGTTTTGATGCAAGACAAACATCCCATTGTGTTTGAAAGCTGAAAATTAAGAGGTGTTGAAAGGACCTACTCCATCTACGACAAGGAGATGCTTGCCATTATGCATGCATTAGCTAAGCTCAGACAGTACTTGGTGGGAAGCAAGTTTGTGGTCAAGACTGATCACAGTAGCCTCAAGCACTTCATGCATCAAAGAGATTTGAACGAGAGGCAACAAAAGTGGGTGAGTAAGCTTCAAGCTTACGATTTTGACATCGAATATGTCAAAGGGAAAAACAATATTGTGGCTAATGCTCTATCTAGGAGACCTCATTTGAGCTCATTGTGTGAGCTTACAGCTAATTGGAGGGACATGTTGCTTGCTGATTATGCCAAAAATCAGTTTGCAACCAGCATCATTGAGGGTACTTTTCTTGACGAAAGGTACAAAGTGGTCGAAGGGCTGATACACTACAAGGGTAGAATCTTTGTGGTGGCTAATTCTAAGCTCAAAAAGAAGATTTTGTTGACCTTTCATGACATTCCACTTGCTGGTCATCAAGGGTTTTTCAAGACATATAGGCAGATCAGGGAAAGATTTTCTTGGAAAGGGCTAAAAGGGGAGGTTCAACGATACATTCAGGAGTGTCCCACTTGTCAGATGAACAAAAATGAGCATACTTTACCAGCTGGTCTTCTGCAACCTCTTCCCATTCCCAATCAAAAATGGGAAAGCATATCAATGGACTTCATCACAGGGTTGCCCAAGGTTCAAGGTAAAGACTGTATCTATGTCGTAGTGGACAGATTAACAAAATTTGCTCACTTCTTCGCCATTGCTAGCTCTTTTTTAGCAGCCCAAGTTGCAGATCTATTTTTTCATGAGGTGTTTAGATTACATGGGTTGCCAAAAAACATTGTGAGTGATAGGAACAGCAAGTTCCTAAGCACCTTTTGGCAAGAGGTTTTCAGAATGAGTGGTACAGTGCTTACTCCAAGCACTAGTTATCACCCTCAAACCGATGGACAGACGGAGATAGTGAACAAGTGGTTGGAAGGTTACCTGAGAAACTATGTTTCGGAGCAGCAAAGAGCTTGGGTGAAGTGGCTTCACATGGGCGAGTATTGTTATAATTCTACTTTTCACATGTCAATAAGGATGTCACCTTTCATGACTCTTTACGGTTATGAGGCTCCTAGCTTTGCTGATTTGGTGTTTGGTGATAGCAAAGCCCCTTAGGCCAAAGATTTGTTGCAGCAGAGTCAAGATATCTGGAACTCATTGAAGAACAATCTTCAGATTGCACAGAATCAGCAGAAGATGTACGCTGATCAGTGGCGTGTTGAGCGTTCTTTTGAATTTGGAGATATGGTTTATCTTCGACTACAACCTTATAGACAGTCCACTCTCAAGAAAAGTGGAGCTGAGAAGCTCAAACCACGTTTCTATGGGCCGTTCAAGGTCACTAGGAAGGTGGGGGCAGTAGCTTATGAGTTGGAGCTACCTTCGGATAGCAGAGTGCACAATGTATTCCACGTGTCTCGCCTCAAGAAGGCACTTGGACACAATGTTGTTGCTTCATCACAGTTGCCACCTTTGGATGAAGGACAGTTAGTTTTGATTCCAGAAGAGATTCTTGATTCCAGGGAGCGTTCCTTGAGGAAAAGAACTATCAGAGAGTATTTGGTGAAGTAGAAGAACTTGCCTATGGAGGATGCTACTTGGGAGAATGAGGAGATTCTGCAGCATCCAGGCTTGCAATTGCTTGAGGACAAGCAATCTTGGGAAGGGCGGACTGTAATGTTCTGTTTTCTAGCTTGATCTTTTACAGTTGACCGTTGGCCTATTCCGGAGACCTGTAGGCTACTCGAAGGTTGAAATTGGGGTTTAATGTTTTGGTGGTTGCTTTTGTTCGTGGATTGTGGTTTGGTTGGCGGTTTCTTCCCGGGTTTGTTCTCCTTAGTCTCTGTTGGTTACGGCTATTTTTAGTAAGTTCAGGATTGGCACCAGAACGGGATTTTGAGAGTGGGGTTGGATTCGTCTTGTCAAGACCTTTCCAACGAGCTATAGATCATTGAATCCCGACTTCATCTTGGCCTCCATTTTAATGTCCGTAAATTTAACATTATTATTTAATATTAATGTTGTTTTAAAAGAGGGACTTTAAGGGTGAGGTTGAAAAAGAGGATTATATTATTTTCCCTCTCATGTTTTATCCCATATGCAAGAGGATTTTAGAGACTCCCAGTTGGAAAAGTATAAAAGGAGGAAGAGTGCTCTCATTTCGGCATCCGAAATCTTGATAATGTTATGCTGCCGGATTGGCCTTGGGATTGCTTCGAGGAATGTATGCCTCCTAGCTTGGCATTGCTTCTCGCTTGAAAGATAGCAACTAGTGGTGAAATAGTCTAGTTTGTGAGTTTACATTGGGATTTGTGCATTGTAATCAGCTTTTGGCTTTAGTTCAGTTTTGCATATTAGAGTTTTTTCCAGCATTGCATTTTTAGCTATAGCAGATTTGTGTTTTATTCATAAGTCAAAAAACAACAAAAATATTGTTCTGGGTATTCTCTTATTCTCATTTTCTGGTCAAGGCGTCACTTTCCTCCAGTTTGCAGATTTTTTTGAGATAGCTGTGATTTTTTAAAGGCAGATCACCCTTTCTTGAAGGCCGTACCATCTACTCGTGCATTGGAATCTGTGCATAAATAATACATGGCATTTTGATCTATTTTCAGTGTTCTATCCTAAGCATCATCATTCTTAGGGAATATTGCATTTTGTTTCAAGTCAGTCGGATGAGTTATGAGGGAGATATGAGCATATGAGTAAATTCATAGGTTGTTGGTTTTAATTTAAAGGCGAATGAGCTTCATTTTGTAAACTGGCAGTAGTACTGGCAGTAATTCTCAATCTTGTTCAATTTTGATTTGTAATGCTCAACTCTACTTCCAGTATTTGCTTTTGTATTTACTTTACCTCCGCTCTATGGTAGCTACTTTCCCATTCTGGGATAGAAAGCACATTCTGGGTGTTGAGTACTTTCAGCATTACAGTTATTTCTTTCAAGCATTGTAATTTGTAATACTCCACCATATGGTCGCCTCAACTCCATATTGGATTGGGTAGCACATACTTGGTGTCGAGTTCTCTTTCAGTACTTAGTGTAGAAGACCCTCTGACCATATGCTCGCCATCATCGGCGCCATTCTTGGTTAGAGTTATTGCATAAGCATTTTGATTAAGATCCTCTGACCAATGCTCACACCTTGCCCACATCGGGATCCTGGTGTACATTCTGGTTAGAGTTGCTTCAGCAACGTTTTGGTTTAGCTGCTAACCTTAACGGGTGCATTGGTTTGTAATTTGTAATTTGAAAAAACAAAAAAAATTGGCTCGGAATATTTCATTCGAGTTCAAAGGATCCAGTTGGCACCTTCAGAGTTGGCCTAGTTTGATCTTGAGCGTTACTATTTTTAGTAAGTCCGGGTTCAGTGTCGGTTCGGGGTTTTCAGAGTGGGGTTAGAAGCGTTTCGTCGAGACTTTTCCAACAAGCTAAAGAACGTGGCAATCCGACACTATTTTCATATTTATTTTAAAGTCCGAAGTTTAATATAATTATTTATTGGGACTTTACAAATAAATATTATATGGTCACTTTATAAAAATAAGTTATAACTTAAAAGTGACCCTCTAGGAGGTGGGAGCCCATGAGAGTCATAAGGGGATGAAAATTAAATAATAAAACAAATGCAAATTCCCTCCAAAAAGAGGCGTTGGGTTTGGAGAGTTTATAAAAAGGTGTTGAGGGGCTCATTTGTGTTATGCTTGCTTTATGATATTTTCTTCTTGGGAGCTTTATTAGAGTTTGCTATTGTGAGGGTTTGAGGATTCGAACCAGAGGCTTGTTGAGACGGAAACCTCCATAGGTAACGGCATTCTATAGGTGTGAGAGACCACCCAACGGTGCCATTAACGGTGGATGTATTCAGCATTCACATTGTGCTTGCAATGGAGTCATTTGGAGGAGTTTTGAGCTGATTTGATATATAGCATTTCTCCATTATTGTTGAGTGCAGATTTCAAAGGGTTTGAAGGTAGTTTATTGTGTGGGCATTGTTCATAGCTGCTATTTGCATTTTTAGCCATGGTCGTACTGCTCAAGGAGTAACATGGGAGTCTTAGAGTATCATTTCCTCTTGTGGGTATCACATATTTTACATTGTGTGAGGTGTTTAGAGCCCATTTATATTGCTGATATCATTTGTAAGCTCAATCTCATATTTTCTGGAGTTTGGAGTGATTCCAGCTATACACAGTTGCTGATGCACTCTCAGCACATGTACCAAGTTGCATTTTTGGATATGGGTATGTCACAGTAATTCATATTTGGCTATTCTGCTATATGGGTCTTTGTTACTTTATTTATATCTGTTGTACTTTTTTTGGGTTTTCTCTCTATGCTCTATATTGTATGCTTCGGCAACACATCTGCAGGAAAACTTAAAACCTCCTCTGCATTCTTCTCTCTAGTTTGAAAGAAAACAAAATAAAAATTAAAATAACACATAAAAAGATCATTAAAAAATACAAACAGGTACGACACATTACAGTGGTATCAGAGCTATGATCTTGCCATCCTGTGAAGTTGAAACAGACATGCAGAAGTGAGAATGAGACATGCAGCCGGGTGCTGATAGATATTATTTTAGATAGAGACAGGGTACCAGAAATTTGTAGAGAACTCAGAATCTGCAGTTAGTAGAACTAGAGCATCCAGTGCCACAAACAAATCCATTTGATACCGATACAGAGGTTGTAGCTGCTGAGGAGCAACCGGTGGTATTTTATAGTGAGGAAGATTTCGAAGTTCCTAAAACAGATCCTTTTTCTGGTGTACTTCTAGAACATCCTGAAGATATAAGAGATAGGGAGATTGGAGAGCCTAGCACCAAAGATATCCTTAATGATTTGGCTCGAGGACAACAGCAGATTGTTGCGAGCTTGGACAGGTCCCAGTTGGCACTTGCATAGCTTCTTGGCCGATTATTTCCTAAGTTGGAGGAGGATGAGGAGAATGGGGACTGGAATAGAGGCAGGAATGACAGGGATAGAGACAGGAATGAGGACAGATGTAGAGACCGAGGTAATGGAGAGCGGATTGGTGATAGAAACAATGGGGATAGAAACAGACACAGAGATCATGATGGAGAGGCTTCGGTGAATAACCAGGGTGCTATAGACCAGGCATTCCGACTTTCAGACCGAGGGACGAGATACTCGACAAGGATGCTACACAGTTGGAGTTTCAGGAGGAGATCTTTAGGGATTGGTAGGCTTCCAGCGAAAGGTTTAGATCTGAAATGACTTTCAGAGACTACTCAGATCTCTAGATGAGACAAGGACCCAGAGGGGGTAATAGACAACAGAACAATGAGCTGCAGAAGAAGATCAGCAAGATGACCTTACTATATTTTGATGGTTCAGGAAAAACTTCAGCAAGAGCGTGGGTACAAAAGTTGGACAGTTACCTTCAGATCAGCCCCATGTCAGAGATAGATGCCATCACATACGTAGCCTTACACTTGGAGGGTAGTGCGCATAAGTGGTGGAGCAATGGGAAGGTGACTCTGGGACATGACCAGATCACATCTTATGTTGAGTTCACAGCCAGACTCATTGATAGGTTCAACAAGAAGGACCTGGAGTTGCAGTTTAAGGAGCCGGCACAGTTGTGACAGAGTGGATCAGTGGACTCGTACATTTTAGAGTTCCAGGATCTTTCAGTCATGGTTTCAGATATATCAAAGAGGAGGTTGATCATGCTCTTCGTTGATGGGTTGTCTGATCCTCTAAGAGGATGGGTGGAGGGTTTAGACCCTATGACATTGCAGGAGGCCATGAAGAAGGCCTGTGATATGGAGTCGTCCGCATGGAGGAGTAAATTTCAAAATAAGAACTTTCAGCATAGGAGAGATAAGGAGAGAGATAGGAGACCTTTCCACAGGGACTCAGGACACCAGCCACATAAGTGTTGTTCCAGGTTAGATAATGATCAGCTGAATGACCTCAGGAGGAAGAAGCTCTGTTTTCACTGCAGAGAGCCTTGGGATCCTAAGCACAAGTGTGCTGCCCAAGGGAAGGCAAAACATATTGAGTACTTCTCAGCAGATAAGTCTGTGGAGTCAGACACACATTCAGAGCAGCATACAAAGGATGATGATTCAGGGACAGATGTTGCATCTGAAGCACCAGATAAGGATGAGGATACCTCCCTACCCACAACCCACATTTCTAGCATTGAGAGAGAAGGGTCATTCAGGATCCGAGGAGTATTGGGTGGACAGAGGTGCATTACCTTGCTAGATATAGGTGCCACTCATAACTTCATAGATGAGGGCTTCGTTGCTAAGAGGGGGTTGCAAACAGAGGAGTTTGTAAGATTTAAGGTAAAGGTAGCCGATGGGTTTGTACTTACTTGCACTAGGAGAATTCCCAACTCGATGATCCAGCTAAACCATTATACGTGTCAGTCAGAGTTTTATGTGGTCAGCATGGGTGACATGAATGTTGTGCTGGGAATGAAATGGCTACATGAGATAGGGGAGTTCACTATCAATTTGAGGACAATGGAAATGAAGTTTGAAGTGAACGGAGTTAAGCATGTGCTCAGGGGCATTTCAGATGGTGGATTGAGAGTTGTTTCTCTCAAGCGAATGGAGAGGTTGATTCGCCATGATCAGGTACAATGGGCAGTAGAGATATTGGTGATGCCTGAAGTTGCGTAGCAGCAGAAACTTGAGTACCCACCTGACATACAGGCTCTTCTAACTAAACACACCAAAGTGTTTAGTGACATTCTGCCAGGTAGGCCCCCAGACAGGGGAATAGAGCATGTGATTGAGTTGGAGGAGGGTGCAAAGCTTGTAATCACTGCTCCATATAGGCACCCCAAAAGGTATAAGGATGAAATCGAGAAAGCTATCAAAGAGCTTCTCGCGATGGGTCACATAAGGCCGAGTAAGAGTCCATTCGCATCATCAGTTGTGTTAGTAAAGAAAAAGGATGGGACTCTTAGGATGTGCATTGATTACAGGGAACTCAATAAGAAAACATTTAAGAACAGGTATCCCATACCCAGGATAGATGAGCTGATTAATGAGCTACATGGGGTCTGTTATTTCTCCAAAATAGACTTGAGATCTGAGTACCATCAGATTCGGGTCAGAGATGAGGATGTGACGACAACATTTAGGTGTCACTATGGGCACTTTGAGATCCTAGTCATGCCATTCGGCTTGACTAATGCACCAGCTACATTCCAGTCTTGCATGAACAAAGTCTTTAGAGAGCAGTTGAGGAGGTTTGTTTTGATATTTTTTGATGATATCCTAATTTACAACAAGACATGGGAAGAGCACTTGAAACACATTGACATTGTGTTGAGTATTCTGGAGAGGGAATCTTTATATGCGAAGATGTCAAAGTGTGAGTTTGGGATGACCGAGTTGCTATATTTGGGTCACATCATCAGTGTTGGTAGCGTGAAGGTAGACCCGGAGAAGATTCGGGCAATAGTAGATTGGCCACCACCAAAGAAACTCAGCTGAAGGGATTCTTGGGTTTTTGTGGATATTACCGCAGGTTTGTGAAGGGGTTTCCTCAGTCAGCTGCTCCCCTCACAGATTTGACTCGCAAGGATGTATTTAGTTGGACAGGGGGTACATAGGAGTGCTTTGATAGATTCAAATAGATTATGAGTACATGTCCTGTATTGGCCATACCAGATTTCAGCAAGCCCTTCGAGTTGCAGTGTGATGCTTCAGGAGAAGGCATTGGTGCGGTAATTATGCAAGATAAGCACCCCATAGCATTTGAGAGTAGGAAGTTGAGGGGTGTGGAATGTAGCTATAGCATTTACGACAAGGAGATGTTAGCCATAATGCATGCATTGGCTAAGTTTAGACAGTACCTTGTGGGCAGTAAGTTCGTAGTCAAAACAGATCACAACAGTCTGAAGCATTTCCTTGGCCAGAAAGACTTAAATGAGAGGCAACAGAAGTGGGTCAGCAAGCTACAGGCCTACGACTTTGACATTGTGTATGTCAAAGGAAAGAAAAATGTTGTTGCCGATGCTCTACCAGGAGGCCCCATTTATGTGCACTTGGAGCCATTTCAAACAATTGGAGGGAGATGATATCAACTGAGTATGCAAAGGATGCATGGGCTACTGGGATAATTGATGGCACCATCAAGGATGACAAGTATATAGTGGTAAATGATTTAATCATTTACAAGAACAGGATCTTCTTGGTGTCAGGTTCTCGGATGAAACAGAAGGTTTTGAGGGCATTCCATGACTTGCCAATGGCAGGACACCCGGGGTACTTCAAAATTTATAGGTAGGTTAGATAGAGGTTCACTTGGAAGGGCTTCAAGACAGAGGTAATGCAGTATGTGAGAGAATGCCCGATATGTCAGCAGAACAAACAAGAGCACTCATTTTCAGGAAGTTTATTGCAGCCCCTACCCATTCCTAAGAGGAAGTGGGATAGTATTTCTATGGACTTTATCACAGGTTTACCAAAAGTCCAAGGTAGGGATTACATTTTTGTGGTAGTGGACAGGTTGACAAAGTATGCACACTTCTTTGCCATCCCTACCACTTTCACTGTAGCATAGGTTGCAGATTTGTTTCTTTCGCGAGGTATTTTGACTCCATGGGTTGCCTCGGAACATTATCAGTGATAGGGACAGCAGGTTCCTTAGTAATTTTTGGCAGGAGCTCTTCAGGTTGACAGGGACAGAGCTCACACCCAGCACGAGTTACCATCCTCAGACGGATGTTCAAATGGAGATAGTTAATAAATGGGTGGAAGGATACCTCCGAAACTATGTTTCAGGGCAGCAAAAGGCATGGGTTAAGTGGCTTCACATGGGGGAGTTTTGTTACAATTCCACTTACCATATGTCCATTCAAATGTCACCCTTCATGGCATTGTACGGGTATGAGGCACCAAGCTTTGTTGATTTACTATTTGGTGATAGCAGAGTGCCTAAGGCCAAAGACCTTCTCCAGAAGAGTCAAGACATCATGAGGTCTTTGAAGGAGAATATGCAGAAGGCTTAAAATCAGCAGAAGCAGTATGCAGATCAGCAGAGGACTAAGCGATCTTTTGAGGTTGGTGACATGGTGTATCTCATGCTATAGCCCTATAAGCAGTCCACTCTTAAGAAGAGTGGAGCAGAGAAGTTGAAGCCACGGTATTTGTTGGATTTTTTCCCAGATTGGATGCTTCCCAGTTATCTCTACAAGGTAGCCATCATTGATCAACAGGATTTCCGGACCAGGGGCCAACAGTACAGGAGATAGACTCTATAAATATCTCCTCTCCTACTTTAGGCTCTGCAGAACCAAGGGGGGTATTCCCTATTCAACATCTATAAGATATGCACCTGAACTTACTGGGATGTTGACACAAAGCAGATAAATCCTCTCTTATGCAGACCGAAACTGTAAAATAAGTGCAAAGGGGCTAGCTTTGGGCCTATGGTCAGTTGTGAGACAGAGGATTTTGGTCCTAAAACTACTTCTAATATCCTAATGGTTTGTATTTGAAGTTTGGATTTGCATTTTTGCATTTGGATGCAAGACTGGGACCTTGGGTTGTAACCTCGATACAAGACCAGATTGGTGTCTATCTCAGGGCTCAGAGTCAATAGACATACATATGTGAATGATTACCATGAACTTGAATCAATAACTGAGTTTCAAGGAGATTATATAATGTCTGCCTTACAGATACTTCCCAAAACTGAGTATTTAGTCATTCATACTTAAAGATATCCTTGTTGCAGCAAACCCTTCCCAATGCTTAACCTAAAACATTCAATCTGTTCCTTGAACAAAGGTAAGAGATTAGACATTCAACATAGAAAATCCATGTTCCAGAATCTCAAATAACCCTTAGCTATTCAGATTCAAAAGGAAAGATGCCCACAACTTGGAGACAAATGACCGAACACATGCAACAAAGCATTTCTCATATAAAACAACATGAAACCAGCAAAATTATGCATAAAACATACAACATGTGATTCATAAACTCACAAGACACCCAAAAAACAGAGCCACCTGCCAAGCTGTATCTTCTTACTCCACCAAAATTTGTCCAGTATTCAACCTCTAAAATGAGTGATACAGTTTGCTATAAAGCAAGAACGTGTACTCAGCAATAATTACATGGTCAACTCAAAATTTCGCCAGATACAACGCACCATGAGAATGGCGCCCAAAACATTCAATGCGGCCCAGAGAAACAGAGGAAAGAGTGGTTGAAATCGGGATATGCACCACCGCCTGGAGATTTTTTCATCGAATATGGTAGCTGGCGTGTCAATCAAGACCCATACCTCAACGATCTTGCCATAAACGGCCAACCTACCCGCGGGATGTAGCAACTGCGTGCTCTGAAGTTCTTCCCGCCTGAAACGCGATGGCAGATACAAGGAAATCCCTCCTATGAAGTTTTTTTGAATTAGGGCCGTCGATTCCTTCCTCTTCGCCAAGATCTGCGGCCTCAAATCGCTTTGAAAAGTCATTGACCAATAGAATCATGCCACGCAGGCATCTTTTTCTCCTTTGACTTTTCACAATGAACATACATTTTGCCTTTTCCCCCTTTTGACCTTTTCCGCCTGATGCACATTCAAATCTCTTGTATATGCAAAAGCATATACATACAACTACATTTGGACACGTCACCACCTAATTGGTTCGCCATCGCTGAAAAATTGCATCTTGAGTTATCGGCAATCCATTGTATCTTTATTTGCATCTGAAGTTGCATGTGCAATTGTATATACATACAATTGCCACATACAAGGCGCGAACCCCAAATCTTTATAAAACAAACTGAAATCGCATTCGGGTCCGGCTTGTATCTCTTTCCTTGTACATCGCCTATGTATATTGCACATACAATGCAATATACATACAACCGCGGACCTCATCACACTCATGAGGCAGATTGGAATAACTTTGAAATCCGGCACTTGTATCGGCCTCAATGTATTTTGCATCATATATCGCACATACAATGTGCATTATACAAGCCGCGGACCCCAAAATGATCATTCGCTGCATTTGATTCTTCAGTCGGGTCCGGATTGTATGTTTTCCCTTTGTATATGACGCTTGTATGTGCAAACATACAACGTGGACATACAAACAAATATGCAACAAACATTTGTGCCTTTATCAACCAGAATGTATATCCATTTCGGGTCCGGGCCACGTATATAAGAAATGTATATCGCCCTTGTATGTTCGATTGCATGTGCAAACATACAATCGCTTATTCATGCAATTGGTGGGCCCGAGGCTTTGTATCCTTTCTTTGCACATTGATTTTGCATATTTCCTTTGTATGTTGCCACCAATGTACATTTGCTTTGTATATCTGATACACATTTCACCTTGCATCTTTTCCTTGCATGTTGCGAATGTATGTGCCCTTTGCATGTTTTCCATTGTATATTGACATTGCATATTGCAAATGTATATTCGAACATACAAACAAAACATACATGCAATCCTTTACATACAAGCACGGAATCTGCGATGGAATATGCCTGCAATGTACATACAAATTTTCACCCGAAATTGCACATACAAGCCCGATATTTAGACAACCAATTTTCCACTTTTCTGAAGCCGATTGCACATTATTTTCGGGCCCGCCAATGTACAATTGAAATCTGAATTTTATGCAGGCACCAATAGTATTATGGACCTTTCAGAATCTCCAAGAGGATTGGAGAAGTGGCTTATGAGTTGGAGCTTCCAATAGGTAGCAAGGTACATAATGTGTTTCATGTATCTCGCCTCAAGAAGACGGGGCATAATGTGACACCATCAGCAAAGTTGCCTCTTCTTGATGAAGAGGGGAAGTTGATACTAATACCAGAGGCTATAATTGAGACCAGGGAACATAATTTGAGGAGGATCATTAGAGAGTACCTGATTAAATGGAAGAACCTGCCAGTGGAGGATGCTACTTGGGAGAATGAGCAGATATTAGAGCATCCTGACTTGAGATTGCTTGAGGCAAGCAATCTTAGGGAGGGTGGACTGTAATATCCCTTTCTAGGCTCATGGTTAGTCCATCATAGAGTTCCCATGGACTAGCAGCTTGGTTAGGGAACTGGGGCTAGTTGGCATTGGAAGTTGTGTCGGTAGACGAAAGATGGTTCGAGTTCAAAGGATCCAGTTGGCACCTTTAGAGTTGGCCTAGTTTGATTTTGAGCGTTACTATTTTTAGTAAGTCCAGGTTCAGTGTCGGTTCGGGGTTTTCAGAGTGCGGTCAGAAGCGTTTCGTCGAGACCTTTCCAACAAGCTAAAGAACGTGGCAATCTGACACTATTTTCATATTTATTTTAAAGTCCGAAGTTTAATATAATTATTTATTGGGACTTTACAAATAAATATTATATGGTCACTTTATAAAAATAAGTTATAACTTAAAAGTGATCCTCTAGGAGGTGGGAGCCCATGGGAGTCATAAGGGGATGAAAATTAAATAATAAAACAAATGCAAATTCCCTCCAAAAAGAGGCATTGGGTTTGGAGAGTTTATAAAAAGGTGCTAAAGGGCTCATTTGTGTTATGCTTGCTTTATAATATTTTCTTCTTGGGAGCTCTATTAGAGTTTGCTATTGTGAGGGTTTGAAGATTTGACCACCCAATGGTGCCATTGACAGTGGATGTATTCGGCATTCACATTGTGCTTGCAATGGAGTCATTTGGAGGAGTTTTGAGTTGATTTGATATATAGCATTTCTCCATTATTGTTGAGTACAGATTTTAGAGGGTTTGAAGGTAGTTTATTGTGTGGGCATTGTTCATAGCTGCTGTTTGCATTTTCAGCCATGGTCATACTGCTCAAGGAATAACGTGGGAGTCTTAGAGTGTCATTTCCTCGTGGGTATCACATATTTTACATTGTGTGAGGTGTTTAGAGCCCATTTATATTGCTGATATCATTTGTAAGCTCAATCTCATATTTTCTGGAGTTTGGAGTGATTCCAGCTATACCCAGTTGTTGGTGCACTCTAAGCACATGTACCAAGTTGCATTTCTGGATATGGGTATGTCATAGTAATTCATATTTGGCTATTCTGCGATCTGGGTCTTTGTTACTTTCTTTATAACTGTGTACTTTTTTTGGGTTTTCTCTCTATGCTTTATATTGTATGCTTCAGCAACACATCTACAGGAAAACTTAAAACCCCTTCTGCATTCTTCTCTCTAGTTTGAAAGAAAACAAAATTAAAATTAAAATAACATATAAAAAAATATTAAAAAATACAAACAGGTATGACACATTACACTTTTCTTTTATCAAGGGATATAGAGAAAGATCTCTTACATCTGTTATTTTCTTAATTCTTTCACACATGGAATTTATTTTTTCATAAATTTCTCCCAAACATGGCTTGTCTGAATCTTTAAATTTGATCACCTCACATATAGGCTTAATAAAGTCCACAACAAATCTAACATCAGCCCAAAAATGCTCATCAAGAATCATACCTCTCACCTCAACTTTAGTATCTGATGTAGATTGTCTCCAAGTTGTCCATCCATCACTAACTACTGTGGCACACAAAGCTCCTTTGACTTCACAAAGATGCTTAAGAAGAATAAAATAAGAAGCAAACCATGTATCAGCAGGTTTGAGAAGTTCCACCTTGGCAAATTTTCGATAAATGGCTTGTGTGGTGATGGTTACATATGAACATCTGTATTTTTCTGCTCTTTTCAATGAGATCTGAGATCCACTGGAACTTGCCAATATCTTTGAGGGCATTATTCAACAAATGCACACAACATGGTGTCCAAAATATATATCTATACTTTTTCTACACCAACATGCTTGTTGCCTTACAAACAGGGGCAACATCTATAACAACTTGGACTACATGTGATGCCCCGACCTCCTTAATGCCCTCACACAACTAGTTATGAACTCTGCATCTTTTTCTTGCCCTGAACAATCTATTGCCTTCAAAAAATAAGGCCCTTTGCTGCATATTACCATGATATTAAGTAGTGGACGATTTCTAGCATCTGTCCACCCATCCATCACAATACTGCATCCTTCTATAGATCACACTCTTTTCAATGGTGCGGTTTGTTGCTCTAATCGAGTTTTTTCTTTATCAATTAGAGTAGTGCGAAGCTTTTCATACCCAGGTGGTTTATATCCAGATGGTCCATTGTTGATGGCTTGGATCATCTCAGTGTAGAAAGGTGAGTGAGCAACATTAAATGGTATTCCATTTGCATAAAAGAAGCGTGCAATTGCTTCATCAACTGCTTCTTGACCTTGCACATCAAATAATCTTCCAATGGGGTTTGAGCTGCCAATGTGTGATCTCTTGCGAGAATATCCCCCTGCTAAATCTTCTGTTATCACATCTCGAGAAGACACATCCACCTCTGACTCTCTATTCTGATATTTACTTTCACCAGTTGCCCCTGTTGTTGAAGCATGAGAGCTCAAAAGAGACACTTTCCCATCAACCCTTTCTTGATCCCTAATAGTGTCATGTCGTTCTACATCATTTTTACAAGGATCAACACTTTTTCCAGGAATGCGAAGGAAATGAGCCCTCACCCTCATGTGAGTACCTTGATATGGCTTAATATCACAAAGTTTACATGTGATGGTGGCTGTTCCACCCGACCCCTTTGACCTTGGAACACGATTGCAATACTTCCACAGTGGGTACAGGCCTTGTTTTCCCCCACTTGACATATCTTGGTTTGCAACAAAATGAGAAAGACAGCCAATCATTTAAATTTAAAATTAAAACAGTAAAAAAAAACATTGTTATAATATTTAAATATTGTTGTAAAAATAGAGAATTCAGAACTGGTATATGTCAGACTCCTGAGATGTCATAGCAATCAACAGAAGGAAACCCTATTCTGTAAATTTGCTCATGAGCTGCTTCACAAAAATTGCTAAAAAACTTTGAAATTTGAGCCAAAAAAACCTGGACTAATCTAAATACTAGGTCTCATTATTTTTTTGAGAAAGAAAGTCGATATCTTTGATGTTCTGTGAATGTAATGGTAGGAAGATAGTACTCTTGATCGACTACACTGTTTCCTTTGACTTAGAACTAGAAGGTTTTGAACCTGGATCACATTTGCATGAGTGCCCTACACAGAGCAAATAACGTGCCCTACTAAAAAAAACAAATAGAAATCTTCAAATAACGTGGTCTACCTGTTCCCTGCGTTGCGAAATGGCTTCTTTGCATCGCAAAATGTCTTCTCTGCGTTGCGTTTTGGATGGATGGCATGTGGGAAAAAAAGACAATGCAAAAAAAACAAAAGACGTTCCCTTTTTTTAGTCGCGGTCAACAGGAGATGGGCGGGAAACTTCTTGGGTTCGTCAGGTGGCGTCTCCTCCTGTGAGGGACGTCTCTGCACAAGACTCCAGGACGGGAGACGTGTCCCCGACCCAGAAACGCGTCCTAGGGGTCGGGATACACGTCTCCCTAGAACACTAGGTATAACTAAACACTCTTGTACTTATTAGCTCAATATGATAAAACTTGACACTTTGTGAACTATGTAGAAACAATTAGAGTACGTAGTGGACCTGGATAACACTTAAGTTTGAGGTTCTAATTCGGGATATTGTTATACATTGAAACTTATAGAGATATATGAAAACATTAGCCTATTATAGTCATTCATTAGCACTAAAAAACAATGATCCCAACAAGAAATGCTAGGAGTTGGAACTCTGGCTTGATTAGATACCTGAATATTTGATGAAAAATGGGCAATACTGTAATAAGCTACCCCAAATTTTTTTCAGATTTATACAAATTACAATAGCAGTGTTATAACAATGCATGCAACCAAATAGAATCTTCACACCTCTGATCACCAAGTTCCCAAGATGGGCAAGGTGAGAGCATACAGTGCTTTGGCTTAACAATCAAAGCTTTGCAAATGAAACTAAATACAATCATCTGCTAACAACAGGCATCTGCTTTTCAACAGGCATCCACTTATTCAATGGGTGAATAAAGAAAGATTAACAATGATCATTTCTCCACACTGGCGGTAAACCATCTAGGGGTTACAATGTGTTTGCAACAAGATTGAAAGATTACAATGAAATGAAATAGCATGCAAACTTAATCTATTAACCTTGGTTTACACCAATGACACAGCTGAAATCAGTTATGGTCTAAGAACTCCAAAAACATATGAGAGAAGCATGCAACTATGAACATAGAATTGCCATAACATACTACTTATGAACAATATAGCAGAGAGTTCAGCCGGATGTTATCTTAGCACTGTTGTAGCTGATCACCAGTCTGTAACATCCCATGACAACCATGTAAAATCTCTTCAAATCAGTCCAAAAGTGATCAAAATACCATCAATGATACCCATAAAATCTGCATACAGCTTGTCTATATCAGTTATTGCAAAAACAAATACTCCAATCTCCTCTAATCCACAATATACTACTGCTAAGACTGATGCACAATTCTGATATATGGGTCAGCGCTGAGGACACTCCAATCAGCAGAGAAATCGCGACATTAGTCACCCCACAGCTATAAGCTCACACTGAACTAAAGTCCATAGGCAGGGAGGTGATTGGCGCGACTAAATAACCCAAGAAACTCAAGGAATTAGAGGGCAATTCATACCTAGCATTCCCACGCCCAACACAAAGATGGTATAGCCTTGGAAATCATTCAAACCCTTCCAACTTAATGAAAACCTAATCCAGAATTAAAGCAATGATCAGAAATGTTTTTGGTGCATGAAGAAAACTCTGCAAAGACCCAAGAAATCAGGCGATTCATACTTCAAACCCCCATGCCTATCATCATGTTGTACGGCCCTGCTAGGGTGTTCAGCCTGCATGAATCCAAGTTAGAACAGCATAAACAAAGACATAAACACCAAGAAGATGTGCGCCTTCAACAGATGAAATCGCCCAGGCAAGAATCTCCCTACAATATGTGACATCCACTCCAAAATATGGACTTCCCTCTAACATGTATGGCCATGAAGGTGCGGCCAGCATAGAGAGAAAAGCACTCATCACAAAGTCCAACAAATTCCATGAGAATTCTATCAACAATCAAGCCAAAGATAAACAAATCTCAAATGATCAATCATCTATTCCGGATACCACAAACTTTGAAGCACAATGTGATTCCTATGTGAAATCACCATTACCAGTTAGGGTGGATATTTCACCACCGAAACTGATCATCTTCAAGAGGGTTTTTGTCCTCAAGAAGGAAAAAGGAAGAACTCGTAGGTTCAATCCGATAGAATAACAATATCAAATCCAAAAGCATAACCCTCCAAATGAGCTCTCAACCCCTTTTTATAACCTTTTGAGAGGAATAAAATATCATTTTCTTTTTACCTCTTCATATTTCTCCTCTCAAAAAGACCTTTTTTGAAATAATATTAATGTCATGTGTGAGGCCCCTTTTTAAGTGTTTATCATTTAAAACACTTAATTACCTTTCTAATGAGCTATAACACTTAGGTACTTTTTAATTATTTTCACCCTTAGGAGACTTAAGTGAAAATAATAATTAAATAGCTCATTAATCCATCCAACTTTGTGAGAAATCCCAAACTCAAGCGAATTGCAAAATAAATCATACCAATGTGCTCCAAGAAGTTTGGGATGAAAAATGATGTCATTCGGGTGACTTACTATAAATAGGTGGCTCCTCCAAGAATCTTGGAGAGCTATCCGGAAGGCCGAACAAACTTCCAAAAGTTGCATAGCCATCCTAAGACATCACTGAGCTCAAAGCCAAGGCAAAACATCACAAATAACTGCACCTGTGCTCTTCACAACAAACATAGCTCCCTAACCAACCCAGATAGCCTACAGAAGCTCAAGAGAATAGGCTATTGGTCACAAACTTGGCTAAACGCCAAATGGGGACATTACAAGTCCTCCCCGCTTAAGATTGCTTGTCCTCAAGCAATACATACCATCCAACAGGGATACCTGCATGATTAGCAACAATATACCTGGATCCCAAATCAATCTCAAGTATGCTCCACACCACTTCTGCTGCGCTACTCTGATATATCTGGGTACTGCACAGCTGACACTCTGTATAATCCTGTGAAACATTCTTCCAATCACACATCCCTTTGGATCCCAATCATCTGTATCATCAATAACCCTGGGAGTGAAGGAGTTAGCATCCATCAACAAGTCACCAATACAATTTATCCAATATGAAATTAATGTTGGGAACCAAAATCTGAAATGTTCCTCCAAGTAAGAACACAAATCAGCCTGAACAAAAGCTGAAATTAACTTCGAACAACCATGAATCACTTGGTTTTCAAGAACCCAAGGAGCATTGTTAGCTAAAACACTCATTCTTTTCAGCTGAAACCTTCTATCACCTTCCCACAAAGAGCCAAAGACAAACAAAAGAACAATCTCATGGCTGCAAAAATCTGAAATTAACTCCTGAAAACCAGATTTCAGTAATTTTTGAATGGGACAGCAATCACAAATCTGAAATCTTAGGAAAATAACAAGATATTTGGGCCTTTTACAACCAAAATATAACAAAGTCATGACTAATATTTCTCTCCAAACCATTAGTAAGAGTGCAAATGTAATCATCAAATAGCAAGTAGAGAAGGAAACAACACTACAATGTCTAAAAATCTGATCCTTATCCCTACAAGGATCATGGGAATTGGTGACTTCTTTGAAAATCTCTTGTAACCCATCCATGAAAGCATCAATCACTATGGAACATGGAATAACTGTTGTTCCCAAAACCAGCCCCAAAGAAGAACTAGCTTGAGTTAGAACACCATTCATTCCCAGGAATGGATTGTCCAACAAGTAGATATCACAATTAGGTTCTTCTTCCTTCAAAATTTCATAAGGAACAAGCTTGAAATCTCCTCTATTAGCTGCTGTAACAAAATTTCCAGCAACTACACAACTCCATTTTGACAACTTCTCAATGTCAATGAGGTTGCGGTCACCATGAATCATCATGTTCCATATAAAAACTTCTTTGCCAATAACATATGATGGGCATGCAATACAACTGTTATGTCTCTCATACACTCGATCATCACATTCCAATTGAAGATTGAAATGATTGTAATGTTCCCTCCTTAAGACAGATATTGAGGAGAGAAATCAAATTTATTCCTAGTTGGATCAGGCGACTCCATATCCATGCACATATAATATTGATAAAGATCCAATGCACAATCTGCAAGATTTATATTTCTTACGTAGGCTGATTCCTATATATAAAATGAAACTGCTACATATGCCTAAGGGAAGCTATCCATGTAAGAAAATATGGATCGGCTAAGGATCCAAGGAGGCGATGAACTTGTATAAGACAAATAACCATCGTATAGAGACAAATAAGCAAGAGGACAAAACAGTGTAAGTAGTGGAAGGAGTCGATCATGATTAAGCATTGATAAGTGCTTATGATAAATGATTTTGTCTACAAAAGAATAAGACAAATTAGAGATCGTGGGAATAAGATAAGGGCGATTAAGATGAACGCCGATTATGGATTAAATTAACAACATAGCCAACGGATCCAATGAACAAGGCGTCTGATCGTTGAAGTGGCACATGTTCAAAGGTATTAAAGGGGACGAAAGGTATTAAAGGGGACGAAAGGCATTATGGAAATCATCATCGATCATCAAGGGAGCTCTAAGCATCGAACATCTCATCATAAAATTAATGCAGCAGTAACAATTATCTACCAATCAACAAACAAATTATAGTCATCAAATTGAGCCATCACCAGCATAAAGACTTCTGCAGCGAACTGTATGCTCTATCAACAATTATTGTATCAAGCATTATAATCGCAAACCATACATAAGAGCCGTCAAAGCAAATAAGGTATGATTCTTACCTCAAGTTCTGGATGTTCCATCGAACTAATCATAATACACCATGCTTATAATTGGGATAAGATAGCATGATAATAACTAGAATAATGATAGAATGGAATGCATATGTATATAAAATGGAATAAGAATGCTATCACAAAAATGAATATGTATAGGGAATAGAATGAAATGCAAACACAAAATGATTGACAACAGTTATGTATCATACAATGAAAAGTTAGAATGTTAGAAAAGATTATCACAGAAAACTAAGCTAAAAATGCTATTATAAGTATATAGAATAGTCTGAAATATAGAATGAGAACTACATGATCCTAGTAATATAAAATACTCATAATCATGAATGAATAGCCTAAGAATATTAAGGCATAAGATGTTTGAATGTTATTCCTATAAGGAAGCATATTGGATATTGCCAAGTAATGTGAAAGGCAATCATGAGATAGTGCAAATAAGTAATATGATCTAATTGTACCATCTCGTGATCCATTTGAATGTTATTCCTATAAGGAAGCATATTGGATATTGCCAAGTAATGTGAAAGGCAATCATGAGATAGTGCAAATAAGTAATATGATCTAATTGTACCATCTCGTGATCCATGAGGATCATGAGATGGTAAAGGTAATTCTAATAAGCGTAATTCATAATCATGGAATACCTGGGATGAGAATAGAAGCCTCACCATTAATCCACCTACACACCCTATAAGTATGAGACTGGTGGTTAGGGAAAAGCGGTTAGGATCTAGGACCTAGGTGACCCTCGAGCTGGCGAAGTATTGCCGGATGTATAGCGATGAAGCCCCTCTGAGCCAAGGGTGAAGTATTGCCGGATGTATAGCGTGAAACCCTTGGGCCTATGGTTGCGTAGACCTAGATACTAGTAGTGGCTTAACGGTAGGTGACTCTCAAGAGGGTGAAGTATCACCGGATGCATAGCGTGAAGCCCCTTGAGCCAAGTGGTGAAACCCTTGGGCCTATGGTAGTGGGTCTTGTGTACTAGTGCCTTAACGCACCCTCCCATATTGGGTGAGTGGCATAGGTTTGATTAACGTTCAGGCTCATGAATGTCTCTCCCGAGGTAAACCATAGAACATAAATAATAGATATGAGGAAATGTGAAATGCATATTGAATTATGATTATAAGGTTACTAATCCTAAGAGGAATTATGATTATATGAACTTTGATATTGATAATTACATGTGAATGTCAAATTGAGATATGTTGATATTTTAAAGATGAATTGGTCATTAATTTTCTCTTTTACAAGTTGAAATTCTGTGCAAGGTTGAGAAAATTTTGACTTGCTAGAAGGGGACATTACAAGTGGTATCAGAGCTAACATCTTGCCATCCTGTGAGGGAATTTAATGCAAGCTTACTCAAGGAGGTATCCTTCACGAAACAACAACATGGAAATGAACAATGAATAAGAGCCTTCATGGAGATGACCACTAAAGGAATGATGGAACAAAATGAAAGATCCACTAAAGCCATGATGGAGCAAGGTGAAAAGACAACACAAATGTTTCTTGAAGCACTCCAAAAGGTGGGAAACACTGTGGACCATCTTAAGACTCACTCAACAAATGGAAAGGAAGTGAGATCCAACCACTCCGAAAATAGCAATACTTCATCAATCGCAAAGGTTCCTATACCGTCCTTTCTTCTCGAAGAGGAAACATCAAGAACGGAAGAGTCCACTCCAAACTCAATGAGTACGGATGATATTGCAAGAGCATATGCAAGCTTGGAACTCGAAGTAAGGAGAGTAGTGTCATTCAATGACTATAGCAACTCAAGGAGAAATGAGATACCCAGGAAAGAAAGAAGACCTATGAGCAAAGATCTGAAGCATAAAGCAAACAAGGTCTATCTTCCCAACTTCGATGGTTCGAACAAGATCTCCGCTCATGCCTGGCTAGAAAAGCTCAATGACTACTTCCATTTGAGTCCCATGACCGAGAAGGACGCATTGCAATTCGCCATCCTACACTTGGAAGGGTTGGCATATGAATGGTGGCACCATGGGAAACATACCCTAGGCAACCAAAACATAACCTCTTATGAAGAATTCTCCCGCAAATTCATAAAAAGATTTGATAGAAGACACCCACAAGAGGACTTCAAGGAACTCACACATTTAAAGTAGCGTGGGATAGTAGAAGAATATATCCAAGAATTTGAGAAACTATCTGTAAGGGTTTCCGGAGTCGAGGAAGATCGACTCACGTACTTGTTCATCGAGGGTTTGGATAAATCCCTAAGGAATCTAGTAAGTGCTTTCAAACCCACAAACTTAGAAGATGCCATAGACACGGCAATAAGACTTGAAAAGGATAATAAACCAAAGCCCTACACCAAGCTCTTCCCCAAAAAGGGTAAGTTCCAAAAACCATTTCACTGTAAGGGCGAGGGAAAGGATAGAAACTCATGCTATAAGTGTGGAGAGCAATGGAAACCAGGACATGTTTGTCTAACAAAGGATGACTTGAGAGAAAAAGGCTTATGCTTCAAATGTAAAGAGAAATGGGGACCAGGGCATAAGTGCGGGCAAGTTTGCATCATAGAAGCCTTGTCCGATGAAGAGGTAGAGGAAAACCCAACCAAAAGGAGAAAATGTGAACCCCAAGAAAAGGCTACAATAGCTGCTATATCCAAGGTATCAAAGCACCATCCCTTCAGGCTTAGGTGCCACCTTAAGGGTAGCAAAGTGACAGCACTAGTAGATAGTGGGGCCACCCATAACTTTATAGATGAATCCTTGGCCAAACGAATCAAATTAGACACCCAAGACTTTGAGGATTTCATGGTATCTCTAGTCGATGGATCTATAAAGGGTTGCTCTAAAATGTTACCCCAATTAAAATTGACCATAGGAAGACATCCCATTCAAGATGACTTTTATGTAGTTAATATGGGTGACACGGATGTGATCTTAGATACACCATGGCTACATTCATTAGGTCGTGTTACCTTGGACTTCCCTAAACTAGAACTCAACTTTGAACACCAAGGGAAAAGAGTTATCTTACATGGCTTGTCTGATGGATCACCTAGAGTGATATCTTTGAAAAGGATGGGAAGAACCTTTCGGCATAACCAAGTAGAATGGGCAGCACAATGTATGATCCAAGATAAATCAACCCCGTTGGGGAAAGCCATACATATAGACATCCAACCAATTCTTGAGAAATACAAAAAGGTGTTTGAAGAAATACCCCCCGGCCTACCCCCAAAATGAGGGTTTGAACATATCATTGAACTTGAGAAAGATGCTAAACCCGTCATTACAACTCCCTACAGACATCCTCAAAAATTTAAAGAAGAGATAGAAAAAACAATAAATGAGCTCTTAGAGATGGGACACATCCAGCCTAGCTCCAATCCCTTTGCATCATCGGTGGTCCTAGTAAAGAAGAAAGATGGCACTATGAGAATGTGCATAGACTACCGAGCCCTAAATAAACAAACCATTAAAAACCGCTACTTTCCGGAAACAGCTACGGAAGTTCTTGTTGATCTTCTTTGATGATATATTGATATATAGTAAAACCTGGGAGGAGCATTTAGAGCACATTGATGAAGTTTTGTCCATCCTCGAACAAGAGTCCCTCTATGCAAAGGTCGCCAAATGTGAATTTGGAATGGAAGAGATTTTGTATTTGGGGCACAAGATCAGTGCCGAAGGTGTAAAAGTGGACGAGGAGAAGATTAAGGCCATAAGAGAATGGCCTAGGCCAAAAACCCTAAGCCACTTAAGGGGATTCTTGGGGTTATACAGCT
The DNA here is from genome assembly GCA_027924645.1 of Cunninghamia lanceolata. NCBI lineage: Eukaryota > Viridiplantae > Streptophyta > Pinopsida > Cupressales > Cupressaceae > Cunninghamia > Cunninghamia lanceolata. The sequence goes on along the minus strand of BSBN01000257.1, from coordinate 803,741 downwards.
ACTACCGGAGGTTTGTCAAGAACTTCTCCAAGATTGTGGCACCTCTCACCAACCTGACCAAGAAGGGACTATTCCATTGGGATGATGCATCACAAAGAGCGTTCGAAGAACTAAAGGAGGTTATGAGTACTTGCCCGGTGCTAGCCATACCTGATTTCTCATTGCCCTTCGAGCTAGAGTGTGATGCATCCGGCAAAGGCATTGGCACGATCTTAATGCAAAACAAGCACCCTATAGCCTTCGAGAGCCGCAAACTAACAGCAGTCGAGAGACTCTACTCGACCTACGACAAGGAGATGTTGGCCATTATGCACGCCCTAGCTAAGTTTCGGCAATACCTTGTATGCAGAAAATTCTCAGTCAAAACAAATCATAATAGGAAGATTCACAATGTATTTCATGTCTCCAGACTTAAGAAAGTGCTTGGACAAAAAGTCACCCCATGTGAAGAACTACCCCCTCTCGATGATGAGGGAGAATTAATCCTTGAACCAGAAAGAATACTCAATACAAGGGAAAGAAGACTGAGGCATAGAACTATCTCCGAGTACCTCATAAAATGGAAAGATCTACCAGAGGACGATGCCACATGGGAAGGAGCGGATATCCATAAACATCCAAGTTTGAGCATTGCTTGAGGACAAGCAATCTTAAGAGGGGAGGCTTGTCATGTCTCTCATACACTCGATCATCACATTCCAATTGAAGATTGAAATGACTGTGTTGTTCCCTCCTTAAGACATATATTGAGGAGCGAAATCAAATTTATTCCTAGTTGGATCAAACGACTCCATATCCATGCACATATAATATTGATAAAGATCCAAGGCACAATCTACAAGATTTATATTTCTTATGTAGGCTGATTCCTATATATAAAATGAAACTGCTACATATGCCTAAGGGAAGCTATCCAAGTAAGCAAATATGGATCGGCTAAGGATCCAAGGAGGCGATGAACTTGTATAAGACAAATAACCATCGTATAGAGAAAAATAAGTAAGAGGACAAAACAGTGTAATTAGTGGAAGGAGTGGATTATGATTAAGCATTGATAAGCACTTATTATAAATGATTTTGTCTACAAAAGAATAAGACAAATTAGAGATCGTGGGAATAAGATAAGGGCGATTAAGATGACCGCCGATTATGGATTAAATTAACAACATAGCCAACGGTCCCAATGAAGAGGTGCGTCTGATTGTTGAAGTGGCACATGTTGAAAGGTATTAAAGGGGATGAAAGGCATTATGGAAATCATCATCGATCATCAAGGCAGCTCTAAGCATCAAACATCTTATCATAAAATCAATGCAGCAGCAACAATTATCTATCAATCAACAAACGAATTACAGTCATCAAATTGAGCCATAACCAGCATAAAGACTTCTGCAGCGAACTGTATGTTCTATCAGCAATTATTGTATCAAGCATTATAATCGCAAACCATACATAAGGGCCGTCAAAGAAAATAAGGTATGATTCTTACCTCAAGTTCCGGATGTTCCATCGAACTAATCATAATACACCATGCTTATAATTGGGATAAGATAGCATGATAATAACTAGAATAATGATAGAATGGAATGCATATGTATATAAAATGGAATAAGAATGCTATCACAAAAATGAATATGTATATGGAATAGAATGAAATGCAAACATAGAATGATTGACAACAGTTATGTATCATAGAATGAAAAGTTAGAATGTTAGAAAAGATTATCATAGAAAAATAAGCTAAAAATGCTATTATAAGTATATAGAATAGTCTGAAATATAGAATGAGAAATGCATGATCCTAGTAATATAAAATACTCATAATCATGAATGAATAGCCTAAGAATATTAAGGCATAAGATGCTTGAATGTTATTCCTATAAGGAAGCATATTGAATATTGCCAAGTAATGTGAAAGGCAATCATGAGATAGTGTAAATAAGTAATATGATCTAATTGTACCATCTCGTGATCCATGAGGATCACGAGATAGTAAAGGTAATTCTAATAAGCATAATTCATAATCATGGAATACCTGGGATGAGAATAGAAGCCTCATCATTAATCCACGTACACACCCTATAAGTATGAAACTGGTGGGTAGGGAAAAGCGGTTAGGATCTAGCACCTAGGTGATCCTCGAGCTGGCGAAGTATCGCCGGATGTATAGCGATGAAGCCTCTCTGAAGGGTGAAGTATCACCGGATGTATGGCGTGAAACCCTTGGGCCTATGGTTGCATAGACCTAGATACTAGTAGTGGCTTAACGGTAGGTGACTCTCAAGAGGGTGAAGTATCGCCGGATGTATAGCGTGAAGCCCTTTGAGCCAAGTGGTGAAACCCTTGGGCCTATGGCAGTGGGTCTTGTGTACTAGCATCTTAACGCACCCTCCCATATTGGGTGAGTGGCATAGGTTTGATTAACGTTTAGGCTCATAAATGTCTCTCTTGAGGTAAACCATGGAACATATATAATAGATATGAGGAAATGTGAAATGCATATTGAATTATGATTATAAGGTTACTCATCCTAAGAGGAAATATGGAAAGTATATGAACTTTGATATTGATAATTACATGTGAATGTCAAATTGAGATATGTTGATATTTTAAAGATGAATTGGTCATTAATGTTCTCTTTTACACGTTGAAATTGTGTGCAAGGTTGAGAAAATTTTGACTTGCCAGAAGGGGGCATTACAACTTATCAACTTTACTGAATCCTCATTTGTACACTTCCAATCTGGTGGTCTCCCAGGAGTATTACCAATCATAAAGTTTGGTGCATCCACACAATAAGAACTCAAATCAGCACCAAGATGAAAAGCACACTCTAACTCAATTTTTTGACCAGCTCCTAGATCCCATATCTTGTTGTTATCATCAAGTGTGTTGCCTTAATCAGGAGTTGTTCCATCCTCCAATATAAAAAGAGGATTATCATAATTCGCTTCTGCATTAAAGACAAAGAGAGGATTATCAAAAACATGTATATCATCACTTTCCTCTTGCTCAGAACCATCTAAATCTGCACCTGCAACTTCTGACCCTTTTTGCATGATTTCTAAATCATACTCCTCTTGAAGAGTATCAATCTCCTCAATCACTAACTGCATTTCTTCCGCCATTGCACCCTTTTCAAGCTCCCACAAGTTTGTAACAGCAACAAGCTGTTCTTTAACTTTTTGAGTTGCCAATTGGAAACTATGCAATTTGTCCTTTGTGGCATTAAGCTCAAGGATGAACTCATCCACTTTTCTCTCCTCTTCTCTTGCAATATCAAGGGCATGATCTCTGTCACTAATCACATGTAGATGCTCAGATTTCATGGCCTCCATTGCTTCTTTGATTATCTGCAAATTTACAAGGGTGATTCCATTCTCAATTCCCTTTTGTCTCTCCTCAATTTGGGCTTTCCCAATGAGGCCTTCAACCAACTCATGTGAGCTGTCCAATCTTACGAGGACTTGAATCAACTTCTCATCTGAGACTAAGAGTTGATTCTTCAACTCACACAACTCTCTAGGACTTTGTTCACTCAAGTGTTTTGACTCTTTGATTAACAAAGATTCTGAACTTTCCTCTTCTTCAGGAGCATTAAGTCCCAGGAAATTTGTCTCCTCTTCACTGTCACTTTGATCAAAGGTTATGGCAGCTCCATACTCATGCATAGAGTCATCATTAAGGGCTGATTTAACATCTTCAACAAGCTCGACATCATCATGCTCTCCACCCGAATCTTCAGGGAAATCAAACTGCTGCCTTTCATACATGGGAAATTCCTACTCCACATCTGAATTATTTTCATGGGAATGATGTATATGCACATCACAAGTTGCTGTTCTTGGAATTCCAGCAAGCTAAAACTCTTCATTGGCAGTTGAATAATGTTCAAATAAGTTATCTTGGAGCTCCTCTATGCATGCCTCTTGATTTGAGACATTGTCTTCATCATAAATAGGCTCAAAACTAGCCTTTTCAGCTATAAGGTCTTCATCTTCTCCCTGCTTTGCTGCCATGTAAACTTCCAACTTTTCTTCACATTGGTAAGCAACCATTTCAGCTAGCACATTGGCAGCTGATAAAGAATCTTGTTCTTCCCTTCTCAAGTTGTTCAATAATACTTCTATAAGAGGATGTGGAATATCATCTCTATCATTAACCACCAATGACATGATATTTTGCATGGCTAGCATAATACTCATATCATGATCTTTCCTAATTTCAACAGTGAAATTGCCAAACATTTGAAGTATTAGGTCTTCACAACCATAGTCCAGCATCATCACACAAGCTTGAATCTTGGCCACAGTTTGTAAGATTTTTACCCTCTTATCAAAAGAAGGGCTCTTGATGTCACCTAAACCTTGAAAGCTTTCCACGAGCAATTGTAATATCTCCTTCATTTTTCCATCATCATAAGGAGATTCAGGAGCTAATATTCTCATGACTTCACTGATGCATGTGATAACTTCCAATCTTACATCCTTGTCTAGATGCCTCAACAACTCAAGCTTACACAACAAAGTCTTTGAAGGAATCAAAGCCATCCACATTACCTCAGAAGGTGAATGAGGGACTTTAGATAAACATTTCTCAGCTTTTTCCAAAGTGTTGAGAAGACTCTCATCTAACCGTTGCAAAGATTTCAGCTTCAATCCTACATCAAAAAGTCTTCCACACATATCATCCTCCATGAGAGATGCCATGATCTCACATTCACTGATCAAAACCTTTCAACTGCCAAACACTGAACACTCATGCAAGTGTTGATCACCCACATGCAAAGCTGGAAATTTGTCCCACACTTGAAGATCTGCAAAGATTGAGTAGCAACCCAAACAGGCTAGCAAGATCACTAAATCTGATACTACTGTAATAAGCTACCCCAATTTTTTTTCAGATTTATACAAATTACAACAGCAGTGTTAGAACAATGCGTGCAACCAAATAGAACCTTCACACTTTTGATCACCAAGTTCCCAAGATGGGCGAGGTGAGAGCATACAGTGCTTTGGCTTAACAATCAAAGCTTTGCAAATGAAACTAAATACAATTATTTGCTAATAGCAAGCATCCGCTTTTCTGCAGCTATCCACTTATTTAGTGGGGATACTCCACTTATTCAGTGGGTGAATAAAGAAAGATTAACAATGATCATTTCTCCACACTGGTGGTAAACCATCCAGGGGTTACAATATGTGTTTGCAACAAGATTGAAAGATTACAATGAAATGAAATAGCATACAAACTTAATCTATTAACCCTGGTTTACACCAATGAAACAACTGAAATCGGTTATGGTCTAAGAACTCCAAAAACATATGAGATAAGCATGCAACTATGAAAATAGAATCGCCATAACATACTACTCATGAACAATATAGCAGAGAGTTCAGCCAGATGTTATTTTAGCATTGCTGTAGCTGATCACCAGTCTGTAACATCCCATGACAGCCATGTAAAATGTCTTCAAATCAGTCCAAAAATGACCAAAATACCATCAATGATACCTAAGTTCACCGTTAGTGATCGGGACAGCAGGTTTCTCAGCATATTTTGGTAGGAGTTGTTCCGATTGACAGGAATGAAGTTGGAAACAAGAACGAGCTATCACCCTCAGACAAATAGACAAACAGAGATTGTGAACAAATGGGTTGATGGATATCTTCGCAACTATGTTTCAGGGCAACAACGTGCTTCGATCAAATGGTTGCACTTGGGAGTATTGCTACAATACCACCTATCACATGTGAATTGGCATGTCACCTTTCAGGGCTTTGTATAGGTATGATGCTCCATCATTTTTGGACTTGACCTTGGAAAATTGTAGAGCTCCCAAAGCCAAAGAGTTGATGCAGGATAGTCAGGGTATCCTTAAGGCACTTAAGGATAATATGCAGTAGGCTCAAAATCAGTAGAAGATGTATGCAGATAGACACAGGATTGAGAGGATTTTTGAAGTGGGTGATTTGGTCTTATTGCACCTTCAGCCATATAGACAGTCGACTTTGAAGAAGAGTGGTGCAAAGAAATTAAAGCCGAGATTCTATGGTCCATACAGGATTTTGAGAAGAGTTGGTGAGGTAGCATATGAGCTTGAGTTGATGGCGGTAAACATGATTCACAATGTTTTTCATGCATCATGCCTCAAGAAGGCATTGGGACAGAAAGTTGTTTCTTCGCCTGATCTTCCACCTCTTGATGAAGAAGGCACTTTGGTTTTGGTTCCTGACAATACTTTGGAGACAAGGGAGCGACATTTGAGGAGTAGGGTGATCTATGAGTATTTGGTGAAATGGAAAGATTTGCCATTGGAGGATGCAATATGGGAAGGAGAACAGATTCTACAACATCCGAATTCGCTATTGCTTGAGGACGAGCAATCCTGGGAAGGGAGGACTGTAATGTCCCCATTTGCGACATGATCACCCAACAGGAGTCTGAGTTAGCCTATCCTCATTCCTGTAGGCTAATTCATCAAACAAGGGAATAATTTTTGGTTGAACTAAGGCTTGGAGAAGATAACGTGGTTCAGAGGCTTGGAGAATGGAAAGTTGTTTCATAAGGCTCAGCCAATGTCCGACACAGTGGAAAATGAATTAATGTAATTTTGCATTAATTATCAAGGGATAAAAATAATAAAATAATGGCTTGTGGAATTGGGCGAATCATTTGGAGATTTTGAAAATAAAAATAATATTATTTTGTCTTGGCATCAAGTGCCGACTTTGGAGAAAAGAAATTAAATAATAATATTTTATTATTATTTAATCTGAGCGCCCAAATGGAAAAGGAGAAAAATAAATTAAATAATATTATTTAATTGAAGCGGCCAAATTGGAAGGATAAATAATAATATTTTATTATTTCCTAGTGGAGCGCTCATCTTGGAGAAGGTGAAAAACAAAATAATAAAATAATATTTTATTTTGGTAGGCTATCTTGGTGATTGGAAAAATAAATAAAATATTGTTTTGGCCGACATCGGAGGGAGAAGGTAATTCAAATCTTTAATTTGAATTTGTCGGCTACAATGAAAAGAAAAGAAGACTCAACTATAAAAGAAGGTTGAAGGAGCTCATTTCGGATCACAAATACTTTGGCAACTTTCGCATTTTTGCTTGGCAATTGTATTGCAGGACTTTTCAAGGACGAAAACCCTTGTGGAGGTGGTGTGTTGGATGAAAACCCAATCACATCTTGGAGGTGGATTCATATGGAGTTCACATTTGCACTTCATTGGAGATTTGGTTGTCATTCATTGGAGATTTGAAGAGTCTTTGAGCATTCACCATATGTTGAAGATCTTTGAAGACTTGATTGAAGTTTGGTTCATCATCATTGAAGAACCTAGGTTGAGCACCGAATTGAGGAGATTAACCATTGCACTCTTGAGTGCACCATTTGAGCACTAAATCCTATCAAATTCATGGCATAAGGAGGGTATTTGCATCTGTTTTGTATCAGATTGGAATCGGTGCCTTGCATCAGTCCATACCCTAGCTGCCGCCTACTCTTTGAAGGTATTTTGCATCACAACTTGGAGCGCTAGGTCTTGGAGGAGTTCGGCCAAGAGTGGTTTGCATTTTGGAGTCCTTGACACCTCATTCACTACCTAAGGAGAGGATGAATTGTGGCAGATCTGTTGGAGGCAGCGATTAGCATCATTGCATTCTTAGAGGATCATAATATCAGCGATCAGCCTAGGAGGGTTTCTTCTTGGGCATTGCATCCATCATCATACATCTTGAAGATTCACATTGAAGGCAGATACATTTGGAGAGATTTGTTCATTGAAATTGGTATGTTAACAGTTGTAATTCCTCTCTGATTTGTAACAGCAGTCTATACTTGTGTTTTGGCTGCCATATATCCATGAGTTGATGTAATAATACAATAGACAAGACTGATTCATAACAGTGAGGTCTGATTGAATTTATCAACCTCTTGCTATCAATTTGTATGTCAATTATGATGCAATTCATATGGGAGAAGGCTGCAGATATATGATTTTGTTTTGCTATAAATTTTTGTACTTGTTAGTCTATGTTTCATGCTTGTGGAAGTCAAATTGAAAGGTGCAGAAATAAAATCAGAATTCAGTTCTAGGGTTTCATGTTTGAAATTGCAAATTTAAAAATTTTGGTTCAAACCCTAGTTCGGCACATTACAGTGGTATCAGAGCTTTAATCCTGCCAGCTTGGAGGGTGTTTGGGTAGTGACATATGCATATGTTAAAACATGTCCTCCCATGGATTGAATCATGTCAGCAATATTAGGATTCAAAGGCTTCAAGTAATAAATGAAAGCAGTATTAGGAGAGGGCTTCACCAACAATGGAATCCTATCCCATGTTTTCTGAAATTTGTAGTTGAAGTCCACCATGAACTCACGGGGAGCTCTTTTGATTGTGGCTAAGTGTTCCATCAAAGACAAGTGGTCACTTTTATCTTCAAAGTGCTGGAAAAGTCTTGTTCCCAAGTCATCCCAATTATGAATGGAGTTAGCTGGCAGACCTCTATACCATTGGAGAGCCTTTCTTTTAAAGGAAGAAGCCAAAACTCTCACATCAACATTATCTTGGGTGACATTATGGACAAAACACACACTAGCAATATCTTGGATATGTTCAGCAGGTGTGGTAGAATTTTCACCATTAAAAAATGGGATTGCTTTTAGAGCAGAGGTGGGGATATCATCATATTGTGCTCGGTCAAGAGGGCTTCCTCCATTGAAGGTAACAAAAGGAAGGTTCCTTGCCATATTGGGGATATTTAGATTGATTCTGGGTATATGCAAGCTCCTTCTTGAATACTGAAGTCTAACTGGAGGTGTGAACTGGGCTTTTGAAGGAGATGAAACAACACTCCTATTCTTTCTCACAGGAGACCTGTTGTGACCAAATCACACATCGCCCCATTGCAAATGGGGACCCCCTTTTTTTTTGAGCTCTGATGCTTCACATTAGTTTTGGATGATGCTTTAGATTCGTTTCCTCTGTCAATCCAACAAGAGGTCTTTCTCCTAGAAGGCTCTATAACTGAAGGTCTCATCTGAAAATGAAGAGTCTTGATCAAATCCCATCCAAATGATGAATCTTGAGGTCAATCCTGATGTATGTTTGAGATCCTGAAAATGACTAAGTCTGGTAGCTTGAAATCCTGAAAATTCTGAAAAATTGACTAAGTCTGAAATCTGGTGAATCCTCTAAATTCTAGATTTTGCATGTTAAATCCGGTGGATTCGAGACCTATCTCATTCCGCTCGCCCCATCTAAAATTCATCATTTTCCATCTTCGTTACTTTGCAAAGTCTCAAAGCAGGTAACTATCCATACTTTCCGTCATCCATCTTATCTCCACTTTTCCCAAATCATATTACCATATCCTTTATCCCTTTCACTCGTTTCCTTATCATGCTCAACGAATGTGAGTGTCATCTAGACAAGAGGCTTGCAATTCCTTCTGCTCATTCCGTATATTTCTAAAAAATAAATACTTGGATGCTTTTACCCATCAAGCAAAGAAATTTTTGAAAATCCTATAAATCTGTCTTAAAGCACGAATGCCAAAATCCTAAGCAAGGTATGTTCAAAAGCTATTCCATTCAAAAATGAAAAAATGCTTAAAGATCAAGCTCTGGGTACTTGAAGCTGAATCCAAAAAGGCTTCCACATCCAATCCATCCATTCATTCCATTCTATTTTCCATTCCAAATTACTTCATCTCGCAAAGTACAATCAAAAGAAGAAAATTCCAAGTTCTTGTGGGACATGAAGTTACCATTTCATTTATCGCCATTCTCGTTCCCCATTATATATTCCTTTCCCCGTGCAAGCTTCGAAGTTTAGGTTTGATATGAACAGGCGTTGATCATGATTCCATTCCATTTCGTTTAGTTGATCACCATCCGTTTTCATTTCCCTCTGTTCAGCATATCTCATCATTCCTTTGACTAAATGCACTTTTCATCTATCTATTGCAGCATAATCCACATCATAATCCATTGCTCTCGTTTCCATTTCCCTTCATCTTATCATTTCATCGTTTCCTGCCAACATCAGTAAGTGTGTATCATAACTTGACATGGTTGTGTTTGGACCCCTGTGTTATCTGCAGAATCAGACTCTAGTGTTCCTCCTGTTCGTTACCTCGGTGAAAACCTGGTAAACAGGCACCTTGTGTAATATGTATTCTTTTAAAAAAATAAATAAAAATTCGTCCACTGGTGAAAACCCGGTAAACGGGCGCTATGGATAAGTATCATGGTGAAAACCTGGTAAAAGGCATCATGGTAGAGACACAATGTCTCATTGCATTCCCCTCCATTTCATGTCATTCCATTTTCCGATCATTTCCATATCAACTTCATTTCGTCGTCGCCCCATTCACTATCATTTTTCATCCATATGTATATATCCATCCATTTGCTTTCATGAATTTACCTAGCTTGAGATAGGTTAACTTAGATGATCCTGGTTTCTAAGGGATGGGAATGAACTCAAGTGCTTGCACTTCAAACTTCAGATATGGATAGTCGTGCTGGCAACTGGCTTTGATTCTTTGATCGAGTAGTCACGTTTGTTTGATCTAGTGTGTGGGTGTACATGGAAATGTTGAAACTTGACATTTGTTTATCTTTGGAACATTTAAGAAGCTGTTTTATTAAAACCTATCTTTAATCACACATTAGAAGGTGGCGTGTCTTGATTCTTTTCCTTTTCGATTTCGTTGTCTAATTAGTTGATAGGTAGAAGAGGAGTGTCTGAGGGTTTGTCAGTCTAGATTGAGTCTTTGTTTTGAAATGTTCACGAACATTTGTTCGAGTTGACGCTAGATGTTGTGACCAAATCACACATCGCCCCATTGCAAATGGGGACCCCCTTTTTTTGAGCTCTGATGCTTCGCATTAGTTTTGGATGATGCTTTAGATTCGTTTCCTCTGTCAATCCAACAAGAGGTCTTTCTCCTAGAAGGCTCTATAACTGAAGGTCTCATCTAAAAATGAAGAGTCTTGATCAAATCCCATCCAAATGATGAATCTTGAGGTCAATCCTGATGTATGTTTGAGATCCTGAAAATGACTACGTCTGGTAGCCTGAAATCCTGAAAATCCTGAAAAATTGACTAAGTCTGAAATCTGGTGAATCCTGCAAATTCTAGATTTTGCATGTTAAATCCGGTGGATTCGAGACCTATCTCAAACATCCTGAAAGGTATATTGAATAATATTTGAAGTATAAACTTATACTTAAATATATTTTTCAATATACCCTTACCCTCAAGGACCTTGAAAAACGGCTAAGTATTCTAGATGATCTCAAAAGTGTGATCCAATGCGCAAATTTCCAGAGGATTTCGAAACCTTCATCCGATGCGCCAAAAGGAGAGAAGAAGATGAGGATCCTTGACCCTTGATCCAATGCGCCAAAGGTAGCATAGATGATGATTCCGACTTCCCCATCTAATCTGCCAACTTGAAGATGATTTCGAAAGTGCTATCTAATGCGCCAATTCTAGATGATTTCGAATACCTCAACCAACGCGCCACATGTGAAAGGAAATCTAGAGGATTCTAAATGTGTCAACCGCCGCGCCCTCTAAAGAGAATGAGGAATTTTGATTAGAATTGCTACATTAAGAGTTTCAAACTAGAGGAAACCAAAACATCCAACTATTGCGTCACCTTCTAGAAGATCTTCAATACCTCATCTAGTGCGCCAAGGCAGATTTCAAGGGGAAATCAAATGTGTCAACTGCTGCGCCAAGGTGGAAGGGCAGGTTTTGAGCGTTAGAATGCAAATTTTCTAATGTTTCATGAGGATCTTCAACACTCAATCCAATGCGCTCAAGCAAGAAGGAGGATTTGCCTTCAAGTTGAAAAGAAGGAGATTTTAAAACCTTGAACTAGTGCTGATCCTTAGAGGATTCAAACTCCTGATCTGCTGCGCTAGAATGAAGAGTGAAAGAGTTTTATTCCAGTTTTTGATAAGAGTTTTAAGAAGAAATCAAGACCTCAATCTAACGCGCCATTTTGAGATGCTGACCCAAAGAAGATCTCTAACATCTCATCCATTGCGTTAACATCTAGAGGATCTCTAACACCAGATCTGTTGCGCCAAAAGACTGATTTGTAGAAGATTCCAAACTTTAATCCACTGCGACCACCTTTTAGAGGAAATCAAATACTTGATCCAATGCGCCCAAGGATAGAAGAAGATGATTTCGAAATTTTGATCTAATGCGCCTAAATGAAGGGGAATTTGAACCTTTGATCTAATGCGCCATCTAGGGGAAAGTAAAGGTAAATTCAAGACGACATCCTAGAAGATTTCAAACCCTTGAACCATTGCGCCACCTTGTGGAGGGGAGTAAAGTTGAGTTTTGAAAGCAAGTTTCAAGAGGAAATCACACCCTTGATCTAATGCACCACTACTAAGAAAGGCCTAATTCAAGTTTTAAGTGAATTTTCAAGTGATGCGCTAGCCCTTAGACTTCAAACGCTTGATCTATTGCAAAAGGAAATAAGAGGATTTCAAGAGTGTTAACCGGCGCGCCAATGAGGAAAGGTAAGATTTAAGTGTGGAGTGTGAATTTTGCATAATCAAGAGGATTTTGAAAGAGTGATCCAACGCGCCACTAGTGATAAGGTGGTCTAGTTCAAGATTTTAGAGGCTTATCAAGTCGGAATTTCCAGAGGATTCTTCACCCTTGAACCGTTGCACCAATGCTATGAGGATTCAAAAGGTATGAACTAGTGCGCCAATCTAGAAGATTCAAAGACCCTCATCTAATCCGAAAATTTCAGAGGATCTCTAACCCCTCAACCAATGTGCCATTATGGAGATAAATCTAGAGAATTCAAATTGTCGATCTAAGGCGCTTGGAGGGAAGGTCCGTTATAAAGTCTAAGCCAATTGCCAGAGGATTCTAACATGATGATCCAATGCGCCAAAACCCAATAAGGAAGATCTTTTGCACTTAATAGAAGGTTGATAAGGGAGAGAGGTTTCAAGGCAAGTATTCTAGAGGATTCCGAATACTTGAAGTGATGTGCCAATTTCATGAGAGGTTATTTTAGTTCAATTTTCAAATGCTTTTCCAGAGGATTTAAAGTTTTGAAGTGATGCGCCAAGATGGGTGATAGGCAGTTTCTAAGTGTCAAAGTGCAAATTTCATATTGTTTCTAGAAGAATTCGAATTCCTCATCCAATGCGCCCTTGTGGAGGGATAAAGTAGAGGATTCCAAACACCCCAACTAATGCAACCACTTCAAGGAGGATCCAAAATCAAGGTCTGATGTGCTTGGAGGAGGGGTTTATTACAAATTTAGGTAAACATCAAGAGGATTTCAAATACTCCATCCAATGTGCCAAGGTGGAAGGGTAAATTCTAAGTGTTGATGTGTAAATTTTCTAATGTTTCTAGAGGATCCTCAACACCCTATCTAGCGCGCCAGCTCTAGAGATTTCCAAACACTTAACCAAAGCGCAAATGCTAGAGGATTCTAACATAGGCAACTGGTGCGCTAGCCTTTGAGGATGTGAAAATTTGATCTAAGGTATATGCATTTCATTTTTAGGAAGATCTTGAACACCTCATCCAATGCGCCTAGAACAAGGAGTAAGAAATAGTGGTTTAAAGTGAAATTTTAAGTAAAGATCTAATGTGGCATCTAATGCGCTTGGCTTGCAAATGCATGAAGTGATTCTTATATGTTATAAATCAAGTTTTATCATGTTTATCAAGAAGATTGATGTTGCTTCTTTGTTTGTTTGCAGGAGCTAGGAAATTATCCTAGGAGCTAAAGAGTTATCTCCAAGCGAGGGATGAAGCTAAGGAAGGAGCTAAAGGCTGGAATCACTTTCATGTAGGAATGTCATGTCCCCATTTCCGGCTTGAGCACCAAGTGATGAATGGATTAGCCTATTCCTCATTCCCGGAGGCTAATTCCGAATGATAAGGGAATGAAATGGGTTTTGACTAACTCTGTGTGTCATTTTGCAGGTACAATCAAGGAGTTTCAAGTCATAATCCACTAAGTCAAGTTTAGGGCGCTCATTCCTACAGTTACACTTCAAAAATGCGCCTTGGATTTTGAAAGCAATAATCAAGGGGATGGAGTCATCTTTGGATATGTTGAACATCAATTGGGCGAATTGACTCATCAAACTTGAGTTTGGGATCATTGAAGAAGTCCAAGTGAGTTAGGCGCACTTCCTAGCTCTGATAACCCTCAAAGTGCGCCTAGTCCTCATAAGGTGCAAATCCAGGATAAAAACATGGGTGTTTGAGCTGGGATGGTTGATTGGATCAACAGGAGTGGATGAAGTGAGTAGTCCATGCAAAGAGGAGTCTTAATGCATCTAGGCGCCAATTTCTCCACCAAATTCCCAATAGTTCGCCTAGACTCTATTGCACTTCAAACAAGTGATGAACTCCTTCAAGATTGATCAAGTGAAGCCTCACCTTCAATAAGATCAAGTGGAAAGATGAAGTGATCAAGTAATGACATCTTGTTATCTAGGCGCACTTTTCCTCTAGCAACCTGTCAATGAGCGCCTAGCTATTTAGGTTACTTCTGGCACTCAATAATGGTTTTGAGATGGGGCGCTCAACATAGCTAAACTCCTTCAATAGGGCGCCTAGCTTAATGATGAAGTTTGGACAAGTATATGAGGTTTCCATGCCTAGGCGCAAACTCCATGATGCCTAGACCAAATGTGCGCCCAAGCAAGAACAGGAGATTCAATAGGTTGAATGAGTAGCACATTGATTGGTGAAGATACTTTCAACTTCAAGAAGCTTCATATCGTGCCAATCTGGGATGAAATTGGCCTAGAAGGCTCTAGGCGCACATTCTGACTGAAGACCTCAGCTCTGGCGCTTAGTTACAGAGTGAGTTAAAAGATGAAGTTTGAACATGTGAAGTAAGGCGCTCACTCCAGGATGAGGTATTTTACCTTCCAAGACAACAAGACTTGAAGACTTGATAGAGAAAACAACCATGCATGCAAGGCGCACTTCCTGCTTCACCTCCAGAATGCGCCTAGCTAAGAAAGAGGTTTCAATCCATTCATAGTGAAAGGCGCTTGAGAGAAGATAATAATTTTGATCCAGTTGTGACTTGTAGCAAAGCAAAATCATTCTCTTCCTAAGGCGCTATAGAAGACTCAAACAAGATGTAATACTTCAGATGAGGGCGCTAGATTTCAAGTGTTTGAAAGTGTGAATTATGCAGATGTGCGCCTAAGATAGTTGCTAGTCCCCAAGACCTGTTTTGAAACAAGGCGCTCCATCAGGAGATAGCGCCTAGGGTCCAAAAGATATTTGCTAAAGTTCTAAGTTTGCATGGAGTCATCAAATTCTTCAAGGCGCATATTCAGGCCTCTGCTACCTCAGTTGGGCGCCTAGTTCCACATGGGCGCCATTCCATGACCACATTGCTTTAATTGGGCGCCTAGTCAAAGATAATGTAGTTGGAGCTACCTAAGCTCTCATTGGTTGACAGGATGACTTTGGGATCCGTGACGAGGTCTTTGGACAAGCTTGCCAACTCAGAATGAGTCATCAGATGGAATATTCCCTTGGATATGCTTCTTGGGAAACGTGCCTTGGTTCCTCTTTGTGCATTGAAAAACGTGCCTTCATTGCTTTTGGAAGGCCTATAAAAGGAGGAGCTCTCTCATTCTTTTGGCATCTATGCATTTTGACAAACTTCTCTCTGCAAAGCTGTTGAGCTTGTAATCTTGAGGCCTGCGAGTTTCAAGTGTTGGGGTGATGCTCCCTCAACTGACAAGGTGATGCTCCCTTGTTGTACTGTGAGGTGTTGACATTCAGTTGACATCGTTGAGTCCAATCGAGTCGATCAAGTATAGGCGCCCATTGTAATCATCAAGGCTCCAAGGCCTGCTTTTGTAATTCCATTTGAATAAAGTGTAACTACATGCCATTGAAAGCATTACTCATGTAATAAGACATTGTGAGTTGATTGAATCAAGTAACAAAACAAGTACCCAGCTTAAGGTTGATTTATTCAAATAGTTATCTTTGATGTATATCTTTGTGTTGTTGAAATAGTTGATAAGTTGTTAGCAAGTAAAATTGTCTAAGTAAGGAAAAATTTTGGTAGAATTAGTTGGGTATCTTACAGTGGTATCAGAGCTTGGATCCTGCCAGCCTTTGGGAGTTTTCATGCAAGAAGGTGATCAACAAAGTGATAGAACAAGGAGATACATTGTGCGTGAACAAAGAAGGCAGTTCCAGTGGACTCATCCTTACCCACAACAGGATACTCTTTCAGAAGCAATTGTAGCTAGACAGGCTAACATGGCGGAGGAAAGAAGAAGTAGAAGTCCACCTGCAGATGGTGAACGTGCAGCTAGGGAGATGTTTAGGAACATCGCCGCTGAACAACAACAAACCGCTCAAATATTGCAACATGTCCTACAATCCCTTCAAAATATGAATCAAGGAGAAGTAGCTGGACAAGGTCGTCGAGATGCAGCTAGACATGAGAGACAAGAACGACATGTTGATGATGATGCTGGTAGTGCAGTTAGCAGAAGAGTTCGCACACGAACTCCTACAGTTGATAGGCCTTTAAGAC
The DNA here is from genome assembly GCA_027924645.1 of Cunninghamia lanceolata. Lineage (NCBI taxonomy): Eukaryota > Viridiplantae > Streptophyta > Pinopsida > Cupressales > Cupressaceae > Cunninghamia > Cunninghamia lanceolata. The sequence goes on along the minus strand of BSBN01000257.1, from coordinate 787,130 downwards.
CAACCTTCCTTCCACCACCACCTGAACAGGACAATGAAGCTGATGAAGAGTTTGATGAAGGAGATCAGAATAATTTCGAAGATGAGATAGCTCTCTTTGCAGATCTCTATGCTAGACTTCCGGAACGTGTTCGAGATATGATGACTTTCAATGAATATTGCCGACAGAAAAGGGAAGATAGAGACAGGCGAGGTAGAACTAGAGGCTTTCGTCCTAGAAGGGATGATGATACAAAGGAGTATAAAGAAGCCTTGAATCGAGTTCCCATTCCTACCTTTGATGGAAGTGGTAAGCTCAGTGCTAGAGCTTGGGTAAACAAGCTGGATACATACCTTTCACTTAAGCCATTGACGGAGAAGAAGGCAATTCAATTTGCTACAATGCATCTTGAAGGTTTGGCTTATGAATGGTGGCATCATGGCCTAGTTTCTCAACATCATGATAGGATAAATTCCTATGATGAGTTTGTAACCAAGTTGATTCAGAGGTTTGACCGAAAAGACACCGAAGTGTACTATCGCGAACTAGCTCAACTCAAGCAAGAAGGAAGGGTTGTGCAGTATGTTAATGATTTTCAGAAGATTGCAGTGATGGTACCTGATATGACTGACCGAAGAATCACTATGCTGTTCATTGAGGGATTGAACAATCAAATCAAGCCATTGGTAAAGGTACAAAGGCCAGCCAACCTGGAAGAAGCAATTGATTTTGCTCTAGATCTTGATACTGCTCCTGTATATCAGCCTAAGAAGAAGTTCTATAAAGGAGTTAGCTCTACCCAAAGGAGACCCTCTTTTCCTCAAAAGATGACTCAAGGTCCATCTGCAGCTGAAAGAGACGAGCTAAGAAGGAAGAAACTCTGCTTTTCTTGCAAACAACCTTGGGAACCAGGACACAGATGCCTTGGTAAGGGTAAAGCACACTTGATTGAAGTTGTATCTGATGATGGAAGCGAAGAAGAGTCATTGAGTGAAGAAGAATCCACTCAGGATGAAGAGGAGGTACAACCGACTCTTAATGTTGCTTCAGAAGAAACCTCTGACAAAATAACATTGGCAACTATCTCAGGAGTACCTAAGTATCATGCCTTCCGCATTAGAGGAGTTGTAAAGGGTCAAAGAGTCACCTGTCTAATTGACAGTGGTGCTACTCACAACTTCATAGATGAAGGTTTGGTAGCAAGGCGGGGTCTAACAGTTGAAGACTTCGAAGGATTTCAAATAGCTGTTGCTGATGGATTCCTAATGAGTTGTACCAGAAAAGTATCCCAACTGCAAATTCAAATGGGAGATTATTCTTTACAGGATGATTTCTATGTGATTGGACTTGGGCATATTGATGTAGTACTTGGAGTACAATGGTTGCATTCGCTTGGAAGAATTGTCCAGGACTTTCAAAAGATGGAGTTAGAATTCATGCATGAAGGAAAGAAGATCAAACTGAAGTCAGTGTCTGATGGAAACCCCAAAGTTGTCTCAGCAAAACGAATGGAAGCATTATTCAGGCATAATGACATCGAATGGGCAGCACAGGTTTGCATCAAGGACAACCAAATCCTCTCTGCTGAAGAAATTTATCCTGCAGATATTCAGGCAATGTTGGATAAGCATGGTAAGGTGTTTAGGGACATACCTCCAGGAATACCTCCTGATAGAGGTTTTGAACATGTAATTGAATTGGAGGATGGGGCTAAACCTGTTAACATTGCACCCTATCGGCATCCTCGGCATTTTAAGATTGAAATTGAGAAGACGATCAAGGAATTGATCGATATGGGGCACATAAGGCCATCATCAAGTCCATTTGCATCATCTGTGGTGCTAGTGAAGAAGAAGGATGGAACAATGCGGATGTGTGTTGACTATCGCGCATTGAACAAGAAGACCATCAAGAATAGGTATCCAATACCTAGGATTGATGAACTCCTCGATGAGCTGCATGGAGCAGTCTATTTCTCAAAGATAGATCTTCGATCAGGTTACCATCAAATTCGTGTCAGAGAAGAGGACATTCCAAAGACAGCATTCAGATGCCATTATGGGCATTATGAATTTATGGTGATGCCGTTTGGGCTAACAAATGCACCGGCCACTTTCCAGTCCTGTATGAATCATGTGTTCAACAAGCAGTTGAGAAAGTACCTGTTGGTTTTCTTTGACGACATCTTGATCTACAGCAAGACATGGGAAGAACATCTCCAACACTTAGATGAAGTATTGAATGTTATGGAGAATCAATCTTTGTATGCAAAGATGTCTAAGTGTGATTTTGGCCTAAAAGAGATTCTGTACCTGGGTCATGTGATAGGAGCAAATGGTGTGAAAGTTCAAGAAGAAAAGATTGAAGCCATTCGCAATTGGCCAGTTCCTAGGAATGTGTCGGAATTAAGAGGTTTCCTTGGCCTCTGCAGCTATTACAGAAGATTTGTTAGGGGATTCTCACAGCTTGCTGCACCCTTGACAAATCTAACAAAGAAAGGAGCTTTCATTTGGTCAATAGAAGCTCAAGCTGCATTTGACAGGTTGAAGGAAGTAATGAGTACAACACCAGTGCTGGCTTTGCCAGATTTTACTAAGTCCTTTGTTCTAGAATGTGATGCTTCGGGAGAAGGCATTGGAGCTGTTTTGATGCAAGATCGACATCCCATCGCCTTCGAGAGTAGGAAATTGAAGGATACAGAAAGATTGTACTCAACTTATGACAAAGAGATGCTGGCAATCATGCATGCCTTGGCTAAGTTCCGCTAGTATCTAGTTGGATCTAAGTTTGTGGTCAGAACTGATCACAACAGTTTGAAATACTTTCTAGGGCAGAAAGATTTGAATGAAAGACAGCAGAAGTGGGTTGTGAAGATACAGGCATATGATTTCGACATTGAATATGTAAAAGGTAAGAAGAATGTGGTTGCCGATGCCCTGTCTAGAAGACCTGCTGTTTGTGCCCTGAGCAAAGTTTCAGTGGATTGGAAGGCTCAGCTTCTAGTTGAGTATTCTAAATCAAAATTTGCTTGTGAGATCATGGATGGAATCCTTCAGGATGATAGGTACAAGGTGATTGATGAAATCATCTATTACAAAGACAGAATCTATCTGACTCCTGAATCGGAGCTGAAGCGACAGATTTTGTAGACATACCATGATGCTCCACTTGCAGGACACCCTGGTTACTTCAAGACCTATAGACAGATCAGGGAAAGGTTCACTTGGAAGGGTCTGAAGGAAGAGGTACTGCAGTATGTCAGGGAGTGTTTGACTTGTCAACAGAATAAGTCAGAACATACATTTCCAGCAGGATTACTCCAACCACAACCAATTCCAGAACATAAGTGGGAGAGTATCTCTATGGACTTCATCACAGGTCTTCCGAAGGTAAATGGAAGAGACTGTATTTATGTAGTTGTGGACAGATTAACCAAGTTTGCTCACTTCTTTGCAATCCCAGTTGAGTCATCAGCATTGCAAGTAGCTGAGTTATTCTTTCGTGAAGTCTTTCGACTACATGGCCTGCCCAAAACCATAGTCAGTGATCGAGATAGCCGGTTCATCAGTGTGTTTTGGAGAGAGCTATTTCGACTAGCTGGAACTGACTTAACACCGAGCACTAGTTATCATCCTCAAACCGATGGACAGACTGAAATTGTAAACAAATGGCTTGAGGGATATTTGAGGAACTATGTGTCTGATCATCAGCGTGCTTGGATTAAGCGGCTTCATCTAGGTGAATACTGCTACAACACTACTTTTCATATGTCAATTGGCATGACTCCCTTCCGAGCTTTGTATGGATATGAAGCTGTTTCATTTGTTGATCTCGCATTGGATGACAGTCGAGCTCCCAGGGCTAGTGAATTGATGAAAGATACTCAAGATATTTTGAGAGTCCTGAAGGACAATTTGCTAAGAGCTCAAAATCAACAAAAGTTGTATGCCGACAAACACCGAGTTGAGCGACACTTTGAAGTAGGTGACATGGTGTTTCTGCGCCTTCAGCCGTATAGACAGAGTACCTTGAAGAGGTCAGGAGCAGAGAAATTGAAACCAAGGTTCTATGGACCCTACAAGGTGTTGAGAAGAGTAGGAGAAGTGGCATATGAACTTGATTTGCCAGCAGGAAGCCGCATCCACAATGTGTTTCATGTGTCATGTCTCAAGAAGGCACTAGGTCAACATGTGGTTTCAACTGATGAACTACCACCACTCGATGAAGAAGGAATGCTTGCACTTGAACCTGAAACTGTGGTGGATATAAGGGAGAAGAAACTTCGCAACCGAAGCATCAGAGAATATCTGGTGAAGTGGAAAGGGTTGCCGATGGAGGATGCTACTTGGGAAGGAGAGAAGATACTCGAGCATCCTAACCTTCAATTGCTTGAGGACAAGCAATCCCGGGAAGGGGAGACTGTCATGTCCCCATTTCCGGCTTGAGCACCAAGTGATGAATGGATTAGCCTATTCCTCATTCTCGGAGGCTAATTCCGAATGATAAGGGAATGAAATGGGTTTTGACTAACTCTGTGTGTCATTTTGCAGGTACAATCAAGGAGTTTCAAGTCATAATCCACTAAGTCAAGTTTAGGGCGCTCATTCCTACAGTTACACTTCAAAAATGCGCCTTGGATTTTGAAAGCAATAATCAAGGGGATGGAGTCATCTTTGGATATGTTGAACATCAATTGGGCGAATTGACTCATCAAACTTGAGTTTGGGATCATTGAAGAAGTCCAAGTGAGTTAGGCGCACTTCCTAGCTCTGATAACCCTCAAAGTGCGCCGAGTCCTCATAAGGTGCAAATCCAGGATAAAAACATGGGTGTTTGAGCTGGGATGGTTGATTGGATCAACAGGAGTGGATGAAGTGAGTAGTCCATGCAAAGAGGAGTCTTAATGCATCTAGGCGCCAATTTCTCCACCAAATTCCCAATAGTTCGCCTAGACTCTATTGCACTTCAAACAAGTGATGAACTCCTTCAAGATTGATCAAGTGAAGCCTCACCTTCAATAAGATCAAGTGGAAAGATGAAGTGATCAAGTAATGACATCTTGTTATCTAGGCGCACTTTTCCTCTAGCAACCTGTCAATGAGCGCCTAGCTATTTAGGTTACTTCTGGCACTCAATAATGGTTTTGAGATGGGGCGCTCAACATAGCTAAACTCCTTCAATAGGGCGCCTAGCTTAATGATGAAGTTTGGACAAGTATATGAGGTTTCCATGCCTAGGCGCAAACTCCATGATGCCTAGACCAAATGTGCGCCCAAGCAAGAACAGGAGATTCAATAGGTTGAATGAGTAGCACATTGATTGGTGAAGATACTTTCAACTTCAAGAAGCTTCATATCGTGCCAATCTGGGATGAAATTGGCCTAGAAGGCTCTAGGCGCACATTCTGACTGAAGACCTCAGCTCTGGCGCTTAGTTACAGAGTGAGTTAAAAGATGAAGTTTGAACATGTGAAGTAAGGCGCTCACTCCAGGATGAGGTATTTTACCTTCCAAGACAACAAGACTTGAAGACTTGATAGAGAAAACAACCATGCATGCAAGGCGCACTTCCTGCTTCACCTCCAGAATGCGCCTAGCTAAGAAAGAGGTTTCAATCCATTCATAGTGAAAGGCGCTTGAGAGAAGATAATAATTTTGATCCAGTTGTGACTTGTAGCAAAGCAAAATCATTCTCTTCCTAAGGCGCTATAGAAGACTCAAATAAGATGTAATACTTCAGATGAGGGCGCTAGATTTCAAGTGTTTGAAAGTGTGAATTATGCAGATGTGCGCCTAAGATAGTTGCTAGTCCCCAAGACCTGTTTTGAAACAAGGCGCTCCATCAGGAGATAGCGCCTAGGGTCCAAAAGATATTTGCTAAAGTTCTAAGTTTGCATGGAGTCATCAAATTCTTCAAGGCGCATATTCAGGCCTCTGCTACCTCAGTTGGGCGCCTAGTTCCACATGGGCGCCATTCCATGACCACATTGCTTTAATTGGGCGCCTAGTCAAAGATAATGTAGTTGGAGCTACCTAAGCTCTCATTGGTTGACAGGATGACTTTGGGATCCGTGACGAGGTCTTTGGACAAGCTTGCCAACTCAGAATGAGTCATCAGATGGAATATTCCCTTGGATATGCTTCTTGGGAAACGTGCCTTGGTTCCTCTTTGTGCATTGAAAAACGTGCCTTCATTGCTTTTGGAAGGCCTATAAAAGGAGGAGCTCTCTCATTCATTTGGCATCTATGCATTTTGACAAACTTCTCTCTGCAAAGCTGTTGAGCTTGTAATCTTGAGGCCTGCGAGTTTCAAGTGTTGGGGTGATGCTCCCTCAACTGACAAGGTGATGCTCCCTTGTTGTACTGTGAGGTGTTGACATTCAGTTGACATCGTTGAGTCCAATCGAGTCGATCAAGTATAGGCGCCCATTGTAATCATCAAGGCTCCAAGGCCTGCTTTTGTAATTCCATTTGAATAAAGTGTAACTACATGCCATTGAAAGCATTACTCATGTAATAAGACATTGTGAGTTGATTGAATCAAGTAACAAAACAAGTACCCAGCTTAAGGTTGATTTATTCAAATAGTTATCTTTGATGTATATCTTTGTGTTGTTGAAATAGTTGATAAGTTGTTGGCAAGTAAAATTGTCTAAGTAAGGAAAAATTTTGGTAGAATTAGTTGGGTATCTTACAAGGAAGGAAAGTCAGGAAGCAGTTCACAAGAAGAAGGCATCATAAGCTGCATAAGCTGCTCAAAGTGATCACTTCAGGCATCATGTAGCTGTTTCAAAGAGGCTTAAGATGGAAGTAATCACTCCCGAGGAAACATCACTTCAGGAGGTAGCTGCTCCACGACGTCACAGCAAGATATATCTCAAGTCCTCTTCATCAATGACATCATGAAAGATCATACTTCAAGTTTCAAAACTCATCAAGCTTCAAGTCGTTGTGAAGTCAGCTGCTCCATCATAAGGAAGGTATCATCATCATCTATCCAAGCTTCAAGTAAAGTTTTCCCAATCTTCAAAGATTCATCAAGTTTCAAGTATCCTTGAGAGGTCATCTACTCCACATTCAAAGAAGGTGTTGTTATTTACATTCCGAAGGGTCACTTCGAAGATCATTGTGCAACATCACTTCATCAACTTCTACATCAAGCAAAGGCATTCATCCATTTAAGCTTCAAGCCTTTACAATTTTCAAGTCCAAGGAAGTCTCATACTCCTATTCATGAAGCGAGCTTCATCATCTAGTATACATATGAAGAGGACAGGAAGCATCTACTACATCATTCTTCAAGAAGGATCATTTAGAGAAGATCATCCTGTATCCTACTAGAAGATGATCAACTTACTTGTAGAGAAGAAGGAATAACAGTGGTAGTCAAGTGAAGCAACAAGTATTATACATCCAGTCTACAAGAAGAATGAATAAGTCAAAAATCAACAAGTTGTATTCCTAAACATTCAAGTATCAAGCAACCACATTGAATACATCACTGCAAGATGATACAATTTTCAAGATATGTTGAAGGGGCACCTATGTGGCATCTACATCATCATCCAATCATGTCAGCCGCATCATTTTAAATGCATTAAATGTATCATTTAATGAAAGAAGCCAAAGGGTGTAAGATACCCAAACTAATTCTACCAAAATTTTTCCTTACTTAAACAATTTTACTTGCTATCAATTCATCAACTGTTGCAACAATACAAAGATATACATCAAAGACAACTACTTGAATGAGAGTTGGGTACTTGTCTAGTGACTTGATTCAATCAACTTGCAATGTCTTATTACATGGACAATGCTTTCAATAGCATGAAGTACAACTTATTCAAATGGAAATACAAAGGAAAGGCCTTGAAGCCTTGATGATTACAATGGCGCCTATACTTGATCAACTCAATTGCACTCAATGATGTCAACTGAATGTGAACATCTCACAATATCACAAGGGAGCATCACCTTGTTTGTTGAGGGAGCATCACCCCAACACTTGAAACTCGCAGGCCTCAAGATTACAAGCTCAATAGCTTTGCAGAGAGAATTTTGTCAAATGAACCAATGCCAAATGAATGAGAGAGCTCCTCCTTTTATAGGCCTTCCAAAGGCAATGAAGGTACGTTTTTCAACACACAAAGAGGAACCAAGGCACGTTTCCCAAGAAGCATATCCAAGGGAATATTCCATCTGATAACTCATTTTGAGTTGGCAATCTTATCCAGAGGCCTTGATACGGATCCCGAAGACATTCTGTTGACCAATGAGAGCTTAGGTAGTTACAACTACCTTATCTTCTGACTAGGCGCCAACTAAAGGGAGTGAAGAGCAGGATAGGCGCCTTTCCAAGCTAGGCGCTTCCTAGAGGTGGTAGAGACTTAGAAAGTGCGCCCACACTTGCAAGTGTCCTCCTTTATAATCTAGGCGCCAAAACTAGGCTATTCACACTGGGAAGTGCGCCTTGTATGCAAAATGTCTTTCCTTGTTATTTCTTCAAGTCTAGTTGATTTGGGAAGTAGAATGCCTCTCCCTAAAGTGAGCGCCTTACTTTTCTAGCGTCCTTAACATGTGAAAAATGTTCATTGAAGGTCTTCTGACAACATTTGATGTTGTTCCATGTCTAGGTGCCCCTTTGAGGTGGTTCCTGCATGGAATTGCGCCTTATAAGGATTCCTCATATGACAGGATCATGAAATGACGCCTTATGGTCTTTAGGCGCACACCTTGAATGTTTTGAACTGATGATGGATGATACAACTTGGAAATGTTTCCTGTATTGCCTTCACATTCCCTACCAACTCCATGCCAAGTCAACCTGCTTGAGGCGCTCTTCTGAGAGAGTGTAGGAGGATACTAGCGCCTCATGTTGGATTCAATTCCATGCATGTAGAAACACTTACTCACCAAGCGCCTTGACAATTGGGAGTGATTGGAAACTTCCTTCCAACTCAGGCGCTTGCTTGGAAGATTTGCAGTAGATTTGGCGCTCATGACTTACCTCCTTTGAAGATGCTTTTGGCGCACTTATCATCAATTTGACTAGGAATTTGCGCTTAGGATCCAACTGCACATCTTTTCAAAGTAGATTGAAAGCAACTGAACTTCAATTGGATTGATCTTGCCTCCTTGAAGGAGCGCCTTGTATCTAGACTGCATTTGAGGACTTACTCCCATCTTAGGCGCACTAAGGTCACTTCATCAAACAATCTTGGTCTACATTGAACATCAAACTATCATTTAACATAAGGCGCTATTTAGGGTTTGCTTCTGTCATGATCTAGCGCCTAGGCGCCTTTAGGATATTACCTCAACAAGAAATGGTGCCTTGTCACTTGCCTTCACAAGTAACTTCTGAACTAGGGCGCATATCTAGAGTGCCAGTAATTCAATCTAACACCTTAGCTTCCACAGGAGATTCTTTGAACAAGAAATGGCGCCTTTAGCCTTAGGCGCCTATTTGAAGTTATACAACATCATTTTGGCAATTTAAGTTCACCTTCACAACTCAACCATACTCGCCTCCGACAAAACTCCTTCTTCAACCTTGGGCGCAAATTCAATGTCCTGAAATCATGCATTGGCGCCTTCTGATTCTTAGGCGCCCATTTTTGATAATTCAACCTGATACTAGCGCCCAAAGTGAGTAGGCCCTCTTCAACATCCAATTCACTTAGAAGACTTCAATTTGGAGACTTATCAAACTTTTCTATCAAGGCGCCCTGTTGGATGTGCTCCCTAACATGCTCCTTTATGCTAGGTGCCCTTTTTGATGCTTCAAAACCCAGGGCGCTCACTTAGGTGAAGCCTACATGACATTGGCGCCTTAACATGGAAACTTCATTCCTCATCAACTTAGCTCATCTAAGAACTAGGCGCTGGGTTGGAGAAGGTTAACCACAAAGAGCGCCTCCAATTGGAAGCTTTACTGAGTGCTATAATTGACTTGGAAGTTGGGCGCCAAAATGAACCTGGATTACCAAAGAATGCGCCTGGTAAGTGAGATCACTGGAGTTGATGAAACCACTCCCAAACTTAGTCAAATTTCAAGTTTCTGACTTTGCTTCTGCAAAACAAAAGGGTTAAGTTAGTCAAAACCCAGTTCATTCCCTTGTCATTCTGAATTAGCCTCCGGGAATGATCAATAGGCTAATCCATTCTTTACTTGATGATCAAGCTGGAAACGGGGACATGACAGTCTCCCCTTCCCGGGATTGCTTGTCCTCAAGCAATTGAAGGTTAGGATGCTCCAGAATCTTTTCACCTTCCCAGGTAGCATCCTCCATTGGCAACCCTTTCCACTTCACCAGATATTCTCTGATGCTTCGGTTGCGAAGTTTCTTCTCCCTTATATCCACCACAGTTTCAGGTTCAAGTGCAAGCATTCCTTCTTCATCGAGTGGTGGTAGTTCATCAGTTGAAACCACATGTTGACCTAGTGCCTTTTTGAGACATGACACATGAAACACATTGTGGATGCGGTTTCCTGCTGGCAAATCAAGTTCATATGCCACTTCCCCTACTCTTCTCAACACCTTGTAGGGTCCGTAGAACCTTGGTTTCAATTTCTCTGCACCTGACTTCTTCAAAGTACTCTGTCTATATGGTTGAAGGCGCAGAAACACCATGTCACCTACTTCAAAGCTTCTTTCAATTCGGTGTTTGTCGGCATACAAGTTTTGTTGATTTTGAGCTCTTTGCAAATTTTCTTTAAGGACTCTCAAAATATCATGAGTATCCTTCATCAATTCACTTGCTCTGGGAGCTCTACTGTCATCCAATGCCAGATCAACAAATGAAACAGCTTCATATCCATACAGAGCTCGGAAGGGAGTCATGCCAATTGACATATGAAAAGTAGTGTTGTAGCAGTATTCACCCAGATGAAGCCACTTAATCCAAGCACGCTGATGATCAGACACAGTTTCTCAAGTATCCCTCAAGCCATTTGTTTACAATTTCAGTCTGTCCATCGGTTTGAGGATGATAACTAGTGCTTGGTGTCAGGTCAGTTCCAGCTAGTCGGAATAGCTCTCTCCAAAACACACTGATGAACCGGCTATCTCGATCACTGACTATGGTTATAGGCAGGCCATGTAGTCGGAAGACTTCACGAAAGAATAACTTAGCTACTTGCAAAGCTGATGACTCAACGGGGATTGCAAAGAAGTGAGCAAACTTGGTTAATCTATCCACAACTACATAGATACAGTCTCTTCCATTCACCTTCGGAAGACCTGTGATGAAATCCATAGAGATACTCTCCCACTTATGTTCTGGAATTGGTAGTGGTTGGAGTAACCCTGCTGGAAATGTATGCTCTGACTTATTCTGTTGACAAGTCAGACACTCCCTGACATACTGAAGAACTTCTTCCTTTAGACCCTTCCATGTGAATCTTTCCCTGATCTGTCTGTAGGTCTTGAAGTAGCCAGGGTGTCCTGCAAGTGGATCATCATGGTATGTCTGCAAAATTTGTCGCTTTAGTTCCGACTCAGGAGTTAGATAGATTCTATCTTTATAATAGATGATATCATCAATCACCTTGTATCTATCATCCTGAATAACTCCATCCATGATCTCACAAGCAAATTTAGATTTGGAATACTCAACTAGAAGCTGAGACTTCCAATCAACTGAGACTTTGCTTAGGGCACAAACAGTAGGTCTTCTAGACAGGGCATCGGCAACCACATTCTTCTTGCCTTTCACATATTCAATGTCGAAATCATATGCCTGTATCTTCACAACCCACTTCTGCTGTCTTTCATTCAAATCCTTCTGCCCTAAGAAATATTTCAAACTATTGTGATCAGTCCTGACCACAAACTTAGATCCAACTAGATACTGGCGAAATTTAGCCAAGGCATGCATGATTGCCAGCATCTCTTTATCATAAGTCGAGTACAATCTTTCTGTATCTTTCAACTTCCTACTCTCGAATGCGATGGGATGTCGATCTTGCATCAAAACAGCTCCAATACCTTCTCCTGAAGCGTCGCATTCTAGAATAAAGGACTTAGTAAAATCTGGCAAAGCCAGTACTGGTGTTGTACTCATCACTTCCTTCAACCTATCAAATGCAGCTTGAGCTTCTATTGTCCAAATGAAAGCTCCTTTCTTTGTTAGGTTTGTCAAGGGTGCAGCAAGCTGTGAAAATCCCCTAACAAATCTTCTGTAATAGCTGCAGAGGCCAAGGAAACCTCTTAGTTCAGATACGTTTCGGGGAACTGGCCAGTTGCGAATAGCTTCAATCTTCTCTTCTTGCACTTTCACACCATTTGCTCCTATCACATGACCCAGGTACAGAATCTCCTTCAAGCCAAAATCACACTTAGACATCTTTGCATACAAAGATTGATTCTCCATGACATTCAATACTTCATCTAAGTGTTGGAGATGTTCTTCCCATGTTTTATTGTAGATCAAGATGTCGTCGAAGAAAACCAACAGGTACTTCCTCAACTGCTTGTTGAACACATGATTCATGCAGGACTGGAAAGTGGCTGGTGCATTTGTCAGCCCAAACGGCATCACCATAAATTCATAATGTCCATAATGGCATCTGAATGCTGTCTTTGGAATGTCCTCTTCTCTGACACGAATTTGATGGTAACCAGATCGAAGATCTATCTTTGAGAAATAGACGGCTCCATGCAGTTCATCAAGGAGTTCATCAATCCTAGGTATTGGATACCTATTCTTGATGGTCTTCTTGTTCAATGCGCGATAGTCAACACACATCTGCATTGTTCCATCCTTCTTCTTTACTAGCACCACAGATGATGCGAACGGACTTGATGATGGCCTTATGTGCCCCATATCAATCAATTCTTTGATCGTCTTCTCAATTTCAATCTTAAAATGCTGAGGATGCCGATAGGGTGCAATATTAACAGGTTTAGCCCCATCCTCCAATTCAATTACATGTTCAAAACCTCTATCAGGAGGTATTCCTGGAGGTATGTCCCTAAACACCTTACCATGCTTATCCAACATTCCCTGAATATCTGCAGGATAAATTTCTTCAGCAGAGAGGATTTGGTTGTCCTTGATGCAAACTTGTGCTGCCCATTCGATGTCATTATGCCTAAATAATGCTTCCATTCGTTTTGCTGAGACCTGTTGATGAGGTTTTCTTGACAACAACAACATTAGAATAAAACACCAAGTGCTGTATCCTCTCTTGAACAAAGTGTCTCGAATGCTAAACTAAGTGATCAAACAAGAGCACTCCAAGGTTCCTTGTACGTGATTTGCAACGAATAGCCTTGGTGGTGTGATGTGATTTGCTGTGTCACAAAGGGACTTACGTAGAATTGTCATCTCTCCATTCAAATAAGTTACTCTTTCCTTGTGAAATGGAACTTCTTCTTATCAACTATGAAAAGAAAAGGCAAAAGGCAAGGGTTAAGAAGGCTAATCTAAAGACAATGACATGATGAACGATGCTATGATAGACAAATTCCCTTAGAAAACCAAATTTCACTTCGCCATGACGAGCAACAACTGCATGAAATAGGTGCAATCTCCAAGGGATAAACCAAGGATTTTCATATCGTTGACACACTCCAAAGTACCCACAGTTGGCGCAACTCGAAGGAGCATCAACAATCGAACTATTAGCAAGATGTGGTTCAGGCTAACTTTACATGATGACTTACCATCGACAAGCCATCAAAAGTATGAACCAACGGGAATTCATCAAATATCATTGCATATATCCATTACATCAATGAACTCTATCTACTTTATCATCTAAACTACTTGGAAACACATCTCTGTCATATTCAAGAACTTGAAACCTTGCTAACATTTCAAAGCCACAAGATCACCATGCAAAACAACAACAATGAGCTTGTATTACTTTTGAAGTGTGTCATTACAACAATCTCATGTCTCTCTTCATGACTTTGAAGAGCTCCCTCTCTACTCTACTTGCTATTCTACTCTCCTACAGCAACTCTACTCCTAATCTCTTCTCTATTTCTAATCTCTAATCTCCTATGTATTGTCCCTTTTTACAAATGAGAGAAGTGAGCCTTATATAGAACTCAAGAATTACAATGAACGGCTCAGATTGATTTAGCAATCAACGGCCAAGATTGAGACAACAAGGCAGTTTGTTACAAAATTTGCTATTTTTAGAACATGAAAGAGGCAATGAAGGCACGTTTTCCAATGTGACAAGCATCTTTGGAGTGGGCACTCTTGAATAAATGACATGGCAGAATTCGATTGGCTTGATGATGTGTACGTGCCACCTCAGCATCTTCAAACGAACTAGTGTGATTCACTTCATGTTCACTTCACTTAGAATATTTTCTTCTTGTTGTCTTGATGTAACTGATGGATCGCTTTGATGATCATGCTCATCTCTCATCTTGTGATGTTGTTGTGCTTGTGCAGGATCATGCCTCTGGACAGATGCATGGGCTCATGGAGTAGACTAGTGCCTGATGAGAGTTCTTCTTGTAGTAGACTTGCATATGATGGGTGTACATGAAGTAGACAACTCTGGATGATGACTCCTCATGCGTGGCGTTGATGTCTACGAAGTCTTCAAAGTAAGATGAACTTGATGCAGGAGCTCTCCTCCATGTGGTGATGATGACAAACTTGAGCAACTTTCCTCCACCTTCCAAACTTCTCATGTATGAGCTCTCGCTATTCACCTCCTTGGATTGACCATTACCTACAAGAAGAAACACATCAAATTAAGACTTGATATGAAAGATTTTCAATAACAAATTACGTTCAACTTATGCATGTGGGATAAAAAAAATGACATTTCAAAACATATCCTTTCGCATGAAATCCATGCCTAAGTGCCTAGGCGGGTTTAGAGGGACAGTATGGATTATTTGATGTGAATTCCATGTCAAGGTGTGAAATCCGCCCAGGCTGGGCGGGTTTAGGGGTGTCATCCGGAGAGTGTCTTGTGAATGACATGACATTGTCCATATGGAGGGTCTAAAGCCGCCTAGGAAGGGCGGGTTTCAAGGGTAGGCTTGGATTTTAGTACTTAGAAACTTTTCACTCATCTCAACCTGGTCATCTCATCTCCCAGGTGTTCATCTTCATCAGTTCCATTGATTTTACTTGTAAATTGTATTATCTACATACCTAGGCGGTTCTGGAGGTGTTGTCTGGAGAGTGCATTGTGTCAGGTGATACAGTCCACAAGGACCTCTTGAGGCCGCCCAGGTAGGGCGGGTTTAGAGGTGACCCTTGGATTTTTCCTGAAAAACTCACTCAATGCCTTCAAACCTTCATGTTTTCCATTCAAACTTCATCATCTTTTATGTTTTGTGTCGAAACACTTCAAAATTTGCACAATCTCTCCTAGGGCGGGTTTGGAAGTACTGTCTGGAGTGTTTCATGTGTTAGGCAACATCATCCACAAAGGCCTCTTGAGGCCGCCCAGGTAGGGCGGCTTGAGGAGTGTGATGTGAATTTCATCTTGAAACTCATTTAATCCTTTGAAACTTTCATGTTTCTCTTAGAATTTCACCACCTTCTAGTGCTTTGTGCATGCAAACCTTCTAAACTTAACCATTTTCTCCTAGGGCGGATTTGATGGTTCTGTCTGGACAAATGCATGTGCAGGAGGTTGAGTCCATGACCTCATGCCAAGGCCGCCCAGTCTGGGCGGGTTTGGAGGTGAGGCATGGAAGTTTCATCAAAATCTTAGTTTTAGACTCTATCATGACTCCCTAACTCCCTTCAGTCAGCAAAAACTCGTGGAAACATCCTAACTTTCCCTGGGCGGGTTTGAAGGTGTTGTCTGGACAAGCTCTCCTGATGGTGAAGACACTGTCCAAGAGGACCTTGTGAGGCCGCCCAGTTTGGGCGGGTTTGGACAGTACCCTTGGATTTCTTGCCTTAGTCAAATTTTGGATTTCCTGAATGGAAGTATATTGAAAATATGTTTAAGTATAAGTCAGATATTGAGTTTCTTATACTTTAAATATTTATCAATATACTTCCAGGATGTTTGAGATAGCTCCTGGATCCATAGGATTTAGCATGCAGATTCTAGATTTCTGAGGATCCACCAGATTTCAGACTTAGTCATTTTTTCAGGATTTTCAGGATATCAGACTTAGTCATTTTCAGGGTCTCAGTGACATGCATCAGGGTGAAGGCATATAAACCTCTTGGCAAGAAACTGTTGAGACCTGCATACACAACACTATCAAAATCATACAAGCTCAGAGGAAAACTAAACCTAGAGCAAAACGAAGCGAGAAAGCAAAAAAAAAGAGGGGGTCCCCATTTGCAATGGGGCGATGTGTGATTACATCACAACAAGACCACCTTGGGATTTCCATCAGACACTGACTTTAGTTTGATCTTCTTTCCTTCATGCATGAATTCTAACTCCATCTTTTGAAAGTCCTGGACAATTCTTCCAAGCGAATGCAACCATTGTACTCCAAGTACTACATCAATATGCCCAAGTCCAACCACATAGAAATCATCCTGTAAAGAATAATCTCCCATTTGAATTTGCAGTTGGGACACTTTTCTGGTACAACTCATTAGGAATCCATCAGCAACAGCTATTTGAAATCCTTCGAAGTCTTCAACTATTAGACCCCGCCTCGCTACCAAACCTTCATCTATGAAGTTGTGAGTAGCACCACTGTCAATTAGACAGGTGACTCTTTGACCTTTCACAACTGCTCTAATGCGGAAGGCATGATACTTCGGTACTCCTGAGATAGTTGCTAATGTTATTTTGTCAGATGTTTCTTCTGAGACAACATTAAGAGTTGGTTGTACCTCCTCTTCACCTTGGATTGATTCTTCTTCACTCAGTGACTCTTCTTCACTTCCATCATCGGATACAACTTCAATCAAATGTGCTTTACCTTTACCAAGGCATCTGTGTCCTAGTTCCCAAGGTTGTTTGCAAGAAAAGCAGAGTTTCTTCCTTCTTAGCTCGTCTCTTTCGGCTGCAGATGGACCTTGAGTCATCTTTTGAGGAAAAGTGGGTCTCCTTTGAGTAGAGCTAACACCTTTATAGAACTTCTTCTTAGGCTGATATACAGGAGTAGTATCAAGATCTAGAGCAAAGTCAATTGCTTCTTCCAAGTTTGCTGGCCTTTGTACCTTTACCAATGGCTTGATCTGATTGTTCAATCCCTCGATGAACAGCATAGTGATTCTTCGGTCTGTCATATCGGGTACCATTACTGCGATCTTCTGAAAGTCATTAACATACTGCACAACTCTTCCTTCTTGCTTGAGTTGAGCAAGTTCACGATAGTACACTTCAGTGTCTTTTCTATTAAACCTCTGAATGAACTTGGTTACAAACTCATCATAGGAATTTATCCTATCATGATGTTGAGAAACTAGGCCATGATGCCACCATTCATAAGCCAAACCTTCAAGATGCATTGTAGCAAATTGAATTGCCTTCTTCTCCGTCAATGGCTTAAGTGAAAGGTATGTATCCAGCTTGTTTACCCAAGCCCTAGCACTGAGCTTACCACTTCCATCAAAGGTAGGAATGGGAACTCGATTCAAGGCTTCTTTATACTCCTTTGTATCATCATCCCTTCTAGGACGAAAGCCTCTAGTTCTGCCTCGCCTGTCCCTATCTTCCCTCTTCTGTCAGCAATATTCATTGAAGGCGATCATATCCCGAACACGTTCTGGTAATCTGGCATAGAGATCTGCAAAGAGAGCTATCTCATCTTCAAAGTTGTTCTGCTCTCCTTCATCAAACTCCTCATCAGCATCATTGTCCTGTTCAGGTGGTGGTAGGAAAGTAGGTCTTAAAGGCCTATCAACTGTAGGAGTCCGCGTGCGAACTCTTCTGCCAATAGCACTAGCTACATCATCATCATCGTGTCGTTCTTGTCTCCCATGTCTAGCTGCATCTCTACGACCTTGTCCAGCTGCTTCACCCTGATTCATGTTTTGAAGGGTTTGGAGGACTTGTTGCAGAATTTGAGCTGTTTGTTGATGTCCCATAGCCATGTTCCTGAACATCTCTCTAGCTTCACGTTCACCATCTGCAGGTGGACTTCTACTTCTTCTTTCCTCAGCCATGTTAGCCTGTCTAGCTACAATTGCTTCTGAAAGAGTATCCTGTTGTGGGTAAGGATGAGTCCACTGGAACTGCCTTCGTTGTTCACGCGCAATGTATCTCCTTGTTCTATCACTTTGTTGATTACCTTCTTGCATGAAAACCCAAAGGCTGGCAGGATCCAAGCTCTGATACCACTGTAAGATACCCAAACTAATTCTACCAAAATTTTTCCTTACTTAAACAATTTTACTTGCTATCAATTCATCAACTGTTGCAACAATACAAAGATATACATCAAAGACAACTACTTGAATGAGAGTTGGGTACTTGTCTAGTTACTTGATTCAATCAACTTGCAATGTCTTATTACATGGACAATGCTTTCAATAGCATGAAGTACAACTTATTCAAATGGAAATACAAAGGAAAGGCCTTGAAGCCTTGATGATTACAATGGCGCCTATACTTGATCAACTCAATTGAACTCAATGATGTCAACTGAATGTCAACATCTCACAATATCACAAGGGAGCATCACCTTGTTTGTTGACGGAGCATCACCCCAACACTTGAAACTCGCAGGCCTCAAGATTACAAGCTCAATAGCTTTGCAGAGAGAATTTTGTCAAATGAACCGATGCCAAATGAATGAGAGAGCTCCTCCTTTTATAGGCCTTCCAAAGGCAATGAAGGTACGTTTTTCAACACACAAAGAGGAACCAAGGCACGTTTCCCAAGAAGCATATCCAAGGGAATATTCCATCTGATAACTCATTTTGAGTTGGCAATCTTATCCAGAGGCCTTGATACGGATCCCGAAGACATTTTGTTGACCAATGAGAGCTCAGGTAGTTACAACTACCTTATCTTCTGACTAGGCGCCAACTAAAGGGAGTGAAGAGCAGGATAGGCGCCTTTCCAAGCTAGGGGCTTCCTAGAGGTGGTAGAGACTTAGAAAGTGCGCCCACACTTGCAAGTGTCCTCCTTTATGATCTAGGCGCCAAAACTAGGCTATTCACACTGGGAAGTGCGCCTTGTATGCAAAATGTCTTTCCTTGTTATTTCTTCAAGTCTAGTTGATTTGGGAAGTAGAATGCCTCTCCCTAAAGTGAGCGCCTTACTTTTCTAGCGTCCTTAACATGTGAAAAATGTTCATTGAAGGTCTTCTGACAACATTTGATGTTGTTCCATGTCTAGGCGCCCCTTGGAGGTGGTTCCTGCATGGAATTGCGCCTTATAAGGATTCCTCATATGACAGGATCATGAAATGGCGCCTTATGGTCTTTAGGCGCACACCTTGAATGTTTTGAACTGATGATGGATGATACAACTTGGAAATGTTTCCTGTATTGCCTTCACATTCCAGGGAATTCTACCAACTCCATGCCAAGTCAACCTGCTTGAGGCGCTCTTCTGAGAGAGTGTAGGAGGATACTAGCGCCTCATGTTGGATTCAATTCCATGCATGTAGAAACACTTACTCACCAAGCGCCTTGACAATTGGGAGTGATTGGAAACTTCCTTCCAACTCAGGCGCTTGCTTGGAAGATTTGCAGTAGATTTGGCGCTCATGACTTACCTCCTTTGAAGATGCTTTTGGCGCACTTATCATCAATTTGACTAGGAATTTGCGCTTAGGATCCAACTGCACATCTTTTCAAAGTAGATTGAAAGCAACTGAACTTCAATTGGATTGATCTTGCCTCCTTGAAGGAGCGCCTTGTATCTAGACTGCATTTGAGGACTTACTCTCATCTTAGGCGCAGTAAGGTCACTTCATCAAACAATCTTGATCTACATTGAACATCAAACTATCATTTAACATAAGGCGCTATTTAGGGTTTGCTTCTGTCATGATCTAGTGCCTAGGCGCCTTTAGGAGATTACCTCAACAAGAAATGGCGCCTTGTCACTTGCCTTCACAAGTAACTTCTGAACTAGGGCGCATATCTAGAGTGCCAATAATTCAATCTAACACCTTAGCTTCCACAGGAGATTCTTTGAACAAGAAATGGCGCCTTTAGCCTTAGGCGCCTATTTGAAGTTATACAACATCATTTTGGCAATTTAAGTTCACCTTCACAACTCAACCATACTCGCCTCCGACAAAACTCCTTCTTCAACCTTGGGCGCAAATTCAATGTCCTGAAATCATGCATTGGCGCCTTCTGATTCTTAGGCGTCCATTTTGGATAATTCAACCTGATACTAGCGCCCAAAGTGAGTAGGCCCTCTTCAACATCCAATTCACTTAGAAGACTTCAATTTGGAGACTTATCAAACTTTTCTATCAAGGCGCCCTGTTGGATGTGCTCCCTAACATGCTCCTTTATGCTAGGCGCCCTTTTTGATGCTTCAAAACCCAGGGCGCTCACTTAGGTGAAGTCTACATGACATTGGCGCCTTAACATGGAAACTTCATTCCTCATCAACTTAGCTCATCTAAGAACTAGGCGCTGGGTTGGAGAAGGTTAACCGCAAAGAGCGCCTCCAGTTGGAAGCTTTACTGAGTGCTATAATTGACTTGGAAGTTGGGTGCCAAAATGAACCTGGATTACCAAAGAATGCGCCTGGTAAGTGAGATCACTGGAGTTGATGAAACCACTCCCAAACTTAGTCAAATTTCAAGTTTCTGACTTTGCTCCTACAAAACAAAAGGGTTAAGTTAGTCAAAACCCAGTTCATTCCCTTGTCATTCTGAATTAGCCTCCGGGAATGATCAATAGGCTAATCCATTCTTTACTTGATGATCAAGCCGGAAACGAGGACATGACAAAGGGATTCCTATGTGGAGGAATATTTTAAATGCTTTCGCCTTACCTTGTCACATTGGAAAATGTGCCTTCATTGCCTCTCTCTTTTGTACTAAAAATAGAAAGTTGTTGTAACTACCTGTGAGGTGGCACGATCTAAGCCCTTGGCTATCAAATTGATCTAAGCCATTCATTGTAATCTGGAGCACTATATAAAGGCTTTGTTGCCTCATTTGTAATTATTAGAGAGTAGCTAATTGGTAGGAGAAATTAGAGTAGAATAGGAGAGACTCTCAAAATTCTCTGAGAGGGCTGGAGATTGTTGTAAATATTTTCAAGATTAGTGCAAAGAACATTGGAGTTCCCTTGGTGTTTAAGTGTTGTCTTGCAAAATAACATCGTTTCTTGTACTTCAATGGAATGGAGAGATGTTTCAAGTAAAGTAGATTAGAAGTTCTTTGTTGTAATGTATGTTGTGTTGGATATTTGATCAACTCCTAGCTTATGCTTTTAACATTCATCGCTGGTGAAGTGTTGTGTAAAGCTAGTCTGAGCTTAATTTGCTCAAGTTCGATTGTGGATGCTTGTTTGAGCTGCGCCATTTAAGGGGTGTTCATATAAGCCTTCATGATTTGAAAACCATTCGCAAACCTTAGGAGATTGCATCAATTCCATGTAGTTGTAGGCATTCTTGGTGAAGTGGAGTTAGGTTTACTTAGGAGTTTGTCTATTCAAGTCTCATCATTACTTCATTGACCTTAGATTAGCTTTCTGAACCCTTAACCCTTTTCATTTTCTTTATTATTGAGACCTTGTATATACTTTATCCACACTGAGAGGAGGAATAAGTTGAATGAAAGAAGAAGAATCTGTGTAAGTCCTTTTGTGATTATCAGCAAGATCACATGTAATCACTGAGTTAACCCATCAAGAATCATAAAAAGGAACCTTGGAGTTACTTCATTGGATCACATAGTTCAGCCTTTGAAGAGCTTTATTCAAGAGAGAGTGGGATACTCTAGTGTTTTACTCTATTGTTGACTTGTCTAAAAACAAACATCAACAGGACCTAGACAATCTACTTCTTGAATCAGTAAAAGATAGTTCTACAGAATGGAAATTACCTGAAGAAGAAGCTCTAGTCTGCACTCTAGGCATGAAATGTCGGACTAATTTGAATACTAGACTAGCACAGTCGTTAGGTGCTTGTTGAATGCTTCCACAACAGCAAATGAACTAAGAACAACACCAAGATTTCTTAGTTCAGCTCTTACTCAGAGCAAAGAGTCCCACCGGGCATGCCAAAAATTGTTGTCACTTGAATTTGCACCCTGTTGTTGGAGTTTTTGGTAGTTCCAATAAATTCAATGAAACATGGGATTGGTCTCAAGGTGTGGGACCTTGTAATTGAGACCAAACCTCCAAAGAAGGCTGGTTCCTTTTTCTGGACTTAAGGTCCAGAGAATGATGGCTAAATCTAATGCTAATGCTCACAAGGAAAAGGGGAAGAAGATATTGAAATTTGAAAAAAAGGGGTGATGCACCAGATTTAGAGTGTTCGCTGGAATTGACATAAAACAACAATGATATCAAATATTGATATGGATTCACACAGACTTACAACTTTAACAGAGGTTCGAAGCAAAAAACTGTAACTACAGGTGGGACCGTTTTATCCACAAAATAAGCTTACAGATTTCAAGTGGACACAGAGTAAAAGCATAAAGAGAGGCAAAATATCAATGATTATATTGATCATGAAGGCTAAATAGCCATTACAAAAGAAGAAGAATTCGCTGCAAAAGAAATAGACACAAAATAACCAGTTACATTCATAGGTAAACCACAATCAGAGACATCAAAAGCTCAGCTTCAAACACAATGTATCAGATCTGACTGGTTCTTGTAATGCATTACAAGTTTGAAACTGCAACGATATACCCTAGCACGTGGAATCACCCAGAAGAACAACTAACAACAATTACATCTCTTTTACATGTATATATAGTTTTTCAAATCGTTGCGTAGCTACAGGTATTGAATTTTGGTCAACCACCTTGCGCATGTGCCCCCACCGCATTGAATTTCGCCAATGGCCTTGTCAGAAAATCCTGCAAACTTGGATGGTGGCCATGCCCTATAGGTCTACAAAAAATGCAGAACATTGCCTACACGCACAGGTACCGGGCGCATTGAAGAGGGAAGGTCTGAAATCTTTCCATGGTACCTGCAAATTCATTTTATCCTTCCCGTGTACTGGCACATCGAAAGATTTAACTGTTTCAACCACTTGAATCTAACTGATCTGCAATATTGTCCTTCATGTATTAAATTCATTCTGCAACAATGGCGTGATTTCAGGAAATCGTGCCCTGCAAGTTTCTACAACACTTTAAAAGTGTTTATTTTCAATTCTGCCTTTGGCGCCCTTTGAATTTTCCTTTATCAACGAATTTGCCCTTTGGTGAACTCCTCTCTTTATCGCTTTTTGATTTCCTTGCTTAATCTCCCTTTGGTTGGCAAAATCTCCATTTGGCGAACCATTGGGTCTTGTCTCTTTTCTCCTTTTTGACCCCTTATTGTCATGTCTCGATATTAAGGCATTGTTTAAATTAAAGATTTAAACATCATGATAAGACGAAGGAGTCACTTTTGATGATCCTATATATAATAATATTTAGCAAACATATAATTTTTTTTTTTTTTAAATAATGCGCTTGGTAAACTTTTTAACGTGACCGGCGATGCTGGTGCAACACGCCCTCTGGCTCCACGCGAATGCTTTTGCCCGGAGCAATGAACCGGTGAGGCCACAACTGGGGGACCTCATCCCCTAGGAAGAACACTTCAAACCCGAGAGCTCATTGGCCCAGCGGGGGTTTGAACTCTGGTGGCCGCCACTACATCCTGAACGACTTAACCACCGAACCATGCCATCATCGGCAGCAAACATATAATATTATTGATATATAATAATATTATTTTATAAATATTTTTATATAATTAATATGCTTATCATATTTATAAATAATAAATATAAATAAAAATATAATATTATCAATTTTAATATTATTATAGTTATAATAATATATTAAAATATGATATATATCGTATATAAATATAATATAAATAATTAAATATTATTATAATTATAGATATATAAATATAAATATTATTATCATTATATAATAATATATTATTAATATATAATATATAATATACAACATATAAATAACATATACATATAAATATAAAAGTAAATATAAATATTACTATTATAAATATATATAATAAAGCATACCAGTGAAAGGTTGCGATTCATAAATAACGCCTTAAAGTCTTTGAAATATGAATTGACCGATCCTCATATAAGACAGCAAATCACAAAACATGATAATAATCCACGACTCTTCTAAAACAGCAAATGTATTTAGAAGTAATGAAACAGCTACTTGTTTGAAAGAGTTTACACCCAATTACATGAAGGTCATCAAATATGGAAGATGGCAAATAAATAAGGGAGTGATTCTTAGAAAGAGAAGAAATTTGAAATGATAGACAATAAAGGCATCACATGGTAATAAGAGGCAGCGCTTAATACAAATAAGCACTCAATAGTTTTATACAGAGGAAGATCATATATAAAGAAGAGTATAAAAAGAATATACAAGGATTAAGATGAGAAAGGTAAGATATGGTATGCAGCAATCTATTTAGAGTAGTGAGGTTGTTCAGAGCAGTAAATACTCTATAAATAGTTGTGATTTAGTTTTTGAAGAGAAGCATTGGTTATGAAGAGACATACCCATTTATGAAGGGAGTCTCCTTTGAGATAATATAAAGAGGAATGAGGAGATCTAAAGAGAAGGGGGTAATGGGCATCGATCAATAAAATAGCAATTTGTATTCAGCAGCAACAGTCAGATATTTCTGATTTATATTCAGCAACAAAAGATATAAATCAGAACTTCATAATAAAGATCTACACAAGGAAAAAGGTAATAAAAGGTACAACAGATAGGGTAAGTATTATTGAATTTATTTAATCTTTGAATAGTGAATATAGAGGTTGTAAGATTATATATATATTCTAGAATAGATCTATATATATGTCAATCACATCATTAGTATTACACAAGTATATGAATCCCTGTGAATGATTATAGTATATAATGAAATGTTTTCTTTATTCATAATCGAATTGATATCCATATTTAGACTCAAGATCTAACAATGATGAACAATTATAAGGATACCGTATAATGGTACTTCGATTTGCAATATGAATGTCTTTAATTCATGTATTATGATGATAATGGTATAATAGAATTCCATCTATAGTACAAGGGAATTTTGCATAAGGATCATATCTCTGTAGAACCTATTACTTCGTCCAATGAGGAATCATGGGTATTGTAGGGAAAGGCGGAATAATTCCAACCCCTGTATAGACCCCAATGGCTGGGATATAGTTTCCAAGCTCAATCCGAGACTCTGTGTATAGACCCCAAGGGTGTCATGTCCCGATATTGTTTAAATTAAAGATCGTGACAAAAGACGAGAAAGATGTTTTTGTAAAATATCAATTCGATTGATAGAAATCCTTTGTAATGTCCCCTTCCTAGGCGATTTTCATGATGAGTAATTTAGCCTTTATCTCCCGAAGGCTAATTAACGAAATAAGGGAGATATTATTAAATTAATTATTTCATAAGGTTATTACTTAATTTTAAATCAAAAGGTAACCTTATATTTAATTAATTTAATATAGTGACTTAAAATAAATATTATATCATTAAAGTCACTAAAATAAAATAATAAGATTTTTCTAGAAGCCTCCTGAAGTGGGATTAAAAAAGTATAAAGGAAGGGGCAAGGCAAGCTTCCAGGCATCCGATTATTGTCATTTGCATTTGATGAGTTTTGTGGAGCCAAGGGTTTCTGCATATTTGGTCTTTGGGAACGAAAACTCCCATAGATTAGCATAACTGAGGTGGTGAAATATCCTCCGAAGGGTTGCAAATTGGAAGGGATACTTCAGTCCTTTCATTTGTGCTTAAATCTGCAGTATTAACCAAGGGTTTGGAGGTATTAATTTGCACATCAAAAGTTTTTCTATTGGCTGCTACAGTGCTATGAATAGTGATGCTACAGTGACATGAACAGTATGCTACAGTGATCGCTACGGTAACGCTACAGTGATCGCTACAGTGTTTGCTACAGTAATGCTACAATGTCGCGCTACAGTGATCGCTATAGTGTTTGCTACAATAACGCTACAGTGATTGCTACAGTGCCGTGAACAGTACGCTACAGTACAGGGCAGCTGGAAAAGGGTTTCAATTTGGGTTTGGAAGGGACTCCTTTCTTTGGTTGATGAGAAGGCTGGGTGCTACACTTGAGAGGCACGATTTGGGCTTGAGAGGGATGTTTATGGGCTGTTTTGAGGCTGCCATTCTTTCATCTTCATCATCGATTCACAGCAGCTTACATTTCCAGGTTCTTTCATGAGTTAGCATATTCATATCAGCATTGTTTTATAGTTGTCATTTGTTCTCAGATTTTAGGAGTTGCATAAAATTGTAAAGCCAAGAGTCTTGGCCATTCATATCAGCATTGTATTAGACAATATATCTCAATAAAGGAGTGATAAGTTGTAGGCCATCTATTTGATGTAATGTGCATATTAATATCCTTCATGATTAGCATAATAGTATGCATGCCAAGTGTTTAACAAAATGCCAATTGGCTGTAGGTGCACATTTTTCATATAGAATTCATATATATGTATTGGAAAAGCCAAAAGAGAATTGCATATGCATTTAGTTCTTTGCTTAGACATAGTAGTAATCAATTGCAAGCTTTTAGATGATCTTCGACGTCATTTCAAGCAAGCATAATCAGACTAAAACTCAGAAACAACAAGCATAGAGATTGTACGCGAGGTGTTTGACAATATTCCTTGAGCCTCTAATCAGCAAATTTGCATCGGCACTAGCAAGGGATATTATAGTGCTATCAGAGCGGTTTCCTGCCATCCTTTGGGTTTGAAATCGGCTCATTAAATGCAACAAAGTGACAGGTCTAAAAGGTATACAGCTAGAGAAGAAAGAAAGCAAAAGTTGTGGCCACAACTACCTGAACAGGACACTTTATCAGCTGCTTTAGTAGCAAAACAGCGAGAGGTTGGTTCATCAGGCACTATGGGCGAAAGAGGTGAAGGTAGCCCTATCAGAAACAGAAGAAGAAATGATGAAGAACAGAAAACACGTGAGCTCTCTAGACAAATGGCTACGGGGCAGCAGTAGGTGGTTGATGCTATGCGGGCACTTACTACAATGATACAACAAATGAACCCTCAGAGAAGACGAAACTATGAACCAAATGATAATAGGAGTGTGGTTGGGACACCTAGGGCACAAGCATCTTCTCACATGGCAGATAGGCCTACACGTCCTACTTTTTTAAGGAATGAACAAGAAGAGGAAAATGCAGAAGGAGAAGAAATGTTCGCAGATACTCTTATGGCAGCTAATGATGAATGGGAGTTGTTGACACCACAAGTTAGGGAGCGCATGAGATTTGATAGATTTGTAAGTCAAAGAAGAGAACACTACAGGGGAAAGCAAGAAAAAAGACCGAGAAATCAAAATAATGATTTGATGTATGCCGCCAACAGAGTTACATTGCCCATGTTTGATGGTAGTGGGAAGGTTTGTCATGTCCCCATATTAAGGCATTGTTTAAATTAAAGATTTAAACATCATGGACAGAGAAATCGCTTTGGTCAAATATATTTAATCAACATATATAATAATATTAATTAATATTATGAAAATACAATATATTTATTGTATTATTGATTTAAGTATTATTATATAATATAATAATACTATTATATAATTTATAATATATAAATATAACATCATTATGACTATTTTATATTATAAATATATAAATAAGCATAAATATTCAATATCCAATATTATAATTTAAATATATATATAATCTTATATAAATAAATATTATTATAACATTATAAATATATATAAATAAACATTTATATATATAATATAAGACTTGACTTTTGGCAGCAAATATCTCATATAAGAGAATAAAGTAGTAATTGTTAAGTAACTATTAATATTCCTTACAAGCAGCGAATACGAGAGTAGACACTCTAATAAAGGAGTGATTATTATTAAATAATATTAACTAAGCAGTGAATGAACAAATAGGTCAGCGATCACCATATAAAGTGGTGACTATTGATGAAAAGGCACCGATCAAGATATAAAGATAATATTGGTGGGCATTGTGAAGATATCTCATTAGAATAAAAAAACACAAAACAGAAATGCAATGGAAGTTAGATCACCATAGATCATCATTCAACAGGAAAAGGATAAAGGAGAATAAAATACTTTACTAAAATTAAGAGTATATATATTCTAAAGTGAAGTACATAACTAAGCATACCGGCATCAAGAGGGAATAAGATATATATATTTTCTTGAGTTTAGAATATATATATTTATATTATGAAATTAAAGACAATAATTGCAGCATATTCATATGAGACATAAGAAATTGATGATGTGTTCATCAAGGCTCAGGTGAGATTCCTCACTTAGTCCTAGCATCTAGTTCCCTCTATTCAACAATAATATTATTTCATATGCTTTGTCTTTCTTATTTAAAATGCATAAACCTATCCCTGACATGGTTTAATTCATTTCGCTGTGAGGAAATCGGGACTAGGAAATAAGGGAACTGTGTCATGGCAATTGTCACTTTCATTAGGATAATAATTGTAGATCCTTATGATATGTCTAGGTACTAATTTCTATCTGCAGGTGTATATAAATGATGGCTGTTATATTGTATAGTAGTTTATCAGAACTGAGCCATAAAACTAGAAAACTATAAGAAGGATGACTATGAATAAATATCACTTCTCTGATTATTGTTTTTGTCCTATCATCTACATTTCTGTTTGAATCTCTTATAGCATAATGAAAGAACAATGAAAATAGATAAAAGAATAACTGCATATTTGAAATTGGTTAGAAACTATTTGCACTCTGATATATCGTATGTTGCATCATATACTACTATATGATTCATTTCGTAGTGATTGTATATTTTGGAACTGTGTGGAAACTGCATATATTTTGTTTGTGATTCAGCCAGGAGGGGTGAATGCATAAGTCTTAGTAGATTGCCTATAAACCCCATCTAGGTTCCGTCCCCATAGGCCCGAGACCAGGATTGGGCGTTATGCCCCTTTGGCCTGAGTCAAGGGATTGGATCATGGAGGGATGGGGGTCCCACATTGTAACATGCCCCTTTGGCCCGAGACGAGGGATTCTGCAAAAGGACCAGCCACCATAGGCCCGAGTCAAGGGATTGGGCAATAGGACTGTGGTAGGCCTTAGGCTACTAAGGATTTATGACTTCTCCCTGGCATGCTGAGTGACTCTTCTTTCTTATGTGTTTTCATTTGTAAGTTGATTATGTTGAATTGATGGGTAATTGATATTAGAACTAACGTATGGCAATATGGATTTGTACATATATATATGTTGTTACAGGTACTATACCAAGAGAATATTTAAAGAGAAGAAACCCTAAATCTAATCCACAAGTGAATTCTAGGGCAAACCAGGTAAGGAACATTACAAGGTTACAGCTCGGGCTTGGATTCATAAGCTAGACACCCTCTTGACTCTTAGACCCATAACAGAAAGGGATGCAATAAAATATGCTACTTTTCACTTGGAGGGAGCAGCCCACGATTGGTGGTATCATGGATTAGAGACATTGCATCATAATAGTATCACTTCATATCAGGAGTTTGTTGATAGATTGGTGGAACCATAGATGCAAGACTCGCCATATACTCGCCGAGTTTTGAAAAACTCGCAAGTTTTTTCAGACAAGTAATTGGTGCAAAAACTCGCCAAAAAAGAACCTGAGTTTTTCTGAAAAACTTGCGAGTCTGTGAAGAAAACTTGCCTGCGTGAAAAAAACGTGACTTGATGGCATTTAAAGGTGTTTTGTCACTTGTTTTTGGTCATTCTACTTGCTCCAAATGAGAAAAAAACCCCTCCCAAGCATTTTACACCTATTTGCAACAATTTGGCGTCGATCAAACAAGATTTGAGGCGGATTCGAATCAAATTTGAAAGGCAAATCAGATTTCCAGGTAGGTTTTTTTTTTTTCTTTCTCGTTCTTTTTTTGAAATTTCTTCTTCATTTTTGAAGCATCTAAGTTTAAAAAACATCATGAATGTAGTATAAATGGATTTGTATTGATCCAAACAAGATTTATATTCATAAAAACAAGATTCATCACTGTTTTGTTTGCATTTTTTCTGATTTTTTCATTTTTTTCACATTTTTTTCATTTTTCTTCGTTCTTATTTCAATCCAATTTTTTTTTGTTTAAGCCTTAGATTAGTTTGCATTTTTAGTAATTTAGAGTATTGTTTTTATTTCTTCATTGTTTTCATATTTTTTCCAAACCCTAGTTAATTTTTTTTTTGTTGAATCCATTTTTTTTGGAACAAAATGTTTAACTTTAGAATTTTACGTTAGTTTAAATTTAATCTATCAAGTAGAAATCTAATTTAGGTTGTTTTTTAATTTTCTATTAAAAAACTAACAACTTGTGCTTTCTTTTTGTATGTGTAGGTTAATTTATAATGGCAGATAGAGATGCTTCTATATCTGGTTCAGCCTCAGGCCCTGTTGCATCATCATCATTTGTAGGCAAACGTCCTCTAGGAGCTAGAGATCTTGCGTGGAAATATGCCTATCTAGGACCGTACCCTCGCTCAGTTTTTTGCATCCAATGCGAAAACGTATACCGTGGAGGCATTAACCGCCTCAAATACCATCTTGCAGGCATTAGTCGTCGTGATGCGAAGGCCTGTACTAATACCACAGAAGAAATGAAAAGACAAATGAATGCCATACTTGCAGCCGCAGAAGAAAGAAAATTACAAAGGGAGAAGGCAAAGGCAGCCATGCAAGCATCCATAGCTTCTTCTCAAGGTGCTCCAGTCAACCTTGAGTCGGATGATGCACTTCAGGGCATAGTGGGCTCTCTTCGTGGTCCATGTAACCGAAGGCAACCCACCACCACTGCGAGCCCTTCATCTACTTCCAGTAGAGCACCAAGATCAGCACCTACACGCATAGTAGATAGTTTTGTTGTGCCTAGAAACACACCTGGATCACAAACTTCCTTAGAGGCAACTGGGTGGAATAAGGAGGTGCATGAGCATGCATACATTGCTTGTGCCGATTTTTGGTATTTCAACAACATCCCTTTCAATGTGGCAAATTCTCCTTATTGGCATAATTTGGTTACTGCATTGACGGTTGCAGGAAAGGGCTTCAAGGCACCTTCTCGCACAGAATTGAGTGGGAGGTTAGTTAATTTAATCTTTTACGTTTTAAGTTTTTGATAAATTTATGTTCTTTAATTTATAGAAATTTATGATGAATTTAAGCTATTTTTTGTTTACAAACAAAATTGTTGTACTTAATTTCACTTTGTACTTGTAGGTTGCTTACAAATGCAAGGGATAGGGCAAGGGCAGTGGTGGAAGACCAAAGAAATGAATGGAAAAAATATGGCTGCTCTATTCTTTCCGATGGGTGGACGGATGGTAAAAACCGCACCATCATTAATTTTTTGGTAGCTTGCAAGAATGAAGTGGTGTTTTTGAAATCAGTGGATGCCTCCAATATATTGAAAAATGCAGAAAATTTGGCTAAAATGTTGGAGCAAGTTTGCATGGAGGTTGGGATTGAAAATGTTGTGCAACTAATTACTGACAATGTAGCAGCATATGTGGTAGCTGGTAGAATCCTCCAAAAGAGACACCACACAATTTTTGGACACCTTGTGCAGCACATGTCCTTGACCTTCTTTTGGAGGACATAGGCAAGCTTGATTGGGTCACACCGATTGTAGAGGATGCAAGGAGGATCACAAAATTTATCTATAATCACCCTTAGGTTCTTCACATGATGAGGGATTACACCCAAGGGAAAGAGTTGGTGAGATTCGGTGTGACAAGGTTTGCAACAGTTTTTTTAATGTTGCAAAGCATTCTTGGTGCATTGGGGGCTTTGAAACAAATGTTTGTGTGCCCAAAATGGATAGAATCATCTTATGCGAAGAAGCCAGAAGGAGACAAGGTTGCATGCATTATCTTTGACAAAGTATTTGTAAAAAGAGCTACAAAGATTGTGAAGGTAACTTCAAAACTTCGAATTTAAATTCAAATTGAATATTTATTTATTTTTAATATGTCGTTCATTGTAAATTAGTACCTTTAATCTTTTTGCATTTTTATATTGTAAGTGTCGGAGCCCTTGGTTAGAGTCCTCCGCTTGGAAGATGGGGTTAAAACCCCAATGGGGTATCTTTATGAGGCCATGGATAGGGCCAAGGAAGCTATAAAAACTTATTATAAGTGGGACAGCCTCAAATTTGATCCCATATGGGAGATTATTGATAGGAGGTGGAACAATCAACTCCACCAACCCATCCATGCAGCAGGGTACTTTTTGAACCCCCGTTTCTTCCATTCAGGCACCTTCTTAGATCCTACTGGAGAGGTTATGGAGGGCCTCACTTCTTGCATTTACAGGATGACACCCCAGGCTGAGGTGGCAGACCTCGTTGTTGATGAATTGCAAGCTTATAGGGAAAGAAGGGGTAGGCTCTTTTCTTCAGACCTGGCTACACGAGCAATAAACAATCAGTCACCAGGTATAAAATTTCAAATTTACAAGTTACAAACTTACAAGTTACAACTATTGATAATTTGATATTTAATATGTTTTGAACTTTTCACTTTCCTTTCTAAGTTTCTAACTCTTCAATATTTTTTTTGTAGAGGTTTGGTGGACAAATT
Organism: Cunninghamia lanceolata; assembly: GCA_027924645.1. NCBI lineage: Eukaryota > Viridiplantae > Streptophyta > Pinopsida > Cupressales > Cupressaceae > Cunninghamia > Cunninghamia lanceolata. The sequence goes on along the minus strand of BSBN01000257.1, from coordinate 754,411 downwards.
GGGGTGGAAATACCCCAAATCTCCAGAGATTTGCCCTCCGTGTCTTATGCCAACCATGTAGTTCATCCAATTGTGAGCGCAACTGGAGCTTATTTCAGGCCATCCACACAAAGAAGAGGAACAAGCTAGCTCAGAAATGCCTCAATGACCTTGTTTATGTGCAATATAATCTTCGGCTGCGCACAAGAAGGGTAGAGGAAATATCAGATGATCCAATTGATTTGGATGAGATAGATCCTTACAGTGATTGGACAGGGCAGGATGAGTAGCGTTCATTGTTTTTTGAGGACGAGATCTATGATTTGGAGAGACAGGCAATGGAGGAGGGGGCTGCCGCTGGAATCGATGGATTGGGATTCTCATTGGATGACATTGAGGATGAGGAGGATGAGGAGGATGAGGAGACATTGCCACCAGGACCACTATCAGCATCTACATCCAGGATGGAGGTTGAGCCACGGTTTGTCATGCCGAGGAGGGAGGAGCCACAACAGATTCCTAGGACTAGACTTAGTTCTACCACTCCCCTAGTTTTCAGTAGACTTGGGAAGGGGAAGGGGAAGAGGAAGATGTAGTATTTAGTATTTACTTTCAGTTTTACAAAAACAATTTGCTATTTCCATTTTGTTTTAGACTATCAGTATCAGCGCATTTCTCATGAGGATGCCATTTTGTATCCAATTTACTTTGAAATCAATCAAATACAACTAGACTTAGCTTGTTTCTCATTTATTGACTTGTTGGATGCATTTAATCATTGAATTTTGCAAAAAAAATGTGTTTTTAATGAAATTTAAACAATTTTTTAAGTTGCCGAGTTTTTGCGAGTTTTTTGCCGAGTTTTTGTTGAGTCAAATTTTTTAGGCTTGGCGGGTTTTTGCTTTTGGCGAGTTTTTCAACTATGGGTGGAACGCTTTGATAAGAGAGATCCAGAGACATATTTTAGAGACTTGGCACAGCTCAAGCAGACTGGGAGTTTGGAGAATTACATTAGTGAATTTCATAAATTATCAGTCATGGTCTCCAATATATCTGAAAGGAGATTGGTTGTGCTATTCATGGAGGGCTTATTGGAACCATTGAAAGGATGGATAAAGGCTTTTGATCCCCTGACATTGCAGGAGGCAATGAAAAAGGCTAGGAGTATGAAACTTGTAGTCCCTCAAAGTAAGTACTCATCTAAGGGATCTTCTTCTTACCGGGACAACAAGACATTTCCTAAGAAAAAAGAAATTTCAGACTCAAAGGGAAAATCAGCAACACCATTAGATCGCGAGACATTTAATGACTTGCGAAGGAAAAAGTTGTGCTTTTATTGCAAAGGTCCCTATGATGCAAACCATGATTGTCCTTTAAGACCTAAGGGCAAAGCAAACAGGATTATGTGGGCATTCTATGAGGATTCAGAGTCAAACCAGCAATCTGATCAAGAGGAATCTAATGAGGAAAAACCTGATGATGAGACAGATAAGCATGAAATTGAGGCTGAAAATGTTGAAGAAGCAAATTTTCAAGAAGCACGCCTTACTAGCATACAACAAGAGGGCTTATTCAGGATGCGTGGGGTTTTAGCCGGACAAAAGATCAGTACCTTGCTCGATACAGGTGCCACGCATAACTTCATTGATGCTAGGTTGGTTGAAAGGCGTGGAATTTGGACAGAGGAATTTGAGGGCATAAGAGTAAAAGTTGCTGATGGGTATACACTTAAGTGTGACAGGATGATTCCAGGTCTTCCCGTGCGATTGAATAACTTTGAGTTTAAGGCAGATTTTTATGTGGTAAACATGGGAGAAACCGACATGGTTTTAGGAATGAAATGGCTTCATGATATTGGGGAGTTTACCATTAACCTTAGGGAAATGGAGATGAGGTTTAAGGTGGATGGGAAGACTCGTGCTAAAAGCCATCAGGGATACTAGCTGCAAGATGATATCTCTCAGAAAAATGAAGAGACTTATGCGCTATGACATGGTTGAGTGGGTAGCAGCGTGTATTCTAATGCCAACACAGGAAGAGAAACAAAAACCAGCCTATCACCCAGATATACAGGAGTTGAGGATCAAGCACTCCAAGGTGTTTAGTGATATTCCACCAGGCAGGCATCCAGACAGAGGGATTGAGCACATAATAGAATTGGAGGGTGCTAAACCTGTGATGATCACTCCTTACAGACACCCCAAGCAGCTAAAAGATGAGATTGAAAAAACAATTAAGGAGCTGCTAGCTATGGGGCACATTAGGCCAAGCAAATCACCTTTTGCTTCAGCAGTAGTCTTGGTCAAGAAAAAGGACGATACCCTTCGGATGTGCATCGATTACAGGGTGTTGAATAAGAGGACAATTAAGAACAGGTACCCTATTCCTTGTATTGACGAGTTGATCGATGAGCTTCATGGTGCTCGCTACTTCTCGAAAATAGATTTGAGATCAGGTTATCACCAGATCAGGGTCAGAGAGTAGGACATCGAGAAGACAACATTTAGGTGCCATTGTGGACATTTTGAGTTTGTGGTTATGCCATTTGGGCTAACCAATGCTCCTGCTACGTTTCAGTCCACTATGAACAGGGTTTTTCAATCACAGCTGAGAAAGTTTGTATTAGTCTTCTTTGATGACATTCTGGTATACAGTAGAACTTGGGAGGAGTATATCACCCATTTGGATACAATGTTGGGAATTCTTAGCAGGGAGTCCTTGTACGCCAAAGAATCCAAATGTGATCTGGGCATGACAGAGTTGCTATACTTAGGCCATATCATCAGTGCAAAAGGTGTGCGTATGGACCCTGACAAAGTCAGAGCTATTATTGAGTGGCCTACACCTGAGAATCTTACTCAACTTAAGGGATTTTTGGGTTTATGTGGCTTCTACCGCAGATTTGTCAGTGGATATTCACGTCATGCAGCACCACTTACAGATTTAATGAAGAAAGGGGCATTTGTTTGGACACCTGAGACACAGGAATGTTTTGAGAAATTTAAACAGTTGATGACTACTTGCTCAGTTCTTGCCTTGCCAGATTTTACTGGACCCTTTGAGCTACAGTGTGATGCTTCAGGTGAGGGGATTGGTGTAGTTCTTATGCAGGACAAACATCCGATAGCTTTTGAGAGCAGGAAGTTATGGGGTCCATAGAGAAGCTATAGTATTTATGATAAGGAGATGTTGGCCATTATGCATGCATTGGCCAAATTCAGACAATACCTTGTGGGTAGCAAGTTTTGCATTAAGACAGATCATAACAGCTTGAGGCATTTCCTAGGATAGCGAGATCTCAACGATCGTCAGTAGAAGTGGGTGAGTAAATTGCAATCATATGACTTTGACATTACTTATGTCAAGGGGACTCAAAACGTAGTTGCTGATGCTTTGTCTCACCGTCCCCATTTGAGCTCTATGGTGGAGATTTCAGAGGATTGGAGACACTTGATTGTGGCAGAGTATGCCAAGGACTCATGGGCTTCTAGCATAATTGAGGGGTCAGTTCAAGATGACAGGTACTCAGTTGTAAATTATCTTATCATTTACAAAGGTAGGATATTTTTAACCCTAGGATCGGAGATGAAGAACACAGTGATGAGGTATTTTCATGATACACCTATGGCAGGGCATCTCGAGTACTTCAAGACTTACAGGCAGGTTCGAGAGTGCTTTACTTGGAAAGGGCTCAAGACAGATGTTCTTCGATATGTCAGAGAGTGTCCTGTTTGCCAGTAGAATAAACAGGAACATACATACCCTGCAAGTTTACTTTAGCCACTTCCGATTCCTGATAGGAAGTGGGAGTGTTTATCCATGGATTTTATTACTAGTTTGCCGAAAACCCAGGGACGAGATTGTATCTATGTGGTTGTTGATCGATTAACAAAATATGCTCATTTCTTTCCGATCACAGCTACATACTCAGCTGCATAGGTAGCAGAACTTTTCTTCCGTGAGATATTCAGGTTGCATGGGTTACCTCAGAGCATTGTTAGTGACAGGGATAGTCGGTTCTTGAGTCATTTTTGGCAAGAGTTATTTAGACTATGTGGGACAGAGCTTACCCTGAGTACCAGCTACCACCCACAGACGGATGGCCAGACAGAAATTGTGAATAAGTGGGTGGAGGGATATCTCAGGAACTACATTGCAGGGCAACAGAAGGGTTGGGTTAAGTGGATATACCTTTGTGAGTACTGTTACAATACCACTTACCATCTCTCGATTCAGATGACACCATTTATGGCCTTGTATGGTTATGAAGTGCCTAGTTTCCTTGACTTGCTGATGAGTGATAGTAGAGTGCCTAGTGCAGGAGATATGTTACAGGAGAACCAGGATATTATGAGAGCTCTTCGGGAGAATATCTGAAAGGCACAGAATCAACAGAAACAGTATGCTGATCAAAAGAGAGTTGAGCGGTCATTTGAGGTTGGGGATATGGTGTATCTGATGTTACAGCCCTATCGACAATCCACTCTTAAGAAGAGTGGTGCAGAGAAGCTCAAGCCACGTTATTATGGCCCTTTCAGGATTATCCGGCGAGTTGGTGATGTGGTTTATGAGTTAGAATTACTGATAGATAGCAGAGTACACAATGTTTTCCATGTGTCACGCCTCAAGAAGGCATTAGGTCATCGCGTGGTTCCTTCTGCTACCTTACCACCCTTGGATGATGAGGGGAAGTTGATTTTGGTGCCTGAGGCTATTTTGGATGTTAGGGAGAGGCAGTTACGGAGACGGGTCATCAAAGAATACTTGATCAAATGGAGGGATTTACCGGTTGAGGATGCCACTTGGGAAGGCGAGGAGATTCTTCAGCATCCAGAGTTGAGATTGCTTGGCGACAAGCAATTTTAGGAGGGGCGGACTGTAATGTCCCCTTCCTAGGCGATTTTCATGATGAGTAATTTAGCCTTTATCTCCCGAAGGCTAATTGACGAAATAAGGGAGATATTATTAAATTAATTATTTCATAAGGTTATTACTTAATTTTAAATCAAAAGGTAACCTTATATTTAATTAATTTAATATAGTGACTTAAAATAAATATTATATCATTGAAGTCACTAAAATAAAATAATAAGATTTTTCTAGAAGCCTCCTAAAGTGGGATTAAAAAAGTATAAAGGAAGGGGCAAGGCAAGCTTCCAGGCATCCGATTATTGTCATTTGCATTTGATGAGTTTTGTAGAGCCAAGGGTTTCTGCATATTTGGTCTTTGGGAACGAAAACTCCCATAGATTAGCATAACTGAGGTGGTGAAATATCCTCCGAAGGGTTGCAAATTGGAAGGGATACTTCAGTCCTTTCATTTGTGCTTAAATCTGTAGTATTAACCAAGGGTTTGGAGGTATTAATTTGCACATCAGAAGTTTTTCTATTGGCTGCTATAGTGCTGTGAATAGTGACGCTACAGTGACATGAACAGTACGCTACAGTAATGCTACAATGTCACGCTACAGTGATCGCTACAGTGTTTGCTACAGTAACACTACAGTGATTGCTACAGTAATGCTACAGTACAGGGCAGCTGGGAGAGGGTTTCAATTTGGGTTTGGAAGGGACTACTTTCCTTGGTTGATGAGAAAGCTGGGTGCTACACTTGAGAGGCACGATTTGGGCTTGAGAGGGATGTTTATGGGCTGTTTTGAGGCTACCATTCCTTCATCTTCATCATCAATTCACAGCAGCTTACATTTCCAGGTTCTTTCATGAGTTAGCATATTCATATCAGCATTGTTTCATAGTTGTCATTTGTTCTCAGATTTTAGGAGTTGCATAAAATTGTAAAGCCAAGAGTCTTGGCCATTCATATCAGCATTGTATTAGACAATATATCTCAATAAAGGGGTGATAAGTTGTAGGCCATCTATTTGATGTAATGTGCATTTTAATATCCTTCATGATTAGCATAATAGTATGCATGCCAAGTGTTTAACAAAATGCCAATTGGCTGTAGGTGCACATTTTTCATATAGAATTCATATATATGTATTGGAAAAGCCAAAAGAGAATTGCATATGCATTTAGTTCTTTGCTTAGACATAGTAGTAATCAATTGCAAGCTTTTAGATGATCTTTGACATCATTTCAAGCAAGCATAATCAGACTGAAACTCAGAAACAACAAGCATAGAGATTGTACGTGAGGTGTTTGACAATATTCCTTGAGCCTCTAATCAGCAAATTTGCAGCAGCACTAGCAAGGGATATTACATCCTTATATATTAAATAATATTAAATATAATTATTAAATTAAATATTATTATAAATATATTTATCAATATAATATAAACATTATATTATTATTATATAATAATAATAAAAATACTAAAGTGAAGCATTACATATATATAATAATATAATATATAAAAATGAAGTTAACTAGTGATTAGGCCCTTAAGAAATCTCGATCCCATATTAAGAACTTTAACAAAGACAACGAATGGAGGATTTGTTGTGACGATTGCCACTTGAGACCCTTCGTGGTCCTTATAAGGCACGATCCTACCCCATGTTTGGCATCACAGCATCAAGCAAAAAGGAATACGGGGAACACATCAGCAAGCGATCTGCAGCAAGATTGGATCGCCATCTTGTGAAGGTTTCATGCATTTTGATGATAGATTTGTGACGCCATTTTGTGGGAGATATTTGTGAAGACATTGAACATTCGTTGCATCCTTGAGTGCCACCATTGAAGAGTCATTTCAGATTTCCAATCAGATTCTTGAGCGCCATTATAATGGAGATTTATTGCAGATTTCATAGCCAAATTGATATTTGAAGTAAGCACCATCCTTGAGGGTCTTGAGCGCCGATCTTGAAAGAGTAGAATTCAGATCTTAGAGTTGCTTGATTCAAGTCTTTCAGATCAGAGTTGTTGCAGGTCATCAAACCCTAATCGCCGCCCTTATTTCTCATCTTTGGAGTTGCATTGATCATCATCTATCACTTTGGAAGTGGTCGATCCTCACTAAGGGCGATTTGACATCAATTTGGAGTGGCAATCTGCATTCCTTGGCACCATTGAGCAGACCGAACAGCATTGTGACATCATAGATTTTCATTTGAAGGCTCTATTGACATCATTCATTCAATCGAATACTCCTTCATTACATCCGCGAACTTCAGAAGCAAAGCATCAAAACATCGTATATATATATAGGCTGTAAATCGCCTTGAGTACCAGCACGTCATCATCATTAAGAGACGAATAGTATACTGCTGTAAGGAGGAACTGAAGCTATAATACAGAAGCAAGACAATAGCGTCTAAAACATTATCACTTCATATCCTCTTAAGTTCAAACGGCCAATTATATACAAGCTGTGGGCATCAAGGTCGACCAGCAGCAAATACATATATATAATCTGTGAAATCTTTATACATATTTCTGCTATAAAAAGAGATATCATCCCCACGACCAGCCAAGATCAAAGGAGTTATTACCAGCCAGTATCATTGAACATTGGTATCACATCTTAAGGCAAAAAGGTCAAAGGAAAAATTTGGACTCACTAGAAGGGGACATTACAAGTGGTATCAGAGCTATCGACCTACCATCTTGTAAGGGAATTTGATGCAAACTACTCAAGAAGGTACAACACACGCAACAACAACAGCGACATGGAAATGATCAACGAAATGAGAGCCTTTATGGAAGCAACCACTAAGGCAATGATGGAACAAACTCAAGCAGTCACGCAACAAACAGAACTATTAATGGAGCAAAACGCAAAGTCAAATCAAGTCCTTCAAAATACTATACAAAATATGGAAACCATGATGAATAGTTTCAAGGGTCAAGCTTCAAATGAAAGGGAGGTGATTCCAACCAAGCAGAAAATGGAAACTCTTCGACAAGCACAAGGGTTCCAATACCACCATTCCTACCAAGTGAAGAAAATCCAAGAATGGAAAACGATACCCCCCAAAACATAAGCACGGAAGACATGATGAGAGTTTATGCCAACCTAGAGCCCGAACTAAGAAGAATGGTATCCTTTACCGAATATAGCAATTCAAAAAGGAACGATTTAGCAAGAAAGGAAAAAAGACCCATCAACAAGGAATTGAAACAAAAGGCCAACAAGGTTAATCTCCCACATTTCGATGGAACCCATAAGATCACACCTCAAGCATGGCTACAAAAGTTAAATGACTATTTTCGACTCAACCCTATGACCGAGAAGGATGCACTTCAATTAACCATCCTACACCTAGAAGGATTGGTCTATGAATGGTGGCATCATGGAAAACACACTCAAGGACATGAATCCATCACCTCTTATGGAAAGTTCTCCAAAAGATTTATCCAAAAATTTGACCGACGCCATCCACAACAAGATTTCCGAGAATTAACCCTACTAAGACAAAAAGGCTCCATGGATGAGTACATAAATGAGTTTGAGAAGATAGCAATACGAGTATTTGGAGTATAAAATGAAAGGCTCACATACTTGTTTATTAAAGGATTGAATGAGAAACTAGGAGGCCTAGTAGGAGCCCTCAAACCCTCTACCCTTGATGATGCCATAGATATGGCCATGCAATTAGAGCCAACCCACTCCTCTCAATCATACACCAAACCATTCCATAAGAAAGGAAATCTTGATAAGAATACATGCCGTAAATGTGGAGAGCCGTGGAAATCAGGACATATATGTCTAAGGAATGAAAAGAAACACGAGAAACCATATCTTTCTTACAGTGACTGTGAAGAACTAAGAAAGAAGGGTCTTTGTTTTGATTGTAAGAAAGAATGGGAGAAAGGACACATTTGTGAACAAGACAAAAAAGTGTGTTTTAAATGCAATGAATCATGGAAACCAGGGCATAGATGTGGAAAAAGAGCTCAAGCACACAATATAGAAGTCATATTCAACAAAGAAATTTAGGAAGAAAATGAAGTGACTTCAAGTAAAAGGAGGAAAGAGAGTTGATTCTAGAACCAAGTACGCTTGTTTACATGTAAGAAAATGAAATGGAAAAATTGAAGAATAAATATAATACTCAATAAAAGAGAATATGGGACCCTCTCTTAGGTACGCCACCCAAAGGAAATGTAATGAACTCACATGAGCCAAAGGGGTTCTGCCTTTTTAATTAAAGGGTTTTGTCTTTGGGTCTAGGAGAGATGTGCTCTTCTAGATACGCCACTCATGATGAGAAATGATAAGTCCACATAAGCCAAAGGGATTCTGCCTTCTAGTGAAGAGTTCTGCCTTTGGGTCTAGAGAGAGATGTGCTCTTCTAGACACGCCACTTATGATGGAAGTAATAAGTTCACATGAGCCAAAGGAGTTCTGCCTTTTAATTAAAGGGTTCTGCTTTTGGGTCTAGAAGAGATGTGCTCTTCTATATACGCCACTCGTGATGGAAATGATAAGATCACATGGGCCAAAGGGGTTCTGCCTTCTAGTGAAGGGTTCTTCTGCCTTTGGGTCTAGAGAGAAATGTGCTCGTCTAGATACACCACTCATGATGGAAATGAAATGTTCAGTTGGGCCTAGGGAGTTGGATCACGAGGATACCCTTTTTTGAGACTTCACTTCCCTATCAAGGGTATAGTGTTATAAGGAGTCCAATCATGAGGAAATAAGGAAAGATGACAATATGAGGGGATAACGGATAAATTAGAATCCTCACTAGGTACGCGACCTCATATGAATGGCATGCACCACATAGGGCCAAGGCGATCTATTATGAATGGCATGTGCCACATTAGATTGAAAGTACCTTATATGAATGACATGCGCCACATAAGGACAAAAACACTATCATCGACTTGCTTAAGCAATCAAAGTCTTACAACATCCTTAGATTCATCTTTTGGGATTTTCATCAATATTATTTCATTCCAAATCTTCAATCTTGGATTATCAATACTCCCAAAGTTTTCTTTAACATTGAAAAATTATTCCTTCCTGCATTCATTTGATTAACTACATTTCAGCAATCATATTGCAATTCAAAATCAAATCAGTTCTTCTCTGATCATGACAACATATCATCAATTACTCCTCAAAGAACATAACTCTTTTCAATTTTGAGATCAATAACATAAAGATGACAAGTACAAGACCGAATCTCATCATCAACATGTTTTCATCATTCATTGAATCTCAAGCATTGGAACCTTTTCACTATCTAAAACCACATCTTCATCTATGTTGTCCAAAGATACCTACCTATACTTTTCGAGTATTCTCTTTTTGGAATCGCAATCATTTTTCTCTTCACTCAAGTGTGTTCATTCTGAATTAAGACCATGACTTCGTCTCAACACATCGAAAGGTAAACGTTAAAGGGTGCAAAGAAGAACTCGTTGTGATTGCTTGAGGACAAGGAATTTCGAGTGGGGAGGGTTGTCATGTCTAATATTGTTTAAATTAAAGATCGTGATAAAAGACGAGAAAGATGTTTTTGTAAAATATCAATTCGATTGATAGAAATCCTTATATATAAAATAATATTAAATATAATTATTAAATTAAATATTATTATAAATATATTTATCAATATAATATAAATATTATAATATTATTATTATATAATAATACAGGTATTAATATTACTATTATTATAATATAATAAAAATACTAAAGTGAAGCATTACATATATATAATAATATAATATATAAAAATGAAGTTAACTAGTGATCACGCCCTTAAGAAATCCTGATCCCATATTAAGAACTTTAACAAAGACAATGAATGGAGGATTCGTTGTGACGATTGCCACTTGAGACCCTTCGTGGTCCTTATAAGGCACGATCCTGCCCCATGTTTGGCATCGCAGCATCAAGCAAAAAGGAATACGGGGAACACATCAACAATTGATCTACAACAAGATTGGATCGCCATCTTGTGAAGGTTTCATGCATTTTGATGATAGATTTGTGATGCCATTTTGTGGGAGATATTTGTGAAGACATTGAACATTCGTTGCATCCTTGAGTGCCACCATTGAAGAGTCATTTCAGATTTCCAATCAGATTCTTGAGCACCATTATAATGGAGATTTATTGCAGATTTCATAGTTGAGTTGATATTTGAAGTAAGCACCATCCTTGAGGGTCTTGAGCGCCGATCTTGAAAGAGTAGAATTTAGATCTTAGAGTTGCTTGATTCAGGTCTTTCAGATCAGAGTTGTTGTAGGTCATCAAACCCTAATCGCTGCCCTTATTTCTCATCTTTGGAGTTGCATTGATCATCATCTATCACTTTGGAAGTGGCCGATCCTCACTAAGGGCGATTTGACATCAATTTGGAGTGGCAATCTGCATTCCTTGGCACCATTGAGCAGACCGAACAGCATTGTGACATCATAGATTTTCATTTGAAGGCTCTATTGACATCATTCATTCAATCAAATACTCCATTACATCAGTGAACTTCAGAAGCAAAGCATCAAAACATCGTATATATATATAGGCTGTAAATCGCCTTGAGTACCAACACGTCATCATCATTAAGAGATGAATAGTATACTATTGTAAGGAGGAACTGAAGCTATAATACAGAAGCAAGACAACAACGTCTAAAGCATTATCACTTCATATCCTCTTAAGTTCGAATGGCCAATTATATACAAGCTGTGGGCATCAAGGTTGACCAGCAGCACATACATATATATATAATCTGTGAAATCTTTATACATATTTCTGCTATAAAAAGAGATATCCCCACGACCAGCCAAGATCAAAGGAGTTATTACCAGCCAGTATCACTGAACATTGGTATTACATCTTAAGGCAAAAAGGGCAAAGCAAAAATTTGGACTCACTAGAAGGGGACATTCCAAAGGGCCAGGGACTTAGTTTCCCGAAGTTGGGTCGGAGATGGTTGCAGCGTGCCCTAGTCATATAAATTCTAATTCCTTGATGAAGAATAGGAGGGGAAGATATGGATCTTAAAATATGTTTAATATTCACCCTAATGTACCTATGGAATATGTTATAAAATAATCATCATTAGTGAATGACAAGAAGGAAATGAATAAGCCTTTGTCAAGAATAAAATATTTATATTATCATTGATCTTATTTGATCTTATCATTAAAATTTTTTGATTTCTAATGTTTCTAATGTCTCTTTGAGAATCACTTTGAATGCAGATTTAGGTTTAAGTGTTTCCACTAGAAAAAGGGACATTATACTTATCTCGGCAAATCGCCTTATCGGCAAACTTGAGAAACCCTGAACTGATCAGTGAGTTTGCAATTTTGCCGATTCTCCGATTTCTCCCTTTTGGTTGATCTTTTGCCTCCTTTTCGCCTTATTGGCGAATCTTCTTGCTCACAAACTTGCCCTGCCAAACACTTAGCCAATTTTACCTTTTCCCCCTTTATTGGAGAAAACTCTCCTTTGCGAACTATTTTTGTATTGCTTTTCCCTCTTCAATTGGCGAAGTCTCCTCTTCGCAAACCATCGCCCTGTCTTTGTCTTGGTTCCCCGCTTAGTCAGCGATTTCGTCGTTTGACAAACTTGAGTTTGCTGAACTTCCACTTTGCTGACTAAGGAAACCTTTCTTTCCTTTGCCTCTCCTCAGCATACTTTCCTTTATCATAGCCTTGACTTAGCCACTTCCCTTTTAGCCTTGCCTCGTTCCTTTGTCGGCAAAATTGCCGATTGGCAAACTTAAGGTCCGCCAAACTTAAGTTTTGCCGATAAAGGCAAACTCTTTCCCTTTGCTCTCGCCCTTTCAAAGAAAACCTTCCCGCCTTCTCCTTCCTTCATCTTTTTTCTCCCTTGCTTTCCTTAGTGATTTCGCCGATCGGTGAACTTGCCAATCGGCGAACCAAATAGCTCGTAAAACTTGAACTTTGTCAACTAAGGCAAACCTTGTCTTCCTTCTACTCTTTTGCCTTAGAACGTTTCCCTTTGTTGGCGAACTTGCCAATCGGCGAACTTAAGGTTCGCCGAACCATTATTTTTCCAATAAAGTGTCTTTCTTTCTCCTGTCTCCCTTCTTTTTTCTTAGAGAATTCCTCCCGTCTGTTGGTTCCTTTAGTTGGCGAATCGGCCAATCGACGAACTGATTGATAGACGAACCAAAGGTTCGCCAAACCTGAATTTTGCTGACGAAGGCAAAAAATAAAGACAATACTTAGAAATCTTGCGATTTTGAAAGGGGGCTTCTTCTATTTAGGCTTTCTTAGATCAGATATTTCTGATGGAAGAAAGGTGGGACTTTGGACTATTTTGGCCTGGGCAAAATATGACAACAGTTATGACGCTATGTCTTTTGTAGACTTAGCATTTGATGACAGCAGAGCTCCCAGAGCTAGAGAGATGATGTAGGATAGCTAGGATATCCTTAAGGCACTTAAGGTTAGTCTACACTGTGCTCAGAATCAACAGAAGATGTATGTAGATAGGCAGATGATGGAGAGGACATTTGAGGTTGGTGACCTAGTTTTCTTGCGCCTACAACCATACTGACAGTCTACACTGAAGAGGAGTGGTGCAGAAAAACTAAAGCCTCGGTTCTATGGCCCCTATAGGGTTGTGAGGAGAGTTGGAGAGGTTGCATATCAGCTGGAGTTGCCCGAGGGTAGCCGAATTCATAATGTATTTCATTTATCTTGCTTCAAAAGGGCAATTGGGAAGCACATTACATCTTCTTCAGAGCTTCCACCATTGGATGGGGAGGGGAAATTGATACTTGTTCTTGATGCTATACTGGATGTTAGGGAGCACAGGTTGAGGAATAGGGCGATCAAGGAGTATTTGGTTAGATGGAGACTTGCCCCTTGAGGATACTACTTGGGAAGGTGAACATATTTTGTAGCATCTAGGTTTGCAATTGCTTGAGGGCAAGCAATTCCCAGAAGGGAGGACTGTAATGTCCCCTATTGTCACTTAGATTTGCACCCTGTGTTGAAGCGCTTTTGCTGCAACAATCCAATGAAACATTGGAGTGATTTCCAGGTGTGGGGCCCTGCAAAGGAAATCAAACCTCCAAAGAAGGCTGGTTCCTTTCTCTAATTATGAAATTTAGAGCAGACTAAGACTAAACCTAATCTAATCACCGTTGAGAAAAGGGGAAGAAGGGGAAATTGAAAGGGGAAGGTGATACACCAGGTTTGAATAAAGAACACCTACCAAGCTAAAATTCATAGAATAATTGAATATAGCTAATAAATTCACACAAATCCTACAGATCTTAACAGAGGTAAAAGATAAGAAAAGGATTGCAAGGAATTAAACATTCACAAACAATAACCAGTTCTAGATCTACACAAAGCTAAAAAGCAACATGAAAAGGTAAAAACAATCAACATGTATTAATTAGAAAGACATGGTTACAGCAGAAGAGGGTTCTGTTTGGAACACAAAAAATAAGTCTCTATATCCAACCCTCATTACATTGATTTTTTACCTATTTATACCATTTCATTCATTGACCTAAGTCATCTACTACAATAAATTCGCCCCATCAGCCTGTCAAAAGATATTTCTGCAAAAGGAATGTCTGTGTACATCTGTCTTCAAAACATAAATGCAGAAAATATCCTGAGGATGAAGTAGTTGGGAAATATCTACTAAATGCAAGCAACTGATTCATCTACCTGCAACAATTAAATGCACAACAACTACTTCCAGTTGGGCTGATATGATTCTACAATAATAGCGGCTGGGGAAGATAGGCATTTTAAATATATATTCCTGCCAAAATCCCTTCATAAAGCTTTTACAACACTATAAAATATTTTAAAGCTTTATATTATATTACAAGCTTTATTTTCATTTTATTTCATTTTACTTTACTTCTGGCTTTTATTTTGCCTTATCGGCAATATCTCTTCATCACAAACCAATTATGTCTTTGCTTTCTCTTCATTTTGCTTTCTGCCCCGTAGTCGGCAAAATTCATCTTTCACGAACTTGGTTGTCTTCTTCCTTTTGTTTCTTTACTTCTTTATCGACGATTTCTTCATTTTATGAACTTTGCATTGTCTTCGCCTTTGTTTCTTTACCTTTGTCGACGGATCACCTTATCGGCAAACTTCGGAAATCTCAAACTATTTGGTGAGTTCGTGCTTTTATCGATTTCCTGATAAAGCCTTTCTTTTTCTTTGCCTTAGTCATTTTTCAAGTCTTCCTTCGGCCTTCCTTTATTCAGCGATTTCGCTGATTGGCAAACTAGCTGATCGACAAACTTTAAGTTCGTAGAATTTGAAAATTATCGATAAAGGCTTCTTTTTTACTTGTTTCTTTTTTCTTCTTTTGAACCTTCCCTTAGTCAGCGAACCTACCAGTTGGCGAACTGTATTAAAATAAATTTAGATAGTTTACTGGTCATCTATTGTAAATTATTAGATTGTTTCTAATTCTGTCTAGATTAGTTTTAATCTATTTTAGAAACATCTATGTTCTGTATATTTAGAAACATCACATTTGTATTCTTTATAAAGAGCTTCGCTCTTCCCTAAATAACATATCATCCTGATTATTTTTACATGGTATTAGAGCAGGAAATTTTTTCTTGGGCTCTTCGTATTCCGTACAACGTACGGATTGTACGATGTCGTAGGGCGGTCATACCTGTCTATTTCTGCACTCTCATCCGTCTTCTGAAAATCACAAGTCTCTATTCGGTGTTAAACTCTTTCTGTTATACGCAGGTTCTAGTTTCGTGTTTAGGGTTTATGTGCTTTTGTTTGATTGTGATTCATGTTTCTAATCGCGGTTTTGGAGTATCACCATTTTTGGTGATAGTCACGATTTGCATTTAATCGCCATTCTTGAGGTCGCGATTTTCCTCAACTGATTTGCATTTTTTCTTTGAGGCGGATTCAAAACCCTTTGCTCGCATTTTTCCCCTTCAAATCTGTGGTCATTGGATTCCGTCGGCATTCAAAAGGCGACTTTAGGAGTCGCATCTTCTTTCCCTCTGGTGGCAGATGTTTTTTGCCCTTTGCTACGGCGTCTTTTGTGGAGGTCGCGTGTGGGAGTAGCAGGCATCTTCATTTTGTTTTTTGGTGGGATTTTCTCACAGACTCTGGTTCGAGGGTTCTTGAAGGACCACTTTTGTGATCGAGTTTTGCTGTCCAATCGACTTCATTTCCAGAGGTCGCTTAACTCAGACCAGGCCCGCACCTTAAAAGCGCTCAAAGGATCAGCCTTAGGTCACATACCCTTTGTTGTTTGCTTGATTTTTCGGCGTTTAAGGATTGATGACTGGTCGCGGCATATTCTTGTGGGTTTTTGTGCCGTCTGTTTATCCCAATCCTGTTCATCATTTCTTCATGATAAGCGCTCACAACAACTAGTATCTTTTGGTGTGGTCTCCAGAGGTCTCAAACGCCTCGTTCTTAGCCATTTTCGCAGGTTCTTGTTTCGTAGCCCTTTGAAAGGGGTTCTGTGTTCTTGATCGGCGGCTTCCTTGTTTGGCAATTTTTGCCTAGTCGCTGCTTTTGGAGAGTTTGGTCTGCCTTTTCGCCGTGGTTCGCAGTTTTGAGGGCTTCTTTGATCTACACTTACAACGCTTAGCCCCTTCTCGTCACCAGCAGGACCAATGCTCATCATTTGTTTTTGGCAGGCGGCCATTCTGTTTTTTCAGATTCCTCAGGGTTTCTGCCCTGAAATCTATGCTTGGGTTTTTCTGTCTTGGGTTTTGAGCCCTCAATTTGCCTTTGTTTATGGTCAAGCGACTTGCAAATCTTGTCACATTTAAGGGGCATCTTGGTTTCGTTGATAGATTGCCCATTAAGGGGGGGTATTAAAATAAATTTAGATAGTTTAATGGTCATCTAAATTATTAGATTGTTTCTAATTCTATCTAGATTAGTTTTAATCTATTTTAGAAACATCTATGTTCTGTATATTTAGAAACATCACATTTGTATTCTTTATAAAGAGCTTCGCTCTTCTGTAAATAACATATCACCCTGATTATTTTTACAAACTGGCCGGTCGGCAAACCGGCGGGTTTGCAAACTTGACTTTTTGCCAACTAAAGCAAAAGACTAAGCCCAAAGACTTAGAAATTTCTGGGTTTTTTCAGGGGTTTAACCTTAGGGGATTTTGGGGGATTTTTGCCAAAAAAAACACCCTTAGACTCGAAGAACACTAAGCACTTAAGCATTTCAACATTTTAAAGACTGGGCTATTTGACTTCGGGAAGGGGAAAATAGGTCAACATCCCCTTTTTCCGAGTAATCACCCAACAGAGTCGGATAGCCTATTTTATTCTCGTAGGCTAAGTTGGGAGTTGCAAGGGAATAATAATTAATTAAATACTAAATAATCCTAAGTCAACTTTGGATTATTTATATTTAATTAATTAAGCTGGAGCTAAAAAATGACTTTATTATAAAAGTGAGTCAATTGATAGAGAAAATAAAATAAAATAAAGTGAATTGCCCAAAGGAGGTCGGCCAAGGTGGAGGTTTCTGTTATCACCTGAATTTGCACCCTGTTGTTGAAGCTTTGATAGTTCCAACAAATTCAGTGAACATGAGAATGATCTCAAGGTGTGGGACCTTGCAAATGAGATCAGACCTCCAGAGAAGGCTGGTTCCTCTTTCTGGACTTAAGATTTAGAGAATAATGGCTAAATCTAATGCTATGCTCATAGGGAAAAGGGGAAGAGGGAGTACTGAAATTAAAAGAGGTGATGCACCGGATTTATAATGTTTAGTTGGGATTGACATAACACAATAGTGATTTGAAAGGCTGAATAAACTAACACAGACTCATCCAATCTTTAACAGAGGTCAAAACAAAATACTGAAACTTATAGAGGGACCGTTTTATCCACAAAATAAATGAACATCATTCAAACAGACACAGTGTAGAAAATAATGAGAGGCAGAATCAGTTGCTTGTATTAATCATAGAGGCTAAATAGCCATTACAAAAGAAAAACAATTTGTTACAGAATGGTAGACATAAAATAACCATTTACATTCATTGGTGAACCACTATCGGAGACATCAAAGGCTCAACTTCAAACACAATGTATCAGATTTGACTGGTTCTTGCAAATGCATTACAAGGTCTGTGACAACAAATTATCTAACCAGTGTAACAGCCCAGAAGAACAACTAATATCGTTTCCATCTTTTTACATGTATATATAGCATCTGAATCCATTTTGCAGCAATAGGAGCTGAAAATCAATCAACTACCTTGCACAGGCGTCCATGTTGCATTCAATTTTGGCCCATCGCCTTGTCAGGAAATCAGTAGATTTTTAGGAATGTCCATGCCCTGGGTGCTGATTTGTCCTCGGAAGGAAATGCAAAAGCATGGTTTGCACAGGGTACTTCATCTGATTCATTAAATTGTGGTCCTTTTGCATTGAAGTCTTCCACTGTTTCAGCTACTTGAATTTGACTGATCTGCAACATTGTACTTCAGGTATTAAATTCCTTCTGCAACAGTGGCGTGATGCAGAGAATTATGTCCTTCAAGCATTTACAATACTTCAAAATATTTTAAAGCTTTACATTATATATTACATGCTTTATTTTGCATTAATTTTCACTTTTCTGGCCTTTATTTTGCCTCATCGGCAAAATCTGTCCATCACGAACCATTTCTATCTTTGTATTCTCTTCATTTTCCTCTCTACCCTTTAGTCAGTGATTTTTTAATTTCGCGAACTTTGCCTTGGCTTCGCCTTTTACCTTTACCTTTGTTGGCGAATCGGCAAATCAGCGAACTTCGGAAATCTTGAACTATTTGGTGAGTTCGTGTTTTTACTGATTCACCGACTAGCCGCTCCTTTTCTTTCTTTTCTTCCTCTCTTAGTCGGCAATCTCATTGATCAGTGAATTTTTTGGTTTGCTATCTTAACTTTTTGCCGACTAAGGCTTTCTTTTTCTTTGCCTTTATTTCTTTAAGTCTTCCTTTGGCCTTCCCTTCAGTTGGCAATTTCACCGATCGGCAAACTTTGAGTTCGCCAACCCTGAATTTTGCTGACTAAGGCCAAAAGAAAAAGGTAGAACACTTAGAATTTTTTGGGGTTTTGAAAGGGGGCTTCTTCCATTTAGACTTTCTCAGATCGGGTATATTTGATGGAAGAAGATGGGATTTTTTGGGCTATTTTGGCCTGGGCAAAAAATATGACAACAGTTTCATTGGTGGCTATAAAAGGATGAAAAAGAAAGTCATTTCATTCATTCTCATCTTGTCATTTGCATTGGCAATTTTCTCTTGTTGGCTGCAACTTAGGTTCACCATATTCCAAGGACGAAAACCCTTAGGAATATTGGTGGATTGGATGAAAACTCAATTCCATCTTGAGGTGGATTCATTATGGAGTTAACAATTGCACTTCATTGGCGATTTGAAGGAGAGGATTGAGCTACAAAGACATTTATTTTTGCAGATTGGTTTGGAGAAGACCTAGGGCCAAAATTGTGAGATTTGTGGCCAAATAAAATTTTGGCAAGAGAGCGCCATCCTTGAGGAGCCGAAATTCAGACTTTGAGGAGTGTTGAAGGTCAAAATCCTAGTCGCCGCCCTCATTTTGCATTGCCAATATCATTCACCATGGAGCGCCACCTTGTGGAAGGAAACCCTTGCTGATCGTGGGTTCTTTTGGAGCTACAACAAGTGCCAAAACTGATCGCCCATCTAGGGTTTGAAGTATCGACATCATTCTTCATTGTTTTGGTATGTAGAAACCTTTGTTTATCATTGTCAAGGTCTGATTTTGGAACAACAGAGATCTGAGTTATGTTTGGGCATGTTTGAGCCTTGAAACTTGATGTAATTTCAATTCTGAGGAATCTGATTTGTAACATCAGTTAATCATATTTAGAAATCAGAACTTTATGTCATTTGTTTGCATTAGAATGGTCATATTATGTGGTAGAATATATGGTTGATGTTATCTTCACAAAGGTTCATGAATGACATTTATATTTGAACAATTGGCATACATATATTTGCTGTCCAAAACCATTTATAATTCAAAAACAGAAAAATCAGATTTCGTGCCTAGGGTTTGAAAAAAAAATAAAAATCAGAAATTTTAGGGCAGATCTGGTTAGGGATCTTACAATCCCCCTCAAACACATCCACTCAATCATATTTATATTAAAATTGCCTCCTTATATTGTCTTTTTCCTCAATCTTATCCTCATCCTATCTTTTTATCTTTTTCCTTTTTACCTTGTTCTTATCTTGCTCCATCCTTATTTCCTATCTTTTTCTATTTCTCTTTATTTAATTCTAACTTTGTTTTCCAGTTTAAATAGGAAATTTTGTCCAAGTAAAATTAATTTATTTAGTAAGTTTAACTTAAATATACACATAATTTCTGATTTCTATTATTTATGATTAATTAATCTAATTAAAACATAGTTTGCACATCCACAATTAATAATAGTTCTAACAAATTAAAATACTAACACTTAGGGTTCAAGGGTTAGGGTTATGACAATCTTCCGTTTGAATTTTAATGGATGGAGGGATCCTGTCTGCTAGGTTAAGATATACACAAATTCGCGCATATAGACCAAATTCTTTTTCTTTTGAATTCTCATCAATTGAAATGAAGGTTCTAGGGAAATTCCCTACTTCCTTTAATATAAGTTGTATAACCTTATTCCTGTTTACGAGGAAGGGGACTCCAATATTTAGAGGGTACGTTGTGTCATACTTGGCACACTCGCCGAGTTGGCGAGTACTCACCGAGTAGAACTCCTCGCGAGTTTTCACAGGTTTAGATACTCGGCGAGTTCATGGTAAAGACTTGCCCGCGTCAGCAAAAAAGGCCCAATGTTGTGTCAAAAAAGGGTCATTATAATTAAAAACGCCTCTTTTTTTTGCTCTGCAGGTTAGGAAAACCCTCCCCAACAGCAAACACACCATTTCTAGTGTTTTCTCATTGAGGAGAGAAGATCAAACGAGATTTTTTGGAGAATTTTGAAGGCAGATTTGAAGCACAAGTAGGTTTTCTGTTTTTCATTTATTTGTTTTTTTAAAACATTTTTCTTCATTTTGGCTGCAAAATGTTGCATCAAGATTGAAAAAAACTCATCATATTGTAAAACAAAGAAGTTCTTTTGCATTTAAATTGCAAAAAATAAGATTCATCACCATTTTTTGTTAATTTTTTCTGATTTTTTCACTATTTTTCACTGTTTTTTCATATCCAACTTATTTTTTTTAATTTTAATCATTTTTTTAAGAAAATGTTTAGAATCTTTAGATTAGATTGAATTTTTACTGATTTTAACTAATTTTATGTTGATTTTTAGTGATTTATGTATAATTTAGGTTATTTTTTGTATTAAAAAATTAATCTCGCGGTCACTTTGTATGTGTAGGTTAAATACTTCATATAATGGCAAATAGAGAAGCTTCTGCATCAGATTCAGCCTTAGGCTCCGCCCCATCGATGCCCGTGCCGCCACCACCACCGTTTGTAGGCACTTGTCCTACAGGAGCTAGAGACCCTGCTTGGAAATATGCCTATCAAGGACCCCAACCTGGGTCAGTTTTTTGCATTAAATGCCAAAAAATATATTGTGGAGGCATAAATTGCCTCGAATACCATCTTGCAGGCATTAGTCATCGTGATGCCAAGGCTTTCCTTAGGACCACTGAAGAGATAAAAAGAGAAATGAATGCCCTACTTTCAGCCGCATAAGAGAAAAAATTGCAAAAGGAGAGGGCAAAGGCAGCCAAGGAAGCAGCCATAGCTGCTATGACAGGTGCTGAAGTCCATCCAGAATTAGATGAAGATACATGTCAGGGCATAGTGGGCTCTCTTCGTGGTCCACGCATCCGAAATAAATCCACCTCCATCTCATCTACTTCAACTAGAGCACCGGCTGCAACGCCTACACCTACACACACACCACAATTTTTTTGTGCCCAGAAACACACCTAGAGCACAACCATCATTGGAAGCTACTAGGTGGAACAGGGAGGTACATCAACATGCAGATATGGCATGTGCTGATTTTTGGTATTTCAACAACATTCCTTTCAATGTGGCGAGTAGTCCTTATTGGGAAAATTTGGTAATTTGTAATATTCTACCCTTGAGTTTTTTTTTTAAATCACAAGATGACAACACTGAATGTTAAGAGCAATGTTCTTCCACACTTCTGATCACCCAGATCCTGATGTGGGCAAGGTGAGAGCATACAAGTGCTTCAGAGTTAGCATTCAAACCCAAAATAAACTGAAGTAACAATCTTCCACTTATTCAGTGTGCATCCACTTATTTAGTGGGAAGTACAAGCAAAGTAAACCAGGTGCATCCACTTATTCAGCGGGAACCTGATGTTATGCAATGAAAAGTAAATTCAGGTGCATCCACTTATTCAGCGGGACCTTGAGCTTGAAGTGCAAAAAGGAAAGGCACATCCACTTGTTCACTGGGAAGCCATTACAAAGCATAATAGAAATCTAACCAAATTGGCACATCCACTTATTCAGTGGGAAGCCATACAAGTTGCATAACTGAGAGCATTACAATGATAAACCCTGCAATATGAGAGCCTTATCCCTTGATACAAAATGTCACTGCTGTAACAAAGACTCCTAAAGTCAAGTATATGTGAGATAGCTTGGAAACATACATAAATATCACAAGGTTACTCAATCAATAAACAAACTAGAGATCACCTCAATTTCTGCCCTATAACAGAGTTCATACTGCTGTCAGCAAAACAGAGCTGGTAATGCTCAGAAATTGCTGTTGTACGGCATCCTTGGCTGGTGTAAACTCCATATTTGGCGAAGACCTCTGCCCAACAAGTCTCTCCAAGACTTCACACTCAAAACATACCTCAAATTGACCCCACACAACAATGAACACCCTCAAAACTCAAGAAGACTGAAAACTGGGATGCTCGCATCAAAATCTGCAGAAGTACGGCCTATAGGTGCCATACGGCTAGTGTAGTCGGTCATAATTGTAGTTGGCTGTAGTTGGCCAAGTAAATAATCATAAATTAACTAGTGTTGTTAAGTTAGGAGTGTTATCGGGAATTAACCCCGACGGTTGGATAGTTATAGTCGTTGCCAACGGTTGGTATCTCAACCAACCTTGGTCAAGTTATATATTGGTTTAATACTTTGTAGTCGGGGCACCCCACAGCATTGTGACATTGTAGTGTAATACTGATATATTCAATGAATAGAACAATGTTTTATCCTGTACAATTCTGGTATGAATCATATGCTTTATAGTTATTGCTGTATATTTTCGTTCACTCCAAGTTTGGTCTGAAGCACCATATTGCCGTTACCAGTTCGAAAACGAGTCGAGGGTGACAAGTTGAGTCGTCCGAGGCCATTGGATGACAAGTTGAGTCGTCCGAGGCCATTGGATGACAAGTTGGCTGTCGATGACAAGTTGAGATGTCGGAAACCATCGGACAAGTGGCATCGTCAGAAACAAGCAAACCGTCGAGTGTAACCAGGGTCGAGAAAAACACAATGAAGATGGCGTCATGATGGGGCAGCTGACCGAAGAGCCAATACAAGCAAACGAGAATCGTGAAGACGCTTTGACGGAAGACCTCTGCAGTTTGTGGGAAAACTCATTGAAGGACCACATATGGAGGGAGGCTCTCAGAGGAGAGATCCCTCAGTCGGTCATCTGGGATCAATTGCACGTCGACCAAGAGGTCGACCATCTCCTCACCTGAGTAGCAATTAATGCCCATACAACTCAATAAGGATAAGAACCGAGTACCAAGTGGGCATGAAACACCAGAGGAAAGAACACAAAGATCATTGAGATTAAAGGAACAAGAAGAACGAAGGAAAACACTAAGACAAATTGTCAATGAATATCATCATGTTGACGAAGGAATTTTCAAGACACCGCTAACAAATAAAGAAAAAGGGAATGAAAATGAATTGACAGAAGAAATTGAAAACAGTATATGCCGAATCGGAGAGTTATCCATATCGGACGATGAAGGGCCGAGAGTTGGAAGATCTGAGCCTAAGACCCCAGGGCAGAGGGAGTATCAAAAAGAACCCGAGGAGACTCAAGGTGTAGAGGACGCTGACAGAAGACACGGGGAAGACTCAAACGTGGCCGAGAGTGCAAGTGACGCATCGGGATGTTGCAAGAGAACCAATCCAGTCAGGTCCAACGCACAAGGAGGGCATCGGGGAAGGATGGTGACTCCGCCAGGCAAGAGGCAAAAGCTGCCAAAATTTACGGGGGATGGGTCAGAAGATCCAGTGCAACACTGTAAGACGTGCGAGACAATTTGGATAGCCAATGGCCAAGATGATGTGGACTACTGGGTGAAAGCATTTCTAGCGACACTGAGAGATAGTGCCATCGACTGGTACACAGAGTTGGACCAAACACACAGGGCATCATAGAGATTACTTAAGAAGGCATTCCAAGACGAATTCAAACTTCTGAAGGATGACAGTGAAATTGTAGCGGAGATCTACAGTACGAAGCAAGGGAGGCACGAGAACGTGCAAACCTACAACCGGAGACTGAAAGAATTGTTGGGAAAACTGGAGACTCAACCGGCCGACGAGCTGAAGAAGCGATGGTTCATCGAAGGGTTGCGCCCATCGGTGAGAAAAAAAATGAAAAGTCGTGCCTCCATCATCATACGATGAAGCGTACAATCGAGCGATGGATATAGAGAGTGAAAATAAAATATCCTTCCGAGGGAAAAGGAAGACGAACGACGAGGAGAGTACGGATGACAACAGCGACAGTGAGTCCAAGACCGTGCAAGCACTCAGTAAGGACATGATGAGAATGATGAAAGAACTGAAGGCCAACAAGGAGAGTACGAGGGAAGCCAGAGAACTGTGGTGTACAGATTGCAAGGGGGAAGGTCATACAAAGGCAAATTGTCCAAAAAATTGTTTTGTGATATCTGTCAAGTGATGGGACATTCCATCAAGGAATGCCCATACAATCTGAAAGCAAGGGGTACGCAAGTACTCTTCACTCAAGGAGAACCGTCAACACCGCCGAACACACCACCAAAGCCCCAGTACAATAGCCATGCATCACCTGGAGGTTACCAAAGCAATAGAAGTCCGAGAAACAGATTGCAGTACGACAGCAAGGGGCGACCCATGATACAGTGCCGGCAATGCAATGGATGGGGACACTTTGCAAGGGAATGCCCAAACAATAACCAGAACAAAATAAATGCATTATGCAAGTGGTGTGGGCTTGGGGATCACGAAGAAAAAGATTGCCCAAAGCAGAAAGGGGTGAACCTCATCAGTTTCAAGGAAAATGATAAAGAGATCCTTGCGGTCAACCGAGCACAATGGAAAAAAGCGATGTATCCAGATCCTGGAACTGAGGAGACTTCGGGAGGCTAGAAAAGAAGTAGAGATGGCAATGGAAATGAAGGGGAAGAACAGAAAAATAACTACCGTACGACCAGAGTCAAACACGAGTATTGTGAATCAGGTGTTACAAACCACTGTATTGGTCAGAATAGCGGATCTTCTACAGAGCATGTTGCAACCAAGGATGGCAATCTCGAAGGCGATGGAAGGGAAACTAAATGGGCAAACAAAGGACGAAGATGTCATAGTGGAGCCACTGCTGGAAGGAGAACAAGTCATCGACCCAAGACTATTGGCAGTTAACAATGGCAAGAATCCAGCCGTCGTACACATGGAAATCGGTGGATGTCACCTGACGAACACAATAATCGATGGTGGATTGGGAGTGAATGTGTTAACAGAAGATACGTGGAAGTGCTTGGGAAAACCTACATTATGGCCACAAAATTTCCAGTTACTGGGAGCAGACCAGCATGGAATTAAAGCGTTGGGAGTGCTAATGGCTCAGAAAGTGAAGATTGGCACCCAACTCTTTCAGTTAAACTTTGTAGTCATAACAGCACAAAATGCGTCGTACGATGCATTACTTGGCCGAGGGTGGCTGATAGTCACCAAGGCCAACCATAACTGAAAAAGAAACACATTGTCAATAGAGAACAAAGGTGAGAAGATTGTCATAGATCTGAGAACACAGACTATAAGTGAGGAACTAGCATCGGATTTCGATTCAGACGGAGGGGAGTCAGTTGACAGAGGACCAATGGAACTTGATGAAGGAGTATTAAAATTGCAAGAATGTTCTGAGGATGAAACTAATTCCTTTATTGGGCTCTTCCACTGGCAGATGGAAGATTACGAGTTCTTTCAACCAGAATGTAATATGATTTCAATGAAAGAAGTCAGCGAGAGCTCTCCGATGAACAATGCAAGTCCTCGTAATGCAAGTCCTAGCAATGCAAGTCATGGTAGTGCAATTCTTGGCAAAACTCGGTCGAAGAGTGAAACACTCGGCAACTGTGAAATTCTTGGCAACTCTCAGCCAACGAATGCAAGTCTGGGCAACTCTAGGCCAATGAGTGAAAGTCTGTGCAACTCTAAGCCGACAAGTGAAACATTGTTCACGAATGAAGCACTTGATGGATTGACAAACACTCGACCACTTGGTAAGAGGGAACCGGTAATGAGTGACAAAGGGGAGGAAGGTAATAATCAGCTAGAAGTAACAAAGCAAATAGTGGTAGAGACAAGTCGACCAGAACGGACAAGTCGACTAGGAGAGGCACAGAAAGAATATACAGAGAGTGAAGCCAAGATAGATGATACACTTGCACATACATTTGAACCAGTGGAGGTGATCAGGTATGAAGAGTCATTAACAAGCAAGGTGAATCAGGGTGATAAAATTAACGACGAGAACACAACATTGAGAACACCGGCCAGAAAGAGACCATACAGAAAGAATAAGGACTACAGAGTATTTCTGTCGACTTGCAATGTTTTGGTGATCGGTGACAATCAACAAAGAAAAAATAATGTTCAAAAGTTAGATAGTTTTTTTTTTTAAGCCAACAATTCCAGTCGGAGTTGCAGGTCGAAAGTGGAACCCGTCGGAGAAAAATAAACAAATCAAATTCAGTTTGACATGGAAAAGACGAAAAAAAAAGGCAGGTCATACGTATGACTAGGCCGTATGTACGACCAGGCCGTACGACGTACGACGTGGCAAAAAAAATTAAAAAGAACAAGTCGTACGACGTACGGTTGAGTCGTATGTCATACGAGAAGGTCGTACAACGTACGGCTAAGTCATACGGCATATGACTAAGTTGTACATCATACGTAGTACGACCCCCCACTTACCTCGTGCAAAATAAAATCTGCTCTTGGAAAATTGCAGTTGCCGTATGGAAATAGGAAAGGAAGAAGTCTGAAGAGATAGGAAAAAAAATTATTATTCTGGCCGTACGAGGGAGGAACTTGGCGTCGTACATCGGTTGTACATAGGAACACAGGGATTGCAAGGACGCTGTCATACATTGTTGATTGCTATAGAGATTGTCTAGCAAGATGAGTGTCCGATTTTGTCCGAAAAATGATGTGCGCCATGAAGGTCTAAATGGTATGGAAGGTGTTAATTTGGGCTTGGCGGCGGGGGCGTTGCCCCTTGACCCTGCCTTGTATCGTGACAAGGAGCGCGCCAGGGGCGCTGCCCCTCGACCCCGCTGGGGGCGTTGCCCCCAGACCCCCGTTGGGGGTGCTACCCCCAAACCCCCGCGAGGGGCGCTGCCCGTCGAACCCGTTTGGGGTGTTGCCCCCAAACCCCCATCAAATCAATACTATTTTGATTCAATGAGCAATGGGGTGCAACATTCGCAGCATTTAGTGTGCTATCAAATTGGGTCCCTTGGTTGGTTGGTCTACTGGCAGGTGTTTTACACAGATCCTACTTCAGTAGTGTCGTCAGTTTGGCAGAGCTTACTTAATATCATTTGATACTTCATGGTTTTCTGTCGTCTGGAAGACAACTAATTTTGTGGGGGGGATGATGTAGTCAGTCATAATTGTAGTCGGCCGTAGTTGGCCAAGTAAATAATCATAAATTAATTAGTGTTGTTAAGTTAGGAGTGTTATCGGGAATTAACCCCGACGATTGGATAGTTATAGAGTCGTTGCCAACGGTTGGTATCTCAACCAACCTTGGCCAAGTTATATATTGGTTTAATATTTGTAGTCGGGGCACCCCGCAGCATTGTGACATTGTAGTGTAATACTGATATATTCAATGAATGGAACAATGTTTTATCCTGTGCAATTCTGGTATGAATCATATGCTTTATAGTTATTGCTGTATATTTCCGTTTACTCCAAGTTTGGTCTGAAGCACCATATTGCCGGTAAACAGCCAGTGTGTATGGATGCACTACCAGCTGAAATGATCAGCAATCTACTTAGATTAGGGTATAATCACTGTGCAAAGGCTGCTAAGTCTTCAACAACATGCATCATAGACATCTTCATTTGATAGCACTTCAAACCCCAAACAATATTACGACTGGGAAAGGTGTACGACAGGATTTTAGGAGAGTATAACATCATCAAACACTCTAAAAACCGCCCAGAACTGATCACTACTACACTGCAAAGAGGCCTCAATCTTCATACAATGTGATAACCATACACCAAGCACCCTCCAATATTTTCCCTTGCACAGGTACGACTAGTTCTATATGGCCACTAAGGGAATGATGCAAGGAACAACAACAGATTTCAAACCCACACCAAAAATCTCACTCCAAAACACAAACATTCAAACCCAAAATGTATTCATCCCATATTGATCAAACAATCGAACTCCATTGATGGCTCTGTGCAACTCCTATTGTGAAGTTACCTCTTCCAGCTAAGGTGGATATCTCACCACCGAAACTAGACTTCTTCAAGAGAGTTTTCGTTTTCAAGAAAGATGAAGATCTTACAGGTTCATTCCTGCAGCATAACAATATCTCAACAAGCATAACCCTCCAAATGAGCTCTCATCTTCCTTTTATAGGCACCTTTTAGGGATTTGCACAATAAAATGAATTATAAAATAGAGAAATATACTTTTCCCCACAAACTTCCATATTTCATCACTTTAGCTCATACTTTTATGTGCCTAGATAAAAGATTATTTTTTTCCCTTTCCAATGAGCTATTATACCATAACACTTTATTATTATTTGCCAGCTTATAAGTCTAAGTGCAAATAATTAACTATTAGCTCATTAAAATATATGTTTTTTGCAGAAAATCCCAAACTTCACCCAAAAGCAAATTAAACTGCACTAACATGCTCCACAGGGTTTGGGATGAAAAAAGCTGCCTTTCGGGTGACTTTCGAAAAATAGACGGCTCCTCCAAGAATCTTGGAGAGCAATCCAGGAACCCGAACAAACTTCTGAAAGTTGCATAGTCATCCAAACATATCACTGAGCTCAAATCCGACATCAAAGATCGATAAAATCAACTGAACCAAGAGATCTTCATAATGGGGA
This sequence comes from Cunninghamia lanceolata, assembly GCA_027924645.1. Lineage (NCBI taxonomy): Eukaryota > Viridiplantae > Streptophyta > Pinopsida > Cupressales > Cupressaceae > Cunninghamia > Cunninghamia lanceolata. The sequence continues at coordinate 725,116 of BSBN01000257.1, read as the reverse complement.
ACCCCTTACCATACCTCATAGCCTATCGGGATTTCGGAAAATAGGCTATCAGGTCCACAATTGACTAGGCTGAAAAAGGGAACATTACATAATTGCATTGACAGTTGCGAGAAAAGGCTACAAGGTGCCTTCTCACAAAGACTTGAGTGGGAGGTTAGTTAATTTAAATTTTATGCTAATTTATACTTATAGTAATTTACTAATTTATGTTCTTTAATTTATAGTAATTTATGTTGACTTTAGGCTTTTTTTTGTTTAAAAATTAAAATTGTGTACTTAATAGTTAATTTCAGTTTGTACTTGTAGGTTGTTCATGAATGCAATTGAAAGGGGAAGTGTAGTGGTGGAAAAACAAAAAAAAGGAATGGAAAAAATATGGCTGCACTATTCTTTCTGATGGGTGGACGGATGGAAAAAACCACACTATTATTAATTTTTTGATAGCTTCAAAAGGTAAGGTTATTTTTTTGAAATCAGTGGACGCCTCCAACAAAGTAAAAAATGCAAAAACATTGTCTCTAATGTTGGAGGAAGTTGTCATGGAGGTGGGCATAGAAAATGTTGTGCAAATCATTACTAATAATGAAGCAACATATGTGGCGGCTAGGAGATCGATGCAAGACAAACATACGACACTTTTTTGGTCACCTTATGCAACACATTGCCTTGACCTTCTTTTGGAGGACATAGGCAAACTTGATTGGGTGACACTGGCTGTAGATGATGTAAGGAGCATTACAAAATTTATCTACAATCACCCTTGGGTTCTTAATTTGATGAGAGATCACACCCAAGGGAAAGAGTTGGTGCGATCGGGTGTCACAAGGTTTGCAACGATCTTCCTAACGTTGCAAAGCATTATTGGTTTGTTGAATGCTTTGAAACAAATGTTTGTAAGTCCACCATCGCTACAATCATCATACGCAAAGAACCCTGAAGGAGAGAGGATCGCAACCATAGTGTTTGATAAGCTCTTTGAACAGAGAGCTACAAAGATCGTGAAAGTAACCTCAAAACTTTGATTTTCAATTCGAATTGAATATTTTATTTCTTAATTTAAGTCTTTCATTAAAAATTTGTAACTTTAATCTTTTGTATTTGTAAATTGTAGGTGTCGGAGCCCTTGGTTAGAGTTCTCTGTTTGGTAGATGGGGATCAAAACCCAATGGGGTATATTTATGGGGCTATGGATAGGGCCAAAGAGTCCATCAAAAATTATTACAAGGGGGACAGCCTCAAATTTGATCCCATATGGGAGATTATTGATAGGAGGTGGAACAATCAACTCCACCAACCCATCCATGCAGCGGGGTACTTCTTGAGCCCCCGTTTTTTCTATTCAGACACCTTCTCAGATCCTAATGGAGAGGTCATGGAGGGTCTTACGACATGCATTCAGAGGATGACATCCAAGGTTGAGGTGAGAGACCTCATTGTCGAAGAATTGGAAAGTTACAGGGAAGGAAGGAGTAGGCTCTTTTCTTCGGAGCTAGCTATCCGAGGAAGAACCACTCAGACACTAAGTATAAAATTTGGAGTCTTTCACATGCATCTTACAAGTTACAAATTTCAAATTTACAACTATTGATAATTTGATAAAATATGTTTTGTCTTTGCTTTCTAACTCTTCAATATTTTATTTTGTAGAGGCTTGGTGGAAAAATTGGGGTTCAAATACCCCAAATCTGCAAAGATTAGCCTTCCGCATTTTGTGCCAACCTTGTAGTCCATCCAGCTATGAGCACAATTGGAGCTTGTTTGAGGCCATCCACACGAAGAAGAGGAACAAATTAGCTCAAAAACGCCTCAATGGCCTTGTCTTTGTGCAATACAACCTTCAGCTGCGCACAAGAAGGGTAGAAGACAAATCAGATGATCCCATTGATTTGGATAAAATAGATCCTTACAGTGATTGGACAGGGCGGGATGAGCAGCCTCCATTGTTTACTGAAGATGAGATTCTTGATTTTGAGAGGCAGGCATTGGAGGAGGTGGGTGCAGGAGGAGATCTAGAATTGGATGACATTGATGAGGCTGACGAGTCATTGCCTTATACTACCAGGATGGAGGTTGAGCCACTGCCTTCCATGCCAAGAGAGGAACCACAACGGACTCCAATGACTAGAACCTCTACCTCTCCCCTACTTCTCAGTAGATTAGGGAAGAGGAAAGTGTAAAATGTTGTATTTACTTTTAGTTTTACTATTTTCATTTTGTCAGCTATCTATTGTATCGGCCTATCAGTTTATCAACCATTAGGATTTCGCATGAGAATGCAATTTTGTACTCAATTTGCATTCAAATCAATCAAATTTAATAGAAAACACTTTTGTACTCACTTATTTTAATATACCTGATGGACATCATTCTGGAATTATGAATGCTCTGATACCACTTTACTATCCCTCTTAGGATAAATGCTCAAATTCTAATTTATAAAGAGTTCTGATATGATTTATTTCTGAATCTTACAATCTTATAATGAAACTTGGGTTCTGATTATAATTTCAGTCTTTAAATTTCTGAGTGAACAAACCCTAGACTAAATTCTCTTTTTCTGAATCAAACACTTAAGGACAGCCGACACTTATGCATACAAATTGCTCAAATAACATAGCCTTAATGGATCCTTATGATGATGACTTCAATCATGATCCCCATCAACAATATATGACAACAAGATGCATCATATAGAAGGAATAAATATGGTTTTCTGAATCAGACTGTCTGCTGCTACAATTTTGCATTATATGGAGTGAACATACATCAGAAACATAGGCTCAACATGGCCAACAAACTCCCAGCTTACTGCTGTTACAAATCAGAAATGATTAATGTACTCCAACATACCAAGTATGATGCCAACAAAGGGCAAACCTCTTCTTCAAGATGGAGATGAGAGCTATCAATGAGGTCTTCAAAGGATGAATCTGAGACCCTAATATCTGCTGTTTACCTTGACTGATATGCTGCTGGTATAAAATAATAGCAATTGTCTTCAAGAATGATATGATGCCAAACTACCATCTAGGGCTGCTAGCTGTACGGCCTCCCAATGGTGATCAAAGTGATACCAAAGACCAATTCATACATCCAACAATGGCGATTTCCCTCAACAATTTCAGCACACCCTTAATGATGCTCAATGAATGTGATTCGTCCTTATTGATGATGAGTATGCGCGGCCAGCAATCAATTCAAGTCTGAAAATATGTCACTGATGCAAGAACAGATCGTAGCTTATGAAAGGTTATCAAATCTCCCAAAAGATGGCACTCCAGCACATGCAAATCCTTCAACAATAATCTGCAATACAGACTGATATGAATCACTTCACAATGGCGCTCAACAACATTGTCGAAGTCTACAATGATAGTGCTGATATGCAGTCTTCAATGTCTCAAGATAGTCTTCAATCAAATGCGATCAAGTCTTCAATGACAACGCTGAAATCTTCAATGTTATTCAAATCTTCAAACAAAAGAAGGATCTTCAATAACTCTTCAATCATAAAACCCTGAAATGATTTTTCCAAATATACCACAAAATGCCTCCTAACTAAACACAAAACGGTACGGAACACTGTAGCAGCGGTACGGATCACTGTAGCAGCGGTACGGATCACTGTAGCAGCGGTACGGAACACTATAGCAATCTGCAACAAATCATTGAATCTCTAAAATCTTCAATTCCAGCCAATGCAACATTCAAACCCTTCTTCAGAGATGCCAATTTAACCTTCAAAACCCACAGAAAATGTAGAACAACACTTTGAAGCACAATTGTGAAGCCTAAAGCAACTTCACCTCAATGCTGGTAAGGGAGCATCACTAAACCAACAACTACCAAGGGATCATCTCCTCGGTACAGCGAATGCAAGGGAACATCACCTTGTAAATCAGCTGAATACAATTTGTCAAAAGACAAAAACCCAAAACCAAGTATCTGAAAAACATTTAGACATGACTTCAAATGATTCTCAGGCTTGCTTTTAAAGCCATTACATTAATTAGGCCCAGCCTAATTTTATTAAATGAGAGTTTACATGTACACATCAGACCAAAGCATTTTAAATGCTTTTACATGAACTTTATTAAATGCTTGCATTTGTACTTTTTAAATGCTTGTTCACAACACTTTTTAATAAAGTGTAGTACTACTAACTTAGTAACTTAAATAAAATATTAATTTTATAAAGTAAATAAAATACTTTACAAAATTAATTTATAATTAAAAAAATTTTAAGTTACTCCAAAATTGGGGACATGACACCTATAGACTCATTGGATACATCTTGTCATTGAATTTTGCAAAAAAACGTGTGTTTCTAATGAAATTTAAGCAATTTTTTAAGTTGCCGAGTTTTTTGCCAAGTTTTTGCAGAGTTTTTGCCTAGTCGAGATTTTTGGGCTTGGCGACTTTTTGTTGAGTCCGAGTTTTCCAACTATGAGTTGTATAACCTTATCCACATTGGGGTTTTCGAGATTTTATGACAAAGTGGGTCAAAATTCTGTTCCCAATCCTTTAAATATTAACTCGATCCATTCATGAACCAAGGCCCTTCTTTAAAGATTCTTTCTTTGCTTGCTTGAGAATCATAGATGATATGGAAAAATCCTTTTGGCAGATTTCAGATAATAATGTTCTGTCCCCAAGTTTCTTTGCACCATTTTTGGATTTGATTTAAAGCCAGCCATTGATTCTCCCATTTGATAAAAAAACTTGTTTCTTTCAGGTGTGATCTTGTTCTATCCAGTTCCTTCCTGTTTAAAATGAATAGCATTTTTTATTTTCCCGTGATTGTTTTGTGGGGTCCAAGTGGGATTTTGTTAACCCCAAAAACATAATCTGGAATGCCCATTTGTCTTTTAGATTTTCTGTTTTGAGATCAGTCAACATCAGCTTGATTGAAACTTTCTTTTGGTTTACGAGGAAGAGGATCTGCTCTGATCCTAAACTGTGTTTTTTGATGCTGATAAAATTTATTTCTCTGATTTTGATAAGGTTGATCTTGATTTTCTCTTTTTTGTTTGATCTAATTCCGGTCCATTCTCCTAATATAAGTCGATCTGTTGCTTCTCATGCTTAACTTCTGTCTTTTTTTTCTGAAATTGATTCGAAGGAGTTTGTTTTCTCCCTTTGTCTTGATATTTTGCAGATTTAGTTTCCATCGCATTTTGTTCACTATGCAGAGTAGGGCAGAGCTTTTATTATTAAATAATATTATTTAATAATATATATTATTTATATTCAATTATATTATTATTAAATTTAAATTATTATATATATATATATATGCCATATCTAGCCATATCCATATTAGGGGTCTTGAAAAATAGTCGTATCTGATACTGTATCCGTGTCCATGCAACTCAGTTGGCTGAGCCTCAGAAAGCATAGTATATAGTTTGTATGCAAACAATATCTGTCAATAGTATAAAAATTAAACCATATTTCTGCCTATTTGCCTGGTTGGTTTTCTATTTTCAGGTCCTTGTAATTTTCCTGGTTTCACATTATTAATGTTTTGGTTGTGTGACCCTATAAAACCCTCTACTATCAAGCAAAAAGAAACATTTAGATTGAATTTTATGCTTATATGTACTGACAGTACCACTCCTCAATGTCCATTTGCATTTGTTTTTATCTATTTTTCCCTTAAGTGGCTGTCCTCACCATTGTTGTCTAATAAATATATTCCTTACTTTTTTTCCTATAAGATACATGAAAATTAGAATTAACCATTCAACTTGATGCCTAATTTCATAATCAGGTTGAACAGTTATGCCAATGGTTGCTTTCTAAATTTGTAAACAGTTTTTTTTTCATGTATCTAGAAATAAATCTGGTTATATGAGCTTGCTTTAGAGAGGCTTAGTTCACATGAAAATGGTTATAATATATAAAATAAGTTTGGTCCAGTGTAGTAGCCTTTTGTATTTCAGAAAAGTACATTGTTATGTTCTTAGAGTAAATTATTGACCATAAATCAAAATTCCATATAGGTGGAACTACTTGAGTGGGCTGATGATTTTAAGCTGCATCATCTTAAAGGATATGGACACATGTTAAATTACCGTATGGGGGTACGATTACTAGAAAATGTTGTTAATTCGATGAAGCAAGTTAAAAAGGCATATGCAGGTATCTTTTATGTTGTAATGCACCATAAATGTAAATAATAACCCAGTGTTTTTCATAAAATGTATTGGATCTTTTGCATAGTAATTTATGGCATTATTTCAGCTATCAGTGGAAAAAACATAGATCTAAACTGCAAGCTCACTGAATCTGCCAACATCTATATGAAGCATGGTTTGATTTGTTTCGTTACAGAAAACATAACCTATATTCACAAAAATATTTGTCTGGTTACATGTTTCATGGCAAAATTGGTCAGATGAAAAAGTTTTCTCATCTATGATCATTCATAATGCCTTTTGATGGTTGCAAGATAAGTTCACCAAAATAAGGGCTTATTCTTCGATTTGTTTTCCTCTTGTTGGACATGATGCTGACTTAAACAAAATGACAATTTTGTAATTCTAAACAGGGATACAATCCTTCTAATCACTTGCAATGTCTATTGCTTTGTATCAGAAAATCCAAAACTACAATTAGAATCTTTTCTATGTAAGTTCTTACCTAACGTTCAGCAGAAACAAATTTAAACTATTAGGCTATAGCACGTGCAAAGGGATGCCAATAAAGACAAAACCACTGCTTCACAATTTGTACTTTTCAGTAAGTCTGCTATTGGGAATTCAAGAAAATTGCTGCTCTTGATTGTTTTTCTTGTTAGTCCTTGTGAAGCATTTTTGAAGTCTAATTTTTACCTTTGAGTCAGAGACTGATTATCTTGCAGCAGAGGACTTGATTTTCTGCATGTAGAATTTTGTACAAGGCAGGCACAGAAATTGATTTTCAGGTCTTTGAGAAGGTCATGTTTTCATCTTATCTAGTGTCTAATAAGTCGTGTATATTTTAATATTATAGAAGGTGTCACATTATTTCCCTACATTTCTGTGACAGGTGGATGCAGGGATAGGGGGTGGGTTTTGGGGATGGCAATTTTCTTTTTCCAAATTTTGGAAATGGGAGGGGGATGGCTATTAAAATAATATTTAAAAAAAACAGTAAAAGAGCTGCAATTTATCATTTATGTAAAGAATATGAGTAAAAGATCCTGACATATATTCAAAGTTGTATTGCTTTATGTAATGTCCCCTTCTCATGCCTAGTTTGTTGAGGGGCCAATAGCCTATTCATTGAGTTCCCGTAGGCTATTTGGTATGTTGGTGTCAACCACCGAGCCCAAGATCACAACCTGCAAAATAAATCTTCACAAGAAGCGAGAGAAGCAAAAGCTATTTCACCAGAAGAGAAAAATGTATTGAGATGCTATGATATACATAATGTATAGAGTGCCTTATAAAGGCATGAAAAAAGGTGACGGGTGGGAAAACTACCCACATGGGAAAAAACCACCCAACTAAATAAATGCAAAACTAATGCCTAAGTAAACTTAAACGTAAATGCAATTTACTCTAACACCCCCCCTTAAGTGCAACTTAGGGAGAATGAAGATGCAATATGGGTCCCGGCTACACAACCATTTTAAGTACCCATTTACAATGCAAAAAATAAATCTCTCACAAACGGAGAAAAGGAGAAAAACCCTGTGGGAAAAAAACCCTCTCCAAAAGAGAGAAAAGAAAAAAAGACAAGATGCATGGATGGAGGACTCAATCACACCCCCCAAGGACTACATACATCATGTATATACAATCAATGATCCCCCCATAGGAAGGAAAAAAGGAGAGATTATATCCCCCCCCTAATGAAGAAGCTCCAATATCGATGAAATATGCCTGAAGAAAAAAAAAGATGATTCAATGCCTACAAGCAACTCCTCTCCCCTTAGGAAGAAACAAGTCCATTAGGTGATAAAGAAGCCACTCCATATCCAACTAAAAAAAGGAAGGAAATCTCCAAATAGAATAATCCACCACATAATCATGATAAAAAACAACCAAGAAATGTGACGAATCAAGTGAAAGTGAAGGCTCAACAATGTCAACCTCCAAAGATAATCCAGATGTATCATCTGCCATGCTGAAACTGTCATCAAAGAGGAGAGAAATCCCCTCAAGTATATCTTCCAAATCTACAAGATGAGACTCCACAAACAAATCTGAGATGCCTGCTGTAATGTCCCACCCCAGATGGAATAATCTCTATTGCTATTTTGCTCCATTTGAAGGACTTCGTTTCATCAAACAGTGATATTAATTGTGTATAGATATAATTCTTGAGAGGAAAGGAACACCTAGTTATGAGCTGTAACAGTCACTTTCAGATTTACAATTTCATAAACAGCAGTACACATAGGCATTACCAAGTTCAACAGCCCCATACTGAATATACTCTACGCAAGTGTCATCATCATGCTCAACTGCCGTGATGGTAGTGCATCTAAAACCACTAGAGCAATTGTCTCTGCAAAGTGACTGAGTACCAACAATATGAAGAGGAGAACGAGACAAGGAAAATCCATCAGCACTGTCTTCTCTCCCTGTGAACTCCCTGGCAATACTGATAGCCAAATCTCTATCCAAGGTTGATTTGCAATCAGCATCATGTCCACCTATCAAGTGTGACAAGGCAACCAACTCCTGGTTGCAATCAGCACTAAACTGCAAAGAACTCTCCTCATAAATATGCCACTCTGAATGTTCCTCTTGCTCAATCAATACAAGAGGCTCTACACTCTCATATGGAGTGCCCCAAACTGAATAACTCATGCCACTATCATCCACCTGAACTGGGACTGCCAAAAATGATTGTACTTCAATTGTGGATGAAGAAGCTCGTGCAATGCTCAACTCCAAACAAAGTTCTTCAATCTGATTTTCTGTTGCTTGAAGAGCCAACTGAGTGCTCACCAACGTACCCTGAGCAACCTCAAGCTCACGAATTAACTTATCCACTTCTTCTTCCTTCCCACTCAATGCACCTGAATTGATTTCAGCAAGATCAAGGAGGTGATCTCAATCGGAGAGGAGATGCATATAGTTTGATTTCATTGCAATCAAAGCCTCTTTGATTACTAGTAAGTGTGGTTGGGAAGATTCTTCTTCGTTACCTGTTTGACTCCTCACAAGCTGATCATGCCATAGCTGATTTTCAATCAGCTTGTGGATACTATCAAAGTGAGTCAATGCAGCCTGTATGAAATTATGAGAGCCGATTATAAGATGAGGCGTCCCAAATTGGAGCTGATGTAAACCCCCTTAAATGGTGTGGCCAACTGTTAATGGTCTGAAATCTGCTAAACATGCAGTGGCTCCTTTTTATTCCTAAGAACCTTTGAAGAGTCTTAAGAATCTTTGAAGGATTGGATATCTATTGGGTCCCACCTTCTATTAAAATTTAAGCGCTTACTCTTCACAAGTGTTTTAAATCCTCTTTTAAAACTCCTTCATGAGTCCCCACATAATTCTTTATTAATAGCTTCCCTTCATGAATTTGTACGGCTACTCCAATCTTTCCAAAAGGCTGTTTTGGCAGAGGGGACAAAGTCTGACAGCAGCAGAAGGATGTCAGAACCTGTCTTACAATCTCAAATTCTCTCTAAGAGGTAGCTTTTAAAGAATGTTACTAAGCCTTTCATAAGTTGCGATTCCTTTTTCTCACTCATAATAATTTTTTAAGAAGCTTCAGCTATCTTTAATAATTGGCAAATTCAAAGAAATAAGCCCATAATATTATTAAAATTTCCCTTTATGCCTCGATTCACCTCTTGTCAAGCTTTCCGCTGCTTGTTATACGCTAGATTGCTGATGGCCCACCAAAGAGAAGGGCTACCTCTATTTACCACGAATTCCTTGTGAATGTTTATTGAAGCCTTCTAAAGGTTGCAATCAAACATGAGCTGCGGCTTGAAAACTTCAAGTGAGCGCTGAGAAAGCTATGCTTAATTTTTTAATATTCCACGATTCCTTCCTTATGCAAATTCCTTGGTATTTAACTCAACTCAAGCACATGTTTCATTAATTCCTATTGCTGCAATATCTAGTGTGAGCTACAATCAAAGGTATATAAGGCTACAAATATTTTATAATCTACAATTCCCCTTGAGAGCCCTCGTTCCTCCTTAATTTCAAGCGCTCAATATATATATGATGCGATAGCCTCTTCAAAATCCCGACTTCTTATTATGCTAGGAGCTGTGTCTACCTTTCCTTAGGCGACATACAAGAATTCCCACGATTTCAACAATAAAGAACTTAAATCTTCAATTATTATAAAATATGCATCCACAACTATGTATTGAAGGATTTAACCCATATGCGAGGGACCCACTTTCCACCATTCCTCTTGTATTCCCAATAGTATGGCCTCAAATATGGTCAATAAACTCCTACACCTCTTCAATATTATACAGCTTGGTCTAGCAAGCTTAAAATTTAGATTTAAAAGAATCGCTTCTTCTCTAATTCCACACGCCCTCCTTTTATCATCACAAATATATTATAAATTCTCTCAATAAAGTGGTGGCAGAAATTTAGAAATCTAAGTCTTCAATGACTTTGCTTGAATGAATCGATTCCTTCTAGTAATCATATGCCCTTCCCATAGATTTTAATGGGCTCAAATAAACCCTGAAAAATTGATCAAAATATATTTCACCAAAATAATGAATACCTCTGAAATTTTCAATGAAATCTCAAAACCACACTGTTAAACTAACATGCAATAGCTGATCACTAACATGCAACCATTAAAACTAACATGCAACCCGGAATCTTTGACATTGAACTGAATAAATTTCTGATTTCCCAATAGGATGGCAGGAAACCACTCTGATACCACTGTAAGAACCCTAGTTCTCCCTGAGCTAATTTTCCAATTGCTGGTTTGATGTTTTGAATTTTTTTTTTGAAATATTTACCAGATAATGCATAAAATTTATAGAACAAGGAAAAGCTGAAGCACAAATATAATATTATATCAGAATTATTATTGTCATGAAATTACATTGAAAGCATTCATACCCGGATAACAAACTTCTGATGATGAAACCCTTATTTTGAATCTCTCCTGTAAATCCAATGAAGCACAAATGCAGCCTCTGACATGAAGCTACCACTGACGCATCCTTCAAGTGATCTTTCACACCCTTAGGTAGCAAGAACAATGAAGAATCTTCATTCTCCAAAGCCAAGAATTCTGAAAACCCTAGGTTTCCATCCTCAAGAGCCAAGCTCTCCAGAAGCACAAAATCCAATATGTAAAATGATCCAATGATACCCTTTTCCTTTGCTTTGGTGCCTTTTCTCCAATTAGGTCAATTTCCCCATGATGCTTTTAAACCATTTAAAATGATATTTAATGTTCCCCCATTGACTTTATTAAATGCATTAATATATAGGCTCTCCTCTTAAAATATAATTAATGCACTTTAAGTCAATTGAGGGTCATGGCCCCATTGATTATAAAGTGACATTATAAACTTTATAATAAACCTTTATATTATTTTATTATCATTAAAGAGACCTTAATGATAATGAACACGGAAATCGACCCTGTATCCAAGACCTATCCAGGTGCCTTACCAAATATAGAAATATTGGACTCTGCTGACAAGGTGACTTACTATAAATAGTAAGTGTGTGAGACTGAGTCCTGGAACACCAAACAAAGGCCCAACCTGAACCAAACTCTACTCTGAAGAAGGCAACTAGATAACTGCCAAAACAGACCCTCTGAACAACTCCATTAGCCTGCAAGGGTCAAAAGATAGGCTAATCCTCCAAACTTTGATGCTCCTGAAAAATGGGGACATTACACTTGCCAAATACTCATCCAATAAAACAAGATCTGAGGGATCAAAAATATCCTGCTTTGTTGAAGGAGCAACCTCTGAAACAACAAGAGATGTATCGACATGAGTCTGAAGAACTCCAAAGTGCAGATGACCAATCTCCCCTAAGGAATTACTGTAAACACTAGCAAGAGGAGTGCAAGGAACATAGTCATCATCATCAACAAAGTGAGAGAAGCTATACAGACGAGACTCATGATCAGCATTACCAACTACAATGATTTTTTCAGAATCAGCCTCTCTGATGAAAACAGAATTTGCTATGAACTCTATAGCCTTCGGGACCTCACCATGTGTAATCTGATAGATAGACAAAAGATTTGTGTGCAACTCAGGTATACACAATACATCCCTAAAACAGCCATCACCTATCTCAACATTTCCTACCCCTGCAACATCCAAAAGCTTATTATCTCCCAACAAAATCTTGGAGGTGTCAGTAGGATGAAGACCCAGAAAAGGATAGGGAGAAGATCCCATGTGGTGAGATGCTCTTGAGTCTATGAACCATCTATCACGTCTAGAATGTGCTGCAGAAGTCACCAAAGCATGTCCTTTACCCATATGGGGTTTATCTCCTTTACTAGCAAGTCCTTCATTCCCAAACTGAGTAGGCTTGGATGATGATGGAGATGCAGATGTAGATGCAATTGAAGATGCAGAGGCTGTAGAAGGAGTCACAGATGAGGGCAGTGGGATATTGTTTTTCTGAAGAAGGTGTGAGAGCTCATCGACCTTCGTATAACAATGATGTTCATCATGCCCTTTCTTTTTGCGATATACACAACTGAATTTCTCCTTCTTAGGCTTGTCCTCTTTTGAATAGGTGGAAGTCTCATTTGACTCTATTTTAGGTTTTGGCTTCTTCCCTTTACTCTGAGAGCTTTGTGCAACCAATGCATAATTTATAGGGACCCCCTCCGATTGGACAAGTTTGGCTTGCTCCCTTGTCAATCGGTCACAGAAAGTCTCAAAAGAAGGCATTTGGAATGCAGTGCCCAAAGGATCCATTGTGGAGTAGAAGGTAGAAGAAACACCTATGTTTCACAGCGTATCGGGGATGGGGGGACGGGGACAGCAGTCCGAGGGCCAATTTTTGGGGACGACAGGAGATGGCGATATATGAATTTTTCAATATATATATATATATATTGTATATGAAATGGAGATATCATATAATGATATATTAATATGATATAATGATATTATAATGTGAATATCATAGTGAATAAATCAATATCAATATGTGAATAAATCATGACAGCAGTATAAACTTCAATAAACAGTATAACAGCAATCTAAACAACTACAATTAAAATTTAATGATAATCATTAGATTGAAGATTCATAACAGCAATATTAAAGCATTTTGTTGTTCAAATTCTAAAATTAAAGTTCAAACTTCAAACTTCAAAATTAAAGATAAAGTTTTAGTTAACTCAAACTGTTAAACCCAAAGTCTCAAACTTCAAAATACAACAATCTAAAGACTAATATCTATGCCTCATTCAGGCTATCAATATCATGATCAAAAGAACTATCTGTGTCACTGTCACTCTCTGTCTGAAGTGGATCATCCAATGGAACTCCAACCATTCCTAGTTGCACCTCCTCATCAATCTGCCTAACATCTTCAGGATCAACATCCCAACGTGCTGCTGGAGTCTGTCGATACTCAATAGTCTGTCGATCCTGAAGTCTCAAGGCACTATGAACTGCAACTAGTTTTTCTGCTCGTTTTGAGGTAAGCCTGTTCCTCTTGATCGAGTGGATGAAGCCATAGGTGGACCAATTCCTCTCTGCAGCAGAGGAACTAGCAATCTGTGAGAGCAAACGAATAGCAAGTTGCTTCAACTCTGGTGTGTCCTTCCAATGAAATTTCCACCATCCAATGGGGTTTTTTTGTGCAATAGTGGCCCTATCTGTCCTAGCCTCTGGTTTGCTGAATGTAGGACCCTAAAGTTCACAAAACTAAAGCCACTGCTCTCGAAGTAAGCTTGCCTTCTCAGTGCCATACATCTTACAAAGGGCTGCCATAAGCCCCTCCATTACCTCATCATCCTCAGAAGGAAGCATTCGGCCAGGTCTAGGTGCATACCACTTCGGATTAAGAGCATAGGCAGCCATATGAAGAGGGGTGTTCATTGTGTTCCACCTCTTGTGACAATAGGCCTAATATGCTGCTCATAGAATTGTAATTCAGGATCCTTGGCACGAATTGCTTGCCTCATTTGATCAAGCATGCTATCAAAAGTCTCATAAATCTCTCCTAGGCTAGGAGAGTTTGTATCTGCATACCTGATCACACTCACAACAGGTGATATGATAGAGCAAATATATCTGCAAACAAAATTTAAAAATAGTAAGACATTATTAATTTGAATTTAACACTAGTAATATAGTTATTAACTTATACTATTAGTAACTAAGTAATAGTAATACTAATAATTTAAAAAAAAAGCAAAGCAAAAAGTTAGAAACTCAAAAATGAAAAATTCAAAAATATGAAGTAAATATTTCTTACCTGATATTGGACCACCATCTCTCATTAAGCACCATGTCTCTCACCTTCTGTGCTTCTTCTGTATTTGGAGCCCACTTTTTCCACTCTCGAGCAACCACCATGGATTGTAGAGCATCTTGCACCTCCAACATCCTCTCCAGTAAAATAAAATAGCTAGCATATCTAGTCTCAACTGGTTTGAGGAATTCTTTCTTTGAATAGGATCGGAATAATGCAAGTGAAGTTTGATGATTGCATATAAACATTTGTATTGATCTAGATTCAGCCACTGCTACTTTCACCCATTCTATTTTTCCAATGTCCTTCAAAGCATTATTCAAAGCATGTACACAACATGGAGTCCAAAAAATGTGTTTGTAAGCACTCTCAACCATCAATCCAGCCAACTTACAAATGCGAGTTGAATCTATCACAACCTGCACAACATTAGAAGACCCAACCTCCTCTATGGCCTCCTTCAAAAGGGCAAACTGGAAATCAGCATCCTTACGTTTCCCAGAGCAATCAATTGCTCTAAGAAAGTATGAACCAGAAGGACATGTAACAATAATTATAATGAGAGGCCGATGTCGAATATCAGTCCACCCATCCATCACAATGGAACAACTAGTCATAATCCATGTTTGTTTCATCTCCTCCATTACTATGTTCACCTTTGAATATTGTTTGTCAAGGAGGGAGGTACGCAATCTCTGTTCTCTAGGAGGAACATAAGAGGATCCAACTGCTATTGCATCTTTGAACATGTTTTTGAAATAAGGAGACCTTGCCAAATGAAAAGGGATAGCATGGGCATAAAAAAACTTTGCCACTGAATCATCGGCTAGCTCACGCTTTTGCATATTCATCATCCCTATCACTGTGTTTCTTTCACGTGTGGCTGTGGTAGAAGTGGCCTTCTTCTTGCCTCTATCACAATGATGTCCAAGTCCCTATCCAACTGATAGATTGGAATGTTCATCATTGGAAATAGATTGCATTTGCATTGAACGCTTCCTCTTAGTAGAAGTAGCTACATGTTTTTCCTCACTTTGCCCTACCAACTTTAGCATTTCAACCTGTTCTTCCAATTTTATATCTTCACAAACTCTAACCCCATGGCCACTCTCACCCAATAAATGATGTTCAACCCTGCTGTAGCTCCCATGATAATGAGTGTTGCAAATATGACACAACCAATGCCTGGTTCCCCCTGAATTTTTGGCCTTAGGACCAGTCAAATTGGTGGCAAATTGAAGCAAGGGTTTTTTGGGATTGAAGGGTCCTTTTGCATATTCTTGAAGAGAGGATGAAGGGCATTTAAAACGGTCTCCACTTCCAACGGAACTTGCAGATGTGTTTTGGGTTTGAGGACGTATTATTTGAACTTCAACTTCTTCATTGCTCTCTTCATTCATATTTTCCTCACTGCTACTCATTTTGATTTTTAAATTTTTGTTTGTAACTTTGTGTTTGACAGTTGGCTTTGAGACGCTGAACAATGAATAAACAGTGAAAACTAAACTCAGAAAAAACTAAACACCATATGATATAAAAACCCCTAATAATAATAAAAAATAAAAAACAAAAAACAAAACTCAAAAAAATAAAAAAATACCAGTACCTGTGCAAGCTAAGGGTTTCAACTTTCAGCAAGCCTTTCAAATGTTTGACAATTTGCAGCGTTTCAAATGAGGTAACTGCAATGATATGATATTCATATATCCCAAACTCAAAGCCCTCACCCTCAATCTACACAAAGAATGAGGTAACTTGTAGCATTTTATTTTTCAAATTTTCTCTTGACCGGCTGACCCGCGTTTCTTCCTGCTCCTCACGCGTTTCTTCCTTCCTCCTTCCTCCTCCCTCCTCCCTCCTCCTTCCTCCTTCCTCCTTCCTCCCGCGTTTTTTCTCCCTCCTCCTGCGTTTTTCCTTCTTGCGTCTTTTTCCTTCCCCGTCGAGTTTTGGTTTCACTTTTTTTTTAAAGCTTTGCCTTATGTTTCTTAAGCTTTGCCTTATACTTTAAACCCCCCTATACTCGTTTTTTTGTTTCAAATATATTCAATTATTAAATGTTATCAAAACGCGTGTTTTTTTCAATGAAAGCCATTGGGGACATCTGGCTGTCCCTGGGATGTTCGAGGGACGTTTTGGACGTCCCCGACCATCTCGGGGACAGCTAGACGTCCCCGGTTTTTTCCAGGCATTTCCGGGACGTTTCCTATTTTTATGATTTGAAGGGGACGCCGAGGGGACGTCCCCACACGTCCCCCTGTCCCGGAAACGTCACAGGGGATGGGGACAGGGTTGGACGAGGTGGGGATGCATCCCTGTGTAACACAGGAAAACACAACAAATGGGCCTCTCAACTTAGACAGTATCAAAAAGATGGACTCCTTATCAATTTTGCTCTTGCCACATCCCACTAATTGTGACCTTAAAGATTTGAATTTCACTAGAAAGTCATCAATATAAGGAAATGCTTCAGGGGTAAGAGCGGTTAATTTAGCCTCCAGTTGCAGGACATGGAACTCACTGACCTGACCAAACAGGTTATGTAACTTATCCCATATCTGCTTGGGTATATCCAACTCATCAATATGAAAGAGGAGGCTACTGAAGAAACATTCAATTTCATCAAACCCATAGCTTGGTCACACTTATTTCTATCGGCAAATATTTCAAGTTCTTTGGGAAGAGTGGGTTGGTTATTACTTAGTGTGGACCATAGACCCTGAGACTGAAGCAACCTATTCATTTTCATCTTTCATGTATGGTAATTATGGGGAGTTAACAAATCAATAGATTCAGGAGTAGCCATGACCAGAGTTTGCACCAAAAGGCAAAATTACACAAAACTGAAAAAAACTCCAATAAAGCAGCCTCTAGAAATTGAATTTCACCACCTTTTCCAAAATCCAAAAAAAAATAGGCTCAAGTTTTGTACCTTGGGAAAAAATGAGGCAAAATTTAACGGGGCCGCATGGTCGAATCAACAAGTCACAATTCTTCCTCAAAGGCAATCCAGCCAACATGAGCACCAGAGTCCTCAAGCAACACACAGGCAAGTGCCTAGTCACCACTTCTCATAGTAGCACACGCGAGTATGAGGCTCCAAGCCACGTGAGCCTTTGCTCACAACAAATGAATGCAATGTTAGGATATTTCAATAGCTAGAAAACCTCCAATGGCAGCAATGTGGGACAAAAGATCCCATATCAACTTCACAGCAGCAGCTAAACACTCCTGATGGGCCCACCTCCATTTCACGCATAGCAAACCCTAGCCAAATATCTGTTCAAAACTTTGCAGATACTAAAGTCTGCTCAGCGAAATATATCACTATTGCGTATAAAGCGATTGAGCATAATTCCTGCCCCTTCAGTCAAGCCAAGCAAAAACACCCCAATCAAAGCAGACTTAGCAGCGGGCCTTGGGCCTTGGCATCTGAAGAAACCCTCCCATAGCAATAGTCAAAAATCAGAAAAAAAAAAGGGCCGCCAACATTCTTCCACAACTCGCCTTCCAGCATGGGAATAAGCAAATGTTTGGCCACTACTGAGGCCATGGCATGAAGGGATGAGAGGCATTGAAACCTCACCAAAAAAAACTTACGTTTGGCAGAAAACTCCTCTTCTCCCAAGCGATTAGCTAGTCAACAAGGAAATGATGCCACCGCAATGCCAAACAGGAATGGATGATTTCAGACTCCGATGAAGCAAAGCACCCAAGACATCTAGATATGTTGTAGTGCTGTGGCCGAAGAGTGGAGCAATAACATCCTCAAGATATCTCTTGGCCTGGGAGCACTATGATAATCAATGATCTCAAAATCTTGATGAAAACTCTCAATGGCAGAAGAAGACGCAGGTTGAAGGCTCTGATACCATGTTGGTGTCAACCACCGAGCCCAGGATCACAACCTGCAAAATAAATCTTCATGAGAAGCGAGAGAAGCAAAAGCTATTTCACCAGAAGAGTAAAATGTATTGAGATGCTATGAAATACATAATGTACAAAGTGCCTTATAAAGGCATGAAAAAAGGTGACGGGTGGGAAAACTACCCACAGGGGAAAAAACCACCCAACTAAATAAATGCAAAACTAATGGCTAAGTAAACTTAAGCGTAAATGCAATTTACTCTAACATGGTATGATAAGGAACTCCTTGTTTTGTGGAGAGCTCTAGTTCAGTCATTTTTTACTTCTTTTGTTGACAATGAGCTTAGTTGATGTTTATGATTGTAGTGCAACTTTCAGAAGTGTTTTCGGCTTTCTAGTCTATCCTCCAAACTTCTTGGAGAAGCTATCTATTTTTAAAAAGTCACCTAGTTGGCGTCATTCTTTATCCCAAACCTCTTGGATGGTGTCGGTATGGTTTATTTCGCAGTTTGCTTTAGTTTGGGATTTTCCATAAATTGGGTGATTAAATGGGCTATTTCATTATTATTTTCACATGAGTCACCTAAGCTTGGAATTAAATAAAAAATGACTAAGTGTTATAGCTCATTGGAAAGGGGAAATGTTTTATTAGCTGATTGTGCACATCAAAGTGAGCGCCTTTACTTGGAAAAAAGGAAATAATTAAGTTGGAGGAAAAAAGTTATTATTTCCATTGTTGTTTGCATCAGATCATAGTGACCACACCTGCTGAACCTACAAAATCAATTATTGATGTCATGTTTGCTTGACTAGTAATTTCTCTATGGTGGCGCTCGATGTTTATGGGCATTGATGAGGAATCAATACTTTCCAATTAAATGAGATGATATAAAGCTTTCCAAATGAGTCCGTACAACCCAAGATTGCCGTACAACATAGAATGGGGGCGTGAGAGTTTCCAAGGGAATCGCTGCCATATTTTGGTGTGAAACTCTTCCAATTAGCAAGGCACTCTATGTTGATGAAGATCCATACCAGCTTTGACTGATCTATGAGATTTATGATTATATTTGTAGTTATTTGTCACCTTGGGGCTGCCATACAACATGCTACAGGGGTTGTTTCTGATCAGATATTGGAACAACAATGCTTGTGTAAGGTTTTGAACAGTTTTGGATGGTTCTTTCTGAGTATTTTTGGTGCTAATCAATTTGTATGCATGTAATATGATACCCCAAAAAAATTTCAAACTTATACAAATGATCATAATAAGGTTAGCACAATAATGCAACCAAATAGATTACCTCCACACTTTCTGATCACCAAGTTCCCAAAATGGACAAGGTGAGAGCATACAGTGCTTTGGCTTACAAAACAAACCTTGCAATGAAATTAAATACAATCATCCGCTAAAGAGCAGGCATCTGCTTTTCAGTAGGCATCCACTTATCCAGTGGGAATTCTCCACTTATTCAGTGGGTGAAAGAACAAGAAGGTTTAAGCATTACAAATTCCTCCACACTGGCGGTTGAACCATCCAGGGGTTATAATGTTTGTAACATAAATAAATGATTACAAATAAGAGAGATATGATGCAACTCTTCTCAGAATTTAACTAGAATATCATCAAAGCACCCTTGATATGCTTGCAACATGTAAGACAACCTAAATAACCATTAGCACTCAATATTTCATACTAGAATCTACCCAGTTGAGTATACAAGAATCCTTGTTGAAAGAAGAGTTGTCAATTTTGGACATTAATCTTTCCTCTGCTGTATGTACAGCCCAGCAGGGTTATGGATCCACAACAAAGCATAAAAAGTTATCAAAACTTTCTTTCAAACACCAGCTCTCAATACACATTCTTGGGCACCAACAAGAAAGAGTAACCAGTCTCCAAATGCAGATCAAAGACTGTCATAATGACTGCCCTGTGATGGTACAAAGCACCTACAAGAAGTACGATCTACTCAGAAAAGTTCAAAACAACATTTAACATGAAGTAATTGCTATAGTAATTAATGCCAACACAAGGTTATTTAGATCCTAAACAATATCTGCCATAAAACTATGGACAAAATCCCCTCGACAAAATAGAACTCTTGTACAGTACGACCATGGAGGGTACGACCTTCTTACAACTCTTCAAAATCTGCATATAACTCACTGAAAATGGGCTTGAGTTAGGCGCTCAGTCCAAACACTAATGATCAATACAATATAAAGCACAAACATTGGAGTTCCCACTCAAAACAAGCACACTCTGACTGTTGGTACGACCTACCAAGAGATGTATGGCCTGCTAAAAAGATTTATTTTTTCCTTAAACATCAAAGATATCTATGTACTTTATATCTGCAATGAGGCGCCTAAATCAAAGACATCATTCCAAAGGAAAGTTCAAACCATGCAATAACTAAATACTCTAAATCCCAATTTGCCCTTCTAAGGAATGTATGGCTTGTCAAGGAGAAATCAGCATCTAAACTCAACAACCACATCAAAAGCTTTCAAGAAATGCTTCCAAAATCATAGCAAATACAATATCTTCAAGTTCCAACCCAAAATCTTAAAAAATAATCGAAATCCATGAAGCTCTATGTGATTCCTGAGTGAAATCACCTTGCACCAGCTAGGGTGGATCTTCCACCACCGAAACTGATCATCTTCAAGAGGGTTTTCATCCTCAAGAAGGAAAAATGGAAGAACTCGTAGGTTCAATCCGGCAGAGTAACAATACAAATCTAAAAGCATCCCTTCAAATGAGCTCTCATTCCCCTTTTATAACTTTTTGAGAGGAATATATTATTATTTTCCTTTTAA
This sequence comes from Cunninghamia lanceolata, assembly GCA_027924645.1. NCBI lineage: Eukaryota > Viridiplantae > Streptophyta > Pinopsida > Cupressales > Cupressaceae > Cunninghamia > Cunninghamia lanceolata. Next base: position 704,018 of record BSBN01000257.1, on the reverse strand, counting down.
CTCTTCATAATTCTTCTCTCAAAAAGACCCTTTTTGAAATAATAACAATATGTCATATGTGAGGCCCCCTTTTTAAGTGTATCATTTAAAACACTTAATTACCTTTCCAATGAGCTATAAGACTTATGTACTTTTTATTTATTTTCACATTTAGTAGACTTAAGTGAAAATAATAATTAAATAGCTCATTAGATCACCCGACTTTGCGGAAAATCCCAAACTTAGGCAAACTGCAAAATAAATCATACCACTACCTTCTATGATGTTTGGGATGAACAATGTCATCTGGGTGACTTACTATAAATAGACGGCTCTTCCAAGAATCTTGGAGAGCAATCCAGAAGCTTGATCAAACATCTGAAAGTTGCACAACTATCTCGAGACATCACTGAGCTCAAAGCCAAAGCAAAACATCACAAATAACTGAACTTGTGCTCTTCACACAAACAAAGCTCCCTAACCAACCCATATAGCCTACAAAAGCTCAAGGGAATAGGCTATTGGTCACAAACTTGGCTAAACACCAAATGGGGACTTTACAAATCCTCCCCGCTCAAGATTGCTTGTCCCCAAGCAATACATACCATCCAATAGGGATACCTGCATGACTAGCAACAATATAGATGGATCCCAAATCAATATCAAGAATGTCCCACACCACTTCTGTTGCGCTACTCTGATAAATCTGGGAACTGCATAGCTAACAATCTGCATAATCCTCTAAAACATTCTTCCAATCACGCATCCCTTTGGATGCTAATCATCTGTAACATCACTAACCCTGAGAGTGCAAGAGTTAGCATCTTCCAACATGACATCAATACAATTTATCTAAGATGAAATCAATATTGGGAACCAAAATTTGAGTTGTTCCTCCAAGGCAGAACACAAATCAGCTTGAACACAAGCTGAAAGTAACTCCGAACAGCCATGAATCACTTGGTTTTCACCATCCAAAAGAGCAATATTAGTTGAAACACATGTCCTTTTCAGCTGAACCCTTCTGTCACCTTCCCACAGAGCTAAAAGCAACAAAAAAATCAATCACATGGCTGTTAAAATTTGAAATCAACCCTTGAAAACCAGATTTCAAAAATCTGAGAATGGAACAGCGATAACAAATCTAAATTCTTCGGAAAATAACAAGAGATTTGGGCCATCTTAAAGCAGAATACACCAAAGTCATAGCTAGAATTTCTCTCCAATCCATTAGTAAGAGTGCAAATGTGATCACCAAATAGCCCGTAGAGAAAGAGACAATACTATAATATCTGAAATTTTGATCCTTATCCCAACAAGGATCATGGGAATTGGTGACCTTTTTAAAAAAAAATTGTATCCCATCCATATAAGCATCAACCACTAAGGAACATGGAGTAACTGTTGTCTTCAAAACCAGCCCCAAAGAAGTACAAACATGAGTTAGAACACCATTCATTCCAAGGAATGGATTGTCCCACAATTACATGACACAATTATGTTCTTCCTTCAAGGTTTCATAGGGAACCAGCTTGAAACCTCCTCTCTTAGTTGCTGTAATAAATTTTCCAACAACTACACAACCCCATTTTGACAACTTCCCAATGTCAAAGAAGTTGGGGTCACCATGAATCATCATGTCCCAAGCTGAAATTTCATTGTCAATAACATATGATGGCCATGACATGCAACTTATCAACTCTACTGAATCCTCCTTTGCACACTTCCAATCTGGTGGTCTCCTAGGGGAATTACCAATGATAAGGTTTGGTGCAACCACAAAGCTCCAATATAAAAAAACACACTCTAACTCAATTTTTGGATCAGCTCCTGGATCCCATATCTTGATGTTTTCATCAAGTGTGTTGCCTCTATCAGGGGTTGGCTCATCCTCCACTATGAAAAGAGGATTAACATCAATTGCTTTTGCATGTATGACAAGGAGAGGATTATGAAAATCATGTATATCATTAATTTCCCCTTGCTCAACCCCATCTAAAATTGCATCTGCAACTTTTGAACTTCTTGGCATGATTCTCAATTCATACTCCTCTTGAAGAGTATCATCCTCTTCTTCATCACTTTGATCAAATGATATGGCAGCATCAAACTCAAGCATTGAGTCATCACTAAACGCTGATTTGAAGTCTTCATCGGCATACTCTTCTTCCGAGATCTTTGAGGAGTCAGACTGTTCTTCACTTTGCATGGGCAATTCCCATTCATAATCAAAACTACAATCACAAGTATGGTGAAGATACTCCTCGTTAGGTGTTGTTTTGAAAATTTCAGCAGCATCAATCTTTTCAACCTCTGAACATTCTTCTTTTTCCATGCCCCTATCAGGACACTTTACCACAAAGATCTTAGGCTCGCTTGCTAAATCACTTCCTAGCAATCAATCAATCATTCTCAACTCATTTTTTAATGAAGTGACATCTTCAGGCTCCTCATCAAATCAAGGACTTTCAAAGTCCAACACATCTGATTTAGCAACATTTTTGTCTTCTTCAAAGTTGGGCTCAGCTTCACAAATTTCTATAGTCTTCCCCAAATCAGCTAGCTCCTCTTGATTTGTGTCCCTTTCTTCATCATATAGAGGCTCAAATCCATTTATTTCAGCTATCAGGTCTTCACCTTCTCCTTCTTCTGCTACCATGCAACCTTTCAATTTTTCCTCACATTGATAAGCAACCATTTCAGCTAGCACATTAGCAGCTAACAAAGAATCTTGACCTTCCCTTCTCAAGTTGTTCAACAAGGCTTCTATAAGAGCTTGAGAAAAATCATCTCCGTCATTAATCAATAATGTCATGATACTTTGCATGGCTAGCATAATACTCATATCATGATCCTTTCGAATTTCAGCAAAGAAAAGGCCAAACATTTGAAATATTAAGCTTTCACTCCCATAGTCCAACATCAACACACAAGCTTGCAGCTTGGCCACGGTTTGTAAGATTTTCACCCTCTTATCAAAAGAAGGGCTCTTGATGTCACTTAAACCCCGGAAGCTTCCCATAAGCAATTGTAATATCTCCTTCATCTTTCCATCATCATAAGGAGACTTAGGAGCTGATATTCTCATGACTTCACTGATGCATGAGATAACCATAAATCTTACATCCTTGTCTGAATGCTTCAACAACTCAGGCTTACACAACAAAGTCTTAGAAGGGATCAAAGCCACCTGCATTACCTCAGAAGGTGACTGAGGGACTTTGGATAAACATTTCTCAACTTCTTCCATAGTGCTGAGAAGACTCTCATCTGACCATTGCAAAGTTTTCAACTTCAATCCTGCATCAAAAAGTCTTCCACATAGATCATCCTCCATGAGAGATGCCATGACCTCACAATCACTAATCAAAATCTTTCAATTGCCCAACTTTGAACACACATGCAAATGTTGATCACCCACATGCACAGCTGAAAATCTTGACTCACACTTGAAGATCAACAAGATTGAGTAGCAATCCAAACAGGCTAGCAAGATCACCAGCTCTGATACGACTGTAATATGATCCCCCAAAAAAATTTCAAACTTATACAAATGATCATAGCAAGGTTAGCACAATAATGCAACCAAATAGATTACCTCCACACTTTTTGATCACCAAGTTCCCAAAATGGGCGAGGTGAGAGCATACAGTGCTTTGGCTTACAAAACAAACCTTGCAATGAAATTAAATACAATCATACGCTAAAGAGCAAGCATCTGCTTTTCAGCAGGTATCCACTTATCTAGTAGGAATTCTCCACTTATTCAGTGGGTGAAAGAACAAGAAGGTTAAGCATTACAAATTCCTCCACACTGGCGGTTGAACCATCCAGGGGTTATAATGTTTGTAACATAAATAAATGATTACAAATAAGAGAGATATGATGCAACTCTTCTCAGAATAGAACACCCCTAATATGCTTGCAACATGTAAGACAACCTGCATAACCATTAGCACTCAATATTTCATAGTAGAATCTGCCCAGCTGAGTATACAAGAATCCTTGCTGAAAGAAAAGTTGTCAATTTTGGCATCAATCTTTCCTTTGCTGTATGTACAGCCCAACAGGGTTATTGTAATGTCCCGTTTCAGGTTATTCTCCAAAACACTTGTTATAGATAGAACTAGTTGTTTCAAATTAAAGATTTGAATGTAGTTTTATCTCAAATTTTGCAACTTACTCAAACTGGACTTATCTCTAAATGTTGAAGACAATGCAAACCTTTGATTCTGTTTTAGAGTTTAACTGCTTGATTCCAACTGGCCCAGAGATATAGCTTGTTGTCCCAGATATCTTTAGTGATACAATGTTGTGATTCTCTACTATTACGGCTGCTGACTTTCTAGATAGCAATCGCTTATGCACTACTTTATGTTGTAATGGGACGGCTTCTACTCGATCTGAATTTATGCTTCACTATTATACGGTTATAGGTCCTCACTATATGTATTATCTTTTCCTTGATTGAGTCCGGATTTGTAGAAATATGAATTCGATATAATATGACTGTTTCTTCCTAGATATAGTGCTCACCGATCTGTGTATGATATTTTCGATATGCCACAGAAATGAATATAGTTTGATGCGGCAGTAATGATATAAAATGATTTGATAGTTGATGACAAAAGGATATGAACTTCTTTAATTGATGATTGATGCTTAACAATCGATGAATAGCAAATATGTTTAGTGTTGATTCCTTCTTGATCGATTGATGATTTATCTCAATGTGTATTGATCGATATATAAGATATGGTCTTTGATGTGTAATTCTAATGTTCGCTGATGATGTATTAACATTAAGCTTGATTGATATTCGAATCAAAACCTTTTCTCTCTTTTTCTTGTGAGGGCAGCGCCCTTATAAACATACGAATGGTCACCAATAATGTCAAAAGGCACAGCGAGTACCTTTTTAGAGGTATCCTCTGCGTTTGATAATTTTTCTTAAATCTTAGTTTAGGAACTAATATGGGATTGGTGCTTTCAAAAGCCCGATCACTTTATGTAATATAACTTATTCATAGATTATGATTATTAATATTTGTTTTATACTATATCATATATATATTGTTAATATTAATTATATTAATATAATAATATTTATTAAAATATTCATATATTAATAATATACATCATTATTTCCAGTGCCTGAATTGGTACTTTTACGAAATCGACTTTCATCATGAAGTTTAAATCTTTAGTTTAAACAATGCCTTAGTACGGGGACATGACATACCTCCCCTCTTAGAATTGCTTGTCCTCAAGCAATGTTTAAGTTTGGATTTTGGAGAATCTCTTGTCCTTGGGATGATCAACCATGGGAAGGTATGGAAGAGAGTGACTCAATGGGGTGTCTTAGCCTCTCTCGGCCCGAGGGCAGAACCCTTCAACTAAAAAGCAGAACCCCTTTGGCCCAAGTGAACATTTTATTTCCATCATGAGTGGGGTATCTAGACGAGCACATGTCTCTCTAGACCCAAAGGCAGAACCCTTCACTAAAAGGCAGAACCCCTTTGGCTCATGTGGACTTATCATTTCTCATCATGAGTGGTGTATCTAGAAGAGCACATCTCTCCTAGACCCAAAGGCAGAACCCTTCACTAGAAGGCAGAACCCCTTTAGCCCATGTGAACTTATTACTTCCATCATAAGTGGCGTGTCTAGAAGAGCATATATCTCTCTAGACCCAAAGGCAAAACCCTTCATTAGAAGGCAGAACCCCTTTGGCTTATGTGGACTTATCATTTCTCATCATGAGTGGTGTATCTAGAAAAGCACATCTCTCCTAGACCCAAAGGCATAACCCTTCACTAGAAGGTAGAACCCCTTCGGCCCATGTGAACTTATTACTTCCATCATAAGTGGTGTGTCTAGAAGAGCACATCTCTCTCTAGACCCAAAGGTAGAACCCTTCATTAGAAGGCAGAACCCCTTTGGCTTATGTGGACTAATTGTTCTCATCATGAGTGACGTATCTAGAAGAGCACATCTCTCTCTAGACCCAAAGGTAGAACCCTTCACTAGAAGGCAGAGCCCCTTCGGCCCATGTAAACTTATTACTTCCATCATAAGTGGCGTGTCTAGAAGAGCACATCTCTCTCTAGACCCAAAGGCAGAACCCTTAATTAGAAGGTAGAACCCCTTTGGCTTATGTGGACTAATTGTTTCTCATCATGAGTGACCTATCTAGAAGAGCACATCTCTCTCTAGACCCAAAGGTAGAACCCTTCATTAGAAGGCAGAACCCCTTTGGCTCATGTGAGTTCATTACATTTCCTTTGGGTGGCGTACCTAAGAGAGGGTCCTAGATTCGCTTTTATTGAGTATTATATTTATTCTTCAATTTTTTTATTTCATTTTCTTACATGTAAACAAGCATACTTGATTCTAGAATCAACTCTCTTTCCTCCTTCTACTTGAAGTCACTTCATTTTCTTTCTGAATTTCTTTGTTGAATATGACTTCTATATTGTGTGCTTGAGCTCTTTTTCCACATCTATGCCCTGGTTTCCATGCTTCATTGCATTTAAAACACACTTTTTTGTCTTGTTCACAAATGTGTCCTTTCTCCCATTCTTTCTTGCAATCAAAACAAAGACCCTTCTTTCTTAGCTCTTCACGGTCACTGTAAGAAAGATATGGTTTCTTGTGTTTCTTTTCATTCTTTAGACATATGTCCTGATTTCTACGGTTCTCCACATTTACGGCATGGATTCTTATCAAGATTTTATTTCTTATGGAATGGTTTGGTGTATGATTGAGAGGAGTGGGTTGGCTCTAATTGCATGGCCATATCTATGGCATCATCAAGGGTAGCGGGTTTGAGGGCTCCTACTAGGCCTCCTAGTTTCTCATTCAATCCTTTAATAAACAAGTATGTGAGCCTTTCATTTTCTACTCCGGATACTCGTATTGCTATCTTCTCAAACTCATTTATGTACTCATCCATGGAGCCTTTTTGTCTTAGTAGGGTTAACTCTTGGAAATCTTGTTGTGGATGGCGTCAGTCAAATTTCTTGATAAATCTTTTGGAGAACTCTTCATAAGAGATAATGGATTCATGTCTTTGAGTGTGTTTTCCATGATGCCACCATTCATAGGCCAATCCTTCTAGGTGTAGGATGGCAAATTGAAGTGCATCCTTCTCGGTCATAGGGTTGAGTCGAAAATAGTCATTTAACTTTTGTAACCATGCTTGAGAAGTGATCTTATGGGTTCCATCAAAATGTGGGAGATTAACTTTGTTGGCCTTTTGTTTCAATTCCTTGTTGATGGGTCTTTTTTCCTTTCTTGCTAACTCGTTCCTTTTTGAATTGCTATATTCGGTAAAGGATACCATTCTTCTTAGTTTGGGCTTTAGGTTGGCATAAGCTCTCATCATGTCTTCCATGCTTATATTTTGGGGGGTATTGTTTTCCATTCTTGGATTTTCTTCGCTTGGTCGAAATGGTGGTAATGGAACCCTTGTGCTTGTTAAAGAGTTTTCATTTTCTGCTTGGTTGGAGATCACCTCCCTTTCATTTGAAGCTTGACCCTTGAAACTATTCATCATCGTTTCCATAGTTTGTATAGTATTTTGAAGGACTTGATTTGACTTTACGTTTTGCTCCATTAATAGTTTGGTTTGTTGCGTGACTGCTTGAGTTTGTTCCATCATTGCCTTAGTGGTTGCTTCCATAAAGGCTCTAATTTCGTTGATCATTTCCATGTCGCTATTGTTGTTGCGTGTGTTGTACCTTCTTGAGTAGGTTTGCATCAAATTCCCTTACAGGATGGCAGGTCGATAGCTCTGATACCACTGTAATGTCCCGTTTCAGGATATTCTCTAAAACACTTGTTATAGATAGAACTAGTTGTTTCAAATTAAAGATTTGAATGTAGTTTTATCTCAAATTTTGCAACCTACTCACTCAAATGGGACTTATCTCTAAATGTTGAAGACAATGCAAACCTTTGATTCTGTTTTAGAGTCTAACTGCCTGATTCCAACTGGCCCAGAGATATAGCTTGTTGTCCCAGGTATCTTTAGTGATACAATGCTGTGATTCTCTACTATTACGGCTGCTAACTTTCTAGATAGCAATCGTTTATGCGCTACTTTATGTTGTAATGGGACGGCTTCTACTCGATCTGAATTTATGCTTCACTGTTATACAGTTATAGGTCCTCACTATATGTATTATCTTTTCCTTGATTGAGTCCGGATTTGTAGAAATATGAATTCGATATAATATGAATGTTTCTTCCTGGATATAGTGCTCACCGATCTGTGTATGATATTTTCGATATGCCACAGAAATGAATATAGTTCGATGCGGCAGTAATGATATACAATGATTTGATAGTTGATGACAAAAGGATATGAAGTTCGTTAATTGATGATTGATACTTAAGAATCGATGAATAGCAAATATGTTTAGTGCTGATTCCTTCTTGATCGATAGATGATTTATCTCAATGTGTGTTGATCGGTATATAAGATATGGTCTTTGATGTGTAATTCTGATGTTCGCTGATGATGTATTAACATTAAGCTTGATTGGTATTCGAATCAGAACCTTTTCTCTCTTTTTCCTGTGAGGGCAGCACCCTTATAAACTTACGAATGGTCACCAATAATGTCAAAAGGCACAATGAGTACCTCTTTAGAGGTATCCGCTGCCTTTGATAATTTTTCTTAAATCTTAGTTTAGGAACTAATATGGGATCGGTGCTTTCAAAAGCCCAATCACTTTATGTAATATAACTTATTCATAGATTATGATTATTAATATTTGTTTTATACTATATCATATATATCTATATTTATATTTATATTGATATTTATATATGTATTATATATTGTAGTTAATAATTATAATAATAATAATAATAATATAATATTTATATTGTTAATATTAATATAATAATATTTATTAATATATATATATATATATATATATATATATATATATATATATATATATATATATAATATACATCATTATTTCCATTGCCTGAATTGGTATTTTTACGAAATCGACTTTCATCATGAAGTTTAAATCTTTAGTTTAAACAATGCCTTAGTACGGGGACATGACAGTTATGGATCCACAACAAAGCATAAAATGTTATCAAAACTTTCTTTCAAAACACCAGCTCTCAATACACATTCTTGGGCACCAACAAGAAAGAGTAACCAACCTCCAAATGCAGATCAAAGACTGTCATAATGACTGCCCTGTGATGGTACAGAGCACCTACAGGAAGTACGATCTGCTCAAAAAAGTTCAAAACAACATTTAACATGAAGTAATTGCTATAGTAATTAATGGCAACACAAGGTTATTCAGATCCTAGACAATATCTGCCATAAAACTATGGACAAAATCCCCTCAACAAAATAGAACTCTGGTACAGTATGGCCATGGAGGGTACGACCTTCTTACAACTCTTCAAAATCTGCATATAACTCACTGAAAATGGGCTTGACTTAGGCGCTCAGTCCAAACACTAATGATCAATACAATATAAAGCACAAACATTGGAGTTCCCACTCAAAACAAGCACACTCTAACTGCTGGTACGGCCTGCCAAGAGATGTGCGACCTGCTAGAAAGATATTCTTTTTTCCTTAAACTTCAAAGATATCTATGTACTTTATATCTGCAATGAGGCGCCTAAATCAGAGACATCATTCCAAAGGAAAGTTCAAACCATGCAATAACTAAATACTCTAAATTGCAATTCGCCCTTCTAAGGAATGTATGGCTTGTCAAGGAGAAATATGCATCTAAACTCAACAACCACATCAAAAACTTTCAAGAAATACTCCCAAAATCATAGCAAATACAATATCTTCAAGTTCCAACCCAAAATCTTTGAAAAGAATCGCAATCCATGAAGCTCTATGTGATTCTTGAGTGAAATCACCTTGCACCAGCTAGGGTGGATCTTCCACCACCGAAATTGATCATCTTCAAAAAGGTTTTCATCCTCAAGGAAAAATGGAAGAACTCACAGGTTCAATCTGGAAGAGTAACAATACAAATGCAATAACATCCCTTCAAATGAGCTCTCATTCCCTTTTTATAACTTTTTGAGAGGAATATATTATTATTTTCTTTTTAACTCTTCATATTTCTTCTCTCAAAAAGACCTTTTTTGAAATAATAATAATATATCATATGTGAGGCCCCCTTTTTAAGTGTATCATTTAATACACTTAATTACCTTTCCAATGAGCTATAACACTTATGTACTTTTTATTTATTTTCACCCTTAGTAGACTTAAGTGAAAATAATAATTAAATAGCTCATTAAATCAGCCGACTTTGTGGAAAATCCAAAACTTAGGCGAACTGCAAAATAAATCATACCATTGCCTTCTATGATGTTTGGAATGAAAAACGATGTCATTTGGGTGACTTACTATAAATAGATGGCTCTTCCAAGAATCTTGGAGCGCAATCCGGAAACCTGATCAAACATTTGAAAGTTGCACAACCATCCCGAGACATCACTGAGCTCAAAGCCAAAGCAAAACATCACAAATAACTGAACCTGTGCTCTTCACACAAACAAAGCTCCCTAACCAACCCAAATAGCCTACAGAAGCTCAAGGGAATAGGCTATTGGTCACAAACTTGGCTAAACGACAAATGGGGACATTACAGTGCAGGCTGCCAATAATCTAGTAACAATTCTGGGGAGTTTTAGTGTTCTTTATCAAGTTTATATTCACCTTTTGTATGTCACAGGGTCAGAATATGAGTTTTGAATTAATTGATGAGGTCCAACATTACAATCATTGTGATGAACATTAATAATACATTCGTTATTAGGTGATTGTAACCCTTGGATGGTTTTACCCCCAATGGAGTTGATAGATTTGTTTATATTGTTTACCTACTGAATAAGTGGTGAATCCCCACTGAATAAGTGGATGCCCGCTAAATAAGCGAAAGTTGTATTTGCTTTGCACTACTTTATAATTGTTTAGCCTAAAGCACTTGTATGCTCTCACCTCACCCGTTCGGGAACTTAGTGATCAGAAGGTGTGGAGGAGTTACATGGTTGCATTTCATTTGCTAACACTATTTGTTAGTGTTGGAAATTTAAAACAATTTGGGGCAGAACATTACAGTGGTATTAGAGCTCGTCACCCTGCCAGCCTGATTTGATTGTTAACATCCTTGCAGATTTTCAGTGTTAAAAATTAGAAATTTCAGTTTGATTGATTTATGAATTCAGAAGAGAGACTTCATAACTTACATAAGAAGACACATACACATTGATTCATAGATAGAGGGTGAAGACATTATGGGTAAAAAGGCTGCACAAGATCCCAGTACTAGAGATATATTGAATGATTTGGCAAGAGGGCAGCAGGAGATGGTAAGAAGTCAACAACAGATAACAAGATTGTTAGCTCAATTGTTGAATCAGCATCCCCTTCGACCTTCAACAACTTGATTCCCATGTTGTGCGCATTCTTGAGGCCTAATAAAAGCGCCTCATATTCTACAGTGTTGGTCCAATCAAACTGCAAGTGGTATGCAAAAGGATAAAGCTGACCCTCAGACGATATTAGCACCACTCCGGCTCCTGATCCCGCTGTTGAGCAACTACCGTCAAATTGCATGGTCCATAAAGTGGTAGTGTCTTCTCTACTTGCCTCTGAACAAATAATGGCTTTGTCTTTGTTAGCGTTTAATTTCGCACCTTTCGGTGAGAAAGAAAAACGGACAGATGTGCAATAGAACTGCTCTTCAAATTTGTAGGGGAAGCTTCCTGTAAAATAAAACTTTACAATCTTTTTGGGGTTTGCAACGTGCAGAAAGGCAAAAACGCACATTCGACAACGAAGTAATGATTTTGTGCTTTTTAATTGGAATCACCTAGGCTGCACGCTTACGCCACTCAATTAAATTCAAACGCTGGGTAGGGTAAGTACACAATTTGGATTGATCGAACAAAATAACACCATACAATGATGAAGGCAAAAATAATACAACGCTGTGATTTCACCCTCAACATAGAAGAAAACACACATCAATGGATACTTAAAAGCAAAACAGGGATAGTAAATTCCATTGAATGAATACGAACTCACAATCATATGAACATTTGACAAATATCAACTTCAACGTAAGACGGGCATGAGAATTGCCATTGCTTTTCATTTATTGATTGAACACAATTTTGATATTTGGATACAAAATATTGAAAAAGACTAACTCTAAAGCTCTTGAATGCTGAAATCTAGATCTAAGTCTGAATTCTAGAATAACAAAAATCTCCCTTGTGCTTGTGCAAAAGCACTTATTTATACTACTTGCAAAACAATTGCATTGAAAATGAACTAAACTCTAACCAGAGTGTAACTGATTGCATCAAAATAAATAAATAAAACAATTGAGTTGCTACCCTAGTTCACTAATGTTTTGTGTGACATGCACACTTTTTAGAATAGATCTGCCCAATGAGATTAAAACAAAAGCATGAGATCCTTAGTTCAACTAATGATCGAAACATGCGAACTGAAGATCAAATTCTTTAAATATCGTTATTTTCCCTTTTAAATGCATGTTCTTTGTGTGGAAGGGTACGCCAGAGTCAAGTGACTAGTTTGAACTGAAACTGGAGTTTTGACTATCTGTTGACTTTTATTCCTTTGCTGGCACATTTGATCTTCTCAAGACTGGCGTAATTGACACATTTATGAGATTTTCCCTTGAAAATGGTTGAAGGCACGATTTATTTTAATCTGGATGCTTTTCCTTATGCAAGGTACGCTGTTTCTATTGAGCGCCTCTTCTTTCAAACACTTCTCACTCCCGTCAGGCATGATTTCTCCGGACAAGAAGCATTCTATTTTTTTCTTGCACGCTTCTGCCTTGACTGAGCATGTGGGCTTTCTCTGAGTTTGTAATCTTCAAAGGCCGATTTGAATCCTCCTGAGCATGAAACGGTTGAATTCCTTTTGCAATGAGATCGTTGAACCTTTCCAAACGCCTGAAAACTGGCAGATTTTCTCCCTGATGACGTTTTGATTCCCAAACAGAGGCATTTGAACTCATCACTTAAGACATTTTCCTTGGAAGAGGTGTGTTTGAGAACTTGGAACTTGAAACTCCTTTATTGCTGATCTGATTAGGGCATTTTTCATGCTGGCACCTCGTTCTTGGACTGGAGCGCTAAATGAAGTTGAGGCGCATGAGTTTTTGTTGAGGGAATGGCGCTCCTGAGAGCATCTGAAACTTTGCATAGACGCCTCTTAGCCTTGTATGATGGCATTTTCTATTTGTTGGATGCATTCTGGGTGACCGATCACTTGCTGTGGTGTTAAAAGATCTTTGTTGAGTGTGAGTTTTGACACTAAGGCGTTCTTGTGAGTGAAAGGGCATCTGAATGATCCACTGGCGCGATTTCAAATAGGCACTATCTCCTCCCATATGGCACGTCCTCCCTCTGAAGCGTTTGAAGCCTTCTAAGTGCATTCATCTTTGCCTCTGGCGCGTCCTCCATCTCACCTGTGCGCTTCCTTCTGTATTGGCACGTTCTGACCTTTGAAATGGCGCCTAAATCCTTCCTTGAGGCCCTCGAAATTTTCATAGACGCCTTTGATGCTTTGTGTGGCGCGATCAAGGTGAAGAAGAGCGCTTCAAAGCGCATTGAGCCCTCTCTAAACGCTTCGTTTTTTAATTTTTGATCTGCCTTTAGCGTTCTGAAGTTCCTTTGATGGTGCTTTGAGTGCCATTTGATGAATGACGCTACTGATTGAGACTGGGTGTTGAAGTCTTGGCTGATCGAAGACTTCTTTTCCTTAGCTGACTCCATACTAACTCCTCCAACTGTCGCGATCTCCTCTTCTCTGGCGCGTTCTCCATCTTCCATTCGCGCCGAACGCGTTTCATCCTTCCTCCATGCGCCTCAGGCTTCCCGGGAAAATTTTGATTTAAGAGCTTTTGATTTTGAAGGCATTTTTATTTCATACTTTGATTTTGCATTATATTCTCTCTTTATTCATTATGCCAAGCCTTTGACTTTCAAAATGCGTTTTGATTTTTAATTTTAGCGTTTACGACTATGCTTTTAAATATGAAGTGCTTTTTTAATTTTAGACTTCAAAAGGCACGGGAGGTTTTTCTTTGTTTTGCATTTGATTTTTTTTATTTTATATTTGCCTTGAAAGTTTTTAAAAGCCTCAGCCGTGAGTTTTGGAACTCATGCCTTTAAAAACTTATTTACTTTTGCCTTTGCGGTGCCTTCTAAGTTTTTACTTCAGTTTGCATGATTTTGATTTTTATTAAAATAATAGCTATTAATAAAATAATATTGGTTTTTTTTTAATTTTTCTATTTTATTTTTTAATTATTATTTCTATTCATAGTTTATTATTAATAATAAACTCTAAAAAAATTAAATTTTTAATTTTTATGGACTTTTTTAATTTTAACACAAACAAAACACAATAAATTTTAATAATAATTAATTAATAATGAATTATTAATTAAATATTAAGTTATCAAAATTTTACAGACAATAAAACAAACAAACATGACGAACATTTATAATTTACGGACAAACTCTAATTTTAATAGTCATTAAATATTAAATAATTATTAAAAATAATTATTCAATTTATTAAATGAATTATTATAATTAAAACTGACAAACAAATTACTTAACAAAGACAAAAACGCTAGACATTGACGTTACGACGAACAAGGGACTCGAACAAGGACTTATGCGACGTGATGATTTAAACTTCGACAATTTCACAAGATTTCGACTTGACGACGTTCACTTGATGACACAACTCGACATTTGAATGATTTGACAAGTTAAGTGACACATGGATTTGCATCATACTTTGAAATTTTTGGATGGGTACAACAGTCTTCAGTCTCATTTTCAACCATCATCATGTAGGTGTTGGGTCCGGACTCCTGATATAGAATTTGTGCTTTTGGATCTTGAGACTTCACTACTGTGAAATGAGACTTAGGTTTGAGTTCGAACTTGATTTTACTGCCTTTAATTGGTATGGTCGTTGAAGACCAATCCAATTGGATTTCGCCGCCCAAGTCTTTGCAAAAGCTTCGACTTAACAACATTTCGTCGCTGGCAAGAATGTCTGCTATGAGAATGGTCATCATGATTCTCTTTTCAGGGTAAGCCGCCAAGGCTACTTGTGCATCTTTCAACTATCCAACCAGTGGTATTGACTTTGATTCAAGTGAGTAACACTTGCCTTGGGTCTTTCTGCATGACAGTCCTAGTGCATTCATCACTTGCAATGGTATGACGTTGTCGGAAGCACTAGAGTCTATTATGCAATTGCTCAATTTGAAGCCGCCTATGTATAGAGATATATAGAATGGCTTAGGCTTTTCTCCTGTTGGTGCAGAAGATTCGAGAAGGGTAGGCTGGATCGGAGTCTCCTTCCTTACATACTTGACAATTCCCTCTAGCTAATCGGGGTGATCTTGAAGGTACTCAAGTTGAGAAATCTGAACTTTGGTCTTCATTATAGAATCAACAATATCAAAGCTTGCCGAGGATGGATCTTGAGTGCTTGCTATGACATTCTCATGAGGTAACTTGATAATTTCTTTGGATTTCTCCTTCGCCTTCAACTTTTCCTCCTCTTCCTTCTAAGCTTTGAGGTGTTGTGCACGAGTGAAAACCGACATGAAGTGATTTTTAGGATTGACTGCAAGAGAATATTGGGTAATATTATCATGCTCTTCTTCTTCAAATATGGGCTTGTATTGAATGAAACCCATAGCAGAGTTGCCATCAAGGTCATCCATCTCAAGATGAACAACACTTGAACTTGAGGATCCGGCATCAGCAAAGCCCATGATTTGATTCATTCTTTGACTTTCTGGGCATGTTGCTCCATTGTGCTCGTTAGTTTCATGGAAAGAGAATAAGTATGCTCTCGGTGGACGAGCTTCAACTGCTGGCCTTGCTAGAGGTGCTGGTAACCTTGGCCTATAATTGTTATTATAGGGCTGAAAATTGTTTCTTTTGTGAGGTGGTTGGTACTGCTGCGAGGGCTGTCCCTACTACGGCATTTGTGTCTTCATGATTGTGACATCATTAACCACCTTTTGAAGTAGTGGATTTGAAGAGTTTTGGATTAGAGGCCTGATGGTATCCTTCATTTTTCCTGAGGTGATCATGGGGTCCTCCATCTCAATGGCATTCTCTTGAACATCTATTAGTTCAGTCTCATGTGCTGATTTGAGAGTAAAGGAAATTTCAGATGGAAAATCATTGATGAAACTACTCAAAAGAGTCTCATGTGAAGGATTTAGAGTGACTGAAAGCCTTGTCACAAGACGATTAAATCTTGCAACGAATTCTCTCATGGGCTTGTGAGATTCCATCTTTGAGTTAGAGAGTCGTGCAAACATCAGGTGACTATCTTTAGCAGGCTTGAATCTGGCTAAGAATTTTTCGCTCATAGTCTGCCAATTAGGAATGTTGTTGGCCTCTAGATGGTTGAACCAATCTACTGCATTGCCGGTCAAGGTCTTGACAAAGAGAGGAACCGCAACATCTTCATGAGCTACACTCAAGACAGCGCAAGCCGTAGTGAATGCAGAAATGTGTTCATCTAGATGTTGACTTCCATCTCCATGAAACCTTGGGAAATGCTTTCTTGACCCTTTGGGAAGTTCATGATTGCCAGTGAGAGCTAGGGGACCAATAGCATTTCCAAATGTCAAGGGAGGGGCACGCCTTCCGTTGCTGCTGTTGTTGTTGTTGTTGCCTTCCGCACCATTGTTATCAGCCATTGCTTCAAATGGTTCTTCTCTTGATAGATATGGTATGGCAGGAGTAGTAGAGGATGAGCCTTCACCGTTTGGAGAATCAAACCATTGAAAGAATGGATCAGCAAGTTCGGCTCTCCTTCTTGATCTTGTGCAGTAGAACCGCTCTTCGAATTTGAAGGGGAAGCTCCTTGTAAAATAAACTTAAAAAACTTTACAATCTTTTTGGGTTTTTGCAACGTGCAGAAAGGAAGAGACGCACATTCAACAACGAAGCAAAGATTTTTGTGCTTTTTGACTGAAAATAGAACCTAGGCTAAACGCTTATACTATTCAGCTGAATACAGAGGTTAAATAAAGCAAGTACACAATTTGGATTGATTGAACAAATTAACGCCACACAATTATGAATGCCAAGACCAGATCAACTATAAGGCGATGCAAAGATATGACTTATTCTTTCAATTTCACCTGCAACGCAAAGTTTGCAGATTTGTTGAATCAACCTAACCTTTAGCACAAATAATACATTTTAATGGATATTTGGAAGCAAAACAAGCGTACTAGAATCCATTAAATGAACAAAACAATAACACGATCAGGTGAATATATGAGAGTGACAATCTAAGTAGATGAGGCATGAGAATTGTCCTTACTTTTTATTCATTGATTGAATACAACACTGAATATCTGGATACGTGAATATTGAAAAGCTAATTGCTAGAAAGCTTCGAAAAAAGCTAACTAACAATGAAATTGAATGCTAAAATCTATCTCCTCTGAAAAATCCCTCTAAAATTCTCTACGAGTGAATCCCCCGCTTTACATGTGCACAAAGCACTTATTTATACTATTCTACAAAAAGCATGAGAATAAATACAATAAAATAATAGAAATGCTTCCCTAGTTCTCTAATGTTTGCATGATCATGCACACTTATTACAATGTATCTACTTCACTTGAACTAAACTTAAAAGCATGTAACTATTTGCTCAACTAATGATCCAAATTCCAAACATGCGAACTGAAGATCAAATTTTTTATTCTTTATCACATCTTCACTTTGAAAGGCATCATTGTGCATGGTGGGAGGTGCCTCAAATAACTGAAGTGATTGCCATGTTTTTATCAAAAATGGTATTTTTATCTTTAGATGTCAAAACCGGCATCTCCAATAGACCCACTTCCTTTTTGGCTATGATGTGTTCCTATTGGTCACTTGAATACTCAAATACTAAACTATAGTCTTGGTGAGACATGAGAATAGTCCTTAATTTTTTTCAGAAACTTTGATTTTGAAGAGGTGCGACTGGATTGTAGATTCAAGCACACGACTTCCCCTTCTAAACATATGGAAATAACTTTCATTAGGGCTTCTTTGACTTGCACATGATTTTCTCTTGTGATGCCATTGAATGATCTTGAATATATTAAGGATCTTTAAACAAGCGTCACTTCTGACCTTGGATAACTTCTGAAGGCATGTTTGTATGAGTCAACACATTGAATGGAGTAATCTGACCTGCTATTTGATGAAGTGCTTTTGTTCCTTCTTTGAAAATGCCTTGCAAGGCTTAAATTTGACAGTTGTATAGCTGCATTTAAACATTTTTTCTGTAAAATACAATCAAAAATTAAAAAAGACCGTATCATATGAAAGGAGAGATTTTGGACAAACTGTCAAAATTTATATAGGATTATGATGATATATATATTTGATTTTTATATGATTTACTTATACTAGGACATGTCATAGTATTTGAAGGGCACCATTAAATAGATAACTGTCATAAAAAAATCCCTTGACAAGCAAGGTCGACTGTCAAATTTAAGCTCTAAGCCTTGTATAAGTGCATCTCCCCCTGTTTGAGCGCTTTGATCCTCCTATTGACGTGAAGCGCAGCTTGAGAATGAAAAAGGCGCTTCTGCCTGTCACAAAGCACGTTCTCCTCCTCCTTGGCGTCTTCAATTTTCTGTGGAAGCGTTTTGACCATTTGTTGATTTTAATTCCTTTGCTAGCACATTGATTTCTGGCGCATCCACTTTCCTCCTAAGGCGCTTTTGTTTTGTTTTGCATTCTTATAGAAGTCTGATCTCTTCCAAACATAAGCTTAATGAATACATGCCTTATCTTTGTTTGAAATTGGGGTAACTTTTCCATCGATTTTCCTCTCAATGTTAGATTTTATGAGATGCGTTACCATCCTTACTTCATGTTGAACGCCTTCCTATTCTTCAGCACGAGAATGATCTTGCAAGCTAGTCCATTTTTTGTTGTTTGAGTGGCTGCTCCAAACTGCAAATTGAATATGAAATTAGGTATGACAGGACTGCCTTCTGTGTTCCTTATTGATCGAAAGGTGCATGGAGCGCTTGACTCCTTCAATGGTGACGTTTTTTTCACCTTCCTCAAGCACTTTCCTTCAAGCTTTGGCTCGCATAAACCCTTCCTTCTTGAGCGTTTTTCTCTGACTAAGCACGTTTGATACTCCTTCAGGCGCATTGGGGAATCTGAGAAGCGCTTTTCTGAGTATCTTTGGTGAAAGTGCGTTCTTGAGGCGCATTCCTTCACTGCTAATGGCATGACGTGATCTGAAAATCTTTGTTGAAGACGCCTTCTCGCTTGCACAGGTGAAGATCATCCTTCAAATAGACACAAGTTTCTTTTCCATGGAGCGCTTGAGAGGTTCTGAGCACGTGAGGCACGTGTGAAGCGCTTCAC
The DNA here is from genome assembly GCA_027924645.1 of Cunninghamia lanceolata. Lineage (NCBI taxonomy): Eukaryota > Viridiplantae > Streptophyta > Pinopsida > Cupressales > Cupressaceae > Cunninghamia > Cunninghamia lanceolata. The sequence continues at coordinate 684,542 of BSBN01000257.1, read as the reverse complement.
CAGCGCTTTTGATCATCAAAACTTTTGTTTTGTTTTTGCATTTGCCTTGGCTTTAATTTTATGAAGCCCGATTCTTTTACTCGAAGTGCTTTTAGCTTTGATTTTTAAATGCCTTGCATAAGGCGCTTCAATCTTTACTTATTTTGCCTTCGTGAAAGAGCATGGCAAGCGCTCCAAAGGCACTTTTATTTCCTTTCATTGCATTCGCTTTAAATTTTAACTTTAGATTTTTAATTTTTAGCCTTTCACAAGGCGTATGATATAGGCATTTATTATTTTTTATTTTTAGCATTTGATTTTGACACAAGATTTTTAGATTTTCAGAATTATTATTTTTAATAACTATTAATAATAATGTTATTATTAATAACAATTAATAAAATAATAATACATTTAATACATTTTATAATTTTTATTTGATTTTTTAAAATTATCATTTTAAATAATAACTATTAAATTAATAATAATTATTAATAAAAACAATAATTTTTTTTTTAATTTTTAGGATTTTTAAATAATAAGTAATAACACAAACAACACTTAAAGCGATTACGACTAAAATTTAATTTTAACTTAATAAATAATTAATAATTTACATTATTAATTATAAATAAAATAAAATAAATTTTTACGGACATATTACAAATACATGACAAATGGAGGATTGATGGAACCGTTTAGACAAGACGAATGATTTGACAATTAGATTTAAACTTAGACAATTTTATGACATGAATGAAACATTAGACTTTGACAAGACAAACATTTGATGACACAACATGACGAGATGACGAGGAAAAAGTTTCGGATGGGTACAACAATTGGCTCTGTCTGGGGACCACGGTGTATACTTGCGGCATAGGAGAACCTCAGAATCTTTGGATTTTGCACGTAGACCAGTGACATCAATTGGGCAATAGAGTCAAAACAAGCCTAAATCACCTAAAAACAACGTTCTTAAATCACCTAACAAAACACGACATTCCTAAATCACCTAACAAAACACGACATTCCTAAATCACCTAACATAACATTTAACAAAAATGATGAAGGAAACACAACATAAACAGAGGACACACACAAACACTCTTTTTTCAAGCGAGGACAAGAAGAACAAAAATTGTTACACAAAACCATCAACAAGTTCAGAAAAATAAGAACCTCTTCTCCTGAGCTGGGAAATTTGACTTGGCAACACATAGTCTCTCTTCCTCTGCAACACCTTCTCAAAGAGCCACAATTCAGGTGGGTAGACGCAATCATGCCATGAGAAGTTCATGATGAACTGATTGATGCGCATGAGCTCTAGTTGATCATCTTCCAGTGCGAAAAACCTCTACAAGTGAAGGTACAAAAACTCCTTTTGAAGGTATGAAGCAACGTCCTGTGGCCAAAGTATGCTTGTGGGAATGGTCACCACCACATATAGAACTTCACATTCTTCATCCATGTCTTCAACATATGCAACCTTGAACTCAGTCAATGTATCATTCTCTAGAAAAGGTTGGAGTTGCTCATATAGAATTTCCATCACTGGTTCTTGGCTTACTGGATCCACAATTGTTAACAACAATTTATCTAGCCTCAGGTACTTCTTCATGGTCCTCTTCAACTAGGTCTTCGTCCATCCAATCCTCATAATCAGAATGTGATAAATCATCAAGATCTGAATCATAAAGCACCTGACCATCGTCAAAGTAAACTTGCTGAATAACATTTTCAGCTAGTAGCTCACTTCGCCATCCATCATATTGAATCTCATCAACCTCCATAGAGCAATCTCCTTCAATAAATGTATCCTTGAGACCAAAGTTGGAAAACTCGGACTCGGCAGCCCAAAATAGGACTCGGACTCGCAACTCGACACAGACTCGGGAAAAAACTCGGCTAGGACTCAGCAAAAAAAAAACTGTAGTTTTTTAAAAAAATATGAAATTAATACATTTAGAGAATATAAGAGCCTAATTTGATTATCAATTTGTCATAATTCAAAGATTACACATGTCATATGATCATCAAACACTCAATAATTGAAATTTCATCATTCATACTCATAGTTTCAAACTTTCAAAATGTATAACAGCATCATAAGTTTATAAATGTTTACATATAATCATGTCAAAATGAGGAAAACATTAACAACCAAATATAATCTAAATCTATAACATCTTCCTCTTTCCCCTCCTAATGAAAGTCAATTTTGAAGGCCTAGAACTAGTAGGTGCTGCTACAGTATCCAAATGAGGAGATTGAAGACTAGGAGTGGTTTCTTGATCTTCAAAAGTGTCTTCGTCCTCCGCCATTGCTTCCAATCCTGCTGCTGCTCTCTCCAATTCAGCAAGATCCTCATCAGTAAGGAAGACATCAACATCATCATTTTGTTCATCAATGGTCCATTCACCATATGGATCAATATCATCCAAGTCAATGGACTCATGTGAAACACCCTCCACCTTTCTAGTTCGAAGGCGAAGGTTGTACTGAACAAAAACTAAATCATTTAGGCGCTGTTGGGTCAACCTGTTTCTCTTCTTTGTGTGAATGTTCTCAAATAAACTCCAATTACGTTCACACCTAGAAGCACTACATGGCTGCGACAAGACACGGATGGCTAGCTTTTGAAGATTTGGTGTGCTAGCACCATAGTTTTCCCACCATAAATCTACAAAAACACATTTAAAAAATATAAGTATTAAGAATAAAGTAAGAAATGTAAGAATCAAGTTTCTAATTTCATCTTGTAGTAAACTATTGAACAATTTTTTTTACTTGGTTGTTGTTTTCCTCTCCTTTCAATTGCTTGTAGTGAGGAAAAGAGTCTCCCCTCTACACCCTTGTAGACCTTGAATAGATAAAATTTAAAAACAAAATTAAATCAGCTATAGAAAACTCATAGATAGTCAACAATGAACATTGCAAATTCATAAATAAGAAGTAACAAATCTCACCTCCAACTCATCAAGCACCTTGTCTCTCATCTCATGATCAGGCACCATCCTATCGATGCATCCGACAACACCTGCCATGACCTCCTCATCAGCCTTAAATGTGTCGAAGAAGTAAACCTTCGGGTTCAAGAAGTAGGCAAAGGCATGTATCAGCTGGTGGAGTTGGTTTGTCCATCTCCGATCAATCATGCACCAAATGATTTCATATTTTTGTTTGTTGTCGCCATAGTAATGTGAAATGGCCTCTTTGCCCCTATCCATGGCCTCATATATGAAACCCATTGGCATACCCTCTCCATCCACCATACGAAGAACCCTCACCAAAGGTTCTGTCACCTAAAAAAATCAAAACAAATGTTAAATTATTACAAAATTAACCCATAAAAAAAAAACAGCAAATAGATTATCATGTATAAAGTTTATTTTTGTGTTTGTTACTTACCCCGATCAACTCCTCTGCATTTTTGATGAATGTCCGATCAAAAACTATGCTTACAATCCTCTTCCCTTCAGGTTTAGAGGCAAATGGGGACTGCTTCCAATCATCAGACACAAACATTTGCATGAGATGAGCATTGGCACCAAGAATGCTTTGCAATGTGAGGAAGTGGCTAGCAAATCGTGTCACTCCTGGTCGCACAAGGTTCTTGCCATTTGTGAATCTCCTCATCAAGGCAAGCACCCAAGTATGGTTGTAGATAAATTTTGTAACATTTTTGGCATCTTCAACCACACATTTGACACATCCAATCTTCCCAATGTCCTCTAGCAACAAGTCCAAGCAATGTGCAGCACAAGGAGACCATGCAATTGTGGGATGCCTCTCCATAAGTAGTCTACCTACAGCTACATATGCAGCTGTGTTGTCCGTGATAATTTGGACAACATTATCAAACCCAACCTCCTGGATCACCCCATCTAATAAATTGCATAAAGTCTCAGCATTTTTTACTTCATTGGAGGCATCTATTGACTTTAGGAACACCAATCCACCATTAGAGTCCACTAAAAAGTTTAGGAGAGTCATATTCCGTCCATCTGTCCACCCATCAAATAAAATGCTGCAGCCTTTTCTTCACCAAAATTTCTTTTGCTCATCAACCACAACCTATGTATTCTTTACGGCTTGCTCTAGCAATGACCCACTCAAATCTTTGGTTGTTGGGATCTTAAACCCCTTACTTGCAACTGTAAGGGCATTCACCAAACCTTCCCAATATGGGTTGTTCGCCACATTGAAAGGTAAATTATTGTAGTACCAAAAATTTGTTGCTGCCATCCTAACTTCATGATGCTTTTCCTTATTCCAACCGGTACCTTCAAGTGAAGGTTGTGCTCCTGGAAGATTGCATGGAATAAAGAAATTTGGTCCTAATGAAGGACCCTGGCTAGCACTAGCAGTAGCTGTAGGAGTAGAGAAAGAACCCTCAGGACTCTCACCAAAAGATGAATGTGGTTGACGGATACTTGGGGTAGAAGTGGATCCACTCATCGCTGCTACTAGTGCATCCTTTGTTTTTTGTCTTTCATCTTTTTTCATCTCATACTCGACAAGGAGGGCCTTCATCTCTCTAACAATCTCAGGAGTCAATTTTGAGCATACATCCACATTTTGCCCAAGTATTCTTGCAAGGTGGTATTTCAATCTGTTTATTCCTCTTGTCATCCATTTCTTGCATTCAGTACATGTCACCTCACCCTTTTTATTTTCTGGTATCCCGTACTTCCATGCAGGGTCTTTTCTTGTTGCCCTTGGGTTTGAAGATGACATTGTTGTTTCAAGTTCAACATGAAAAAAAAAATCAGCAAGGGTTTGGTAAAAAATCAGCAAATAAATGAGATTCAAACATTTGCAAAAAAATAGAATGCATATCCAAGCTAGAAATAGTAGGAATTAGGTTATTAAGGGAAATAGAAAAAAATTTGGCAACATTTCCCCTTGTTTTTCTTGATTTTTCTGATTTTGAATTGAAAAAAACAAAAAAAAAAAAAGAGGTTAAATCACTTACCTAGCTCTATGATGATCTCCTTAGCTCGTCTTCTCGGGTTCTTTCAAGCTGACTTCAAGTGCAGACCTGTGTTTTTGCAAGGCAGAATGCTGAAATGAGGAAAAAATGAAAAAAAAAGAGGGTTTTAAGTCTTTTTAAGATGTCCCAAGCGCGGCGTGAGTCCCTTGTCGGGACTCACGAGTCCGGCCTCGGGACTCTCCTGAACTCGGCTCGCGAGTCCGTGCCAAGTCGACTCGGCGCACTCAGGGACTTGCGAGTCGTGGCGAGTCCGAGCCGAGTCCGGCGAGTCTTCAAACACTGGATCTAAAAATAAATATAACTTTGAAAAGCAAAATTAGTTCTCAAAATAGAATCTACTTTGGAAATCCCTCCAGCTGCTCAAAATAGATTTTTCTACAAACACTGAAAAATGGTTGTCTAAGAATTGAGATTTTGCTCAAATTCATCAACTTTGGCCTCCTCTGGAATAATGATAGAATCAAGGTGCACAGTCTTCATCTGCAGGATGACATTCGCATCTTCTATTGTCTTTGAGAGATCCAAATACTCCTTTTCCCCCTTGTCGAATTTTACAGTGATCTCAGCCAAAAGGTACATCTTCGCCACATGAGGATCTCCACAAAACCTCTCACAAATCAGTTGTCATTCTGCAAGTCGTGTACAAGGCAATTTACACCTTCATCTGTGAAGTACCTGCAAGGGATGCGCTGAATGAAGTCAATCACATATTTCTCCACATTGAGAAGCTTTTCCTTCCACGTAGCCAGAATTGAGGCTATGTCCTTAGAGGTCTGAACCAAAAAGGAATACTGATGAGTCCATGGGAAGACTGTAGACCTCTGCTCTGCTATCATTGGCTTCATGCCAAGAGTCTACAACTTCACCAAAAGCCTATCATAAATAGGCGCCATCTCGATCATGCAATCCAACAAACTATCAATTCCAAGGATAACATCCTTAGAATTCACCACCGCTGCGGTCAACTTTGCAAGAAAGTCGGCACCCCTGACTATGAAATCTTCTATCTAGTCCTTCGTGTGTTTGCCATAAACAACCAACTGGCTTAACTATCTCTGGTCATCCGAAGACTCCATAACCTGTGGCAAAAGAAGGGAAGGTTGTGTAGAAGTATGCAAAAGATGAGAAATATACTACCACAGTTGTTTGTTCTCCGCTTTGAGGGCAACCTTGTCCTCTCCATCTTTCAGCACTCTTTCTCTCGAAGTATCAGTTGCAACCTCCAATATGTTCATTGCGGCATGCCGAGTGCTTCTACCCAAGTTGGCCTTGATGATTTGAAAATCATCAGGTTCCACATCTACCGCAATCTTATCCTATGGAGGAATAGTAGTCTCTAGAATCATCTCACCCTCGGGAGTCCTCAAAATCCTTGACTGCTTCAACTTCTTCACTATTGGCTCCTTGTATGAACTATCAAAGGTGCTGAAATCCAGCTGATAAGAGGGCCTCTTCTTCTTCCCTCCAATCACCCTGTGCAACCAAGTGGGAGTAGCCCTTTCAGGCTTTGGTTTTGGCTTGGCTTCTAGCTCTACTTTTGGCTCAACCTCTGTCTCCTCGACTCCTGATGAGTCAAAAGGCGTGGAAGTATTAAGTACAAGAGACTCATGAGGTTCAGGCACCATAGGCGATGATGGTGAATCCTCATCGGAAGAAGAAGAAGAAGGTGAAGAATGCTCTATGGATGATAAATTGATTGCATCATGTTGTTGCTAAACTGGTGTCTTGGATTGAGTTCTAACCTTCTGGATCACCCTCAGGGGTTCTTTCGCAAGGATGCTAACTCATTTGTCCTTCTCACCTATCACCTTAGATTTCAACCGTGTCACCAAGCGAGATGAAGATGGTGGCTCTATTGCAGGGATTTTGTCTTTGCGAACTTTGGCTCTCTTTTCCCTTTGTGCATTCAGGAACATCCAACTACACTTTACAACCGTGCGTGTCCTATCTGTGATGGAGACTGATTACTTAATGGACCAGTCTGTCTGTAACAAAGGCTGCTGATCAATTTTCTCCTTAATGAACTTAGGAGAAAGAACATTATTCTTCTCATCTGTCAAGCCTCTAACATCATCATCTAGGAACGCTAGAATTTGCTCCAATGTGTAGCGGCTATAATGACATCGGCGAACCTCAAACTCATATTCGCAATTGGCACAATAATCTTCAATTGTGGGCATATGGGTGAACTTGCCATCACCTCTGGACTTCATCACCTCCTTCGGACCATAGGTGCACTTCTCCTTGAATGTCTTGAGATCAAATCTAGCCATCTCTTCCCCAACAACCTTAGCATCTGCAGCGAATTTGCACTTGTAAACACCGAGTTGGATAGGGAAACCAACTCCATGCTTATGCCTACTGCGTAGGAAAGTATGAACTTCTGAACTTTGGCGCAGGTACTCCATAAACACTACCTCATCGGAAGGATATCTCAGGAGCATGTATAGATAAGAGGTAAACCCATACACTTGAATGTATGAAAAGGTGGGAAACTATACGAACCAATCCGCCCAATCTGAGATGACGGCCCTTGCCTCCTCTAAAATACGCACATGCATCTTATTATCCAAGTCACGCACTGTATGCATTAAAATTGCATCATTGACCCTACGAAAGTGCCTTTGTGACTCCGAATACTCCAATTGTGGATAGAGCCTAAATATCTTGGAATTTTGTGATGAACCAATTAAGTTCAATCTGGCAAAATTGCGTTGCTTCGCCACCATGTAAACCAAGAATGAGATCATCCTGAACTCGTGAGTTTGAGGGAACTCCATGATCTATTTGTGAATGCAATTGCTTATCAGGGAAGCCCAATCATAAGTCTTGCTACCATTGACCACATTGCTGATAATATAGAACATCCATGTTCTAAAACTTCATGCCTTAGCTTGCCCTATGATGCGATTGAGCAATGTGATCATGATGGCGAATTCATCTCTGAATTCTCCGCGGCTTACATTCCTCAAAAGTGTGTTTCTCCTCTCCTTCAACCACTTCACTGCCCCTTTCTGACACTTATCAACCTGAGTAGTACATACCCTGTCACACTCCTCAAGGTCTAGATTGAGGGACTCCTCAAATGGTAGAATGGAGAAGGCAAGCTCGATATCATCTAATTTGAGGCTAGCCAGCACTCGTCCATCAACTGCTCTAATTTCCCTTGTCTCAGGGTTGAAATGCTTTATGCAAGCAAGTATGAACTCTAAGCATTGAACCGAGATAGGGAAAGAGTCGGCTTGAGTAAGCCTGGAGTAAATCAGGTTCTTCGCCGCAGTACTACCAGCACTCATCATAGCATCCAAGTCAAAACCCTCAGGGGCAACTTGGCATAAATCAATCTCCTTGACCTTCGGGTACTCATGAATGAGTGCCGATTTGGCCTCCATGGTGATAGAAGAGTATTGCATGTTGAATTTTGGGCTTGTAGAAATGTTCTTTTTCGCTGTTCCGCACTATACAATGCAAAATCGGACCCTTTTCTTCGCTGCCAAACCCAAAAATTTTGGAAAAAAATGAATATTTTGACCTTGGGAAGCGAAATTTCTAAGTTTCTTCTTCAAATTTGTAATGTCCCCTTCTTAGTCAGTTCTAGTTGAGAGGGGTTAGCCTATTATTTTGACCCTCGTAGGCTAATGGACTTGGATAGAGGGTCCTCTGAGGCAATTCCCTGGTCAGTTGGTGTCATTACTTCTCTCCAGTGCTTGGTTTGGTTCAGGATTAGGTCTTTGCAGAGGTTTTTGGACTCAGATTGGCATACTTACTATTTATAGTAAGTCATCTAGGAAGTGGAGTTCAGTGTTACTATTTATAGTGGGGCACCTGGACATATTGTGAATTGCAGTATTGACTTCAGTGTCAGATGGCATGGTGAAAATGTGCTTATTTAAGAAGTTATTAATATTTAAATGGTTTAAATGATATTTAATTATTAAAAGGTATATTATAAAGTTATAATTTAACTTTATAAAGTGGGGGCCATTTTTAAGTTAATGAGTTATTAATGACTTTATTGTGTCATGGAAAAGCATGCCTACTTTATGATATTATATCATAAAGTCAACAAAGCACATTTAATATATTATTTTTAATGATTAAAAGCCTTCTTGGAAATCATGCTCCTCATGAGAAGTATAAAAAGCAGCCAAAAAAGCAAATCAACTTCTACTTGAGCATTTATCATTTGTCATGTGTGAAATTTGGGCATTTTTGTGAGAGAGACCAAGGGGTTTTGCAACTCAGCTTCTTACCAGCATTGGAGAACGAAATTTCTTCATTGTATTAGCAAAATTTGAGGGTGTGCAACATCATCTCAAGTTTGCTTGAAAGATTGGCTTCATCTAGGAGACAAAATTGTGCAAAACTGAGAAGAATTAGCAAGGGTTTTAAAACAGATTTTGTGTGAAGGTCAGAATTCATAGTGGCTGCACTTAATGAAAGTTTGGCACAGTTTCCAAGGGTCATACAGCATCATAACTGCCAGCTGTACCTTCTCCAGGCCACACATGTTTCTCTTAGGGTAAGACGCCTAGCATTTTGGGCCCATATGTCCTTCATTGTTGGCGTCCAGTCACATAGAGGCATCTTGGGTGGTTTATAAGGTGGAGAACATCTTCCTTGCAGCAGATCGATCACCTTATCAATCAAATTAATTGCTGCCAATGTTTCCAGATCTTCATGATATTCATTAGCTTCATTACCGAGTATGCATTATAATGTAAAAGTCTTAAAAGACAATCTTTTGATAATATATTATCTATTGCAGAATTAGAATTTTCAGTAGTTTGTATATTTCTCTAGTTCTATCCTTCCTAGCATTATATTTCAAGAAAATACAAAAAAGATATGTATCTTTCAAAACTTCAAAAAAGTAAGTTAGCAGTTGCATAGTAAAATCACTTCAAGGGACAGAAGGGTCATCACATTGGTATCAGGGCAATTTTCCTGCCATCCTGTGATGGAAAACAAAATTTTCATTTATACCAAAGGAACAGGTCACTGGTAGCCACCGGAATTAGCTGAAGGTGATACTGCTTCTAGAATGATTGGTGTTCATAAAAGTTCATCCAGTGAGAGTGACAGAGTTCCTAATCATCACCAAAGTTCATCTAGTGATAGTGGTGAGAGCATGAAAGGTGCTATGGCAGACAAAAAAAAGGGACATTCAAGATCAGTCAGTCCTAATACTAGAGCAAAGTAGAAGTTTGACAGTATGATGGACATGATGTCATAGTTGTTAAGGACTATGAGACAGTTTACAGTTTCGCAGCAGGGTGGTTATGCAGAAAAGACCAGTGGTACCCAGGGTCGTGGACAACCAACCATACCGGTTGATCGTGCTACTGCTACTATTTCATCAAGTTCAGTCTTCAGGCCTTTACAACTTATTTTTGCTCCCAAGGAGGTGCCACAAGCACCAAAGATTCTAGTTGTTCAGGAACCACAGGTTGTTTCAGCTGCCGATATTGTTCAGCACCATGTTGAGTATATGACAATGCCACCAAAGGTCAGGAAGATGTTGACCTTTAATCAGTTTTTAGATCAAAAGAGGCCTCGAGGCAGTGGTGCAGGTAGGATAGAGCACAGGGCACCCCAGGCTACATAGGGACACCATGACTATCAGTAGGCTATGAGTAAAGTATCGATGCCACAGTTCGATGGTAGTGGTAAATGTACTACAAGGTCATGGGTCCAGAAGTTGGACAACTATTTGGCTTTGAAGCCAATGCCCGAGGATGAGGCTATCAATTTTGCCACAATGCATCTTGAGGGTGAGGCACATGAATGGTGGTATCATGGCTTGGTGACATTGGGTCACAATTTAATTACCACATATGGTGAGTTCACTAATTGGCCCATCGAACGGTTTGATCATAAAGATCCATAGTTATTCTTCAGGGAACTTGCACAACTCAAACAGGTTGGCTCTTTGGAGTCATACATTTTAGAGTTTCGGCGGTTAGCAGTGATGGTTCCCAACATCTCAGAGAGAAGACTAGTGGTTCTATTTATTGAAGGATTAATGGATACTTTACGTGGATGGATCAAGGCACCTCCCTCTTTACAGGAGGCTATGAAGAAAGCTAGAAGCATGGAGTCCGAAAAACCAAGTTTCCACAAAAGTCCTCTTCAAGTAAAGACAATAGATTCCAACAAAAAACTTCTAATCAGCAAAAGAAACCAGCAGAAAAATCAGACTTTAAAAACAAATCAGCAGCCAAACTAGATCAAGAAACACTCAATGATTTAAGGAGAAAAAAGTTGTGTTTTTGGTGCAAGGGACCATACACTGAAGGGCATGAATGTCCTCTAAGACCTAAGGCCAAAAACAAGCAAATGGAGTGGTATTATGAGGATGAAGAGCAGGCTGTTATGACAGACCAGCAAGCTGATCATGATGATTTAGAGGTTGAAAAGTCAGAAAATGAAAGTGAAAATGAAGGGGAAATGAAGCTTCTAGAAGCTCATCTCTCTAGCATGAGACATGAGGGTTCTTTTAGGATGTGTGGGCTCTTAGCTGGTCAAAGAGTCAATACGTTGCTTGATACTGGTGTCATGTCCCCATATTAAGGCATTGTTTAAATTAAAGATTTAAAATGTCATGTTAAATATCCTGGCCATAGGCCATTAATAAATATATATAATATTATATGATAGTATCTATAAATATTTTAAATATTAACCGATATATTATATTTATAAATAACCAATACAAATATAAATATTAATATTAAAATAGCATATTATTATTATTATTATATAATATATAATAATAAATATAAATGTTAAAATTAATATTAATATTAATATTAATATTAATTATTATTATGATTATAATATAATAAAAATATTTATATAAATGAATGTAAATCATACATTATATAATATATTAGATTGCCTTTAAACAATCCGTCAAGGTAGCAGCAACTAATATATTAATAAAAAGACATGACCTTTGTGAAAAGGTAGTCATTGACCATTTAAGAAAATATTAAGGTAGAGTGTGGAGGAAGCAATGAAAGACAACAAAATACAATGAAGCAAGCAAATATAAAATTAATAATTTATGAGTTTGAATTACAGACATGATTAATTGCTGAGGAAAATAAGATAAGTATGCTACACCTATATTCCCAAAGAAATAAATAAATTAATATCTATAAGTTATTTCATTATTTTTTTATACGGAATGATATTAATTAAAGGGATTATAATATGAATGATATTAAAATATAGATTTAAGTAATAAATTGAGTAATATAAGAAAGCAATATTATAAATAATATATTATTAACAAATATCAATATTAGTGATTAAATATTATTATAACTATAAATATAAATATGTATAGATGATATGATAGCATGTTATAGTCAAGGTGGAGCGAATAACTAACATGATATAGATAGCTTAAACATCTATGAATAACATGATTATAAATGCTTAGAGAATCCATCATCATTAGGATTAAGCCCCAATAAAGAGTAATCATACTTGATTTATATAATGAAGGCAAGGTCCTTAGAAATAAACCCATGATATAAGATCATAGAACACATTGAGAGATTGGAGGTAGACTTGTTAGGAAGAAGTAGCATTAATACATCGAAAGGTAGATAAGACCGGCGGTGGAATGGACCATGTTACATCATACTTAGGCAATGGATAAGACCTGAGGTGGAATGGACTATGCTACATCATACAAGGGTAATAAGTAAGACCTGCGGTGGAATGGGCATATGTTACATCATACAAAGGCACTTAGTAAGACCTAAGGTGGAATGGGCATGTGTTACATCATACAAAGGCACTACCTGTAGAGGATGATTCATGCAACCTAACAAGAGATAGTACCCCATCTCCACTAGGGTTTGAAAATAAATAAAATTAACATATAATAAACAACCCTAAGTATGAATCCACTTAAGATTGAATAATTAAATAATTTATTTATTTGATTATTTTAATATGATTTATTGATCTTATCTATTACTAATGTTTCCTTTAAGAAGTAATTCTCATGTGCAAGGTGGAAAATAAGGATCTTCTTAAAGGGGACATTACAACTAGTGCCACGCACAACTTTATTGATGCTAGGTTGGTTGCAAAGCGTGGGATACAAACAGAAGAATTTGAATGTATAAGAGTAAAGGTAGCTGATGGATACACTCTTAAGTGTGATAGAATGATTTCAGACCTCCCTATGCGCTTAAATAACTATGATTTTAAGGCAGATTTTTATGTTGTGAACATGGGAGATACAAATGTGGTTCTAGGCATGAAGTGGCTTCATGCTATAGGGGAGTTTAATCTTAACCTTCATGAGATGGAGATAAAATTTAAGGTTGAAGGGAAGACTCATGTGCTGAAAGCAATCAGAGATAGTAGTTTGATGATGATATCATTCAGGAGGATGGAGAAACTCATTCGTCATGATATGGTTGAGTGGGCTGCTGAGTGTATGTTGATGCCATCACAGGAGGGGCAGCAAAAGACAGTTTATCATCTAGATGTGCAAGTGCTGAGAACTAAACACTCTAGGGTGTTTAGTGAGATTCCACCAGGTAGACCTCCAGACAAGCGCATTGAGCATATTATTGAGTTGGAGGAGGGTGCTAAACCCGTCATGATTACTCCTTACAGGAACCCAAAGCGGCTTAAAGATGAAATTGAAAAGACAATTAATGAGCTGCTTTCTATGGGACATATCAGGCCGAGTAAGTCACCCTTTGCTTCATTAGTAGTTTTGGTGAAAAAAAGGATGGTTCGCTTCAGATGTGCATAGATTACCGTGTGCTGAATAAGAGAACTATTAAGAACTAGTATCCCATACCTCATATTGATGAATTAATAGATGAGCTACATGGTGCATGTTTCTTCTCAAAGATAGATTTGAGATTTGGGTATCACCAGATTAGGGTCAAAGAGCAGGACATAGAGAAGACAGCGTTCAGATGTCATTGTGGACATTTTGAGTTCCTGGTTATGCCGTTTGGCTTAACCAATGCACCTACCACTTTTCAATCCACTATGAACAGGGTCTTCCAGTCCTAGTTGAGGAGATATGTTTTAGTCTTCTTTGATGACATATTGGTATATGGCAGATCTTGGGAGGAGCATTTGGCTCATTTGGATACAGTGTTGGATATACTTGCTAGGAAGTCCTTGTACGCCAAGGAGTCCAAGTGTGCATTGGGCATGACAGAGTTACTGTACTTAGGCCATATCATTAGTGCAAAGGGAGTACGCATGGATTCGGACAAGGTCCGAGCTAACATGGATTGGCCTACTCCTGAGAGTCTGAGCTATCATGGATTGGCCTACTCCTAAGAGTCTTACTCAGCTCAGAGGTTTTATGGGTCTATGTGGCTTCTACCGTCAATTTGTTAGTGGTTTTTCACAGCATGCAGCCCCACTTACAAATTTGATGAAGAAGGGGGCGTTTGTTTGGACTCCTCAGGCACAGGAGTGTTTTGAGAAGTTCAAGCACTCGATGACTTCATGTCCAGTCCTTGCATTGCCAGATTTTACTAGGCCCTTTGAGCTTCAGTGTGATGCCTCTGGTGAGGGCATTGGCGCAGTTCTTATGCAGGATAAGCATCCTATTGCTTATGAGAGTAGGAAGCTAAAGAGACCTGAGAGGAGCTATAGCATTTATGATAAGGCAATGTTATCCATCATGCACGTGTTGGCTAAATTCAGGTAATACTTAGTTGGCAGCAAATTTTGTGTGAGAACTGATCATAACAACCTGAGACATTTCCTGGGGCAGCGAGATCTAAATGATCGTCAACAAAAGTGGGTCAATAAGTTGCAGTCATATGACTTTGACATATCATATGTCAAAGGTGCACAGAATATTGTTGCTGATGCTTTGTCTCGCCGACCACATTTGAGCTCCATGGTTGAGATTTTTGAGGACTGGAGACATTTGATAGTTGCAGAGTATGCCAAGAACCCATGGGCTTCTGGCATTATTGATGGGTCAGTGCAGGATAGCAGGTACACCGTTGTGAATGAGCTTATCATTTACAAAGGGAGAATCTTCTTGGTCCCAGGATCAGAGGTGAAGAACAGTGTGTTGAGATCTTTTCACGATTCGCCTATGGCTGGTCATCCTGGTTACTTTAAAACTTACAGGCAGATACGGGAGCACTTCACTTGGAAAGGTCTCAAGTCAGATGTTCTTCAGTATGTTAGAGAGTGACCTTTTTGTCATAGAATAAACAAGGGCATACCTATCCTGCAAGTCTTCTTCAGCCACTTCCAGTTCCTAATAGGAAGTGGGAATGCTTGTCCATGGATTTCATTACGGGCTTGCTGAAAGCCCAAGGTAGAGATTGCATATATGTGGTTGTTGATTGGCTCACAAAGTATGCTCACTTATTCCCGATTGCAACTACATTTACAGCTACACAGGTAGCAGAGTTGTTTTTCCGTGAGGTATTTAGGTTACATGGTTTACCTCGGAGTATTGTCAGCGACAGGGATAGTCGGTTCATGAGTCACTTTTGGCAAGAGTTATTCAAACTTTGTGGAACCAAGCTTACTCCGAGCACTAGTTACCACCCACAGACTGATGGTCAGACGGAGATTGTGAATAAGTGGGTGGAAGGGTACCTTAGGAACTACATATCAAGGCAGCAGAAGGCTTGGGTGAAGTGGATTCATCTTTGTGAGTACTGTTATAACACCACTCACCATATGTCTATTCAGATGACACCGTTTATGGTGTTGTACGGATATGATGCGCCCAACTTCCTTGACTTATTGCTGAGTGACAGAAGAGTACCTAGTGCTGGGGATCTTTTACAAGAGAACCAGGATATCATGAGAACTCTTCGAGAGAATATTCAGAAGGCACAGAATCAACAAAAGTAGTATGCAGATCAGAGGAGAGTTGAGCGCGCTTTTGATGTAGGGGATATGGTGTATCTGATGTTGTAGCCCTACTGTCAGTCCACTCTTAAGAAGAGTGGTGCAGAGAAACTCAAGCCACGATACTATGGTCCTTTTAGGATTATTAGGTAGATAGGTGAGGTGGCTTATGAGTTGGACCTACCGGCAGATAGCAAGGTGCATAATCGCATCTCAAGAAGGCATTAGGACATCGCATTGTTCCCTCTTCAGCTTTACCACCCCTGGATGATGAGGGCAAATTGATTTTAGTACCTAAGGCCATCTTAGATGTCAGAGAGCATCGACTGCAGAGACGGGTCATCAGGGAATATTTGATTAAGTGGAGGAACTTGTCGGTAGAGGATGCTACTTGGGAGAGCAAGGATATTTTACAGCATCCTAAGTTGAGATTGCTTGGGGACAAGCAATTTCAGGGAGGGCGAACTAAAATGTCCCTTTCTTAGTCAGTTCCAATTGAGAGGGGTTAGCCTATTATTTTGACCCTCGTAGGCTAATGGACTTGGATAGAGGGTCCTCTGAGGCAGTTACCTGGTCAATTGGTGTCATTACTTCTCTCCAGTGCTTGGTTTGGTTTAGGATTAGGCCTTTGCAGAGGTTTTTGGACTCAGATTGGCATACTTACTATTTATAGTAAGTCATCTAGGTAGTGGAGTTCAGTGTTACTATTTATAGTGGGGCACCTGGACATATTGTGATTTGCAGTATTGACTTTAGTTTCAGATGGCATGGTAAAAATGTGCTTATTTAAGAAGTTATTAATATTTAAATGGTTTAAATGATATTTAATTATTAAAAGGTATATTATAAAGTTATAATTTAACTTTATAAAGTGGGGGCCATTTTTAAGTTAATGAGTTATTAATGACTTTATTGTGTCATGGAAAAGCACGCCTACTTTATGATATTATATCATAAAGTCAACAAAGCACATTTAATATATTATTTTTAATGATTAAAAGCCTTCTTGGAAATCGTACTCCTCATGAGAAGTATAAAAAGCAGCCAAAAAAGCAAATCGACTTCTACTTGAGCATTTATCATTTGTTGTGTGTGAAATTTGGGCATTTTTGTGAGAGAGACCAAGGGGTTCTGCAACTCAGCTTCTTATCAGCATTGGAGAACGAGATTTCTTCATTGTATTAGCAATATGAGGGTGTGCAACATCATCTGAAGTTTGCTTGAAAGATTGGCTTCATCTAGGAGACAAAATTGTGCAAAACTGAGAAGAATCAGCAAGGGTTTTAAAACAGATTTTGTGTGAAGGTCAGAATTCATAGTGGCTGCACTTAATGAAAGTTTGGCACAGTTTCCAAGGGCCGTACAGCATCATAACTGCCAGCCGTACCTTCTCCAGGCCACACATGTTTCTCTTAGGGTAAGACGCCTAGCATTTTGGGCCCATATGTCCTTCATTGTTGGCGTCCAGTCACATAGAGGCATCTTGGGTGGTTTATAAGGTGGAGAACATCTTCCTTGCAGCAGATCGATCACCTTATCAGTCAAATTAATTGCTACCAATGTTTCCAGATCTTCATGATATTCATTAGCTTCATTATCTGGGTATGCATTATAATGTAAAAGTCTTAAAAGACAATCTTTTGATAATATATTATCTATTGCAGCATTAGAATTTTCAGTAGTTTGTATATTTCTCTAGTTCTGTCCTTCCTAGCATTATATTTCAAGAAAATACAAAAAAATTATAAATCTTTCAAAACTTCAAAAAAATAAGTTAGCAGTTGCATAGTAAAATCACTTGAAGGGACAGGAGGGTCATCACAAAATTTGCCCTTGGAAATGGATGTAAAGGTCAATTTTAAGTGTTTTTACTTTTTAGGTGCTAGGAAAGCACAAAAACACTAAAAATGACGCTTTTAGGTCAAGATTTTGCCCTAGAAGGTGGCTGGATCTGCTCAAAAAATGGAGAAAAAGTGACTCAAAAACTCTGATTTTTGCCCTTTTGAACTTTGCACTTGCACTTTGTGATGAATTACCTTCAAAAATCTCTTGAAATTCACCCTCTTGGTTCTCTAAAACAATGAAATTTGCCTTTGTTCAAGCTGGACCTGCACAAAAATGGAAGCTTTCCTCCAAAATACCTTTGAATTTGGCCTCTATATGGCTGGGAATGATCAAAATCTTCTTCTTCTCTGCTGTAGCAATGCAAAACCAGCTCCAGTGTCCAAAAATATAAGCCTTTATGACAATAATGCCTTCACAAATGGAATATTTCCCTTATAAGCTTTCAAATCTGCCTTTGTTCTAAAAATAAGAGTGCTTTTTTCTGCCCTAGACATGCAAAAATCAATTTGATTTAAAGTGGAGTTGGCATCCTCTATTAATAGCTTCAAAAAGCCATACAAAAATCAAGAGTTGTGTCTCTTTATGAAGGAGGTCGACCAGCTTCTAAATTGGGCAATTTTATTGTTTTAAAGCACTCAAAAAAACATGAAATTTGCACCAAAAGGCGTTTATATCCTAGGCGGATGCGCCGACTTTTTGGCGCACGCGCCTGCCTCATGGCGTGCTATCTTTCACTATGGCGTGCTTTCACTCACTATGAATTTTTAAACCTTTTGAAGTTTGCTTTGGTTTCTTTGTTTAGGCGGACAAGACTTTAGACGGACGCATTTGTGATGAGGCGCGTGCGCCTTAGGCGAGATGCGGCTATAAACCCCTGCCTTGATTTTGTGTAGACTTTATTTTTGATCCTCGCATCTTCCTTCACCTTTGGCGCGTGCACTTGGACTTGAAGGCGTCAAATGAAACTTTGAAAGCATTCTTGTTCACTTTGGCAGTACTTTGCAACTTTCATTGCTTTATCCTTCTTTGGAGCGCTTTCATTTGGATTGACCTGCTTCTTTCACTAAAGGCGCGCCTAGGCCTAAGCGTGCCTTTATGCCTTTTGATCATTTTTTTAATTTCTTTTGCCTAAGTGAATTAACACATTTGGCTTTATCTCGCTTTCCATTCTTCCTTTGTCTTCACCGGGCCTTGACAGTTTGAAACTTTTGATTTTCAAAGCAAAATCTTTCACCTAAAATTTTGACTTCTTTTCGCCTTCAATCTGCCTCCGACTTCGCCACGAGTGAGAATTTGCGACTTTTGATCTTGACTTCTGTCAATCTTGATTTTTGATGATGATTGATGCGCTCACTTATTCCTCATGGCGCGCCTAGAACCAAGCACGCACGCCATGGGCTAGGCAAGTCAAAAATGCTTTAGTCATTTTTTCAAAATTTTGATTTTGGCGAAATCTTCACTCAAAACTTCAACTTGTCTTTGCCTTGCATATTCGACTTCACCATGCCTTTTGCAATCTTCTGATATTGTCTTGACGATCTTGTCTTCACCCTTTGGCGACTTTCCTTAGCCTTGAAACTTCATGGAGCTCCTTTCTCTGTCATGGCGTACCTAAGTCTAGGCACGCTCAAGTCGCCTTGAAATTCATTGACCTACAAGGTTAGAGGAAATCAACAAGGTAAAACGATATTTGAGGCATGGGTTTGGTATTACTTTTGGAAGGATGTATACATAAATGAAAAAAAATTTGTATGGGTACATGGTAGAACCACTCTTTAAATTAGAAGAGAAAGCTCCTTGTAAACAAAAACTAATCTAAAAACCCTAATATAATCAATGTGATCTTGTTATTTACAATTTGTACCGGTTTGTTTTCTAGGGTAATTTATGTAGAGAAGATACAACTAAAGGTGTATCTTTAAGCATGCAATACAAACAAACTTACATTAAAACATGTATTTTTGTTGTTTAGCTAGGGCAAAATGTTGATATGTACTTATACTCAAGGCAAGAGGTTTTTATGCTTTTTTGATTGAAAATAAACCCTACATAGCTATCAGATGCTCACTCTTTCTAGCTAAAAGAAGAAATTGAAATGATGTGAGTAAAAGACAAGGATTGAATAGGTTTAAACACAAGGACATGAACACTGGTAAATTGAATTAAGGAATTATATACGAACCCATAATCTCCAACTTTGAATAAACCTGCAATACAAAGGTTGCAAACTCACTAAAGTTAATCTAATTTACCTCAACTTACAAGACATTATAAGCTAAACATGGTAGTTGCATTCAATGCTACAAGAACCTAAAATCTATTGCAATACAAAGCTTTCAATAAATGTCAAGCAATATTCAACTCATAAAGCACAATAACGCAAAAAATTTCAATAGCAATTTAGAAGGAAGATAGGCATTACTAAATTCTCTTGAATGAATGGTATTAAATGATCCATAAATAAAGTGCCCATAGCACTTATTTATAATGTTTTACAATGCATTGCATGAAAAATAGTTAAAAAACCTGACACTTCTATGCTAATAATAGTTTGCTTGCATGCAAAGCATGCTTATTACATGATTCTATCCTCAAATGCTAAATCCTAACACAGGCAATCTTCAGTTAGACTCCAAATAAAGATAACTACAAACTAACAATAGATTTTCTAGAAGATTGTTTAAAATATCTGGTCTAAAAATAGGCTTCTTAGAATATGTCCACTACCTCGAAAACAATGACAACTAAAAAAAGCACATTGGCTAAAAATATCAAATCGAGCATTCGACTCTCGAGAATGA
The DNA here is from genome assembly GCA_027924645.1 of Cunninghamia lanceolata. Lineage (NCBI taxonomy): Eukaryota > Viridiplantae > Streptophyta > Pinopsida > Cupressales > Cupressaceae > Cunninghamia > Cunninghamia lanceolata. Next base: position 664,040 of record BSBN01000257.1, on the reverse strand, counting down.
TTTTGATGAAGTCTAATGAAGATCTTCCACCCTAACCATAGAAATTTCTTTGAAGATACCTTGAAACCCAGACATTTTCATGTTTATGAATGTGAAAACTCTTGTATGTTGATTCTGCATCAAACCTTAGCAAAAAATATGCAACCTTGAGAACTCTGAAACACTGTTATCTATCTTCCTCTGCAGCCTTTGCAACGCCAAACTTCTATGACAATCCCCTCTGATGAACATGAGACAACAAACCTTGAAACGCTTTGGATGAAGAATAACAACTTCTTATAATTGTTCTCAAAATTGATATGATACAGAGCAGCAATCAAAATGCTAGAAAATAATCTTGCTGAATTTCGATGACAAATATGCTAGAATTACTGCTGATAAATGCCCTTGCCAAAAGATCTGTTGGGGAATTTGAAGAGGAAAGAATTATGATGATTTTGTGGCTGATATGAAACACCTGCAATAAAAAACACTGCTGGAAAGATGATGAACACCTGATGCCACTTTAAATTTTGCCCTCAGTGTGATTTTTATAGTTGTAAAAACATCTTACTTCTATGTATGACTGATATGGTCCTGTCAAGAATAGAAGTATTCCCCTTGATGTTCCAATTTACCTTGATTAAGGGCCGATGTTCCAAATTTGCTGCTATGAAGCGAAGAGACAACACCTCTGAATATGAGTCTGAAATGTCTTTAGGCACTTCTTCAGGAATGAAATCAACCAATTTTTTTATAGTCAGTTGGCTATAATTTCTCATTCTCACCTTATACTCATCTCTGCAGTTTGCCCAGATGTCTTCTATATTTGGCACATGCTGAAAATGGACTCCCAAGCTCTCATATAGGATGCCCCTAGGATCATAGGTGCACTTTTCATAAAAAAGATTCAGGTCGAATTTACCTAACTCCACATCTACATCTTTTGAGTCAAGGGATTCTTACATTTATAGAAGCCAAGCTGAATGGGCAAATTTATTGCTTGCTAATGCCTCTCCCTCAAAATGAAATGAACTTTGGCCACCTGTCTACAAAATTTCAGTAGAACCATATGATGACTAGGGTACTTAGGAAGTATATGCGAAAATGATGAGTAGCCAAACACTCTGATATGGCCCAAGTTGGGAGTTGGATGAACCAATCATCACACTCTAAAACAGTAGTCCTGGGTTGCTCTGAAAAATGAACACGCAACTCCTCATCCATCTTTGTGACTAAATGCATCAAAAAGACATCATTCACCCTTCGATAGGGTTTCAATGATTCACTATACTCCAATTGAGGTAAATGTATGTAAATGCATGTGATGTTGAATGATCCTTCTCTTGGTACCCTTGTATAAGATCTCATCTTTGTGTCAGTGTTTTCATTCACATCTTTTAGTGCAACACAAAATGAAATAGCATGTATGGTAAAACCATTCTTAGAATTAGAAGGAGAAGCTCTTTGTAAACAAAAACTAACCTAAAACCCTCATCTAAACAATATTTACTTATTATTTACAATCTATATAGGTTTTTTTTTGGGTGGTTAGTGCACAGTGACCAAAACTAAGGGTGTGTCTTTTTGCATTTTCACCTAGGGCAAAAGGCTGATAGGTATTTCAGCTCAAGAAAAAAAGGTTTTTTATACTTTTTGATTGAAAGTAAACCCCACAACTGTCACACTTACACTGTTCATCTAAATGCAGAGCTTAAGCAATGCAAGTACACATAAAGCTAGGATAGGTCTAAACAACACACAAGATTCAGTAAATAAGATGGAAATTGTGTACAAAGCCACAAGACCCACTTCACTGCAACCTACAATACAAAGCCTGTTGTTAATAGTAAAAACATTTCAATTTACTTTGCCTACACATACACAAACATTATATGTTATATAGGTAGTCATGGTCGAAGCTACAAGGACCAACCTAATACCTACTAGGCTACTACAATACAAATATTTTAGTAAATGTCAAGTGATATTCAACCCATAAAAGCACAACACATAAGGAAAAACACTTCAACAACAATTTTAGTAGCAAAATAGGCACACTAAATTCTATTGAATGAATACTGAATTAATACAAACGAAGTGCGCTTATCTATAACCATTTACAATGTGTTGCATGAAATATAATAAAAAGGCTAACACACTCTCCTATGCTATAAATAGAGTTCTTGCATGCAAAACAAGCTTTATTACAAAATTTAGTTTACTAATGCTAAATTTGAACTTAGGCAATTTTTAGTTAGACTCCGAGTAAAGATTACTACAAACTATGTGGTATGAATAGAACTTCTTGAAGGTTGTGTAAAAATAGCCAATCTAAAAATAGACAATTGGACATTCAACTCTTGATTACGAATCGGATGAAATTCTTCCACTCTTGTTTATGGCAATTTCTTGGTGGCTCAAATCTGATTTTGCCTCCTTTTTGTCAATCTCAGAGTCAATCTCTTGCTGTCTTTTTCTAGATTCGGATTTTAAGAGTATAGCCTTTTGGAGGGGTTTCACAAGATCCATTTATCACATATTCTGGAATTTACTGATTATAGATCCATCTCAGTTGATTTTTCCTTGCATACATGATCTCCTAATTTATTACCACTTTGAGAATAAATTTCCTTCCAAAAGTCTGTCTAAAATTTAAATCCAAATAGGAACTTTTGATAGGTATTTATTTTAGGATCAACCCTTCATCTCAAGGTCTTATTTAGAGCCCTGCTCTTCCCATAAATCTTCCAAGCTATTAAAAGTAACCAAAACGTGGAGGCTATCATCTGAGCATTTGTTTTAGAAGTCTAATTGCAAGTTGAACTCTAATCAATTTAAGTTAGTGATAGCATATACTATTTTTTTGTTTCTTGTTTCTTGTCTGTAACTCAACCCTTTCAGAACATATTGGATAATATAAATGAATTCCAGTGATCAGTTAAGTAGCCTTGAATCAGTCTTTTCTTGTCTAGATTAGCTTTCTGTTGTGTTAATAAATATCTATTGTTTCTCTACTTTATATTTCAGATTGTGATAGTCAATGTTTCGTAGAGAAGGCTCAATTACGGTTCGCCCATGCCGAGACCATCATACCTTTTACCTGCCTCCTTGGTCTATTTCATGAAGCCTTTGGTGAGTTTAATCTTTGTTACTTGAAAGAGAAAATATTTACATGGTCCAGTCTATCAATTATGTAAGTTGCAATTGCAGTCGAACTTTCTTTTACCTTTGTTCTGTCACTTTTAATCACTAGATACCTAAAATTTTTGCTTTATCAGACATATACAAGATACAAAGTGATACACCTTTACAGCCACCCGTTAAACCCCCTCAACAACGGAGATGGAGAGGAAGTACAGTGGCACCTTTTGCAGCAAATAACATGCTTGTCCTATATAAATGCCCTGCTGATGCAAGTTTTGGAAAGGTTAACTCCACAGGAGAACATGATGACAGATTTTTTGTTCAAATTTTACATAATGAAAAGCCAGTTTCTCTTCCGGTAGGATTCACTAAATCATTTTCTTTTTCTCGCAGACTATCTTTTATCTTATTTCTTTTAATATTGGAAATTGACACTCTTCTGAACTTTGTTTGATGAAGTCTTTCCCTTTCTATAAATCTCGTTTTTTTATATTTCTGGACCTTGACAATTTTTGCCTTTAGTACGTTACCTTTAATTCATTATAACATGTAATCTTATCTAGTAACATATGACCCATTTTCAAATCTAAGCCTTTTTTTATAACATGTATATACCTTTCACTTCTAAGTTTACTTTAATTTACTAGAAGCTTAATTTAGATTGTCATTTTATGTGAATAATCTAAGTTTTGGCAAGGTTAACTCCACAGGAGAACATGATGAAAGAGTTTTTGTTCAAATTTTACATAATGAAAAGCCAGCTTCTCTTCCGGTAGGATTTACCAAATCATTTACTTTTTCTCACAGGCTATCTTTTATCTTATTTCTTTTAATATTGGAAATGAATATATTGGAAATTGATATTGTTCTGAACTTTTTTGATGAAGTCTTTCCCTTGCTATAAATCTTGTTTTTTTATATTTCTGGTCCTTGACAATTTTTGCCTTTAGTACATTACCTTTAATTCATTATAACATATAGTCTTATCTAGGAACATATACCCCATTTTCAAATCTAAGCATTTTTGGTGTATAACATGTATACACCTTTCACTTCTAAATTTACTTAAGTTTAGCTAGAATCTTAATTTAGATTTTGCCATTTTATGTGAATAATCAATTTGTAATATGGAAAATTCATAATATACATTTTATGTAGTTGAACTATAAACCAGTCTTAGTTAGCACCCTAGTTCACTCCTTAATTGAACTCAACATGAAATAAGATGATTGAGTTCACTAAACTCATCTCACAAGTTTACTCTCAAATCACTTTGAATCAAAGGGAATTAACTCACAATGAAATTAGTTAGCATTCAATAAAGATTGCTTCCTAGTTAGCCTATACAAGGCAACCATATGATTCGATTTTAGGTTGGATAACCGATAAATAATATAGAAGCATTACATTATTGTTGCAATTGTTTCAGTGTTTTATTGTCAAATTGACAAGATTCTATTTGGATGGGTTTTATGTCTTCATAGAGTCCTCGTGTGAATTCATTTGTTGAATTCAACATGGTACTAGAGTTTTCATGGTACCATTGCCTCCTTTGCTTCTTGATTGGTTTTTTGGCCTTGCAGGTGCTTCTTGGAGTGTTTTTGACCTTGCTATTAACAGTGGAGCATGGGGTTTTTGTTGGAAAAGTTTTGAAACCGTGTCAAAAAGAGCACATGGGCTCTCATGTCATGTGAGAAATACAAGGAAGTCATTCATAACCTGTTTAAAAAAGGACATAGGATTATAACTTATGCAAAAAGTCACTATTGACCATCGTAGCATTCCATTTACGACATTGAGGTAGTGTGGCGTAAATTGAATTCAATTACTCTGGTTTAGAATGGAGAAAATCTCAAGAAACTAAAAAAAGGAAAAATAATATTCTTAAAAATAGATAAAAATTGATTTTTTTAATCTCATGTCAATTATAGTGCATAGAGATTAAAAGTAAACATAATACATCATAAAAAGCCAATTATTAAAAAATTATGATTTAGAAAACAAAACTGTATTGCTTTTGCCTAAGAGGGTTTATATACAAATTAAAGGGCTGGCTCTAAATAATAGGAAGGTGCTATTATCATGGAGCACAACCTACTATTTTAAGGATGATCCAATCTTTTTAAAAAACCCTTGTAAGAGTATAAATGAAAAGAAAAACCTTCATTAGTGTTAAAACTTTTAACTTGAAAATAAATTTGTTCAAAGTCAAACTTCAGAGGAAAATTTAGAATGTCCTAGTTTTAACCTTAAACTAAAAATTTCCAATATTACTGAGCATTTTTTTGGCCCCTAAGTCTAAAATCAAGGCAAAAGAAGGATAAGTATACATAAAACAAATTACAACAGCTTTTTGAAGACTTGGGAAATGATATGGCAAATGTGGTGGCTAAAAGTAAACAACTAGCACACTATTTATTATTTGAACTTTTGGATGCCCTCAATAATGAACATGCTGGTCATTTAAGCTTTATCGTAAGGGTCACAATGCTTGAGAATAATTGTAGGTTTTTGGAGACTATTATAAATACAAACCAAATACTATGAATTTGAATTAAGAAACTATAAAACAACATAATAACATTACATTAGTAAACTCCTCTCACAAACACCTGAATAAACTCTTCTCATGGAGTTTATTTCATAAAATGTCTCCTCACAACCATTTCCTCTTTCCTTCATCCTCTTGTGGGAGGTAGAAAGCTCTAATTAAAAGAATTCTAAGTTAACCCTAAAACATCCGTTTGGCTATATTACATCTATATTGATTTTCATTGGCTAGATTACATGGTTAACTCTTATTTGATGGCTTGCAAATCATCTTACTTTTTCTAATTTCCTAATTACTCAAAATAATAAAATAATTAATATTCTTAACTTAGGATAACCTAACTACCTAAGTAAGCTTAAGTAAAATGGTGTGTACATGACCACACCAACACCCTCCTTAAGAGCAATTTAGGAAGTGTTTTACAAAAACAAGAAGCTAAAACCTCAAAAGTGAGTCTCGACAACAAGGCCTAATGAAGTACCCATGAACAATAAATTCAATGAAGAATGATTGAGTACCCCTCTCTAGGACAACTTATTTAACCTATAACAATACTTGAAAATGAACTTATCAAGTGTTCACTGAAGATGATAGAATAATTGTGTTGTTGCTCTTGTTAAAGTGTAGAAAGATGAGTTTATAGAAAACACAATCACAAGTTGATAAAGATGGACAATAACTGGATGCTGATGAAGGTTCATGTGTGCATTGAACAACATTCATTTCCTTAGAAAGAGATATAGCTAAAGGTGCTAGCTAGAAGTCTTTACATTCCAAAATCGAATAGGAAGGAAGCAACGTGAAATTGTCTAGATTTAGTTCACTTTTCTTCAAATGTGGTGAAGACATCATAATCACAAGCTTTGGAAATGTTTCCATGAAGGAGGAATTAAAAAATAGAGATCAATCATTCAAAAGTGGAATGTCCATCACAATAGGAGGGTCTATAGAAGGTATGCTCATTGCATCCATTAAAAGAGGATCCACAAGACAAGGTGGATCACAATGTAAAAGAGTTGATGAAGTTCTTCCAAGAATATTCATGCAAGAACTCTTAATAAATAGAAAAACATCCTCTAAGAAACAAGGACAACCATGAAAATGAGATATGTACAAAAGAATGACAAATTTCACTTAGATAGCAATCCCAAAGAGGTGATGAAGAAGTCCCAAGAACATCCAAGTGGGAATTCTCATCAAACTGAAAAACATTCTCCAAGAAATGAGGATAATCATCAAGTTGATATTCAACAAAGAGATGACCAATGCCCCACAAATAAGAATCCCATAAAAGTGGTTCTCTAATGAGGGGTAGTTTTGCAAAGACAAAGTGTCAAAAGATGCATCAGAAACAAACAAATTTAATGAAGTTGCATGTGAGTCTTCATGCTCTACAACATTATCATTAGAATCATTAGTATAGTCAGATTGAAAAGATGTGTTATCTATTGAAGCATCAATTAATGACAAGTTATCACCAACTACAAAAGGGTCAACTAGGTAGTAGAAGGGAATTCGATGTTCTCAATGTGATGTTGAAAGTTCATGAAGAGTAACAAACAAATATGATAGTAAACAATGTCACATTTAATGAGCCACTTAGTGTACTTATAATTGGTTGGTGGTGGAACTTGTCGCTTAACATAGTGATAAAGACCTTGTCAATTGAAAAAGTTCTCCATGTACTCCCATGAGTGGTAGTTTGTTCCATTTAGTATGATTGTAGGAAAGGGTTTTGCAATTTCACATGCAAATATTAATGCACATTAAACATATAATGCAAGTGAGCTTGTTATTGCACACATAGAATAAGAAACAAAGAATAGCCTATAGAGATGCATTGCCCGAAATATGTTTTTGATTAAGATAAGAAGCAAACTAGGGTGCTGATCCCTTGACACAAAGGCCTCCAGGGCAGAACAAAACTAGCCACAAACAGGTCATCAATAGCACAAAAACAACAATCCTGCAGAAGAACAAAACAAGGGATCTAAACAACACCAAATCCCGAGGAAGCAAATATAACTCCCTTAACCCTCGATCGTGAAGCAACAACATATTTGGGGAGTCCCTTCTTTTTTCGTTGAACCACTATCCATGAAAACTCTGAGTCTAAATCCTCAGAGTGAGGCGAGAGGAGGGGACCCTCAACAGACGCCGCAGCCAAAGAAAACTCGTGTGCTAAACTAGACTTCGGTAGTGTAGAAGATAATGCAGGTACCGACAAAGTAGTAAACCAACCCAAAATATGTTGTACTTTATAGGATAGTGTGATTACAAAATATTGGCCCACCCAAAAACTTCTTATATTAATGCAACATTATGACAATTTGTCTTTGTTTACAATATTTGTTGAAATAGGAAACCTCTTTTTCGGTAGAGTAAAAAGTTAATTTGATGGTGAATTTGGATTCTTTGTAGAAATACTCACTTTCATGAAAACAACAAAAAAAGGAGTCTCAAGTAAGAAAATTTTACCTCATGAAGTTTGGAGTCAGAATTGGCAAACTAGAGAAAAAAATGATGCCAAAAACTGATTTTGGGAAGTTGGGGGGAGTGAGCACATGTCACACTAGACTCACCCACTGGTCTTTGACAATAATTTCTATAGAAAATTCCATAAAAAAAACAAGGAATAGGGATTTGGAGCAAACAAAAGCACCTAGATCTAGAAAAAAGGAGTGTTTTGCCCTTTTAGTGCAAAATGGCCTTGAGGAGTTAAAGTGGCCTAATGGGTTGGTTTGGGTGATTAGGTTGTTTGTTAAGTTGGTAGGATGGTGAATTGGTTTTGGGGGTCATTTGAGGAGGTCAACAACCTAAAAGGTGCTTGGTTGGGGCCAAGTCAATGGTCATCATGCCCTAAAAGGGATGGCCAATTCTGGTTATTGTATTAGGTCGCAACCTCAAGCAAGGTTGAGTACATTGAGGTTGCCCAAGCCAAGTCAAGATGGGGTCTAGCTTGACTTGGTTTGGGCTGGCCTAAGCTAATACAAATGGCTAGAGCACCTAGGGATAGAGTGACCAACCTAGATTTTTGAGGCTCGGACTTTCCTTAACAAAGGAAAGTTATTTTTTTTATTGGTTCCAAAAACAAGGCTAATTGCACATGTTTTTGCTATTAAGGAAATTGAGGGAATATTAAAAAGTCTTTAAATGATTTTTTTGTTCTCCATATGTCTTTTTAATAAAAAAAGAAAAACCCCAAGGCTAAAATTTTTTAAAATACTTGAAGAGTTTGAACTTTTTTTCCAAAAATTCCCCCTCAAACAAGATGCCCTTGATCAATTAATAAACTAACGATAATCAATTTTTTGCTTATAATTTTAGAGATTTTGATAGAAATTGAAATGAGAGAGGAGAGGTAGCTTGGGATCTATGTTGTCCTCTAGGGATTTTGGTGGCTTGGATCTTATGTATATCCACAAATGGCGAATTGTGCTTTGCACCAAGTGGATAGTATGTGTTATTGAAGACAATGATGCCTAGAAAGTCTTATTGAGAAATTTTATCTCATATGGTGTTACCTATGGGAGAACTACTTGGAAAGACTAAGAGTTTCACTCCCTAGTTTTCTCTCTTGTTCTTATCAAAATTATTGGAGCCTTTGTTGCTAAGAGCATTTGGAAGGCTTGGGAAGCCATTAAGCCTTAGCTTCTATGGAATGGAAATGGGTTTAGCACTGATCTTTCCATTAACTGACAATCCACATGGTGGTCTCCTACCATCACTTTCCAACATAAATCGTTGGCCAAGATTTCTTTGATTCATGCTTTCAAGTTCATAGAAGAGGCATTAGATTCATTCAAGATTTATATTTCATGTTTGCCTCCACTTAATTTTCTTAGTTGCAAGTGAAGGTAATGTTGTCACTTGGATTTGCACCCTGTGTTGAAGCACTTTTGCTGCAACAATCCAGTGAAACATAGGAGTAATTTTTAGGTGTGGGACCCTACAAATGAAATCAAAGCTCCAGAGAAGGCTAGTTCCTCTTTTTAAATATGAAATTCAAAGTAAACTATAAAACTAAACCTAGTCTAACACTGTTGGGAAAGGGGAGGAGGAAACTAAAAAGGAAAAGGTGATACACCAGGTTTGAGTGTTTGACTCTTAGATCAACCATTTATGCACAGAACAATATCTAAACAACAGATCAGCATACACAACTCATAGACTGGCTGTAGAGGTAAAGGAAACTGATTGAAATCCAAAAGGAAAAAATCATTCACAAATGGAAACTCAAACAGATGTATTACACGGTGCAGAAGAATTATATGAAAAGGTAAAAATATCTTGTTTATTATCAAGGAGGCAAGGTTATAGCTGATACAAGACGTGGTTTTTTAGACCAATAGCCAACAACAATACATCTGATTTTCATGTATATATAGCATTTTACATTTGAGCTAAGTCACCCACTACAATAAATTCGCCCCATAGGCTTGTCAGAAGATATTTTTGCATAGGGGAAGTCTGATGTACATCTGTCTTCAAAATATAAAGGCAGAAAATATCCCAAGGATGAAGTAACTGGGAAATATCTGTTGCCTTGAATGCTAGCAGCTGATTCATCTACCTGCAACAATTAAATGCACAACTACCTCCAGCTGGGTTGATCTGATTCTGCATTAATGGCTGGAGAAGATAGATATGTCAAATATATATTCCTGCCAAAATCCATGTGCAAAGCTTTTCCAACACTTTAAAATATTTTAAAATTTTAAAAATATTTTAAAGCTTTACATTATATTACAAGCTTTATTTTCATTTTATTTCACTTTTCTATGATTCTAGCTTTTATTTTGCCTTATCGACAAAATATCTTTTTTACAAACAAATTTTGTCTTGCTTTCTCTTCACTTTTGCTTTCTGCCCTTTAGTAGGCCAAATCACCTTTTCACGAACTATGTCTTCTTTCTTTCTCTTTTTCTTTCTTTGTCGGCAAAGTTCCACTTTCACGAACTTTGCCTTGCCTTTGTCTTTTTGTTTCCTTTTTTGGTTGGCAAAATATCACTTTCGCAAACCATTCTTAGCCAACTCTCTTTTCTCTTTAGTCGGCGATTTCTTCATTTTGCAAACTTTGCCTTGGCTTTGCCTTTTACCTTTACTGTTGTCAGTGGATCGCCTTATTGGCGAACCTAGGAAATTTTGAACTATTTGGTGAGTTCGGGTTTCCTCCGGTTTCCCGATAAAGCCTTTTCTTTTCTTGCCTTAGCTTTTTCTTTCTTTTCTTTGGCCTCTTCCTCTCCTTTGTCGGCAAATCCTCCGATCGGCAAACCTATCGGTCAGTGAACCGACCGGTTCATGAACCACATAATTTGCCGATAAGGGCAACCTTTTGCCTTGCTTTTGCCCACTTCTTTCTTTGTCGGCGAATTGGTTGATCGGCAAGTTTGGTTCGCTAACTTGACATTTTGCCAACAAAGCTTCCTTTCTACTTGTTTCTTTTCTTCCTTTCTTAGTCAATTTTTAGGCTTTCTTCCCTTCCCTTAGTTGGCGAACTAGTCGATCGGCAAACTGGCGGGTTCACGAACTTGAACTTTTGTCGGCTAAGGTTGAAAAAGCTAAGGTAAAACTTGGAAATTTTTGGGTTTTTTTAGGGGTTTTATACTCAAGATTTTTGGGGATTTTTACAAGGAAAACATTCTTACATGAAGAACATTGGGCACCCAAGGAATTTTAACAAGATTTTCAACATTAAGACTGAGCTATTTGACTCTGTGAAGGGGAAAAAAGGTCAACAGGTAAATTTAACCTAAATAATATAGATAAAGAATCTTTTGAAACTATTATTGATGTTGTGCTCTTTCAACATCATCATAAAGTCTCTATTAGATCAACTAAACCATGGTGGAGAGACTAGAAGTGGTATTTTGATAGCCCTTTTTGCATATAGACTCTTAGAAAATGCTACAAGCATCTACGTACAAGCCAAAAGCTAAATGCTAGGTGGAGTCTTTAAACTCACTCCTTCATTTGGAGTAAGCAATTTTAAACTATTTGGAAAGTGGTTGTGGAGCTGAAGTTGGATTTACTTTACCTGGAGTTTATTGTACCAAGGCTTACCCATAGGCGAATCCTTGGTACATCTAGGTGTTTCAAACCCTAGATGTATTTTCTATGGTCATTTTGAGATGAACAAACATTTGTTTTGGTATTGCTCCTGTGTGCAAGCTACATGGTCTTGGATACATGATTTTCTCAAACCCTTCATACTAGAGTGTTTTACTTGTCATACTTTTCTATTAGGAGATGAGGCTCACTTCCCTACTAAGTTCACTCAAATTTGGCATGCTTTCAAACTAGAGATTTCATTTCTCATGTGGAAAGATGGAATTCAATTGTTTTTAACTAGAATTTTGTTGATATTAGTTTTTCTACTCACACCAAGTCTTTGGTGATTTCGAATGTGTTAATGTAGATACAAGTTTAAGCCAATAAAGTGGCCTTGGAGGTGGGACATGTGTAGACTCAAGTTGTTGGTCTTGGTATAGGAACCGATATGGGTTCAAGGTTCAAGTACAGGGATATGGAATTTTTATCTCCTTGGGTACAGGTATAGTTTCATGTATATATACATACATATATTTATATATGAACAGTAATACTCAATATAACTATAAATGACCTACAACCCTGAATTTTCACAGTTTATTACAGAGTTCCAAGACTTGCTTGGACTCGTCCAGACCCAGCGAGTCTCGGGTCGAGTCACCCCTGCCGAGTCCAGTGGGCTCAGACTCGAACTCGGCTAGTTTCTCAAGAAATTCAGTCTGTAGTAGAACCAATCAGATAAAATTTATATACAGGAGAAAAGATACAGTACGGGACATCTGAACCCAAGCCAGACAAGGGATCCATAACACAAAATGTGGGATTTTTCCATTCCAAAGAACTGAATTTAAATGCATGCAAATTGTGCAGCTTGTAAGAGATGGCCACATCAAAAAGCATGATCGACAATTATCTATGACACAGAGTGAATGTACAGTAATGTACTATCCACTCTGCTTCCCGATCTTGTTTGAAAGCAATGACTAGGATGGAATGCTTGTCATAACCTTGGATAATAGGGAAAGCTCACTTGTACAAATCAAAACCAAGACTAGTGCGGTAACAATTTGCAACTTTGTTACAATGGGAGCAATTCCTGTGATGACTAAAAAACAATTTTACTCCCAATTGCATGGCTAACTTGTACACGAAATCTTCAAAAGAATTTTACTATTCTAATACAATACAAGTATCAATAAAGGGTGTACGAAACAAGTTTTAAATCCTTAAAAATCTCTAAATTTCTTGGGTTTTTCACTTTGCCTAGTATGCATCGAGTCTGGGCGCTGAGTCCCGAGTCAAGTCACCCTCGTCGAGGCCACGTCGAGTCCGAGTCTCGGAACTATGATTTATTATGATATAAATGCAATATGAACAAAATGTCAAAAATTCGTATAATTTCCACATCCAACATTCTATTGATCTTTGAATCAACACTTTTAGCATAGCAAGGACTTATCCATTATGGTCTCATGACTCTCTTCCTAACTAGTCATGCTCCCTCAATCGATTTATGAGGAAAGGCAAAAATTAGATGTAAAAAAATATTACACTTTTATTTTAGTTTGAAATGAAGCATATTTGCATTAATTCGTAGTAGGAATGTGTAAGAATCCCTTCTTATTCTGCCCTGTTTTTCTAATTGTTGAGCTGATTTTCTGATTTAGTTTTTGTTTGATTTTTGATTTGTTTTTGAGTGTTTCGATGCATAAAGGTTTTTGCCATGATGTGATAACAATATAGAATCATTTTTTGCATAAAAACCACAATAAATAGATGACTGAAAATGAAATCAGACTGCTGATATAAATAGGAGCAGTCGATAGATTATTTCAAATTGAAGATTTGAAAGATGTTACATCATAACAACATACTTGGATGATCAAAGGATGATATCACGTCAATCATACACGTGTATGGAGGTTGATTACATAATAGATAGATGTGGTCTTCAATGCCAAAGAAACTCCCTCCAAAGTGAAGCGATGCCTCCCAATGGTAGCCACCTAGGTTAGAATGATGTCTAATGATGATTGAATGATGTAAATGATGTTCCAAACCCTGATTTCTTATATGTGATGACTGCAGCAGCTGATATGAACCCTTATATGATTGAAATCCACATTTCCATGCCTCGAAACACCTCAAAATGGGCAGTGACTAGGTCTAGCATGGAGCGATGGGATCCTAGATGAAGAATATTGCAATGCAATGCCAAATATGGTCTTCAAACCCTTTGATCTAAATTCTGAAATGGATTTTCTCAAGTCTGAAACACAAATCTGCATACAAATGAAAGACAACTAACACCAAAAAGCCTTCCAAAACATGGCACTCCACCTCCAAACCCTAGAAATGCATGTGATGATGAAAATATGCCAAGAAAACATTCAGATCTGAATCAATTAGTCCTCAACCTGCAAAGAAAACTTCAAACCCTAGCTGATATGATGATATCCTTTCAAACCCTGGCTAATATGAAGCTCTAATATGAAGTAAACCTGCAATTATGTCCAATGATGAACCTTGGATGGATCTATCTCACCAAGTGGAATGGGTTTTCGTCCAAGCCACCAATTCTAAGGGTTTTCGTCATTAGAAGCTTGTTGAAACACAGTTACAGCCAAGAGAAAATCTCCAAAGTTTCAAATGACAAATATCCAATATGATGAAAATGACTCTCAAATGCCATATTCTATAACCCACAACTTGGGCGCCCAATTCCATTACATTTTCAAGTCCACCGTCATAAAATAATATTTTATTTTAATTTTCTTTATTTTTCCTCAAGTTGGGCGGCCCACATGGAGAAATAAAATAATAATATTTTGTTATTTTTCCCACTAGACTTGGATGGTCACTTTATAGGCAAATATAATAATATTTTATCAAATAAAATATTATTTTTAATTGTCATTTGCTTATTTCCACTTTTTCTCTTTTTTTCTTATTTTTCCACTCTCCAAGTGGTTCGCTCCTGCCCTTAGCAAATTGTTTTAATATTTTTGACTTCTCCAAAAATAACACAAAAATACTCTTAAGTCATATTCCAATTTCGTTTTGCCAAGGAGAAATAGTTGAGGCTATTAAAAAGCAACTTTCCATTCTCCAAACTTCAAGTTATTTGCCAACTTTCCTTTCTCCAAGTTTTAAGCCACTTTAGCACAAAAGGGGACATTACAAGTCCTCCCACTCTGAGATTGCTTGCCCTCAAGCAATTACATGTATCAAATCTGCATTAGCCTCAAACATACCAACCAATCCCCAAATCCCAAATCAATCTAAGCCCTTGGTGTGGTTCTTCATGTGCTATACCATGTTGCTCAAGGTTTGCAAAAGGGAGTTCATGCAACCTTCTTACCAAAAGTGTCACAATCCTCCTCAAATATCCAACCAATTTGCCAAATGTGTGCAATCCTCCGTCATGTTTTTGTTGTCCCATGCTAATATACAATAAAAAATCCTCATAGATGTCCTCATGAAATGTTTCCTTGTCCATAACTCTCATACTCGTAGCTGTAATTTGGTGGGGCAATGTGTACTTGAGTGCTTTCATTGTGACTTGTTTCCCTTCATGTTGGTAACTCAACTCCATGGTTTTCAAATCTTGGATGACTCTTTGTAGTGAATGTAGCCATTGCATCCCAAGAACAATATCATTATCTTTCAAATCAAGAACATAGAAGTCATCACAAAGTGTATACTCACCAAATAGAATGCTAAGCTTGTTGACTTTCTTCTTGCATGGAATAGTTAGACCACTTGCTATAGTCACATCAAAGCCCTCAAAATCATCACTATGCAATCCTCTCTTATCCACCAAACTCTCATCAATGTAGTTATGCTATCTCCACTATCAAGAAGTGCCATGCCCTTACACCCAAACAAGATACCTTCAAATAAGAATGGGTTGTACCTTGGAGCTCTTGAAAGATAAGTGATGCTAGTTCCTTTGCTACCATCATTCTCAATATTTGGTGTTGGTTGTCCATGTTCACTTTCCAAACTAGTATCATCATCTTCATCTTCAAGAACTTCTATGTAGTGCACTTTACCCTTTCCAAGACACCTATAACCCAATTCCCAAGGTTCTTTGCAAGAAAAACATAACTTTTTTCTGCAAAGATCATTCTTTGTCTCAAGGTCCATCTTTGGTGTAGCTTCAAACTTTGTAGGCGTGGGTTGCTCAAGTGAATGTTGATTTGATTTTTCATGTTTGGAGCTCTTCTTTTGGGACTGAATTGAAAGAGGTGATGTCTCAAGGTCAAGTGCAAGCTGAATTGCATCATCAAGTGTATTAGGCTTATGAGCCTTCACCATTTACCCTTCAACTTATCATTCAACCCTTCTATGAACAACATTACTACTCTCTTTTCTGTCATATTAGGAACCATAACAACAACCTTTTAGAACTCATTGATGTAGGAATCCACATGCCCAACTTGTTTCAATTGTGCCAAATCTCTATAGTAGACTTCCACATCTTTCTTGTCAAACCTAGCAATGAGTTTGCATGTAAACTTCTCATAAGAATTGATCATTGCATGGTTTTGTGTTTGAAGTCCATGATGCGACCAATCATAAGCTATTCCCTCCAAATGCATGGTTGCAAACTGTATAGCTTTGTT
This sequence comes from Cunninghamia lanceolata, assembly GCA_027924645.1. Taxonomy (NCBI): domain Eukaryota; kingdom Viridiplantae; phylum Streptophyta; class Pinopsida; order Cupressales; family Cupressaceae; genus Cunninghamia; species Cunninghamia lanceolata. The sequence goes on along the minus strand of BSBN01000257.1, from coordinate 647,684 downwards.
TTCTCACATTGGTTTGAGAGTTAGGAATGTACCTAGCTTGTGAACCCAATCTCTTGCACTAGTCTTACCGCTGCCATCAAAGTTAGGTAGAGCTACTTTGTTCATAGCTTCCTTGAATTCATTGTGTTTCCTTTCTTGTCTTCTAGGTCTTTGCTCTACCCTTGATCTTCTTCTATCCTTTAGTTGGTTCATGTATTGATTGAAGTTTAGATCCTCTATGACTTCATCAGGAAGTGCTCTATATTCATCATGTATGGTAACCAACTCATCCACCAATGGTTTCTCTACCTCATCCTCAACAACTTCCTCTTCTTCCTCTCTTGGAAGAAATGTGGATTGCAATGGTCTATTCGTTGTATTAGCATGTGTTCTCCCAACACGAGGTGTACCTGCTACACTACCTTCACCTGTATGGACTAGAATAGCTCTCACATTGTCCCTATTTTTGCATCATTTGTGTCAAGGCATTGGTCATTTGTTGCTGTCCTACCGCCATATCCTATTGTCCTCTTTCTATCTCCCTTAGAATATCACCAACATTCCTGTCATCTCTTGGTGGACTCCCAGCTCTTCTTTCCCTATCCATGTCAAACTGATTTGTACCTACAATTGGATTCTCTTTTTCTTGATTATCTTGCTGACCTGCTCTTCTACGAAAGTAATACCTATGTGGACCAACTTTGTGTGGCTGCATATAAATAATCCAACCCTCCAGACTGGCAGGGTGTTTAGCTTTGTTACCATTGTAAGAACCCCTTCTTATTCTGCCCTATTTTTCTGATTGCTGATCTGATTTTCTGATTTAGTTTTTTTGTTTGATTTTTGATTAGTTTTTTAGTGTTTCAATGCATAAAGGTTTTTGTCATGATGTGATAACAAGATAGAATCATTTTTTGCATAAAAACCACAATAAATAGATGACTAAAAATGAAATCAGACCACTAATATAGATAGGAACAACCAATAGATTATTTCAAATTCAAGATTTGAAAGATGTTACAACATAACAACATATCGGATGATCAAAGGATGATATCATGTCAATCATACACATGTATGGAGGCTGATTACATAATAGATATGTCTAATTACAAATCAGATCTGAGAATGAATTTAGATATGGTCTTCAATGCCAAAGAAACTCCCTCCAATGTGAAGCGATACCTCCCAATGGTAGCCACCTAGGTTAGGACGATGTCCAATGATGATTGAATGGTGTAAATGTTGTTTCAAACCCTGATTTCTGATCTGTGATGACTGCAGAAGCTGATACGAACCCTTATATGACTGAAATCCACATTTCCATGCCTCAAAACACCTCAAAATGGGCAGCGACTAGGTTTAGGATGGAGCGATGGGATCCTAGATGAAGAATATTGCAATACAATGCCAAATATGGTCTTCAAACCCTTCGATCTGAATTCTGAAATGGATTTGCTCAGGTCTGAAACACAAATGAATGACAACTAACACCCAAAAGTCTTCCAAAACATGGCGCTCCACCTCCAAACCCTAGCAATGCATGTGATGATGAAAATATGCCAAGAAAACATTCAGATCTGAATCAATTGGTCCTCAACCTGCAAAGAAAACTTCAAACCCTAGCTGATATGATGATCTCCTTTCAATTCCTAGTTGATATGAAGCTCCAATATGAAGTAAACTTGCAATTATGTCCAATGATGAACCTTGGATGGATCCATCTCACCAAGTGGAATGGGTTTTCGTCCAAACCACGAATTCTAATGGTTTTCGTCCTTAGAAGCTTGCTGAAACATAGTTACAACCAAGAGAAAATCTCCAAAGTTTCAAATGACAAATATCTAATATGATGAAAATGACTCTCAAATGCCATATTTTATAACCCACAACTTGGGCGCCCAATTCCATTACATTTTTATTCATTTTCAAGTCCACCATCATAAAATAATATTTTATTTTAATTTTCTTTATTTTTCCTCAAGTTGGGCGGCCCACATGGAGAAATAAAATAGTAATATTTTATTATTTTTTCCCACTAGACTTGGGCAATTACTTTATGGGCAAATATAATAATATTTTAATAATAAAATATTATTTTTAATTGTCATTTGGTTATTTCCACTTTTTCTCTTTTTCTTCTTATTTTTCCACTCTCCAAGTGGTTTGCTCCTATCCTTAGCAAATTATTTTAATATTTGTGACTTCTCCAAAAATAACAAAAAAATACTCTTAAGTCATATTCCACTTTTGTTTTGCCAAGGAAAAATAGTTGAGGCTATTAAAAAGCAACTTTCCATTCTCCAAACTTCAAGTTATTTGCCAACTTTCCTTTCTCCAAGCTTTAAGTGACTTTAGCACAAAAAGGGGACATTACAGATGCAAAGTAAAGATGATATCAGAAAAATGAAAACACTAGTGATCTTGTAATGCAATTTTTTGCACATTTCCAAATAAATGTACACTAGAATAAGGATTAGATGGGTTACTCTTTCAAGAAGTAATACAGAAACAAATAAAAAGAATTTTTCACCTTCAAATATGACTTAGAATCACAACTCATGCAATAATAGAGAACAATTCAGTAAATATTAACAAAACATGGATAAATAATGATATGTTAAGATCAATGCACCAAAATAATTAATTATGCATGAACCTTCGTTTGGGTTCACCTAGGGTCTACCTGGGCCAAACCCAATGCGTACCAAACCCAAACAGGGACCAAAATCAAATGCAGTACAAGGGCCAATACTACAGAAACCGATAACATAGTGTAGACTTTATTGGATCACTAGGGTAATGCCTCATGTGCCCCCAAGGTTATTGCCTAACAACTAGTCACCTCAACGGGACCAAAGGCATGGTAGCTCTTCTCGATATCATTCTTAGAGTTGCAAAGAGTATCCCTCCCCTCTGCCAATTGACCAACACATAGGTTGGTCTACTCCCCATGTTATCAATCACTCACCGACTTCTCACTAACATGGGTGAACTTCACCCTAATGGTAGGAAAATCTCCCAATTGAATTTTGCTAGTCCGTCTTAGCGATAAAATGTTCAAACTATGATAATCAAGTTACTGTAGAAAATGATGTCATTGGGCAGGAGCCTATTGATGATCAAAAGGATTTTCTCAACATACGTTGGGGTTGCCTTGATGATAGGGACCCTCCTTCACCTCAAGGCTTTATAGCTCTTGTAGCTTAGCTTCCATTATAATGTTTTTATGGCCTAATTTGTGATTGACTATTTCCTTATTGGGGTTGAGGTTGTTTTGTGCAGTTATTTCCTTATTTGGGACCACGTGGACTATTATCTTTTGTTTGTGTGGCTTTGGGATGTGATTCCATTCCTTTTGCTATTTTTTGAGGATAGAGTTACGTTATTTTTTAAAAAGTAATATATATGCTCTATTTCATCAAAAAAAGAAGAGTAGGAGAAAAACAAGGATTTGTGGCAAAAACATATTTCCTCACTCTATAATATCTTTTAATTTTTTTCATAAAATAACTCTTGCATAGAACTAGCTCTGCTACCATACTAGAAATGTTTTGGAACCATACTAGTAAGGGTACATGGGCTTTCATGCCATGTGAGAAATGCAAGGAAATCACTCTTCAGCTTGTTTTAAAAAGCACCTATCATTATATCTTATGCACAAAATCACTATCAACCATAGTTAAAACTACAAGACTTGCCTAAAATTGCCTAGACTCGGCAAATCCTGAGGTAGTTGCATCCAAATGAGGCTAGCAAACTTGTGGCTTGAGTACTTGATGAGTCTTGTTGTTGAGATTTATCTATCCTAGTCATTTGCAAAAATCTGAAAAGTAAAGAAAGTAAAAAACACTCAAACCGAACACTATAAAATAACTTTCTACAATCTCAAAAGACATTCATTTCATGTGCAAGCACAAGGAAGTAGAAAAAAAAGAGTATTGTCAAGCTAAAGTCACAATCAACTGAAGCAAAAACCAACAAACAACTTAAGTAGTAAATGTGGATTGAATGCAACTTAAGTAGGTTTGTAGCAGTCGTCAGTGCATCTAAACTAGCCTATAGTGCATTTGAAATATCCCACCTTTAGTTTGGAGCAAGCCACTATTAAGTTGGAGTTAATTTGAAAAGGTATTTTCTTATTTTTTCTTTTTTCTTTTTCCATTTCGCATGCCTTCTACATTTGTTTAAATTTTTTATTTCTAAATTCATATAACAAGAAATAAAAGAGGGAAAAATGAAAAGAACTCATTTTTCTCTATTCATGTTCCATTATGAATTTTTTTCTATTTTGATCTCTTTTTATGAACATAACCTAGCTACAAAGCATAATTGTTTTTTACTTTTTCTGATTGTTTTGTCCTCGTTTATCTAGAAACCCTAAATGTCAATTAATTTTCTATTTATTTGATATTGTGGCATACTTAAAATTTTATAAATTGTTATAATGTTGGGCCCAATTAGAAAGGACCTTTGTTGGAAACATGTCATCCTAGGGTCTAAAAAAGGGGAGTTAGTTTGCAAATTTTGCAAATTGAAAATTTGTGGGGGAGGCATTAATAGAGTCAAATAGCACCTCACAGAAACACTATGCTGAGATGTTACTTTGTGCTGAAATGCATCTATTGATGTGTGTGAGGTACAAAGTCAATTAGAGACCTTTGACCAACAAAAGGAACTAAATAGAGGCAAAGAAAGAGATGGCAACCATTCATGGAGAATCTTGTGTTGTGAAAGGTGTCTCAACCTTGCATTCCAATGTTATGTATTTAATTATTTATTATATTTATTTATTATCTTGTCCTCACATGGGAAAGAAGGTGTTCCACTTTGAGGTGGCACTTTTGGCAATGTGTCAGATACTTTATAATGTGTGTAAGAAGTAAAAGAGCATCTAATGTGATTATGGCATTATAAGATGTGGAGGTTGCATATGACAAATTCTATGACACATGTAATCGAGCATAATTATATGGAGTTACATAGTACACTTGACTTGTGACCAACTTTATAATTCATGTATGACACATGAAAAAAACATTTTTGAAAGGGAATAATGGAGCCAAAATGGAGCATCCAAGTTGGTGAGTTGGTTATGATGGATTATGACAATGTAAAAGAATCTTCCAATATTAGCATGTTCATTGTTGACACATCATGAGAGTTGGGCATTAGAATTCTCCATAGGGATTTGGACTCTCTTTTTGGGAGTGGTATTCTCCCATAGTTTGTGGTTTACCATTTTTTATTTCTGGATTTGTATCTTCTATATATTGGTGCCTAGAATGGAAATGTAGTATGATGTCATTTTGTAAGGGGTTGTGTTGCCAGAATTTCTCCACATTTGTGTTGGTTGTTCTCCTATGAAGGCTTGACCCTATTGATGTATTGTAACCAAGTTGGTACTATGAATATATTGGTTCAAGATTTGGAGGTTGGGTTTTTTTTGAAAGGGTTTTCTCAAGATAAACAGTGTCATTGTGATGTTGCTTTGTTTGTATATTTTGTCTTAAAACTGATAAAGCATATTTTGCATGCATTTCTCCCATTTGATTAGTGTAGAAAGTGTTTTCACTATCAGCTTCCTTTCATCTTGTTCTTTGGTTCCCCCATTAAGCACTAGTGCTAGTGACAATGGCAATGGCAATGCTACTACTGGGCCAAGAGTTCATGGATCCAAATTGGATACATATATTGTATTATGCATTACTCCAAGTTACTAACCATCACTTGAGAGCATGGGTTGGAACAAAGACAAGCATGATGCCACAAGGAGTGCAATTAGAGACTTGTGGTTCTATTCTTCCATTCCATTTCACACAACCAAGTAATTAATTTTTATTTTTGTTTTAAAATACATTTTTTGATCTCTGACTCTTGAATTTTAAGTTTTAGGGTTTTTTAAATGTCAATTCTAAATTTTAGAATACTTATTTTTTCATTTTCTTTAAACTTTTAGGTCTCCTTATTAACAAAACCTAGTAGATGCCATTATTGTTTGTGGGGCAGGGTTCAAGGCCCTTAATGATGAAAAGATAAAGAGTATGATTTTGGCTCAAAAGATGTCTGATGTGAAGGCCAAAATTAATGAGAAACATGAGATATGGAGGAAGTAGGGCTACACGATCATGATTGATAGTTGAACTGTGATATCCCGATAGGGACCAGACACAATTTGAATTAATTACAAAATCATATGGATAATAATATAATAATATTGTAATGACAATAATAATGATCATTAATCATTATAATAATAGTAATTAATTGTTATGATAATAATAAAAGTTATGTAATATAAATAATACAGAATATACATTTCATTTATACATAGTTATGAATAATATATATATATATATATATATAATATTAATAACATATATAATAAGATAATATAGATATATTACTAATATTATAATAAATACTATAATATTTAATAGAATTATATATGCTAAAGAATATATGTAAAGGCACAATGCCGACCCAAGAGAGTCGCAGCAAATGAAAAGGCATGACGATCTATGAAAAATCGCATCCCGCGGGAGTGCTACCTCTGATTTAGAGGTATAAAAATGAAGTAAACGCTGGTCTGAAGGGGATGAAAAAAAAAGAGAAATAAAAAGAATCTAATCAGCGATAGAAGGAGCAGACACAAATAGAAATCTGCATTCCAATTAACATAGCCAATCAGCATAAAAGTAGGTACGTACCCTATGCATAATTATAGTTTAGGCAATGTAACATATGAATGTTGAAATATAATAATATGAGTATAGAATATGAATCCTGGTTATATAAACATGAGAATAATTGGAATATATTATCATCATCATATGTATAAACATTCATTATGTTAAATTTTAATAATCAGATTTACAGTAAGAAATAACAAAACTCAAATGCACACATAATACACTTATACCCTCGGAAAACCTCCCTCTTGGAGGTGAAAAACCCAGCAAGAGAATCTCAGATCCGATTTATATTAAGAGCAGAAACAGATTATAACTTCGTCCAGCTATGGCACGAAACATAGATATCAAAATACAAGGTATTTGAATCTTTAGCAGATCTAGGGTTTACTCAAGCTAAAATAGATCTGCTACACCAAGTAACAGGTTCGCTGATGATTGCAGATCAAATCAATTATCGAACCATTGAACTTCTTGAATCATCGAACCCTTTGAACCAATGAACCAGTTGAACCGTCGAACCAATTCAACTATCGGTGGAACCCTTGTACTGTCAAACCTTTGAACCCGTCGAACCGTTGAACCAGTTCAACTATGGCGGAGCCCTTGCACTGTCGAACCTTTGAACCCATCGAACCGTTGAACCAGTTCAACTATCAGCGGAGCCCTTTCACTGTGGAACCTTTGAACCAGTGGAGCTCGATGAACTCATTGAACTGTTGAACCGATGAACCTATTGGACGGTTCAACCAACGGCGGAGCCCTTTCACTGTGCTTGTAGTAGATCGCTGATGGATTAGATTTCACAGAGCAGAATCCAGTAAGTGATTGCTATATGTTGTGACTGCCAGTCACTCTTCATTTATATGAGATTGCACAAACAATTTTGGCGCCAAATTACATATATGTTACATTTGAAATAGGTCCTGACCTATTTGTAATTTCAAGATACATAGAATAATGAGTTTGCCCAATTGGGGCCTACCTTAAATCGGATAATACAACTGAGATTCTCGAGATGCTAAGGCCGATAGGCCATTCAGCATTTTGTGACTAGGTCGGTCTCTAGAAGGGATCCGACCTAGCTACCAAAATCAACACTCCCTCTTAGCTAGGGAGGATTCCTTCATAAGGATCAAGTCACATAGTGACTACCACCATGGCTACTCCATGGATGAGAACATAAGTGCTTATTGTCATCTCCACATGACGTTTACCATAGATACTCCCAGAGGAGGGTGAACAAGCTTATCATGAAATTTCTCCCATGATATTCACCATGCTTACTCGCAGAGGGTGGAAGAGGGCTTTCACCTCAAACTTCTCCTAGAGAAGAGTGCATTACCACCATGCCTACTCGTAAAGGATGGAAGAGGGCTTTCACCTCAAACTTATCCTAGAGAAGAGTGCATTACCACCATGCCTACTCGCAGAGGATGGAAGAGAGCTTTCACCTCAAACTTCTCCCAAAGAAGAGTGCATTACCACCATGCCTACTCGCAGAGGATGGAAGAGGGCTTTCACCTCAAACTTCTCCCGGAGAAGAGTGCATTACCATCATGCCTACTCGTAGAGGATGGATCCACCATGCCTACTCGCAGAGGGTGGAAGATACAGTGTAATGTATCACTGATGCTGAGTCTCCCTCTCAGCTAGAGCTACATTCTCCACAACTCCAAGCTTGTCTCGAAAATATGCAAACTTTACTCAAGCAAGAGGTTTGGTGAGAACATCCGCTGTTTGCTCATCAATGCTGATGTACTTCAGCTGAATAGCATTCCTTTGCACCATATCCCGGATATAGTGATACTGAGTTTCCACATGCTTTGATCTATCATGAAACACAGGATTGGCAGAGAGCTTCACACAACTCTGGTTATCACTATGAATAACTGTAGGCTCCCACAGTTGTCCAAACAATCTTGCAAGGAGTTTTCGAAGCCACACTGCTTCTCGAGTTGCCACACAAGCTGCAATATATTCTACTTCAGCAATACTCAATGTTACTGAAGACTGTTTCCTGCTGCACTGGGATATCATGGCGGATCCCAAGCTGAAGCAAACTCCAGAAGTGCTCTTTCTATCAGTGACACTTCCTGCCCAATCAGAATCAGAATAGCCTTCCAAGGAAATGACTGTATTGGAAGAGTACTTCAATCCATATTCAACTGTACCACGCAAATATCTCAAGATATGCTTGGCTGCAACAAGATGAATCTGCCTTGGTTCACACATGAACTAGCTGAGGGCACTCACTGCATAGCAAATGTCAGGTCTAGTGTTAACTAGATACATCAAGGATCCAATCAGCTGCCTATATTCAGTAGGATCCACAAGATCAGACCTAGCAAGTACTTGTCAATTCTTTCATACCAAGCACGGGGAGCCTGCTTAAGACCATATAATGCTTTCTTCAATCTGCATACATGAGATTCTTTCTTCTGGATCACAAAGCCTTCAGATTGCTCAATGTAGACCTCTTCTTCAATAACACCATTGAGGAAGGTTGACTTTACATCCATCTAATGCAACTTCCATCCCTTAGCTGTAGCAATAGCAATGATAGTCTTGATGGAAGTATATCGATCAACAGGGGCAAAGGTATAATCTATTCCTTCTTTCTGAGAGAAGCCATGAGCCACAAATCTAGCTTTGTATTTCTCAATACTTCCATTAGTAGCATGTCTAATTTTGAACAACCATTTGGAAGATACGACAGACTTACCTTTGGGTCTAGGCATAATATCCCAAACATCATTCTTGATGATAGACTGATATTCTTCATCCATAGCATTCTTCCATGCTTGTTGTTTCATGGCTGCTTCAACGCTGGAAGGTTCATTCTCAATGAGATTGCACATTAATGCAACATAGTTGGAGAGTTTCTGAGGTCTCCTACCCTTTTTTTTTTTGTTTGGATGTGCCACTTGGAGCTGCAAACTTTTCTGCCTCTTGAATCCAGAGAGGTCTCTTCTTATTCACGGTAATGTCCCTAGGCCCATCGGTAGGATCCAAAGGTTCACTTGGATCATTATGAATTTTAGATTTTGTAGACTCTCTCTGAATCTCAGGTACTTGCATCAACCTTCTGACCTCATCGTCCAAGATTGCCTGCAACGCTTGCCTTAGAGAAATAGTTTCTAGCGCACACCTATGTAGAGATTCAGGGCTATCCTCTTCGACCTCATCACTTTTATTTTGAAGAGGTTTGCGGAGCTGCCAATGTTAAATCCAGGTTGACTATCTTGAGCAATTATGATCTCAACTGTTGAAGAGGTTCTTCAAGGATTTAGCATCTAGCCTTGCAACACTGCAACCTTCACTTCTTCTCCGTGAGTCACAGAACTCCCTCTGAAGGTTAATTTCTCCTTTTCGAAAAGACTGCTCACAATGATAACCTGAATAGGTTCTTTCTTTCGAGAGATGTCTTTAGCCACTAACTTAGTCCCATGGCTGCAAGCTGTGTCTCCATGCTTCAGCCTACAAAATCAAGCTCTTCTTCTCTTGAAAGCAGACTCTTACGCTTCTTGGTTTGTCAAGAAGATATTTAAGGAGAGATTACTAACAGTTCATAGAACTCAGCTATTCTCATCAGAATCTCCTTAAATAATCCTAGATAATTAATTCATCATTCATTTGCGTCTCGATGCAACCTGCATTTTAAAGGATTAATAATAATAATAATGTATATATAAGAATCAAACTATAGCAAATATCAAAAGATCAAAAAAAATAAGGAAGTAATAGAACTTATCTTTATTGATTCTAATATATCTTTCTTCCATCTTTTACTCCTCTCGAAAGAGCTAATCTCAGCACAACAAGAGACAATCTGCTCAACTCAGATTTCTCAGACACATTATGCAGCCATCATATTTAACATAGAATTAGGTCCCTCAAGGCACCATCACAGTCCATGCACATAGAGAATGGTATCGATGTGACCATCCAATCACAACGAAATTGCAGTTCTCTTATCATCTCTAATTCACACTCAGAAATTTTTCACAACTAGCATGAACATCTCATAATGAATGAATGGCGACTCCAAAGGATCTCATCCCAAAGATCACTATTCAAGAGGAGGCACGATCTCTTCTGTTGTCAGTACACCATTGAGCTAGATCTGTAGCTGAGTCTCATCTCTACCACCTTCACTCAATGTTGCCATCAATTTTACCCTCATCCTGATTTCATATCAGCTGATAATGAAGACTCGGCCCCAAGTTTGGATAACATCTTGATGATAAGTATTAGGCACGCTTGGAGAATGTATACACATGAATCTCTTGCAAAAGGATACTAGGCCATATCAACCTCACGCCACAATAGTAATGTATTACTTGAGCACATAACTTCACACACAGCTTCAACAAAAGACCTTTTCAACCCCAGGATTATTACTAGTGCCTCACTTTGCTCTGAGACGCCACTTCTAATTAGCACTGAAGGTCTGGACTAATGTAATTCCAATCACGATGTCTCATGACTCTCCATATTTAAGCTTGGACAGAAGTCGATATGATTTTTATAAAGCTGTGATTCCTCAAATTTCACCTTATATGACGATCAGACCTTTCCTGCCTCCCATCTAACTTTGATTTGAAGCAGCGACCTTATGTGACCTCCAACATTTAATCCAAGCGATTACCAATATTAGGAGCGATTACTATATTATCCTTCAACTCCCAATAGTCTTTAAATTAGCCGCTCTCAAAGCATTCATAATGGTTCGCCAGAGGAAGAAAAACACAAAGATACGCCATCATAAGAACTCAGGCCATGACACCTGTAGCCTTCTAACATGACAAGGATTGACAACCTCAGAAGCCTTCTGAATACTGTTCACATCTAATAAGATGAAGTTCGTCTCAAGGTCTACATTTGAATCTGCTTGAATTGCTTAGACAAATCTGATCAGATCTAACCTTGGCTCTGATACCATGTTAAATTTTAATAATCAGATTTACAGTAAGAAATAACAAAACTCAAATGCACACATAACACACTTATACCTAGGGAAAACCTCCCTCTTGGAGGTGAAAAACCCAGCAAAAGAATCTCAGATCCGATTTATATTAAGAGCAGAAACAGATTACAACTTCGTCCAACTATGGCACGAAACATAGATATCAAAATACAACTTATTTGAATCTTTAGCAGATCTAAGGTTTACTCAAGCTAAAAAAGATCTGCGACACCAAGTAACAAGTTCGCTGATGATTGCAGATCAAATCAATTATCAAACCATTGAACTTCTTGAATCATCGAACCCTTTGAACCAGTGAACCAGTTCAACTATCGGTGGAACCCTTGTACTGTCGAACCTTTGAACTCGTCGAACTGTTGAACCAGTTCAACTATCGGCAGAGCCCTTGCACTGTCGAACCTTTGAACCCGTCGAACCGTTGAACCAGTTCAACTATCAGCAGAGCCCTTTCACTGTGGAACCTTTGAACCAATGGAGCTCGATGAACTTGTTGAACTGTTGAACCGATGAACTTGTTGGACGGTTCAACCAACGGCGGAGCCCTTTCACTGTGCTTGTAGTAGATTGCTGATGGATTAGATTTCGCAGAGCAAAATTTGGTAAGTGATTGCTATATGTTGTGACTGCCAGTCACTCTTCATTTATATGAGATTGCACAAACAATTTTGGCGCCAAATTACATTTACGTTACATTTGAAATAGGTCCTGACCTATTTGTAATTTCAAAATACATAGAATAGTGAGTTCGCCCAATTGGGGCCTGCCTTAAATCGGATAATACAACTGAGATTCTCGAGTTGCTAAGGCCGATAGGCCATTCAGCATTTTGTGACTAGGTCGGTCTCTAGAAGGGATTCGACCTAGCTACCAAAATCAACACATTATGTATAAGTATGTATATAGAATGTGAATATTAATATGAGAATAGATATGAGTGTAGAAATAAGATAAATATGAATACGTATATGAAGTGAACATGGATAAAGATGTGAATATGAAAACTAAATGAATATGTATATATATGAAAGGAAAATGGAAATAAATGTGAATGTGAATGTGATGAATATGAAATGGATATGGAATGAATGAGTGGGAGGCATGAGTTGGAATTAGACATATGAGTCAAGCCAACTATGTTCCCAAAATTTACATAGGTTGGACTTATACATATGAGTCAAGCCAACTATGATATGGGTTGGACTTAGACCAAAGAGTCAAGCCAACAATGGCATGGATTGGACTTAGACATTTGAGTCAAGCCAACCATGTCCCAAATTCAACATGGATTGGACTTAGACATATGAGTCAAGCCAATCATGTTTCAAGTAGACATCGGTTGGACTTAGACATATGAGTCAAGCCAACCATGTCCTCACTCCATGCTATGAATATGTTGATAATGGTAAGAGTTTACATTTTAAGTTTAATATATGATTGAACTAACACCCATATTAACATTGATTCTATATGTATATATTGCATTGGTGTTTCCTTTGTGATGATTGCAGGATCCATTTTGAGGAATCCTAATGAAGAAAATAATATGTAAGTGAATTCCCTAATCCTAAATTATTGAAATTGTGATTGTAGGGTTTAATCTAGAAGGGGACATTACAATTGGTATCAGAGCAGAGATTCTACAATCCTGTGAAAAAAAAAAGTTAATGTAAACATACCAAAGGAGGGGAAGAGCAATGAGTGAACAACTGAGCAATGATTAAAGAGCCTTCATGGAGCAAACCGCTCAAATCACCCAAGCCCTTGTGGAACAAAATCAACTCCTCATTCAAACCATTCAAAACATGAGTAATAACTCGAAACCCAACCAAATCAATGGAAGGGACGCAAATTCCCACCAATCAGAAAATGATAATGACATCTCTCCAAGAACATCCGACCATAGACCAACCAAACCTTCCTACCAAAAGAGGATCTAGGGGAAAGAGAAGAAGAAAATCCACCACCTTCGGATAATGTTGATAAAATACTAGAGGCCTATTCTAGACTAGACCCCGAACTCAGAAAAAATGTTCCCTTTAAAGATTATTGTGATACTATGTAATGTCCCCTTCTAGTAAGCTCAAATTGTTCACAACCTTGCACAATTTCAACTTACAAAAAGGAAACATTAGTATTCAGTTTTTCCTTTTTTATATCATAATTAGAACTCACTAGTAAAGTATTAATCCATATTCTTTCCACAGTTGTCTTTAAGCATTATAATCTTCTAATCAAAATCACATGATTTCATGAACATAGTTATTCCATATTCACATTCATAGACTTCATGTTCTATCCTAGAGAGAACCGTTAGTCACCCTATCATTAATCGATCCCTAATTCCATGAGCATGGTTTGTTAAGGTGCCATTAACCATCCCATACGGAGGCCCGATGGCTTCACACTACACCCGAGGTACTTCACCATTTGGCTCAAAGGACTTCATGCTACACCCGAGCATACTTCATCCATTTGAGAGTCACCCACCGTAGGGCACATTTAACATTGATGAGCTCATTATACCATAGGCCCAAGACTTCACCTCACACCCAGAGGTACTTCGACACTTGGCCCAAGAGACTTCACCTTACACCCAGAGGTACTTCATCTTCTTGAGGGTCACCTAGGTCCAAATCACACCCTTAACTTAACCCCATACCCATAGATTGGTGAGATGATTAAGGATGAGGCTTAATTCTCTTTTCGGATATGGCATGAACATCAATATTTATACATAGTGCTTCATAATTATATCATTCTTGGCCTTTACATCATGATGGTCATACATTCATCTTAATGCTTGAACATCTTTTATTTAAACATCCAATATAATGATTGATTTGACGTATATATTCATTCATTTGTCACAATCATTCAATATTGCTAACTTGTGATCCTACTTGGATCACAAGATGGTATGATCATTCATATTCCTTTTTCACTATTGCTCATTATTATTTGATCTTAGATATTTATCAGATCTGCTTATAGTCATAATATTTTACATAAATTACAGTCATGTTTACATGATTACATATTTATAAATACATATAAGACATTACATAAATATTAATTACTAAATATGCCAAGGTTACTGACCTGTTGTGCCTTTGATTTATTTCTGACTGTACCTTTTTTTCTACAAACTGAAATTCTGATTAATAGTCCTCAGATTTCCTTTATTAGTGATCGCTTCTTCCTTCCATTTTGTTTGATGATTTCCTCTTATATTTCTTCATTGATGGAATGATTTATAATTGCTTGCTTGCTGATCTGTAATATGCTGTGACTGCTGTGAATAAATGGCTGGTGTAAATCGATAAGGATGAGACTTATAAATCAATAAGATCATATATTTTTCTGTCTCCCCTTGAGTGAAGTCATCCGATTCTTTATATGCTAGATCGGTGTCTTTTCATCTAATAGTCACCACTTTATATGATGCCTCTTAATGATTCCTTTTCTTACATATCTTTTATATTAAAGGTAACCACTGCTTATACCTTCTAATTTATATTCATAGTAATAATATTTAATATTTATTTCTATATTGATTATTATATTATAACAATAATATATATAATATTTGTATTTATATATATAATATTTATATTTATTAATAGGAAGGGTAGCTTTCCTACTTCTCTAATGTATGCTTTCTAGACTAGCCTATCTATCTCCTTGCTTCTATCCATCCATCCAATAGTTCTTAGTTTATTAGTTTGACTGGACCATCCAAGGTAGGCCCCTGACTCCCATCCCGGAAATAAAGCTACGGAAGTACCAATTCTATAATCTCTTTATTAGTATTTATATAATATCTATTTTATTTATATCTGTTATATTTATTTTATAATATATGTTTATTTATATTATATTATATTATTATAATAACATCAAAATTATATTATGATTATTATAATAATATTTAAATTCATAATATTTATATTTATATTTTCATTTATTATTTAAATATATTAAATCCATAATTGATTACTTAATCGATTTAATTAAATATGGGGACATGACAGTCCTCCCCACTCAAGATTGCTTGTCCTCAAGCAATCACAATGAGTTCTTTCATTACCTTGCACTTTTAACGTTTACCTTCCGATGTTTGAGACGAAGTCATGGTTTTGATCTAGAATGAATATTATTATGAACATGCTTGAACGAAGAGTGAGTTTGATTCCATGAAAGAGAATTTGTGATCAAAAGAGCATTTGTTTGATGTTTTGAATAATAACGATGGGATGCAAGTATCATAGATTAAAAAGATTTGAGAGTATTGAGATTCCAAGATTTCAATGAATGATGAAGATATCTTGATCTTTGATTACGAGATTCGGTCTTATACTTGTCATACGTTATTGACCTCAAAATTGAGAAGAGTCATATTCTTGAGTAGTAATTGATTATATGATGTCATGAGGAGAAATTTTATGATCAAAGATTTGGTAAGCTTTTATTTGAATAGTGATGTGCTTGATGAATTATAAGTGTTATAGATGAAGAATAATCTTGAGAATTTGTGGGTTATGGGCCCATAATATAACTTAAATCAAGAGAAGAATTCAAAAAAAACTCTTGGAAGAGATGAATTTGGTTCATGGGTCTTTGTGATTAATGAAATTGGCTCATCCTAGAATAACCTGCTTGGACAAGAGGGAGTTGGCTCATCCTAGAATAACCTGCTTTGTAAAAAGCTCTATCACATTGCAATCTTTGCTTCAATCAAATGTTTCCTTGGGCTGTAGGCTTGTTAGCAAGGAGTGGTCTACATCTTCATATGGCAAAACCCATACAAGGATTGACATGGTTGATTGGGTTTTCAATGAGAGGAGTTTCTGGATTCCTGTGAAAGAGATCATAGATGTAAGTTCATATTTCTATTCTATTTTTGTTCATTTTATTAGTTTATCATTTATAATATTTTTATTTGTTTATATTTTTTATCTTCCCTTCATGAATCCATTATAATACTTATTTATGCTAATGTTTAATAATAATTGTAGTTCACTGAGCCTTTAGTTGTCCTCCTTCAACTTGATGACAGAGAGAAGCTTACAATGGACTATGTATATAAAAGCATGGATAGGGTCAAGGAGGCCATTATATCTATTTATGGTGGGATTGAGGATAAATGCCATCAAATATGGAATATCATTAGTCACCATTGGTACCCTCAATTTTACAACATTGACATGCAACTACCTATTTCTTGAATCCAATGTGTCAATTCTACTCAAATTTTAAGGTGGATGAAGACGTTTTGTGTCGGATATACATAGTCACGGAGGGGATGGAACCTAATTCTTAGCTTGGAGTGAAGATCATATTTGAGGTTGAGATCTATAAACTTGCACAACAGGACCTCTTTGTGTGAGATATATGTAAGGCAACTTAGACTACATTGCAACTAAGTAAAAGTCTATTAAGGGCATTCTTTAAGTTTTTTTTTTTTTTTTTTTTGTTTATGTTAATTTTGAAACTTGAAGTTAAACAATGAGATTGATTTTTTTTTTGCATTTCAGATGCATCGGTGAAAGAGGTTTGGTGCTAAGAACTTGGACTCAAACTCGGCATTCAAATTTAGCAAATTAAAAAACCATAAAATATCGAGATATTTAAGGATTTAAAGCTTTAATCATGCACCCTTCAATAAATAAACTTTAAAGAAACAATAAAATAATCAAATAGAAGCTACTTTGATCATATACACAAGTATACATCGATTACATGAGTACAATAGTAGATTTAGTAGAAGAAAACAACTTTTTAAAATATATAAAATTATCTATATTTGTAATGTCCATAACTAGACTGTTAACACAATTTCACCAAATTTTTAAAATCAACACAAACCCAAGCTCCTTCTAATCACCAAGATCTTGATGTGGGCGAGGTTAGAGCATACGAAAACTGGGATGTGGACAAAAGAAAACAAATGCAACTCATTGGTGGTAAGCCGCACAGTTTACAATCAATGCCAAATTGGTGGATAATAAATGCAGACGATCAATGCCAAATGCCAAACTAGTATATTACAAGATAGATCCGATCAATGTCAGACTGACAGATAACAAGCAGATTTGAATCAACACCAAATTAGTGGATAATGCAAATCTTAGTGGCTACGCCATCCAATCATTGTTACAAGCAAGTACACAAAATAAAAGGATATGACAGTAGACCTTCTAGATTCTTACAAACTTAAAATCAACTCTTATACTTGTATAGCACTAGCAGTAAACTGCACAAAGCATAACCAAATACTAATTTCAATCAGCTTCAATTATACTACAGATTTGTACAAGTCTACAACGGTCATAATGTAATGCAAAAATTAATAAGCAACACACCCAGGAAATGACAGTTGATAAAGGTATTGATTCAATAGAAAATAATATTCATACTTCTAGAAAGGTGAGCTCTAAAAACTATATACAACAATGACAACCCTTGCAACAGTCAGTATGGCGAGAACATGAAGCTACAACCATAAATAAAAAGTAAAGATGACCTCAAAATTGTACAGCCTTGTTGCAAGTATGTGCCTAATCGATGTTGTCATTAATGTCAACATATCTGTGTTGTCATTAGTGTCAACTATATTCTTGATTTTGATGTATGTTAGTGTTGGAGATAAAGAGTAAATAATCCTGATATTGAGTTTCCAAGTGTTTTTGAGAAAATTTGTTCCTCCAGTGGAAACAATGTGTTGTAGAGTATCTCTGTTTACTAAAGAATAGTCTAGTAGATTGCTCCGCATTTCCTGAAGAATGAATATCTTTGTCTACGGATTGAAAGTTATTTAGAGGCATGTTTGAAGATGCTATATCTCAAGTTTGAGCCTCCGGTATGAAGATTTCAGTGAGTTATATTCACCAGAGTGAAAACTGTTTTTTCTATGTATTCAGTGGTGACAAAGAGAGTATTTTGCTCCGCATTTGTACGCATTGAAGTTTCTCATTCTGCGGTTCTAGAATTAAGTTTGTATTGACGATAAGTGCTTTCAAATCCAATGATTCATGATTTGGTGGTCCACAAGCGATCTTTTCCTTACGACAGTAGCTAGCAGTGTTGTTTATGTGATCCAGTTTGAAGAATCTTCTTGACAGAGTGATTAGAGATTGTGCAGTTGTTCTTGGTGATTAAAATGTGCTTGTGGATGTCTCTTGATTGTGTTCCTACATTTGGATTGGTCCGCAAAGAGAAATTTAGATCGTAGAAAAAGACTGTTCTTAGAAGACTTAATGTTAACACCAATCTTGGCCGACCTAGTTGTTTTCACTACTTGCGAAGATGCATTGAAGATTGTGGAAGCGTGTTGTGATGTGGAAGATTACTTTTGAGTCCCAGCTAAGGTGTAACGTGATCCACATACATCTATCCCTTAGCTAATATTGTTTAGGTCTAGACCTATTTCTATGTAAGTTTGTAATGTCGACCTTGGAGATTGCTCCAACGGTTGATGAATGTAAAGCCAACCTTGATGTACATTCTAAGATTGATGAGTTGTATAAAAACATGTAATGTAGTTGCAAAAAAGATGTCCAAGTGTGAAAATGAAAAGATAAGTGCGAAAGTGTAAGAAGAGCAAAGCAGAGGTGATTTGTCGTTCTTGGCAGTGAGCATTTTGGGCAATGAGCCCTAGGGCAGTTACCCTCTATTTTTCGATATTGCTATAACATATATATCTTTGTGGGCTAACACCCACCATGGTTTTTCCCTTATAGGGTTTTCCACATAAAAAATCTGGTGTTTCATGTGTTGAGCTTCTTATTCCATGCTTTCATGGTTAAATCTAAATAACAGTAAATAAGTGTTTGATGTGTTGATATTTATAAGTGTTCAAAGTTAGGGACAACTGATTCACCCCCCTTCTTAGTTGTCCAGTTCATTTCAATAGGTCTAGTATAGAAGTGGTACAGATTGATTACATAAGTGTATGGTTAGTTTGAGGACAATAATATGCATTAATTTCAGGTTGTGACCCATCAATATTAAAAATTTTAATTCTAATTAATCTAATTCAAAAGTAAACTTAAAAAGGTAGAATGCCCTAATTTTAAACCTAAACTAAAAATTTCTTTTATTTTGATTCTCATAAATATAAAAATGAATTAAAAAGGAAAGGTATACATAAAAAAATTCAAATCTTTGTTTTTAAAGCTTGGGAAACGAAGCAATAGTGATTACTCTAGATTAATCATATGGGCTTGTGGAGAGTAATGCTACTATGATAATATGTCCTTGTATAGAATCTATATAGACAAGCAATCTTGGGCTTATAAAATAGATTGATGACTTCAAGATGGTCTTGATGTATATGTGTTTGTGCATAAATATGTGTATTGTTTTGCAACTATTTTGTTTGTTTTTATTTGAATTTGGTTAGATTGATTCTCAATTTAGATGTGCATTAATTTTTTACATTGATGTTTCAAATCACTCTTAAATCATCATCAAAATAAGGAAAGTTTCAATTTCCAAAACTAATCTTCTTAAAAAAAAATGGGAGAAAGAAGGTACATTAAATGATGGAAAGGGATGTTAGGCCCAGATTGAAAAGGAGGGCAAAATGATAAATTGTATTGATTTAAAATAGGAAGGCAAAATGATAGGCAAAATGATAAATTGTATTGATTTAAAATAGAAAATTACATATTTGTTTATATAGGCCCATAACTGTGAAAATTGAAAAATAGATTACATAAATTACAAAAGTTAACCCGTTAACATCCCCCCTTAATTTAAAGAGAAAGGAGGGCAAAATGATAAATTATATTGATTTAAAATAGAAAATTACATATTTGTTTATATAGGTAGAATAAGCCCATAACTGTGAAAATTGAAAAATAGATTACATAAATTACAAAAGTTAACAATGATGATTAACCCATTAACATCCCCCCTTAATCTGAAGGGGTTATCATAATACCAAGTAGTATATTGAACTGCTCAAACTTTTGTTGGCCAAGCACTTTGGTGAGAATAATAGCTGGCTGATTTGAAAAAGCCCTACTACTATGACAGGGCTTAAATTTGTTTGAACTAACACTATTACCTTGACAAGGTTCAAACTTGAATATTGAGCATGTTGCCTTGACAGGTCTCAAATTTTGATTGAAATGACCTTAGTGGCCAATATGAGTAGTCACCAACTATCAATTTGAGACAACTCCATTATCACCAAAATAATATCGATCACAAGATCACAAAGGTCACAAAGGTCACAAGGTGTCAACAAGTTTTGAATTGAATTCTCCACTCGAATCTGGATTACACACAAGTTTCCCCCCTTGGCAGATGAGAGAAAGAGTAGAGAGCATATACTATACCAAATCAACAAGAGGCAACATCTTAATCTCCATGGCCTCAACTAATTGGACTACATTATAACCAATAAATATCATCTTCATTGGCATCACCAACATCATCATAAGTTGCATTCAATTCTTCAATCTTCTCAACAATTGGTTTCTTATCAAATATATCAAGTAGCATCTCAGAAATATCAATTTTAAAACTAGTCAATATAGGCTCAATAAGATCCACGTCAGCATTAGAAGAATTATGATGGAGAACATCAACACCATTATGAATAGGCACATTCTCAACATCAACAATAGACTGAACTCTCTTATAGGATTTGGTTAAGAAATCAAACTTGGATCTCCATCTAGAATGATCCATCCAACCAAAATACATACACCTCACAAACTTTGAAGGTGGATCTTGAAGATAACAATGTTTGGTAGAATGAGTATGTAGACCACGTGATGTACAAGGGTGTAGTTTTTGGTTGAACTGATTTGACATTGGTAGAGGAAGAGTCAACTTTGATGGGTTTTGAATACTTTGGAACATAAGACCCAACAAAACCTTGATAACCAAGACCACATTCACCTCTATTTATTTTTTGACATTCCCAAACTCTCACAATGGGTTTTGAGGAAGAAACAAATTTTGACTCAAGGGGATTTTGCTTTTGTGCCTTAGATTGGTGTTGTGTTGAAGTGCTAGAAGAAGGTACATCATTACATTTTTCTGCTTTATATCTTTCTTCTGTGTTTTAGCATTGAGTGTCTGATTTTGTAACCTATCTATTTCTTGTCATAGTAAAGTATATTGAGCACAAAAATGTATAAGGGTAGGCTGAAATTGCCTCAAACACTCAGATAGTTGAGTAGCATCTTTTAGGTTTGCAACCTTAACTCGTAAAGATAAAATACATTCTTCATATAAAGTAGATCCCATGATGCAGAAGCAGTCAATAATACTCAAAAACATCCTTACAAACAATTAATATCTCAAAAAAAACACCTTATAACTGCAATTATAATCTTATATGCAAATTTATCAAATAAATGACACCTATTCCATATGCTCCATGTAGAATTTGCGGTCACACCAAAAGCACGTACTAATGGTGGAGAGTATGCCAACACTGCATAGGGAAGAACAAATCTATGCAGCAGTTGGAGAGACAGATATTTGATTCTGCCTAAATCTTTGAAGAAAGGCCGTTCACAACTACAGACTGCAAGTACATTGCTACCCGTGTAATAAAAAGCAAAGGCATAAGTTTAAACATATAACGGAGAAAGCAATATTTACCAGGCGGGTGCAGCATTGATAACTGTCAAGCCCCGATGGGCATTAAACAAATGCTTTGCAAACATGTCATGTTTCAGCTCACAATTTCTTCGTGTGGTCTATAGATATTGTCTTGCACAGGAGAATTTTTAGAGCCATGCACGATCAGCATCATCCAGATGTCACACACAATCCGCACAGGCTTCAGGCTTCAAACCCTCATCAGGATTATCAAACACTGTCAGCAGATTTTGATTGTTTGGTGCATAATAGACACGATTGGCAGTTATACTGTGCATTCATACCACTGGATAATGCACAGAAAGAATTCTCACAAATATATCAATGCCAGCTAACTGAGATATCTCCCCTTCTCTATCATATCTCAGACAAAGTCTTTCCAGATAAGTTGCCCTATTGATAGGTAACCATATGGGAAACTAATCAAGAATCCATGCTATGGCAAACCAAATATGACAGATCACTAAAGTAAACCAGAGTATATAAGCATTGTGAACAGGATTCAATATTCAGTAGCAGAAGATTTTTAAAACAACCACATAGACAGCGCCCTTTCACCTATGCACTCCACATGCTTCTCTACCTTACGAAAGCAAGCAATTTGGCCTACCGGCATAGGATTAAACTCTTCTATTTACACATTCACACAGACTAAAAATACTATAATCTTCTTCCATGCCTGCAACTCAATGGATCCACATCTTCTAATCATAATGATTTAACCATGGGATCTGATACCACTATTAGGCCCAGATTGAAAAGGAGAGAAAAATATAAATTGTATTGATTTAAAATAGAAAATTGCATATTTGTCTATATCGGCCAAATAACAGTTTAACTATCCATAACTGTGAAAACTGAAAAATAGATTACATAAATTACAAAAGTTAACCCTAATGATTAACCTGTTAACAAGGGAATACCAATCAAACAAGGTGAAAGAAATAATAAATAAAAAATTAAAAAATTAAAATTAAAATTAAGAAATAATAGAAAAAAAAAACTCAAGAAAAGAAAAAAGAAAAAGAATAAAACATAATAGCATAAGCAAGAAAGACCGTGAGAAAACAATAGAACAATAAAAGTGTATTTTTTTAGATAATAAATTCTTAAAAAAATGACTCAAATTGGATTGAGATTAATAATTAAAAATGAAAACAAAGAGCTATGAGACTATTAATATAATATAATAATAAATTATATATTTAATATATTAATATAATAATACTTCATGATGTTTGTAAATAATAATTTTTTTAAAGGCAGTAGTAGATAGTATCTGAAGCATAATTCTTGCAAATTCACCAGGGTTTTGTAAGGGCCTGGTTTATGAGACTCTATGTTTAGCAGAGATATGTAATGAAAAATTTTGTTATATTTTGTTGATATAAATATAAAGGGAACTGCTTCCAAGACAATAGTTTATCAAGCAATATATATAAGAATAGAACAATATAATATAATGTATAAATATCTAAATACAATATATATTAATATTGCTATAATAAATAATATTATTTTGATATATAATATCAAAAATGAATTGAGATTTTGAAGCGGGTAATTCTTTTAATAAGACAATTTCTAACAGAATTTTATCTAATGATTCAGGAGATTAACATTTTGTTATTTGTTTGATCATTGATATTCAGGGTTGCAACGGAACTAGTTTTTGCCCTTTTAAACTTTTCAAGGTAAGACTAACGTACTTCCTTTGAGTTTGTGAGCATGCACATGAATGCACGCTTGGATTCTCTTTTGGGTTTTATTCTCTTAAAGTTTGTCGCACTCAGAAGTGTTTTTACAATGCAGGAAAAGGTTGCAGGTCCACATCTCAACCACACATTTGAATCATTGTGCGCCAGTAAGGAGACACCTGAAAATCGCTCTCTTGCCGATGATAATTCTTATGAAGATAAATTAGAGTTGTAATTATTTCATACTATGTTATTGGAAGCAACATTGAGTTGAAATTGTTTCTTTTTTATGTATTTGAAGTTCCAAAATTATATATGCTTATATGGAGAATTTTGCAATCTTATCGTCTTACATGGATTGGACGAGGAGGACAAATTTAACACATAATGCAGTTCAATTTATGAGTAGAGCCATGACATTTATAAGAGTGTGAACTGTACGGCTATTTATAAGAAAGTGTGGACTGTAGTATGTAAGATAAAGTGCCATTCAATTTACTTCAGCATTGCTTAGAAATGTCTGCCTTGCAGGAAATGGTTTGTAAAGGAAGGGTATAAACAGGTGCAAGAACTATATGCTAAGTAGTTGGTTTGGGTATAGGATCGGGTTCGTTATAGTTATATATATTGCAATCGAATCTGCGTCGCAGGTCAGCGTGTAATCAGAAAAAATTAAGAGCTTATTAAACTCCTTGGCCTTGAACAAGCTTTCCAATTCAGTATTATATGATACAAATGTTCTCTCCAGCTTCTGAGGCATAAAATCGAAAGCGTGGAAGGTTTCTGAAAGCTTACCTGCTGCAAAATAACCCCTCATGAGATTATAAAACATGGCTCGCTGAAGGAGTCCTGGCGCAGCACCTCGCTGTAAAGCTGCGTGGCCTTGTCTATTGCACCGCCCTTCACGAATCCTTCCATGGCTGCCGCTTAAATGGAGAGATCCAGATCGCCGCCTTTGTCCAGCATTGTACTAAAAATCCTCAAACACCTTTGGCTGGTCCAAAATCTAATCTACTGAACAGTTTTCAACAATTCGACTGTCTGTTTACATTGTGGAACAGGTCTGCAATGAGCAGGTTGGCTGCAAAAGTCGGCAAGAATCAAGGTCGAAAAAACCATAGTGTGTACCCACAGGAAACCGTAGGGTCATGCACTCTATTCCATCCTACGTCAAAATGTGGGTAAGACTATTCTTAAACATCATCCACATCAATAGGCTAAAATCAATTTTTTTAGACATGTGTCTATCTAGCAAATTCGTTAAATAATTCTACTTAGTTTTTTCATATCTTTGATGCTAAAATGCTGAGCAAAACTGTCATGCCTAAGGAAGTGGTCCTATGGAGGGGGCTGGGCTTAAACAGCACACACTAAGCTTTGATTTGCTTAGGTGGCTGGTGGGCCCTTCTCTTATTGACACATTAACAAAACAGAGTAAGAGAAAGGGCCCACCAGCCACCTAAGCAAGTCAAAACTTAGTGTGTGTTGTTTAAGCCCAGCGCATGGAAGGGGGCTTCCTAAATTATCTCAACAGTGTTGTGAAATTTTTTAGGAGCATTTTAAA
The DNA here is from genome assembly GCA_027924645.1 of Cunninghamia lanceolata. NCBI lineage: Eukaryota > Viridiplantae > Streptophyta > Pinopsida > Cupressales > Cupressaceae > Cunninghamia > Cunninghamia lanceolata. The sequence goes on along the minus strand of BSBN01000257.1, from coordinate 622,139 downwards.
ACAAGGCGTCCCATGAATTTTGTAGTTGCAAGTAAACTTAAAACTTTAAGCTCTGAAATTTATGGAAGTTGGTGGTCTCATCAAGTTTTTTGTTTAATGTTAATTGATTTAGCAAGATTTTTTAGGACCTACAAATTAAAAGATTAAAAATCATCAAATAAAAATTTTTCCCTCTAAAATATTTCTTAAATTAAATGGAAGGAATCTAAAAACTGATAGAAAAACCCCTAAGTTATTGGAGGAAAGTTTCAGTCCCACTTGAAATGCACGGCTCAAAATCAACCACCTAAAAAATAGCTGCTCCTATTTTGAAAGAAAAGATTTTAATTTATGTTGTAGCAATTTTTTTGGGTTTCATGGGACCCCTTGCTACACAAAAATAGATCCTCTGACAGCTCCATGGGACCCCTTCCCAAGTTAGCCAAAAAAAGGACTGCAATAACATAAGGACATGCTTAAACATCATCCACTTCGACAATCAAAAGTTAATTTTGACCAATAAAAATAAGAAAAATATTTACAATTTTTTTGTTGTGGATAAGGTGTAAAATTCTTATTGACTATTTAACCATTAAAATGGATGATGTTTAAGTAAAGTGATGTCACCTATTTACAGACTTGCAACAAAAATGTTGTGACCACAATTGCACCAATTGCCTCATGCGCGTAGCACATCTCTACTTTGGTGCTATATCATGCCTCAAACCACTCTACTAGAATATCATCCACTTCAATAATCAAATAGTCAATAACAATTTTACACCTCATTTACAAGAAAAAGAAGATAATATTTGTCCTATTTTTATTGGTCAAAATTGAACTTTAACTCTTGAAGTAAATGATATTTAAGAATAGGAACTAGGCTAACGTTTAGATGGCTTGCACCACTCAAGTTGTGCCTAAACACAAAACTCACTGATTGAACTGCACACCTTTTGACAAAAGAGTCTTGGAAGAAATTTCTGTGGGTGGTTGCGACATAGACAAGTGAGCGCCATTTTTAAACGAATCAAGCCATATCAGAGGATCTGAAAATCCTTCTTGGCGGTTAAACCCATCCACAGATATTCTGAAGTTGCTTAGTGGTTAAGTTTAACTTAACCGTTACGACTTGTGGCAGTTTGCAGGGAGTACGTGTGGTCGAATTCTGCCGATTCGCCTCTGAAAACTTGCAATATCCACAGGACTTGCGTGGTGGAAATGTTGGGGAGTGGAGAGTGACATCTCATGCGTATCCACGTCGTATAAACGACCACGAAGGGTTGCACTAATTCGAAAGAAATGTAAGGAAGTGGGGAGTGGAGGCATCTCGCATAATGGTGTCCTTTTGTTAACATGCGCCTTTCGACTCCAAAAGGAAAATGGTCAGTTGGCAACATATTCCCCCACAACTTGTATCTTTTCAATGGCTTGTTACCTTATCACAGAGTATCTAAGAGTATTTTCCTGTTCATCTATTTTTACAGTCCTATCAACTTCTAACATGATTACAATATCATGCCTTTCACCATGCCTTTCACATTCATTCTTCACAATGTCATTTTTTTTTATGACTTTTTCTTTGCTATCAAACATGGAGCCTTTAAAGACCTCCATCTCTATTGTTGTTACATCTCTAATGTGGATTGCTTCCACAACTTTAACATCATGGGCCACCTCTAGTGATAAGTTGCATCCTTCTTTGTTGCACTCTTCTAACTCTTCTCTCCCATTGTAATCATCAATATTTTCCTTCTTCAATGTAATACAACTTAACATCTTCGTCCCATTCATCCTCTTCATTTTCATTTTCATACTATTCATTTTTCTCCTCTTTCTTTCAAACTCTTTATAGAGCACAATTAAGGGTCTTTTATCCATTAGTAATTCTACCAACTCTTAAAAGGATTTAATCTTTATTTGTTTTAGCAATTCTCTCCTTTGGCCAATCCTATATTCTATGGCATTCCTCTCTAAAAACACATCTTGCTCACAATGTGAGTATTTATTCCTACCAATCTTTTTTGCCTTCTTACAATGTTTGAATGCCTTTTGCCAACCACAAAATAAGAAGAAACGAAAGGAACCAATACAGAGTACACAAAGGAATAAGTACTTTCAAAAAAATGGACCTAAAAAGGATTTCATATGCGCAAGATATGGCCCTTCAAACATCTCAAAACAAGAACCAAACAATAAAGTCTTCCAGAAACTTGAATTTTTACAAAAAAAAAACAAGATATCCAATTTGAAAACTATTTGCACTATTGTGGAGTACACAAAATTTTGTCCCATTTCAAAAAGATTATTCAAAAAAAGAGTAATACATGAGGGAGAAAAACTCTAATAAAGTTGACTTCTAATTGTAAAATTGTAAATGTAGGGGGTCTTTGATCCTAGTGGTTGTTGGGTGATGCCTTAGTGGTGGAAGGGTGGCATTGGTGACTAAGGTGGTAGTTGGGCAGAGGTGGGGCATTTGAATGGGTTTTTATTGTTGATTCTTCACCTTCTTGCACTACTTTGTTGTGATAATTTTTAATGGACCTCTCATCACTCATCAATAAATCTTGTTTGCTAATCTCAAGTTATTAGACCATGCTCTCACATTATGGTATGAGAGTTATGTAGTATCCCTTAAACATCACAAAGTTGATCTCATTTCAAAGTGGGTATATTTCAAGAAACTTATGAAAAAGAAGTTTTATCGCATATGTTGTGAAGAGGATAGAATTATTCAATGGCACCACTTCCAACAACAAGGACATAAGAGGATAGAGTTATTTAATTGTCACCACTTCCAACAACAAGGTCAGGGTCTACAAGAGTATACCGGTGAATCCCAGAAGAGGCCAATTCAATTGGGTTGAGATGTCATGGAAAAGGACATACTAATGAAGTATATAGGTGGGATTGGTCAATCACCTAAAGACATCAACACTCATGGCAAAGCCTCAAGACATTGATGAAGCATGTGCTTAAGCCCATTGCGTAGAGTTGGATAAGAAAAAAGTGTCTTCTTTCAAGAATAAAGCTAGAGAGAAGGGACAACAACAAGGAAAGTGAAGAAGAATGTTAATACTATAATCTAGAAAGATAAAAGAAATAGTAAAGGCAAATCAAAGTGTGCCCATTATGGAAAAGAAGGGCATGGTGAAAAAAAATACTAGAGGATACACCGAGATTTGTATCCATCTTGGATAATTCAAAAGGAGGAGCACGCTAACATAGTCATAGTGAACAAAGGCAAAGGTATTCATGGTGGTTCCAATTCATATGAGAGAAGCTTGTGTTGTGCATAAAGAGATGTGTGGTGGGTGGGAGCTCCAAGAAAAAGAGGAGATGACAAAGCTCCTTCATATAAATATTTGCATTAAGGATAAAAATGTAGACTCTCTTTTTGATACATGTTCATAAACTAATTTAATATCTCAAAATTTGGTAAATGAATTGGGATTGTAAGTTGTAGATCACCCACAACCTTATGCATTGAGTTGGCTAAAAGATAGAGTGGATATCAAGGTGTAGAAGTGATGTGTAGTTAAGTTTTCAATAGGTATAGATTTCAGAGATGAAGTGTTGGTTGATATAGTATTGTTAGATGTATGTGAGGTTATATTTGGAAGCTCATACCTTTACCTTTGGGATGCTACATATTGGAGAAGGCCTAATCATTATAGGTTGATTTTAGATGGTAAAGCCTAAACTTTGAATGCAATCAAGAAGAAAACATAAATCACCATGATAAGTGTAGCCAAAGCCAAGTGATTGATTAATGCAAGTGGCAACTTTGCTTTGTTGATGTTAAAAGATAAAGGAGAACAAATGATGTAAAGGGGGAAGGAGGTTCTCAGAAACTAATCTCTTCAGTAGCAGCAATTAAATGAATTCAGCAGTAAACAAATGCAAAATAGACTGATTGAAATTACATTGCATTGAGAATCAGTTTTACAAGATTAGTTGGCCAAATTGATTGGCATCTCACTACAAAATTCAACTCTAAATGGTCTAGGTCATTAACCTGCAACACAACAACCTGCATACCAAAACAATACTCTGCAAAACAAAAACTCCTTCCTGTGAAATTGCCACAACAAACCTGGTTGATCTATATCACCCCCTTCCTCAGAAAGACCACTGCCTAAGTTTTGAATAGGCAAATAAAACCACTATTATTTCTCCCCCTCCTAACCTTCTCCCATTTTTTCTCCTACTTTTTAAATGCCTCTACCAAAAAATAAGATTCTGATATTGGCCTGGAAAATCTAGAAGCTACCACAGCTATGTTTAGGTAGTCGTCATTTGTAACCGCTGTCCATAACTCCTCACCACTGCATAGATTGAAATGGTAAAGGAAATTTAAACAATTGAAGGCCTTCATGGATTGCATCACCACGTTCTTTTTCTTACATGCATGACTACAAGAAGGGAGTGGAGGAGTAAAGGTCTGACAAAGACTACTACAAGGGTCACACCAAATTTGGAACGAGCATTTATTAAGAAGAAACTATCACCAAAATTGGGGTCCCTTCCATGTGGATGCCCCTACATCAGACACCCAAGGAAGAAAGAAAAGTGACCCCGTCACTTATCAAGAGGAAAACCAAACCTCCTAACCTCTGTTTCTGATAACCAAGATGAGTCCTCAATAGGTCTTCCCAACCACTTTACCAAATATTCAAAGTATTGTTTGTTCCTTGTGCTCCTTTTCACCTGGCTTCCCAAAATTGTCTCAATCTCCTCCTTCTGTGAAGTAGATGTTGGAATGTTCATCTATGGTCCTGTTACATCTCCCTAAAACTCACCTTCATGATATTCCATTAGATCTGAAACATTAAATATGGGGAAAATATTAAGCTCATTAGGTAACTCCACTTCATAGGCATTACTTGAATCGTGCTTACTTACAATCTTGCAAGGCCCAAATTTATTCATTTTTAGCTTGTTGTAAGTACCAACTGGTAATACTTCCTTCCTCAAATGTACCATAACCTCATCCCCAATCTGAAACTCCTTATGTCTCATCTTCAAGTCAACCTTAGACTTATACTAAAAATTCATCTTGTTGATATGCTTCTTTACCTCTTCATGTATGCTCTTCATGTGTTCAGTAAAGTCTTCTGCATATGCACTTTTCTTATCACTTCTATCTAACTTTCATAAATCTGAAACATCTCTTGGGTTGCTACCATAAACAATCTAGAATGGTGTCTTACCTATACTCCTATTAACCGAGTTGTTATATGCAAATTCAGCTTGAGGTAGAACCAAATCCCATCCTTTTTACTTGCCTCCAACTAAACTTCTCAACAAATTACCCAAGATTCTATTTACAACCTCCATTTGGCCATCTATTTGTGGATGGTAGGCTGAGAAAAACTTTAAATCAGTGCTTAGTTTCTTCCATAATGTCCTCCAAAAGTATCCCACAAACTTTGTATCTCTATCTGAAATTATGCTCTTTGGGAGACCATGTAGCCTCACTACTTCTCTGAAAAACAAATCTACAATATGTACAGCATCATTAGTCTTTTGACATGGGATAAAATGATCCATCTTAGAGAATCTATATACCACCACAAATATAGAATCATGCCCCTTTTGTGTCCTTGGCAAACCAAGAACAAAATCCATACTAATCTCCTCCCATGGCCTCTCAGGTACAGGTAGTGGCTGATATAAACCAGTGTTTTGACTAACACCTTTTGCCACTTGACATATCCTGCAACTTCAAACATATTTCCTTACGTCTTGCTACAATTGAGGCCAATAATAACTTTCTCCAACAAGTGCTATAGTCTTATCAAAACCAAAATGTCCTACAAGACCTCCACTATATTTTTCCTTGATCAAATTCAATCTCATAGAACTTCTAGGAATGCATAACTGATTACCTCTGAATAAAATACCATCTTGGATTAAATAATCCAACCACCTTGTTCTATCTAATGTAATAGGCTCCTTACAGGCCCTCCAAGCTTCTCTAAAATTAGGATCTTCTTCATACAACTCCTTGAGCTCATCAAAACCAACTTCAACCTGCATTTCAACCAACAAATTTTGCCTTCTACTCAAAGCACCTGCAACCATGTTAGACTTTCCACTTCTATGTTTTAAACAAATGTGTAGCTTTGTAAGAACTCTACCCATTTCATATGCATTTGATTCAACTTCCCTTGACTACTCAAATATTGAAGTGCTTGATGATCAATAAACAAAACAAACTCCTTAGGCAAGAGATAATGTCTTCATTTCTTAAGTGCTTGAACAATACCATAAAACTCTTGATCATAAACTGAATACTTTTCATAGCATCATTTAACTTCTCACTAAAGTAGGTAATGGGCTTACTTTCTTGGCTTAAAACAACCCCAATAGCATTACCACTTGCATCACAATCAACATGAAATACCTTTCTGAAATATGGGAGTGCTACCACAAATTGTTATGTCACTTTCGTCTTCAACAAATCAAAACTCGTTGCTACCCCTATAGTCCACTTGAACTCCTTCTTATCTCCCCTCATAGTCTCAGTTAGTGGTGCACATATACTACTGAAACCTTTAATGAACTTTTTATAAAAACTTGCTAATCCATGAAATGATCTCACCTTTGTTACACTTCTAGGTGTTGGCCATTCTAAGGTAGCTTTCACCTTCTTTAGGTCCATCTTGATGCCTTCTCCTGATATAACAAAGCCTAAATATACCAATTCCCTCTTCAAAAAGCTGCACTTCTTGGGTTTAATTAGCAACTTTTCATCTCTAAGCTTCTCAAAAACAAGTCTAACATGCATCAAATGTTCCTCTAGTGTCTTACTAAAGATCAAAATATCATCAAGGTAAACAATTACAAATCTGCCCAAAAACTCTTTTAATACCTCATTCATCAATCTCATAAATGTACTAGGTGCATTGGTTAGCCCAAATGGCATGACCAACCACTCATACAAACCTTCCTTAGTCTTGAAAGTTTTCTTCCATTCATATCCCTCTCTGATTCAAATTTGATGGTAGCCACTCTTCAAATCAATCTTGGTGAAGTACTCTGCTCCACTTAGGCAATCCATGATATCATCCCTTCTAGGCAATGAAATTCTGTACTTGATAGTGATCTTGTTAATGGCCCTTGAATCTGTGCACATCCTCCATTCTCCACTCTTCTTTGGTGCTAAAACTACTGGTACTGCACATGGACTCATGCTCTCTCTGATCAAACCCTTCTGCAACAACTCATGCACTTGTTTATTCAACTCTTCACTCTCTGTAGGAGACATTCTATGGATTGCCTTGTTAGGAAAACTTGCTCCTAGTATCAAATCAATTTGATGGCTAATCTTCCTCATTGGTGGGAATCCCTCTAGCACATTATCTGAAATAATATCCTTAAACTCTTGCAACAAATCTACAATCTCCACAAGAACATCCTCCTCATTTTCACAGTTAGTCTTAGGAATCAAAGAAAAAAAAACTTTCTCATGCTTCAGGCCATCTAAAAACTTCCTAGCATCAACTAAATGAACTCTTGCATTACCACAAACTTGAACCGAATTCTCTTTCAAAGGTTTTAATTTATGTCTTACTCCATCCTTAGTGATTGTGTATGTGTTAGCATAACCATCGTGCAGTTCCTTTCTATCATATGGCCAAGGCCTTTCTAAAAAAATATGACATGCATCCATAGGAATAATATCACATAATATTTCATCAAAATAACCTCCCATCTTAAATTTTACCAAGCATTGTTCACTAACCATAAGTTTTTGACCATCTTGTACCCATGCTATCCTGTATGGGTTCGGGTGCCTCCTCTTCTCTAGCTTCAATTTTCTCACCATCTCTTCTGATACAAGGTTGTCCATGCTTCCACTATCTATGATGACATTACAAGCCTTCCCTTCACACTTGCATCTTGTCTTGAATAATCTCTTCCTTTGAGCTGCTCCATTGTCTTCATTCAACAGTGCTCTTCTTGTCATCATGACTTCACCTCCTTCCGCCTCTTCGGAAGGTGTTGAGTGTGCATCTTCTTCATTAATGTTTGCTGCTCTATTTTGGTTTTCTGCTCTCCTTCTTAGTCTTTCCTCCTCATGAGGTTAGTCATAAGCTTGGTGACCCTCTTCTCCACATTTATAACAGGTTCCTCTGAAGGTTCCTCTTCCAAAGCCTCTACCCGATCTTCCTCTACCTCTCCAATTTTGATCTCTAGGGCCATATGAGTCTTCATACCTCTGAGTTTTGATGCTGCCTTAGTCTATATTTTTCTGATTTTTCTGATCGCCATCATCATTCTTGTAAGATCTTCCTCTAGTCCTTCCATCACAACCTCTTCCTCTTTGCTTACTTTCATATCTTTTGTTCATTATTTCCTCAATTTTTAAGGCAAATTGATATGCATCCTCCATTGTGTACAAACTCTCACTAAAGCCATCTCTTCTTGTATGCTTGGCCTTAGACCATTAATGTACCTTGCAACCTTCTCCTTAGTAGCTTTGGCATGTCCTTCTCTAATCAAGATCCTATGAAACTCCTTTGTATACTCCTTCATTGTTTAGGTTCCTTATTTTAAACCTTGCATTTTCTTAAGCAAATCTAATTCATAATCCACTGAGATGAATTATCTCTTCATCTTCTCCATTATTCTATCCCACTTGGTAATTTTCTTCTTGCCTCTCCTTCCTCTTTCCAATTGAACCTCTCTCCACCAAATCAAAGCATGTCCCTATAATCTAATTTTTGCAAATTTTACTCTATCAGGGTCTTCAACCTCTTCAAATTCAAAATACTCTTCCATGTCATTGATCTAATCCACTAACTCTTTAGGATTCAAATTCCCACTAAATGTAGGAACATCAATTTTTGGTTTCTTTCCAATCTTTGTTAATGCCCTCATCAAAGGATCATTCATAGTTGTTGTTGCTTCATCTTCTTCACTACTTGAATCATTTGCATTTGTAGTTTCATCCTCTTCACTCATAGGTTCTCTACTTTGTACAAAACTTCTTTTGATTTCTTCTTGTAATGCTTCAACCTACCTTCTTAAGGCTATGAAATCATCATCACGAGTAGCACCTGCAGGATTTCTACCTCCATCTCTAGCTCTAGCTCTACCCCAACCACATGGAGCTCCTCTTGCATACATTTTTCTCAATACGCACAAGCTTAATCTTGGTGCAAACTGCCTCTCTCTAATGAATCTATTTGCGTACTTAGAATCTTCTATCTCTAATACCATTGATGTAAAGGGGGAAGGAGGTTCTCAATAACTAATCTCTTCAGTACTAGTAATTAAATGAATTCAATAATAAACAAATGCAAAATAGACTGACTAAAATTCCATTGCATTGAGAATCAGTTTTACAAGACCAGTTAGCCAAATTGATTGGCTTCTCACTATAAAATTCAACTCTAAATGGTCTAGGTCATTGACTTGCAACACAACAACCTGCATACCAAAACAATACTCTGCAAAACAAAAACTCTTTCCTGTGAAATTGCCACAACAAACCTGGTTGATCTATATCGCCCCCTTCCTTAGAAAGATCATGCCTAAGTTTTGAATAGGAAAATAAAACCACTATTACTGCTCCCCCTCCTAACCTTCTCCCATTTTTTCCCCTACTTTTTAAATGCCTCTACCAAAAAATAGGATTCCCATGTTGGCCTCAAAAATCTAGAATCTAGTACCACAACTACATTTAGGTAGTCGCCATTCATAACCACTGGTCATAACTCCTCACCACCACACAGATTGAAATAGTAAAGGAAATTTAAACAACTGAAGGCCTTCATGGATCGTAGCACCATGTTCTTTTTCTTACATGCATGACTACAAGAAGGGAGTGGAGGAGTAAAGGTCTGACAAAGACTACTATAGGCGTCACACCAAATTTGGAACGAACATTTATTAATGTTTTGTATGAAAAGAGGAGGTGTTGATGGGGTTTCTAGTTTCAACGGATATGTGGGTTAAATCCTCCTTTCACTACAAACATTCAAGGACATATCAATCGAGTTGAATCACACTTTTGTAAGAGGATTCACCTACGGGTTAGGCTGTCATTTGGAATGATGTGGAAGCTCAGATGTTATCAACTAATGTATCAATTTAATACTCAAATACCCTTAAGACCCTAAGTATACAAAACAATAAGTAAATTGATGAATTACGACAAATGCTTGTAGACTAAGGTAGTAGGCTGAGATTAATAACTGAATGTTTTTCAAAGTTTGAAATATGGAATAGTCAGGGACACTACCACTAACGCCCCTATCCAAGGTACTATTTTCTCTACGGAATCCTGATCTCCTCCTGACATTAACGATCACTATAATTTATGTTTCTACCCCGAAAGATGCGGAGGACAACTCCATTAGCACCCAAGTCCAAGGCCGGATGTTTTTAGGATGTTGGAAGCTCTTCAGATGTTTATTATCATTGTCCTAATTGTTTTTGTCTTTGCGACCTCGGAGGACACTACCACTAACGCCCATGTCCAAGCAGTCCTTTTCTTCAGGGATTCAGAATCTGCACATTGTCTTATTGTTCCCTGCAACTCCACTCTGTCAAGATGCGACACTGGAGAGTGGTTGGGGGTTGTGGTGTTTAGAGGCTTGCCTCGGTCAAGCCCCAGAGAGACATTCAAGTCTTATGAACACCGTTGTTAGATAAAGAGTGCGTACCCCTACAGGATAGAGGCAAAATCCAAATGATAAATGATTGAAAACACAAATAAATGTCATCTCAAAGATGTGGATCTCACATAAATGAGGGCTCTTCAATCACATGAGAAGATGAAGCTAAATTTGCAATCACAAACACAATAACTGTGCTTTGCTCTGCAACAATGAATATTATGGATGCTCTAAAATCATAAGTTTGCCAAAAGCTCATCATCATCTTCTAGTTAACTTCTAGTTTGCAAATGAAACACTAAACATGCTTATATATGCAACTACAAACATTCCCGCTAAGAATTTCGCAATTCAAACTTAAGATGTCGGCATAGGACCTAAGTAACGGTCATAAAATTGACATTTGAATTTAGGGCTGACCCAAAATGGGGTAGGACTAGGGCGCTAGCGCCCAAGTCCACCCTCCCAATTTTGGTCAGGAGTCATCAAAATAGTACCCCCTAGGTCATATTTACCATAAGACTTTAGGGTTTTCTCATTGGGATTCAAAATTAACATGCAAGATGCTTATAATGCATTCTAAGGACCCGGGAGCTAAACCTTAAGAGGTAAAAGCCCTTAAGGGGACATTTTCTGACATAACATTTAGCCTCCACTTTAATGTATAATAAATGCAAGGCCAATACATGCATTAAAGTACGGTCAAAACACAGCAAACATGTCAGGCATAGTGCAAACACGCTAAACACATTGAAGACAGTAACATGCATGCAAAACACGGAGAAGACAGTTACAATCACACAAAACATGGAGAAGATAGCATTGAAGACACGCAAAACATAATGAATATAGTGAATGCAGTGATTATTTTTTTTTTAATTTTCTCATATGAAATGCAAATGCAAGTACATGGAAAGTAAACACATAACCCAAAATACAGGAGGAGCTCATCGCCACCAGTCTTTAAACTACATAAGGGGCAACAAACATGCAATAAAAATTATGACTGTAGGAGGAGCTCATTGCCACCAGTGTTTAGACTACACTTGAGAACAAACACGCCATACAAATCCCAAAGCATAGGAGGAGCTCATCGCCACCAGTCTTTAGACTATGCTTGGGAACAAACATGCCATACACATACATATAGAAGACATAGAGAAAACACGGTAAACAAGAGATGGAAGGAGCCTACTGCTAGGTTCACCACCATCTCAGGCACATTACAGGCACACATTGATGGTTGGGCTTCACCACAACAACCACCAAAGACACACTTAAGGGAGGATACACCAATCCCGCCTGCTCAAAGAACTTTTAGAAATGATAGGATGTGCACTCTCTTCGAGAAATAAGCCATCCATGCCTCCGCATTGGGCTTAAGATAAAAGGATATGCATGATATCTCACCTCCGTAGAGGGCTTAATTATTGTGATATAAAATAAAGATGTGTACTTGCTCAGAGATACAACATCTTGCCTTTGCAGAGGGTTTACAAACACACTTCGTTAGTACCAAAATCATCAAACAACTTACCTTATATATGCCCCCACCTTAAGGTGGTTGATATTGTGTACCAATATCAAGCACGTTAAGGTAGGAAGAAAACACACAAGCGAACAAGAGCTTTTGCAAAGCCCATGGCCCCAGAAGTGACATGCACTTTACGATCACAGAATGCTCCTACAAACACACAATATCTTGCAAGAAGAGGTTAGAAATCTTTCCATAAGATAATAACCACATCACATTATCAAAAAGCAATGCATAAACATAATGACATCAAAATCCAAAGTTATACTATGGATTCGAAACTTGAGTATAACCATGGGGCTATACCGCAGAGATCTCAGAATCGAGTATAAGCAAGGCAAGACCCAAGATAAACAAAGTGCACGGAGCATTAGTATTGTTATGGTTTGTTAGTATGACAGGACATCATCAAAATATCACATAGAGTGATTCTACTAGCCAAGCGTCAGATAATATATATCAACCCCATCGTCATGTATGGACTAGGTCTATTTTTTTATTTCTCACTAAAGGGACAGTTGGTCCTTATCAGTCTTACTTATTTTTTGTCATCCGCTAGCTAGATAGAACCACTAGAAGAAGGTAAACAATAAATCAAGAGAGAAGAAACAAGTGCCTTAGGGTCGTCACGTAGGAAGGTGCCCCCAGGTCACCAACCGCAATGCTATGCCCCTAGGACACAACACACAATAATGAAAATAGAGGAGAGGCAATATAGAAGAATGATGGTACAAATAGAAGAAGGGTCACAACAGAGGCGGCTTCCCGATAACCTTGACCTTACAAGAGTATCAAGGGTCATCCTAGGAGACCTAAACAACACATAACACATCACGGGGGAAACAAAACACATAGGTAAAAAGTTAGAAATACTTACCTACATGGACAACCGAACTAGCGGTCATCATCGAGTAAGTCATCATCTTCCCAATCCCGAATGCTAGAGGAGAGAGGTTTATAAGGTACCATAGCCCAATTTTTGTTCTTGTCTTCAAATTTTTCATTGTTAAGTTCATCTTGGTTTGATTCAATGTTAGGTGGAATGTTTTCTTATTGAGGTGCATTGCATTGGACAAAATCTTGTCTTCTTCTCCTTCTTTCTCTTGCTTGTCTATTTCTTCTTGTCTTGTTTCTTATATTTTCAAAAATATTGTCATGTTTTTCTATAGGTTGTCTCATGTTAGAGGAGGAAACACCATGTTCAAATCTCACTTGTCTTGATGAAGTGTTTTGTTCTCGATGACTCACTCCCGATCCTTATCAGGATAACAGGGGAAGAACCTCAGCATAGATACCATCTCTACGTGGACAAGGTGAGTTATGAAACTTTTCCTTATCCACATCTATCATGCCAATTATTTCATCATAGTCGTACTAATCTTGGTTTATTCTTATTTGGTTTTGTCCTCTAGGAAGGTCTTCTAATGCGGGTTATTTGTCTCTTGTTGTTTGCATAGGAGGTCCGGCCACTCTAGATATAAGTTTTGCTTTGTATCTTCTATATTATAGGAAAGAGTGATCTCTTTGTGAGTCAGGGTCTCTATCAAGTTTCTGCCAAAAGTAATCAAGGGTGAAGTTGTTGTCCCTTGCCAAAGGTTGATATGTATTACGTCGGATAGTACACACTTGTCCATGTAAAGGGAATTTTATGTTATTGTGAATAGTTGAGGGGACAACGTTCATAGCTTTCAACCATGGGTGTCCTAGTTTTACACGGAAGATGTTGGAGAAAGGGATAACCTCAAATACTTGATTAGTTTGCTCTTGTGTTGAGTAGATCAGTTTCATATTGTTCATTTATTATATTTGTCACTGATGTTATTTTTTCTAGACACACGTAGAGGATAATAGCACCCACATTTTATTTCAATCTTTTTCAACATTGGATGTCCGTGGAGGTAGAAATACCAAAACAGGGGTTTGACCTAAAAGCTAACCCCCAAATAGCCCCAACCTTAATTGTTTTCTCTTGCAGGTTTTAAATTCAAAGAGGAGAAGATTGTAACCATACATTGATTTTGTGGACCTTCTTCCTTTATCTCTCTATTTTTGTTATTCAGTTTATCTCCTTTGAGAAATAGTGGTGATATCTTCTCTATTTTAGTTTATTCTTGTCACATGTAAGTTGCTAGTTCTTTTTCTTTTCTTCTATTGTGAAGGTTAAGTTGGATAAAGTGGAACAGGGTAAAGATTTTTTAATTTTCGTACTCTTAGGACTACAACGCAACGTGCAAACTTCTGTATGATGTGGTAGTGTCCTAAGCAATGAGCTCTTATGTTTGACATCAAGTTCCTCTCATCTCCCTCTTTTCAGTTCTATGATCTAAATTTCTGTTTTCACTTCCAGCTTTCTATAATCGATAATTTATCAATTTTTTCCTCTTCTTCATAGCTAGTTAGCATATTTTACTTTCTTCATTCTTAGCACTCTAAGGATTGTAGACGTTATTCTATTGAACAATAGTAGGTAGTAGAAAACTATACAATCCTAATGTGGTTGTAGTGAAAGGTCCATTTGATTAATACCTCTTAGTTGAATTGTGATTTTTCCTCATCTACAAAAGCAACACATAAAACATAAGTATGCAAATAAACACAAAACTTCGGCATTCAAACTAGGAAAAGAGGCTATAGGATGGACTAAAATGAGTCATAAAACATACTATGAGAATGGACATTAAATTGAGTACTATTTGTAGTGTCAAAATTGCAAGGTATGCAATTTTTGACATTTCACTACCTTTATGCACTTCATGAACAAGATATTGAGACCATTTATTAACTCTTGTGTTATTGTATATTTAGATGATATTTTGGTTTTCACTATAATGTATGAAGAGCATTTATCCCATCCTTAAACCTGCTCAAGATTTTAAAGGAGAATAAGTTATTGTTTAATGGTAAGAAGTTGGAGTATGCCAAAACCTCATTGGTGTACCTTGGTCACATGGTGGGCATGGAGAGAGAAGGATAGATCCATCCAAGGTTGAAGCAATTGTTAATTGGCCTACACTCACTAGCATGACTGAGACATGGAGCTTTTCAAGTCTAGCCCAATACATCTGTAACTTTATGAAAGATTTCTCATTTGTTGTTGCCTCATTACATGAAGTCATGGGTAAGGGAAGGAATCATTGTAGTAAAAGACAATAGTGAGATTTTAAGGAGTTGAAGAAGAAAATTTGTATGAGATTAGTCCTTGTTTTACCCAATTTGTAAGCTATATTTGAGCTAGATATGGATGCCAATGATTATGCTATGGGTGTGATGTTGCTACAAAGGGGTAGGCCTATTTGTTATCATTCAAAGACATTTAGAGGGGCCATGTTAAATTCTAGCACCTATGACAAGGATTTGTATGCTCTAGTTTCTACAGTAAAGAAGTGGAAGCATTACTTGAGGGGCGAAAGAGATCATGGTGCACACAAACCATAAACCCTTGCAATACTTGCAAGCAAAAGCAAAGTTGCAACATTCTAGGCATTATAGATGGATGGGATCCCTTTAACATTTCCATCTTGTGGTCATATATAAATGTGGTGTAATGAACAAAGTGGTTGATATGCTATCCATACCACCTCTTTTATTTGTAGTAGATAGCTTATCTAAGCTAAAACCTTTTTGTAGTGAAGTGTATGTAGAGAAATATGTGCATGATGTAGATTTTAGTGAGACCTATATGAGACTGTATGTAGAAAAAAACATGTTGGGTTTGAGCGTCATCAAGACTACTACCTTTAGGAAAGACTCCCATTTAAAGAAAGTATACTTTGCATGCCAAAAGAGCATAAATTGTTGCTAATGTAAGAGGCACATACATCATGTATATAGTTAAACATTTTGGAGTGAATAAAACTATAAGTAGTCTCAAACATTACTTTTATTGGCTATGTTTAACTAATAATGTTGTAAAATTCATATGAAATTTTCAATTGTGCAATGTGAGTAACCCCAACAATCTGGAGTTGGGGCTATACCAAATTTTACTCGTGCCTAAAAGTACCCGAGAAAGCATCTCCATAGATTTTTTTATAGACTTTCCTACAACTAAGTGGGGAATGATTATAATTTTTGTTGTTGTGGATGATTTTAGTAAAATGTGTGTGTTGATTTCTTTTAAGAAAACAATGACAAGTAGTGATGCAACAGAGTTGTTTTTTAATCATGTGTGGATACATTTTGGTATTCTAAAGAGCAACATATCTGATAAAGATTCATATTCTTAAGGAAATTTTGATGCACACTATGGGAACAAATGGACATGAAGCTCAAGTGATCCGCCACCTTTCATCCATAAATAAATGGACAAATAGAAGTTGTGAACAAAATTTTGATGCAGTTGTTAAGGGGTTAGATTTCGAGTTATTCCAAGGGATGGGATGAAAATATGGCATATATACAACACTCTTGAAACAAGGCTATTCATTCTTCAATAAATCTTTCACCTTTTGAGGCATGTTTTGGCTTTATGCCATCAAGCCTACTTTATATTTATTTTGGATAGTCAAGTAGAGGGTTGGGAAATAGAGACTTGGAGGTTGATAAAGCTCACAAATTTGTGGAGAAGGTGAGTCAAATACACCTTTGACTCCAAGAGAGATTGAAAGAGTCTCAACTCAAGGACAAGAATCATTATGACTAGCACTAAAGAAAGCATAAGTTTCATGTGAGTAACATGGTTTGGGTGTACTTAGGTAAGAAGAGCCAACAAGGACCTTCACAAAAGCTTAAGCCTTTGTGGTATGGTCCATTTTAGATCATAGAATAGGTAGGGCAGAGTGCCTTTTGGTTAGAATTCCTTGAATATATGAAGATATTTTCAATTAGTAATGTTGTTTGATCCTTTTATGTTGGATGAAGAACCAAAGGATGTCATTCTTCCTTGGATGATTTTCACCTTCAGAGATGGATGAGTTGGAGGAAGATGCCACTCTTGACAAGAAAGTGAGGCAAACTAGGTGAGGAGAACAAGAGACATGGTTGATTGGTGAAAAAGGGCTAAGTGGGTGTCTTGTGAAGATGTGGGCAAAAAGTACCCATATTTGAATGTGTCTTGAGGCTTTTAGGGACCAAACTCCTCCTAGTTGGGGAGGAATGATTTGGAACTAATTTGAGTGGTTCAAATTGGGATGGTTCTAAATTTGGGCACATATTTTGAGTAGTGTTTTAGGGTAGTTGTAGGTTACTTTTAGCATTGTATTGAGTATCAAAATGAATGCACATTGAATTCATGATTAGAGGAAGTTCTATAGCTATTCTCAGTGATAGTCTAGAACATTTCCACAGTGCTTCTAGAGATATAACTTGTTCATTAATTGTCGTAGGGAAGCTCTAGTATTGATATGTTAGTGTTGAATTGTTTCTGTCAAATTGTCTTTAGTTTCTATCAAAGTGTTTCTAAGGGGTAACCTTGACTGTTGAAGATGGTTTCTACTTTCAAAGAGGATCCTTGGTTATTGAAGATGATAGTGTTTGTTGTTGAAGATCAACCAAGATGCCAAAGTGTTGTAGAGAGGAATTTGACTCTATTGAGGTCTATATATGGTTTTTGAAGTGTTGTAGGAAGGCACATGATGATATTGAATCATGTATGTTGTTGATGAACCATGCAAATCGTTGTTCAAGTGTGTGTTGGTGGAGTAGAGAGCATTTCTAATCATTGACTAGTTGTTGACTAGAAAAAGTCATATATTTTGGTCTTCTAGGTCACATTGGTAGAAAAAGGCATTAAAACATCTTATGATAAATTATTTTCAAGGAAGATGTTTTCGAGGTTGTGTTTGTAAATGTACGCTAGGCAGTTGATTAAACTACTAATGTTCTTGTTGGAAACCATTGGGTTGTTGAAGATGGATAATTGGTAAGTTTTTGGGTGGTTAAATAGTTGCAAATAGAAAATCCTTCATATTCCAAGGGAAACCATTTATCTTCTTAGTATTCGAGTGGGTAGAGAATAAATAAAAGGGGAACTTCAAGGCATTCAAGTGATTTAGTTATCTCAATAAATGACTCTCACAATAGATTCAAACAAGATTAGAGGATCTTGCAAATTTCTATGTTGCAGGAGCAGAGAGGAGGCAGAGGAATGTGATTTATGGCATTATTCTTCGTACATTGACACCGACTAGTGATGGGATGTTGAAATCATACCCTTTCTAAGGATTTTCAGCCATCTTTGGTTTTCTCTAAAGGGAACTTGATGTCATTTGTGTGTTAACTCTATTAGTTAATTGTTTCCTTCTTATTATTCAGATTGCATACCATTGTAGGTGTTTAATACCTTCAAGAATAGTTTGTTGGGAGTTGTGAGGAAGAGTTAATTTGAATATCCATAATTGGTGAGTCATTAGGGTTAAAAATCCAATGATTTATGGATCAATACATTTTAAAAAACTAATCATTAAGTGTGCACATCACCTAACTTCGGAAAAAATAATTGAAAATACATTTTTTTCCAAAGTGCATATTTAATGAAGTGTAGAACAATCATATATAATTTTTTAAAAATTGGATGAGAAGATGAAAAACACATAGAAAAGGAAATATATGTGTTTTGTGGCATATTAAGACACTTTTAAAGGAAAATAAAGTTTAAAATATTACTTTATTCAGATTATAGAAAAAATTATATTGATGGAAAGATAATAATTATCTTAATGTTGTAGGTGTGTTTTCACAAATCTTGGGACGAAATATGTAATGATGATTATGATGAAAATTTGACATTTTTATGCTAACTTTTGCAAGTATTTGGCCCCCCATCTCCATGCACATATATAGTAGCTCAAATGCATCATGAGAACCAAGTGGTTCTAAGGCTACGATAGGGAATTTCTAGAGAGGTCATGAGATAGTTTGGGTAGTTATAGGAGGAGCCATTGACATGCCCCATGTATAGACATATTGAGAGGAGTGCACCTAGGTATTGTGAGCTTAGGAGACCTAATTCGATGATTAGCCACCCATAGATGATGAGTAGGATACAATCATCATCATGTTGGATATGGATGGTGTTGGACTGACACCTAAGTATGCCACATTGTTGGTCAAGGAGAAACAACACCAAGTTTCATAGTAGCACTAGAAACAACAAGACAAAGGATTGATGAACAATAAGGTGGGGAGGAGTAGGACATAGTAGTGGTTGAGGTAGCCTGGGGGTAGGATCTAATAAATATAGGTGGGGATACAATCAAATGGGGAGGAGATGAGGATGTGAAGGTTGGGGTGGGGGTAGGGGAGGTGAAAGAGTAGAGGACAAGGGTTATGAGGGAGAGGACAAAGGAGGAAATAGGAGAGGAGAGGGATAAAAGGAGGTAGAGAAGAGGGGAAGAGAGAGATATGAGGAGGGAGGAGACTATAGAGAAGAGAGGATATAGAAACCATATATTTGAGGAAAGGACCTAGAGGAGCATGTGGCAGTAGGTACCCATCATAGAGCCTCTAAGTATAGTTAGGGATCCCACCTAGTAGTTAGAAAATCCAGGGATGAATTTTATTTAATTTTAAATAGAGATAGAGGTAGATGTACTTAGGAGACTAGAGATGAGTTGTTTGAGTTTGATTTGAAATGAATGAGGACTAACATGAGTTTCCATTTTGGTGATTTCAGTAGGCATCAAATGACACAATATGATTATTTACATGCCTAGGTCTAACTAGTCCCCAATGTTAAGAGTTGATTTAAATCAAATGGGGATTTACCTATGGACATAGTGGGCCACTTTGTGGACAATTTGACCCAATTTTGAGGTTGTGACAAGATTATTATTGGGTGGTTGAGTTGGGGGCTACACAATAGGAGCAAGATGTGGTAGAGCACACACAAGAGGACTCATGTAGCCTAAGATGAGATATATCAAACAATAGAGGAGGTCATAGTTTTAAGAGAAAGACAACCTCTAGGTAGAGATGGACCAAGCTAAGGTGGAGTGAGATAACCTTATAACAAACAGAGATTAGATTTGACAGAGCAAGGCCTGGCCATAGATAGAGAATAACCAACTATAGATTGAGGTAAATAGATTGAGAGTAAAGCTAGAGGGAATTCAATAGGTGAGGATAGTGGACATAGAGACACATTGGTAGATGAGTTCCTTCATTGCAAAGAATGCTAACTTGTGAGAGAGTATTGGATGTACAAAGGGGAGGCTAGAGGAACTCCACTTAGCATAGTGGAGGAGATCACATTGTAGGACCTAATCCCCTCCATGGTCACTATCAATAGCCTCAATACAACCACCAAATAAGTATCCAACCCCAAATATGGGCCACCCCAGCAAGGATATGATAGATATGGATAAGGATTTTACTATATGGGCACCACATTTTATTACAATAGTGATGATTTGTATCAATATGTACATATACATTTGAGTTATTAATGTTATTCTTTAATTATGAGTTTGGTATTTGATTTATGTGATGCGTATTGATTTATTGCTATGTGATAATGTATATGTGATGAGGTAGTTGATAGATGTATGTTAGAGATAGAGAGAGATAGAAATGATGTTATCTTCATGTTTTATTTTAATGTTAAGGAACAAAAATGAATAATAAGAACATTAATCACATGTGCTAAAGAATTGGAAAAGAACCTAAGTACTTATAAAACATAATAAATGAAAAGAACATATCATGTTCAAATAATAACCTAGTAAGAGCTAAGAAATATGAAAGGGTATACAAGGAATATCACCATTACAAACACAATAGTTTCAACAATAATAAACATATATGCACAAAACAAATAACATATATGAGGAAAGATCAGTAAGGTTTATCTAATTACATGCACATAAGGAAAACAAACCTCTAAAAGAACCAGAGTATAAACCTAAAAGAGACGCACTTGGAAGTATGCCATAGGAGGAAGAAAATAGAGTAGAAAGGAATGAAGAGGGAACCTAGAAGTGTGCTTAGAGAAATGACAAGTATACACACCATATATAGAAAATATAGCATGCTAAATTTATGTCACATAAACTAGAATAGGTCTGATGATAAATGAGAGATATCACATGTGCATGGAACACCAGAAATAGTATAGAAAAGAATAGATAATAGAATGGATGAAATGTGAAAGGGAAAAACATAAAACCATTGAAGGTGGGAGGCATTAAGAGGCTCCTCTAATGATTGCCCACACATAAAGGAGATACCATGGACACTTTAGCCATAGATGGAAGTGATTACGTAGGGGCCAAGCTAGTTAGGATGGAGCTTTACCTTAAGTCCATCTTTTGCATTAGTGCTACATTGGTTCTCTCTAAAAACAAGTTCACCAACCTAAAAAGAGCTAGGGAGGGTGCATTGATTATAATCTCATTTGAGTTGATTTTTATATACCTAAAGGTGTTCCAAAGCATTCATGTGATGATCATCAAGCAGCTCCATCTCTTAGATGATGCTCATGATACATGGTGTCATTAATGACCTTGTGAAGAGAGAATTGAAGAGAAGGAATTGTGTGTTCCATGGGCATAACTTCCTCAACACCACTGATTAAAGAATAAGGAGTAGCACCAATGGGAGTACAAATTATTGTATGGTAGACCCACAAACTAGGAGAAAGTTGAGAATGCCAATTCCTACCATGTTGATAAACAATTTTATGCAAGATTTGTTCAATAATTTTGTTTGGATCCTTGCCCTAGCCATTAGACTATGAGTACTAAGGAGTAGAAAAGTGATGTTGGATTTAGAAGTACTTAAGAAAATTCTTCACTTCATTATTTTTGAAAGAGAAACTATTGTCAAAAATGAAGGTAGAAGGAAGATTGAACCTTAAAATGAATTTTTCCATAAGAAAGTTATAGATGACCTCACCTATGGTAGATTTGAGTGGAATTGCTTCCACCCACTTAGTTAAATAATCAATAACTATAAAAATTAAGGTATGCCCCCTTAGATGAAGGATGAGAAAACTTACCCTTCAAGATCAAGACCTCAAATAGATAAAGGCCAAGGTGGGATAAGAGGTTGAATTTCCTATGTAAAGGCATGAATTAGATTGATATGTTGCTTACATCGAGGACATTTCATGACAAATTCATAGGAGTTTTTCTCTATATTTTGCCAATAGTATCCCATGTGGAGTTTTTTAAATAACATCTTGCCACTTAAATGACCTCCACATACACCAAAATGTTTCTATTATATAGAAATAATGGTTTATGGCTTTGTCTAGGAAAGTAGGAGAAGGCTAGCATACCCATGGCAACACAAGACACTAGAGAGAAGAGTGTAAGAAGCATTCTTGTGAATGTAAATGTGAACATTCTTCTAGTAGAATTGGGAGGGATTAGACCCTCCATCCATGAATATATTAAGTGGTATCAAAGAAAAAACTATTCTTGCAAAATGTTGAGAAAAGAAGAAAGTGTGAAGATATCTTCTAGTACGAGATGTCAGGTAGAAGGTATCAAAGTATTCAATAGAACAAGAAAGTAAATGTGTCTACCAGCACTATGGTGTTGGGTAGAAGATAACCATGGTTGTTGAGGTTGTTTAGACAACATTGAAGTAGAGATAGTCAACATCACAGATCAGTGAAGAAAATTTGAGAAGATTGAGCAAATAAATCACCAATTGAGAGGAAATTTGTGTGAATCAAGAAGAAAGAATCAAATATATTACCTTATAGATAGAATCGCCAATAAGAGGCAACCTAGTAGTGATGTATGTATAAAATAAAGTGGAAAAAGAGTGATTTGAGATCATTTGTGGGGGAAAAAGATGGATAGATTGTTGTTCTATGAGGTAATCCACCAAAAGTGAAATAATTTGGTGGAGAATACATGGCATGAAAGGTGAGAAAATCAAACACCATAGTTTGAGGCAAACTACAAGTAAGTACTTTTGTGATTCAATTATTGTCATTAGGATTAGATGAATGAATATGAAACCTAGAGTTAGGGTTGCAAGTTTAGAAAGAATCCAAGAAAAAAATGGGAAAAGTTAAAAAAATATATTGAAACATGTAATATGTAGATTGGAAAAGTTATAGTCACTAATAAAAGGTGAAGAAAGAAAGGTAGATATGACTCTAAAAGAGAATGAAGATATTTATGAAGAAATAAAGGTATATGTGAATATGAAAGAGAATGAAAAAGGGAATAGGAAGCTTAGAGTAATTGAATCAAGGATTTGTAAATTGTATTAGTGTAACTTACAAGATAGAAGATGTCTGGCAAGAAAACTAACATCAAGGAGAGTAGAAGACAAGTTTTACTGCAGACAATTGATGATTTTTCAAGAGAATATATAAAATAAAGAAGATCAAGATAGGATTGAAGATGCCGATATTCTAATAAGGTAGAAGAAATGTTTGATATGGGAAAACAAGTGTCAAATAGACTAACAAGAGAGTTGAGAAGGATGAAAGAAAAAGGCATGTATTTAGTTCAGATAAAGATGAAGAAGACAAGGATAAATGAATGTTATTATGAACACACCAAAAGAAGATGAATGATAGATGATTGTGATGTTTAGAATGTTTCCATGGAAGGAAAGTTTTTGACAAAAGAAGATCTAAGAGGTGAAACATGAAAGAAGGTGTGTTTTGCAAGTAGGTAAGGGTTTTTTCTAATAATAGTAGTCTAATAGAAGTTAGATCTAAATACTTGAGAATTCATAATGTTAGGATTGATGATATTAACCTTGTAATCTTAGGACTATGTACCTTAATTTTAATATTTTAATTGTTTGCTATTATTTCATGTGACTCCAAGAATCATGGAACGGGAACTTGGACATCCCACATGAGGAGGAACATTTTTGTAATTAGATATTATTTTCTAGGCACTTGGAATATTCTTTGCAAGGTGGCATTGAGTGGAGAAGCTTGATTTGGCCTATGACAACATCTTTAAACACTTGGAACAAAGTGGAAGGGAATCTAACTATTTATGGTGTTGTAAGAGGTGTAAGAAAACATCTTTGATTATGTGTAAGAAGTTGGTAACCTTTTTTGGACTTGAGGAGTTGTTATTTTATCTTCTAATGGGATGTTTTTTCCTCTAATGAAGTTGGATACCCAAGTTCATGAGAAAAGTCTTGAAGCTTCTAGAAAGATGCTTGTAATTGCCAAACACGTGTCATGAGGTATTTTTTGCATGTAGACTATGTAGCTCATGGTTTGAGTCCTTTGTATTGGAAACTATTTATGGTTTCTTGTATTAATTTTGGCTGTAAATTAGAGGTTGGAGTAGGAGGATGCACAGGTTTTTTTGTAGGATATGCAGGTACCTAAGTGTTGATGAACTTTAGAGATAAGTTGTTGTGTTGTAACATTATTTATCATTGATACAATTTTGGGGTCTCTTTGGATGTGGATTTTTTTCCCACAAGGGTTTATCCACATCTATCTCATGTTATGGTTTGTGCCTCTTTTATGGTTTTTTTCATTTCCATTTCCATTATGATCTATCAATGTTATTGAATTCGTTGTATTAGTTTCAACATACCTCATTGTTTATTTACACTCTAATTTTTTCAACATTTGGTATCAAATCCATAGTTGTTTTGATTAGAGGGACACCTCATATAGAGTATTTGATAGAGTTTTTGTTGTAGTGGGAGTGTGTTGTTATTTTCTTGTAGTTTTAGGTTCTAGGTGATAGAGATCATGGCTAGTTCATCTTGGTTGGAGATTGAAAAGTTCAATGGCACAAGCTTCAAGATTTGAAAGCTAAATATGGACTAAGGATCTCTTCGAAGAGAGGGATCAATGGATTATTGTGAAGAGTCAGAACAAAACAAAAAAGATGTTCAATGAGGAATGAGTAAAAGTAGATAAAAAATCTCATGGCACTATTTGGTTGTGTTTATTTGATTCTATTTTATTGAATGTTTCCAATGAAACTACTATTATAAGAGAGATATACCAAACTAAGAGTCTCTATAATAAGTTATTTCTAAAAAGGAAATTGTATTATGTTAAAATGAAGGAAGGGGACTCAATTGCAAAAAATTCAAATACATTAAATCTAATCTTGAGTCAATTACAGTTAGTTGATGTGAAAATAGAGGAAGAGGATAAATGTATTTTGTTATTATGTTCATTGCCTGAATCTTGGGATAATCTAATCCTTGTAATCAATATTTCTTTGATAGATGATCTAAATTTGGATGCCCTCATTTCCACCTTGTTTGTAGAGGAGATGAGGAGAAATAATTTGGAAGGATCAAAGGATGCATTGCATGTGTGGGGAAGAACTAAAGAGAGGCAAGGACAAGGATAAGTAGAAAGGTGGTAGGGACAATTCTAAGGATTGATCTAAGTCCAAGGGAAGGCCTAAGATACTTGGTAAGTGTAGGTTCAGGTGTTGGAACTATGGCGAATGGGGGCATCTTAAAAAGGAATATCACAATAAGAAAAATAATAATGATGATTCATTTCTAGATAAATCTTTTGATGATGAAGCTACTGATGCTTTTATTATTTCTACTATTATAACTTCTGATGACTCTTGGTTGATAGGTTCAGGTGCATCTT
Organism: Cunninghamia lanceolata; assembly: GCA_027924645.1. Taxonomy (NCBI): domain Eukaryota; kingdom Viridiplantae; phylum Streptophyta; class Pinopsida; order Cupressales; family Cupressaceae; genus Cunninghamia; species Cunninghamia lanceolata. Next base: position 596,494 of record BSBN01000257.1, on the reverse strand, counting down.
ACCACATAACTCCTCACAAGGAGTGGTTCTCAGCATATACAACTTATGATGGTGAGGAAATTTTTCTTGGAGACAACACAACACAGAAGATTTTGTGGGCTAAGGGGAGGTAAAATTAATTTTTAGTGATGGAAGGGTGAAAACCCTCAAATATGTATTTCATATCCCTAGCTTATCTAGGAACTTGATTTCTATATCTAAAATATAAGATTTGGGGATGCATGTTACTTTTGAGAAGAGTGGTTGCAAGTCAAGCAAAGGGAGTTTGGTGTTGGCTAGTGGCACTTGATGTGGCACCCTATTCAAATTGGAAGCATCTACTTTGTGTAATTCTATGAATGTAATTGATAACTCTACATATTATAAACTATGGCACCATAGGATGGGTCACATTGGTGAGAAGGGTCTCAAAACCCTCATTAAGAAGAATATGGTTGATGGTTTGTCTAGTTATTTTGTTGACTTTGATTTTTGTGAATATGTGTGTATGGAGAACAACATAGAGTTTCACTTAAATCTAGCAGTACCAAACATAAACAAATTTTGGAGGTTATTCGTAGTGATGTATTTGCTCCTATGGATGTGTCTTCAATTGGAAAATCTCGCTACTATGTTTCATTTATTGATGATTTATCTAGTTATAAATAGTTTTATTTTTTGAAGCATGATTTTGCTATATTTTCTATAGTTAAAGAGTTTAAAACACTTGTTGAGAAACAAATAGATAGGAAAGTAAAGGTTTTGAGAACAAATAATGGTGGTGAGTTTTGCTCTAGGGAATTTAATGATTATTACAAGCATGCAAGGATTGTTAGCTAGAAAGCAACTCCATATACTCCATCGAAAAATGGAGTGGTAGAATAGATGAACAAGACTTTGATGGACAGAGCTAGAAGCATGTTAAGTAGTGCAAAGCTTGAATAATGTTTCTAGGTTGAAGTTGTTCACACTGCTTGTTACCTAATTAACAGGTCTCCCACTTCTTCCCTAGTTGACAAAACACCCTATGAGGTATGGACAAGTAAAAGATCATCAATTTCTCATTTTAGGGTTTTTGGCAATGAGGCATATGTTCGTGTTCCAAAATAATATCATTCTAAGCTTGATTTCAAGGCTAACAAGTGTGTTTTAGTGGATTATGGTGAGAAAATTAAGGGCTATAAGATTTGGGATCCTATAATAATGAAAATTTTATATTCTAAGGATATTATTTTTAGGGAGCTCAGGGAATTTTAAAATGATGAATAACCTTGTGTGAATCCTAACAAAATAGTGCATTTTAATAGTAAGGTTGAACCACAAAAAGCTGCACATGTAGAACAACAACATGATGGACAAGAAGAGGAAGAAGAAAGCTTAGAAGAGAGTTCTAAAAATGAACAACTTAAACATCTTGTTACAACATTAAGAAGATCCACTAAATAACATAAACCCATTCATAGGTATGGATATAGCCCATCTAGTTGTTGTTGTGTCTTTTTGTTAACATGTACTAACAACGAACCTATATCTGTGAAGGAAGATTTATCTGCATATGAGCATGAATCCTAGTTGGAGGCCATGAAAGATGAAATAAAGGCTTTGGACAAATGTGACACATAAGATCTAGTTAAGTTGCCCAAGGGGAGGAAAGCCATTGGTTGCAAATGGGTACTTAAAAATAAATTTTGAGCAGATGGTAAGTTGGAGTGGTACAAGGCTCAATTAGTGGTAAGAGATTACTCATAGGCTAAGGGACTAGATTTTTGTGAGATATTTTCTCCTATGGCCAAATTAACCTCTATAAGATTCATTTTATCTATTGTTGTTGCATTTGATTTATAGGTAGAGCAAATGAATGCAAAAATAACTTTTTTACATGGAGATCTTGATGAGGAAATATTTAAGAAACAACCTAACAATTTTGTAATGAAGTGTTCAGAGCATTTGGTTTGCAAGTTGAAGTAATTTTTGTACAGTTACAAGCACTCACCAAGAATGTGGTATAATAAATTTGATGTTTTTACATTGGATCACAACTTTATAAGGAGAGGCAGATCACTATGTTTATTTTAAATTAATTAATGATTGACTACTGATCATTGTCCTATAATTTGATGATATGTTGTTTATTGGAAATGATAATGGGGTGATTAGGGAACTTAAGGGTTAGTTATCTGATACATTTGATATGAAAGATTTAGGGGCTACAAAATATGTTTTGGGTATGAAAATTTGGAGGGATCAAGTTAATAGAAAATTATGGTTAAATCAAAAGAAGTATGTTGACACTATTTTACAACATTTTACCATGCAAGATTGCAAACCAATTAGTATTCTCTTTCTAAATGGAACTAGGTTGTCTCTTGAACAATGTCCTAAAATAGATGATGATCTTAAAGAGATGCAAAAGATTTTGTATGTCAATGTTGTGGGAAGCCTCATATATGTCATGGTCTGTACAAGACCTGATATTTCCCAAGCAGTGGGAGTTTTGAGTAGGTTTATGTCGAACCCTGGTAAAGAATGATAGACTTATGTTAAAAATATTTTTTAGATATTTACGAGGAATGTCTAGCTATTACATTTTTTATCATGGGACTAATGATGTGGTCAAGATGGTTAATTTACAAAGCTTTGTTAATTCTGATTGGGTTGGTGATCTAGATTACAAGAGGTCCACAAGTGGCTATGTCTTTACTTTGTTTTAAGGTGCAGTTAGTTGGATGAGTAAATGACCACCTAATGTCACATTGTTCACTACAAAAGCAAAGTACATGGTTTCAACACATACTTGTAAGGAGTCAATATGGTTAGAGAGATTTTGTTTAGATATTGACTTTCGATGTAAACAAATTAGAATTGGATGGATAGTCAAAGTTCTATTTGTTTGGCGAAAAACTCAATGTATCATGCCCACACAAAGCACATTGGTGTTCAATATCACTTTGTCAGGGAAATGGTTCAGGGGATCAGATTCATGTTATATAAAGTGGACACTTCAAAGAATGTTACAAATTCTCTCACTAAACCAATGAGCATGGAGAAGTTACATTGTTGTAGGGAGACCATGGGCCTTGCCTCTCCTAACACCTAATTTAGTTTATTTTATTTCCTATTGTGCCATTGCAATGTGAATATCAAGTTAGAGAATGTTAGGATTAATGATATTAACCTTGCAATTTGAGGGCTATGTACCTTAATTTTAATATTCTAATAGTCAGTTATTGTTTCATGTGACTCCAAGAATCATGAAAGGGGAACTTGGATGTCCAACATGAGGAGGAACATTTTTATAATTAAATATTATTATGGTTTTCTGTGTAGGGTATAGCCCCTGTGTAGGGTTTATGTCAGTTATCAGCCTGCGCAATGTTGATACTTGCAACAATTTTACCTAGAGGATATATGTTTTGTTTGATAGTCTTTTGGAGTTGCCCAATGGGTTTTACCTAGCAGTCATCGATTCATCTATGCAGTTGTGTTTACCCCCTAGTCACATGGACATCTCAGTGGGTGGTTCCCTCTAGCCCATGAGGGTCTATTTCTAGCAGGCGGTGCTAAATCTACCACCCTAGCTCTGCCAAAGTCTACCGCCACAATGTTGGCAACATAGTCAAGAGACACTACTGGTATGATGGAGACCTGATGTTTTCATTGATGGCAATAATTTATGTGACAAATTCCTGCATAGCCTTTTGGTCTGGAAAGGTTAACTTAGCCAAATTGACTAAGTATTGACAACACATTGAGACAGTGACAGTAATTCAGTTGGTACTCCTCTGCACTTGAAGATCACATTATGCAATTCTAGTATGTTATTCTCAGCTATCTGATGATGTTATGTTCCAATGTTCAAGTCTTGACTTCCTTCGAAAGTCATACCATGATCTGTCTACGTCCAGGTGAACAGAGATTAGTCAGGAACAGTACAGAACACTTGAATAATCCACTCCGCATTTCTCTGCCATTGAGTATTTCAATTTGCAGTTTAGAGGTGTTGTAAACACATATGTTAACTATCTATATCCATATTTGTATCATCTGAAGTCCTCTAGAAGATCATCTACAAGCCTCCAAGTTTTAACAGACAGTTTGACAATATTTCTCTGTGATAGAACAACAATTCTGAGATATGCATTCTTCTATGAAAGATTATTATGATTTGTGGTTCTAAAGGTATGATAAGGGGTCTAAAATGAATGTTGTTTATGAATTTCAAAGTCTCATATGGTTTGCATTGAAAGTTATGGTATGACAGTCAAGATAGTTGAGTATGCACTTAAAGTTGAAGCTAACACTCATGTGAAATCAATATGTGGTGAAGACATAATATTTGAATTGTCATTATAAGTGGCTCTACTATAAGTCTTGACCTATATGAAGATTCTTGAATGTTTTTTTGGGTCTGCATTACTGTATGTGCCTAAGATCAAGCCAACAAGGTATAATATTTATGTACATGCTTCATGCTTGGCCTACCGACCTAGTTATAATATAAATCATATTGCAGATATATATATTCGATGGATTTCAGCATTGGTGATTTGTAAGAGTGCGAAGATAGTGTGAATTTGATGTGTATGTGATTCAAGGCAATTTAGTGATAAGAAAGAGCAGTAAGGGCAGAAAAATAGAGTATATGTGAAGCAGAGTAGAAATAGCAGGGCAGATATAATGAAGACAATTGAATATGTATACTGAGATATCAATGAAGTTGCACTTTAGCATTCTATAGATGCACTTGGAGCAGTCATCTCTTGGCAGTGAGCCAATCCTTCTTCTATCTTCTCTTCTCTTTTTGGTAGTGAGCCTATTACAGTGAGCACTTCTTTGGACAGTGAGTCCTTGGGCGGTGAGCCCTAAGGCAGTGAGCCTTCATGTAATTGAGTTTTAATATCATAATACATTGTGAGCTAACACTCATCATGTCTTTTCCCTTTTTGGGTTTTCCACATAAAAATCTTGGTGTGTCTATGTATTATGTCTTTATGGTTGTTGTTCTTATGTTTATTCTGCTTTCATGTTATTGAATTTGGTAATTGGATTAATGGACATGTAAAGAAGTGGTTTTATGGAATACTGAATCACCCCCCCTCTCAATATTCCTTGTATTCAACAATTGGTATCAGAGCAAGGTTCCTTGAAAGAAGCTTAATAGCTTGAGGAAGATCTGGGAAGTTGTACTCATGGCAGCAAAAGGATATCTCGCTTCTCTAGAAGCAAGTCATCTAGGTACCATTAAAATTGGTGATTGTATATATGTTAACAATGAACAACTACAAGCTGCTCTTGAAGTTCTTGACAAGTATGCAACAGATATCAAAGATTTGATGGAAAACGTCAAAGAAGTTGATGATTGCATTCTGAAACTAAAGGAGAAAGTCAAGAAGTCCTAGGAAAGAAGAAGAGAGCTAAGTGAGCAATTAAAAGAAGCACATGAATCCATAGACAATCTATCAAGGCCGGTTGATGAAAAAACAAAAGTTGAGGAGTATCTGAGTTAGGTTGTAAAGGATAAGTTTGAGGAATGTGAAAAATTGGGAAAAGATGTGTTACTTTTGAAATATGATCTGGAAGTAGCTAATAGCTATAAAGAAAAGTACAAAGTAAGCTCTGCAAAGCTTGAGGAGTTGATTGAAAGTCAGAAGAGTCCAGATGACAAGCAAGGCTTGGGATTTGAAAAAGGAGAAAGTGCAAATTCAGGACAAAGGCAACCAAATCTAGAATCAGAGAAACTGACCTAGAAGACCTCTAGTAAGACAACCAAATGCTCAAAGGTACCCATATTTCAATGGCTATTGTTTCAAGTGTAATAAGTTTGGTCATTGGGCTACTCAATGTAGGAGTAGAATGAATCAAAATGTTCCATCTTTCTCTAGTCAATGTTTCAATTCCAAAAGAATTGGTCACATGGCAAGTGAATGTAGGAGTGCAATAAGGAATGGTTTTAACAATGTAAGGAACACACAATCCTTCAATGGAAGATGCTTTGCATGCAATAGATTTGGGCATATGGCTAATCAATGCAAATCAAGGATAAATCCAATCAATGAAAGGAATCAAGGACAGAGGAATATTGTGTGTTACAATTGTAACAAACCTAGACATGTGGCAAAATTCTACAGAAGCAAGAATGTGAAAAGAAACTACTATGCAGAAAAAAGAAAATGGAGAAGAGGGGAGATAAAGGAAAGAATAAAGTTGATTTGGTTGAAACCAAGAAAGAGATGGGCAAGATTTGGATCAAGAAAGATGTAATTGAGGTCGAGGGGTCCGTACCAGCTTCTAGTGCAGATACTTCCTTCGGGAAGTAAATTGGGAGCTCTGGCTTAGGGGGAGCTGTATTGAAAATCCTAATCCCCTAGCCAAATAGTCAGTGCTGGGATTTGACATGAAGATATGGTGAAAAGATTTATATGACAGATCTTTTGAAAGAAATTATGGTAGAAAAGGTTAAAATGCAGAGCATTACAGAGCAATCCTAATCGACTGTATTTTACAGTGAAGAGTTTGACAGCTTTTGGAGAACAAGCATTTATGACAGCTAGGTTATCATAACAAGGGTTACATTCAAGCTATCAAGAGTCCAAGGAAAGATGAAGCAAGATTCTAAATGACTACAACGATTTCCAAAGCATCTCAAAGCAAATCAAGTGAACCCTAAAGAGGTATTTTTTAGTTTGAAACCCTACTGTGAACTTTTTTGGATTCATGCAGAAATGGCTACACTACATGTTATTGATATCACTGAGAGACCATGACCTAAATTTAAGAAACATCCACATAAATCCATGGAAGTTGATCCTGACGGTGCTTTTTCAGAAGTTCCCTATGTTGTGATGCATGAAGAAGATATTAGGGCTTACATCCACGTTGCCCTAGATGAACACAATGATAGAAAATTTGGAGAATTATATATGAATCATTTGTGTGGTGGGGATTACAAATTGAAGGAGGAATACAAAGCCCTAGAAAAGAATAAATTCATACAATACATAGACTTTCCATCATTCGCAGAGGACTCATGGGTCTGGTATGTACTAAGCAGAGTACATGATGAGTTTATGTGGCTCAATACACCATTCATGATCACAAAGGATGCTATAAGGGCAGCAACAGGGTTGAATTCTACTAGCATAGTACCTATATTGAAGGCAGTGAAAAATAACATAGTGACAAAAGCCACCAGAGCCAAATTTGATAAAAGGGCATTGAAGACCATGTAGTTAGGTTTGCATCCATGGTGATCAGCTACAAAATCTACTTCACAAACTGGGAAAACTCTATTTCTGGTAGTACTATATACACAGCCTATGAGATGGTGAAGAAGATTGCAAAATATGACCTGTGTATTGCTCTAGCAGCAACTAATGGAGAATCTAAAGAAGATAAAAGAAAGCAAGTACCCCTTCAAATTTGGTACGCTAATCAAGTGCCTATTTTTCTATTTCATGCAAGAATTACTAGGAATGAAGTTGATCTGGTCTAGCAGTCAACCAGTTGCTATTCAAATTAGAAATCACCTAAATGGTATAGGAAACAAAGATGCACAAAATGCAGCTCTGTAGGGCTATTTTAAGAATTTTCAAAAAACTATGCATTCTAGACAAAGGATACCTTAATCAATTGTTGAGAAATATAAAAATGATATATGTTTCATTGTCAACAAAGATCAATGTATGATGGAGGTTGTTGAGCCTAGAACAGTCTGGATTATGCCAATGGGGTATGAAGTAGATGCAGATGTGTTAGATGGATATGCCAAGCTCATGTTAAGCAAACCTAGGGATACCTCTGAGCCAATATTTGGCACTTATGAAGAGTTATCTGTAAAAGTTCATGTTGAACTAAGGAAACCAGAAACTCAGAAAAAGATGAAGAAATTGGTAGAGGAATATGCCCAGAGCATAGGGATTACAAAAGAAGAAGTTGCTAAAACAAGGGCAAGAACAACTTAAAATTTGAAGGAAGGTGAGCCTGGCAAGGCTCCAGAAATGCAAGAGATAAAGACAGAAGCACCTGCAACTCTAAAGTAGAGGACAAGAGGTTCTGCATCTACTGAAATAACCTAAAAATCCCCAGGTCCTACCCCATCTGCAAAAACACCCTCCAAGAAAACCACTGACAAGGGTCGTAAAAGGCAAAAGACCAAAGGACATAGAATATATGTTAGTGTGGATAAAGGTGATGAAGAAATAGAATTAGATGAAGAGGTTAAAAAGATGAAAGCAAAATCAACTAAAGCCTCTGGTTCTAAGCAAGACAAGCCCTCTAAAAAGAAGAAAGGAGGAAAGAGGGAGAAGAAAGTTGAGCCTGAGAAAGAAGAGGCCACAATTAATCTGGAGGATGTCCTAAAGGCTATAACAGTTGATGGAAATCTAAAACCTATAGCCCAAATGTATGATGAATATAATGATGTAGACAAAGGCATCATTGAGATTGCAGTAATTAGATATTTGGAGATCTATAATAAAGCTCTCATTGAAATAATAACTGATCTCCCTAACACCCTTGCCAGCATTATGACTATCAGAAAGGAAGCATCTGTGACAAAAGACATTGATCTTAGAGAATATGCATTGATAAAGCTATGTCCTGAGATCTCTCTGAAAGAAAAGGCAAAGGTCTCCAAAGCACTTGGAAAGAGGTTTAGAACAAAGAAAAGGACAAATACTCTCATGTCAGGTGACACTGAGAAGCTGGCCAAGGAAACTAAAGATATCACTCTGGAAGTACTAAAGGAACTTCATCTCCCAACTATATATGACATAGAAGAACAAGATATTGGTGATGACAGTTATGTACTTGAAGTCAGCATGGATCAAGGCTTGGAGCAAACTAATACAAATCCTCTAGTAAAAGACAAAGCAATGGAAGAGCAAGAGGAAGAGAAAAGTCTTAAGAAAACTGAGGAAGACCTTGAGCAAGTAGCCTCGGGAAAGGAAGAATCTGATCAATCCCCTGTTGCTAATGATCAAGATAGAGCTAACAAGGACCAAAGAGGGACAAGTTCTCCTCCTGATCAGCAAATTGATGATCAAGAAAACAAGGAGAAGACTGCAGAATAAGATAAAGCTAATGATCAAGAGGATGAACAAGCTAACAAGAGCCCTCCTCTGGAACAAAACATTAATGAATAAGAGGTTATGGATCTTGATCCACCAAAGCAGAATCAAGAAAAAGAAGTGTCTAATGAAAGGACAAGAGACACTGCTACTGACACCATTACCAAAGACCCTATTGAAATAGTAAGGAAATTTCTTGAGAAACAACAGGAAAGTCAATTGTTGGAATCAAATGAGTTGCTACAAGGTCCTTTAAGCCTAGCTTCTATGTCCCCACTACAAAATATGAAACTCGGGACAATTTTTCATGCAAAGGCATAGGAAGAAATGTTGAAGTCACATATACAGGATAGTGAACTCATTGGTGAAGCATCCGGTATCTTGGAGAAGTCAATGCCTTCACACCAAAAGGACACATCACTGGAATCAACTAATCAACTCAAAGGCCTGATAAAATTAGTAAGTACTCATTTTGAATCTTTTGAGAAGTCTGTAGAAATAAAGGTTAGAAAAGAATATAATGAGAAAAGGTTAGCTGAATTAACGACCATGATGGACAATGATAAAATTCTACTAGACAATAGAATCAAAGGTATAGAAAAGGCTATTAAGGAATCATATGATATATACAAATTTTTCTTATCATGGCTGGAAGTTACTAAGGAGTTAGAAGAAGAAATCAAGGATCTGGAACTCCAATTGTTAAATATCTCTAAGTCATATGATCCAGCAATTGAATCAATAAATAGTAAAGTGACATAAGTTGTAAATATCCAAAATAACTTAAGAAGTCTGATGAATAAGAGGGAATAAGTTAAAAATAGGTTGTGTTAGTTAAGAGGGTTGATGAGTCCTAAAATAGATTCAATGACTAATCTTGCAGAAGAAGCTTTGAAAGCAAAAGTAATAATTGATACACCCTCAGATGTGCAGAAGGTAGAAAAATAGTATTTCTAATAAATGGTCACATTCAAATTTTGGAGAATGCAAAGAATAGATGGGATGGAGAATCAGCTCTGATAAAGACCATTTATAATGATATTCTACCTCCTACAACTAAGATGGAAGATTGTACCTATACATATGCGGCAGAGTATGACAGTTTTGAAGTTTTGACACAATTTTGCTACTTGTACATACACCTTTGCCATTGATGTCAAATGGGGAGAAGAAGATCCAGTGAAAAATGGCCAAAAATCTCAAGGGAAGAAGAAAAACAGAGTGTATATAGTAAGGGGGAGCAGATAAGCATTTTTCGCTAAGTGTTGCAATCAATGCCAAAGGGGAGATTATTGGCAACATAGTTAAGAGACACTATTGGTATGATGGAGACCTGATGTTGTCATTGATGGCAACAATTCCTATGACCAAGTTGTGCATAGCCTTTTGGTTTGGAAAGGTTAACTTAGCCAAATTGACTAAGTATTGACAACACATTGAGATAGTGACAGTAACTCAGTTGGTACTCCTCCGCACTTGAAGATCACATTATGTGGTTCTAGTATGTTATTCTCAGCTGTCTGATGATGTTATGTTCCAATGTTCAAGTCTTGACTTCCTCTGGAAGTCATACCATGATCTATCCAAGTTTGGGTGAACAGAGATGAGTCAGGAACAGTGCAGAACACTTGAATAATCCACTCTGCATTTCTCTACCATTGAGTATTTTGATTTGTAGTTTAGAGGCATTGTAAACACATATGTTAACTATCTAATTCCAGATTTGCAGCATCTAAAATCCTCCGGAAGATCATCTACAAGCCTCCAAGTTTTGATAGACAGTTTGACAACATTTCTCGGTGATAGAACAACAGTTCTGAGATCCGCATTCTTCTATGAAAGATTATTATGATCTACAGTTCTAAAGGTATGATAAGAGGTCCAAAATGAATGTTGGTTATGAATTTCAAAGTCTCATATGGTTTGTATTGAAAGTTATGGTATGACAGTCAAGCTAGTTGAGTATGCACTTAAAGTTGAAGTCGACACTCATGTGAAATCAATATGAGGTGAAGACATAATGTTTGAATTGTCAATTCAAGTGGTTCTACTATAAGTCCTAACCTATATGAAGATTCTTGAATGTTTGTTTGGGTCTGCATTACTGTATGTGCCTAAGATCAAGCTAACAAGGTATAATATTTGTGTACACACTTCATGCTTGTCCTGCCGACCTAGTTATAAGATAAATCATATTGCAGATATATATATTTGATGGATTTTCGTATTGGTGATTTGTAGCTGTGTGAAGATAGTGTGAATTCAATGTGTATGTGATCCAAGGAAATTTAGTGATAAGAAAAGAGTAGTAAGGGTAGAAAAATAGAGTATACGTGAAGCAAAGCAGAAATAGAAGGGAAGATATATTGAAGACATTTAAATCTGAATACTGAGCTATCAATGAAGCTACACTTCAGCACTCTATAGATGCACTTGGATCAGTCATCTCTTGGCAGTGAGTCAATCCTTCTTCTATCTTCTCTTCTCTTTTTGGCAATGAGCCTATTGCAGTGAGCACTTCTTTGGACAGTGAGTCCTTGGGCAGTGAGCCTTCATGTAATTCTGTCTTGATATCATAATATATTGTGAGCTAACACTCACCATGGTTTTTCCCTTTTTGTGTTTTCCACGTAAAAATCCTGGTGTCCATGTGTTATGTCTTTATGGTTGTTGTTCTTATGTTTATTATGCTTTTATGTTATTGAATTTGGTAATTGGATTAATGGACATGTAAAGAAGTGGTTTTGTGGAATACTGATTCACCCCCCCTCTCAGTATTCCTTGTATTCAACACACAACACCTTCTCCACCACTAGACCTCTGCCTCTTTCTAGTCGTGTTTCTCTAGTTCACCACTACCACCTTACCAAGGGGCTCCATAGACTATCCAAGTGGCTCCACTAATCTAGCCACCTGGGAGCTGCCCAAGGACCACCAACACAATATTGGTGTTTATTTTTTATGCCTAAAAGGGGTAGTTTTTTCCAAGGACCGTGAATTTCACCTAGGATGTCAAAATTTTGACTTCTTAAAGGCAACAAAAAGCTCTTTCTAAGCACTTCACTGTGGTGCTATTTTTTTTTACTATCTATGAATGTAATTGCAGTTTGAAACTCCTATTTTCTTTTTTTTATAGGGCATATCTTTTTCCCATGATATCAAAATTAAACACTTTTTAAAAATTTATTAAAAAATGCAATGACTCTGATTGTAATATCAAAAGTTTAATTTGGCAAGATTTTCATTTTTAAATTGTAAAATCACCATGTATTATATAAATGGTTGATTCAGGCTTTATCCTTGTAAAATCTGCACTTAGTGCACCTTGTAATTTTTTGGGGGCTATACTTTTAGCAAACTTCTATTATAGGGGGTTTTAAGATATGATTTCAATGCTCTCTTTTTTTTGTAGTCATAATGGCTAACTCTAGGATAATAGAACCTTTCATTCCACATAATTCATAACAATTTAAAGCATAATCAACTTCAAGTCATGAGAATCCCTCCCACTTGAAAGTAAAATCAAATAAGCAATTCACTCCCTCTTCTAAATTTGGTGAGTCTCGCTCCACAATAAAGAATAATTCAAAGGATAATTGTACCTTTTATGATAAATGGGACATGTTAAGTCTCATTATTTTATGCCAATTGTCCTTTTTAGACACTTATAAGAACTCTATCTCCACACATTGTTTGTAAATACTCTAACATAAAGTGCCAAACCTAATTTTGTATTTTTGGGGGATTCTTGCACATCATTTTGTGTCATTTTATATTTGCACTAACTATAAAGTGTCATGGGGATTCATGTGTGTGCCTTGTTTTGAAAATACAAACTTCATAATCCTCCTATGTGTGTGCCTTGTTCATTACACACCCTTGATTGGTAGTTGATTACTCGTACACGATATTGGACTTGATGTTTCATCTACATCCCTTTGCACAACTTTGTGCCACATTTCATTAGATTTGTCAATACCTCTCCCTTCTCAATATTATGGGGGGAATCACATGTTTATGCTAATGCTTCCTTGGTTTCAGTGAAGTAATGGAAACACCTTTCTCATTTCAATTGATTAGTATTCATGAGACTCTAGTACCTTTGTAGAGCATCATCCATACATATAGTAATGTCATCAAGGTCACTTATGTAGTGTTTTGTGTCTCTCTAGTACCATCTATATTTTCAACTACATAGATTGTTGTGTTAATGTCATCTATGCATATATGGTTGACTAGTGTTGTTGGGGTCACTCATGCAATAGTTTGTGCCTCCCTTATCCTGATCTACATTCATTGTAGGGTTATTTGATTCAAATAGAAATTAGTTGTTCTTCAGTAGAGTTTACAACTGCTACATGCTTTAGGAGTTCTTCATGTTCCTCATATTTTAGGGACACTTTTTGAGAAGATTTATTTGACCTTCCCATTCTATCTTTTGAAGAGGAGCTTTTTTCGCATAGGCTTTTCTCCTTTTCTCTATTTGTGAGAGACTTTATTGTACGTGGGTACCTCATCAGGCCTTGTTGTCAAGACCCATTTTTTAGTTTTTAGCTTTCTCCCTATCACTTAAGGGGGGTGTTAGTGTGAAAAGTGTTTTTACCTAACTAAATATTATCATACCTAGTTCGTACTATTCACACTACTTCTTAAGCTCACTTAGAGACTTTTACCTTTTAGTCTCACTATAGAGGAAAACTAATGTGTTGTAGACAACATAATTCAAGGGTAAACCTATCTGAACAGTACACTCTATCATTGTATTCCTACATTAAATTATCAACTAAGGAGCATAAGCTTATGATGGCACTGCACTGTATGTGCCTTCAGGGCTCATATTCTTCCTAAACTATCTTGTCCAAACCTATTCAGGCTATTCTACTTTGCTAGAATTCATAGAAATGTAAGAACAGTAAAAATAGCTACAAAACCTAGTGGCTATGGGTACCTTCAGCACAAGCTGTAGATAACTGTTATCACCAGGAAATTATAGAATTAACTCAAAATGTCCAGAATGATAAGAGAACTAATGCTAACCTCCAGAGGACTCAAAGTAGACAAAGCATGCACTTGTTCATGAACCATACTACTGTAATTTAACAATCAAAATATTCTAATTGACTCGTAATGTATTTATACAAATGAGGAATAGATTTAACAATAATGCATAAAGAAATGAGGAAATAAATGAAGTGAGGATCAGTAACTTGAGTGGTCGGCTCAGGGGACTAACTCATTTAACTGGAAATCAAATCTAATTCAGATATTCATGCATCTCAAATCACATAGTTTTCATTCATTTCAAATCATAAACAGAATCTCTTCATATTATATTCAATAATGACATTCCTCAATAAAACATGTCTGGATCTTCAAATATTGAAAAATAGAGTAACAATTGAGTAAATAGAAAATAAGTGAGTAACTAGAAAATAAGTAACTAACTTGACATCTAACTCATCCCTCCTACCTTATACAGAAATAGGAGAATTTTATGCAACTACCAACTAACTTCAACCATCAATCTATCCCTAGATACTAGGGTACAAGTTTGAGATCGATTTATTAATCTAACTGAATAGAGGAAGCAGAGTCCTATTCAAACAAGGATTAATTTGCAACAATTCACATGAAGAACACACATAAGCTGAGTTCGAAACAAGTCTACTTCTTCTACATTTATTTCTGTCCATGATGAGTCACATCCATCCTCCAACTGCCTGCACTTTTGGCATCCTAACTTCACTTTAATTCTTTTGTCTTCTACTTCGCTGCAAATGCTCATTTCCTTGATGATACATTCTTGTTGCACAGGGGTTAATTCACAAAACATATGCACACAAATAACCTTTATGACTAAACCATAGGATTCCATCTATATTGCATGCATACTCATATTTAAATCATTCAATTGATAATATCATCACCATATTCCATATTAATAACATAGATTCAAAGTCTTGCAAAGTATATAAAAAGACAGGATATAATGATGGTGATGTTGGTAAAGTGTCTAGAGGATCATATGGAAAAGTTCTAAAAGAATATAAAAATAGCATTAAAAGAGGTCAATATTGCAACCCATCATTCCCCCCAACTAGCCTTTTGCTTGCCCTCAAGCAAAATCATTGAATTGAACATCTAGGGAAGAAGATTGTAGTGCAAAGTAATCTGCCTAAGGTCCATTATTTCTCTGACTCCTGCACCCTACTTAAGATAAAAACCATTGTAACAAGCAAGCCTATCCAATCTGTCTAATTTTGCATTCCTACATTCGTCACCCTTTTCTCCTGTCCAGTGTGGTACTGGATAAAGCAGAATAGGAGGATGGAAAGTACGTGGCAGCCATCCTACTCCTATTTTCTCTAAAATCTGGATGTACTTGCGCAATATCTCAAACATATTCATAAAATTGTGGAAAGAGTGAGGCTTTTTCCTCTGCAGTGCTAGAGTCAAACTGTTCCATCTATCTTGCACATACCTTAAACAATTTTGAAGCATAGGCCCTGCTAGCTACTATATCCTTTTGTGATCTCATAGCCTTAAATCCATAATTATTTTTCCTAGGCCTTTTTGTGAGAGGAGTGTTAGCCATTGATTAAGGATTACATCAGGATTTAGTGCTTCCCTTCTGATCTGTAGTGCCACTATTTTTTCCTACTCCTCATATTTATCCATCAATTCTCCTCTGAGCTTCTCATTCTTGAGATATGATAACAGTGCCCTAACCTACAAATCCCCAACATAGATTGAAGGGTTCCATTATGTATCCTCTGTCATTAAGTAGTTATGCAAACAATATTCACACAATTGGTCTTGCTCCTCTAAACTGACTTCTTTAAAATAGTTGTAGAAAAGATGCCTTGAATGTAAAGAAGACTAATTATTAATGAACCTATTAAACTAGAAACTGAGAAACTTTTCTTTCAAAAATAGTGCATATACCCTTGGTGGAGGTCTACACCCAATGATCTGTATGGCCCTATCAATTACTTCTGTCAGCTTATCCTCCAACCTTTTTATCACCAAATTCTTGTCCTCTATTGATGCATTGAGACTTTGTTTTTCCTTCTCCCAGTTTTCCTTTTCTTTTTTAGATTTATGAGTGAGTTTCATTAATTAAAAACCCAAGGAAAAAGTGGTATGGTACACTAGAGTCCTAGTTACAGGAAGTTGTGGAGTGAGTACTTCATTTTCTTTAGCATTTGTTTTACTTACAGCCATCTGTTCTAATAGATCTAGATTAGTTCCATGGCCATAGGTCTGAATTCTCTCCTCCAACTCTTGTATTCTTTTCTCCCTTTCTCTATCCTTCTCTTCATATCCTCTCACCTACTCTTCCAACTATTTTATTTTAGCAAGAGATTCTTGAAGTTCCTTTCTTATGTTTCTATCCTCCAACAATTCATTTTTGTTTTCAAAATTTACACCTTCATAATTATCATTCCTAGGTATATCAAAAATCTCCTTAGCAGAACTGCTAGGAACTGACTTTCCCATTTTCTTTACAATAAATGGATCCTCTGAATCAGAATCAAAAGATGAGAAAACATACCTTCTATTTCTAGCAGACACATTAACATTTTCACAAGCATCAGCAAAGACATCCTCAGGAGCATCAACAGGGGTATCTTCAGGGGCAATTCCTCCTCTATCTACATCTAAATTCACTGGTGTTGGATCATGATACTAGTGTCCTTCACCTTTTTCATGCCCCTATTCTCCAACAACTCTCTCCTTCATACTCTGCCTCTTCAACCTTCTTGAGCGCCTAGGAGTGACAATCTCCTATTCGACTTCAATTTTCCTTTTCTTTTTACTCTTCTTCTTTTCCCCTACATCTTCTCTCCTCATTGAGCTTTTATGCTTCTCAACACTTTTCTTGTTTCTCTTTTTCTTAGCAGGTGTTAAATCAATGCCTCTCATAGGTTTAGGGTTAGAAGATGAGGACTCGTCTTCTACCACTAGCCTATCCTCTGGAGTGTTTTTCTCCTATGGCCCCTCTTGCTTAGGCTCAATCTCAAGTTCAGGCTCATGTTGGGGTTCATCTTATGCTTCTAGTTGTTCTAACAGTGTTGTGATATCTACACAGTGTTTGAAAGCCTCCCAATCAACCTGTGGGTGCTGAATTCTCAGGCTCCTCTTAATCAATAAAGCTATCAAACAATGATGGGACAATGTGGTGTCTGATTATTTCTTATGGTATTCAAAAGCCATCATTTTCAAAATATTATATAGGAAATTGGGAACGTTGACTAGCCTATCATGGCGTAGATGATTAAGCAACTTAAAATGTATAGTATACAGCAAATTATGCCGGCCATCATAGATAATGTATTTAATGATGTATAAAGCACATTTTCCCCAGAAAAATGGAAGGGATAATCTCTTTGTACCTTGTGTTGTTGAGTTCAGGTGCTCTCCTCACTCGCAGAATTCTTCCCTCGCTACAACTGCATCAGCACGAGCTGGATACTCAGACCCTGTGCGCGGCAATCTTGTGACTTGGGCAATAGCCATCTCTGAAGCATCTACAACTAATCCCATGACCATTGCCTCATCATACTATAGTGTGACTACAAATTCCTTTGCCATTTCGTTATCATATTTTGTCAACTTCAAAAAGTAGTCCAGCCATCCTATGCTGGTAAAGAGTGGTAGCACCAACACATCTAATATTTCTTTATTTGCAGATGGCTCTCGTCGTATCACATCACCCCCCATTATCTCTATATTCTGAAATCCCTTGTAGTCTCAATTTCTATCTTAATTTCTGCTAAACTCCAATTCTGCCACCTTGAAGAGAACCAACCTACAGTTCACTGACCTTTTCTACTCTTCCCACTGCAACTTTCTCAGGGTAATCAAATTCATATTTTGGCGAAACATGGTAGGTTTACTATTTTAGAAAATGGCATAGGATGGTTTATCTGGTATCTCAAAAAAACAAAGATGGTGAAAATGGCAAAAATTGAAAAATTAAACCCCTCCCCCCAACTAAACTGTGAAGTGACCTCACTTCACGTGGCAATTGATATGCAAGGAAGATGAATTATTAATTAGAATGGTGATAAACATTTTCGCATGCATGAAATAAATAAAAAGTAATAATGAATATAAAAATAAAGCTAAGTTTAATCATTGAAAGTTACCTTATGTACACACATTATGGAATAAATGATCATTTCACCTCAAAATTTGAGAACACGTACTCGGCATTTTATTTGATACAAGCAAGATGACATGCATGCAGATGAATGGTAAGGTGGCGAGTACCACGGAGTTGATGTGATGTGACAACTCACAATGTGAGAATAAACAACTCATGAGCTTGAGTTGACACCTTTGCAGCGGCACTAGAGTTATTGCATAATGAATGAAGCAATGTGTAGATGATTTGAAATGAGTGGGAAAAATGGTGTACTGTTTGCCAGAGTAGTGAAGACATCTACAAACTAAAGTTGCTACGGGTGCCTCCAACACAGGTCCCAACTGAATAGTTACCTATGCCACATGTCAGGTCCCAACTATAATAGGTCCCAACTGAAAGTGAAAAACAAGTCCCTCTGGAGTTGACTATGGTCGTTTTGGATAATGTGATGTGTGTGCATGTGAATTATAAAGCATGAAAAATTAAGTCTCAGCAACAGGGGTTGAGTATTGCAACTCAACCTCTGCATCACTAGACAGGATTGGTGGATCATCTTCTGATGGTGTATTGGTTGGTGTCATAGAACCTTCATCAGGAGTGCCATGAGTACCATACTGAGTGGCTAGAGAAATGATAAAATCATCCTTTTGAAGTGGTTTCTTATATAGTTTCAGCCTATGTCCATTTACTAGTAATGAAAATTGGAACTCATCAATGGTCTGTAATTGGACTACACCATTAGGGAATACTTGTTTAATCTCATAGGGTACCAACCACAGAGATTGAAGCTTGCCCTTGAAGTCTTTATAGTTGGAATCATAAAGAAGGGCCCAATCACCAACAGTGAATTCTTTAGTCTTGATATACTTGTCATGCCATTTAATTCTTTGTTTCTGTATAACCTCTGTGTGGTGGATGGCTTCCAATCTGATTTCATCAAGCGCATTCAAATGTTGTAGTCTATCATTTTGAGCTTCTGTCCAATCAATCCCTAAGTCTACTGTTGTCCTTAGTGTTTTGTATTCAAATTATATGGGCAAGACTGTTGTCTTTCCATAGACCAATTCATAAGGGGTGAACCCAGTAGATGTCTTCCAGGTAGTTCTATATGCCCATACAGCTTCTGGCAACCTAGAAACCCAATCTCTTCTGTGAAGATGTACTAATTTTGTCAATATATTCTCAAGCTCCCTGTTTTTGACCTCAACCTGACCATTAGCCTGAGGATGGTAGGGAGTAGACTTCTTCTATCTAACTTGATATTCCTCCACTAGTCTGGTGATTAGATCTGATGTAAATTGTGGACCTTGATCAATCACTATCTCCCTTGGTACACCATATCTAGTGAAGATTTCTTCATACAAAAATTTTGCCACATTGCCATCTTTAGCAAACTGCAAGGCTTTAACTTCCACCCATTTGGTTAAGTAATCAATACATACCAGTATATATTCCTTGTTGATTGAAGTAGGAGAGATTGGACCAACAAAACCCAGTCCCCATTTATCAAAAGGGGCTAATTTGAGATTTGTGGTTGCAAAGGCATTTCATCACTTCTTGTAGGTCTCCCCATCCTTTGACACCTATCACAGCTTCTAGTATACTTGACAACATCTTTATGAAGTGTTGGCCAGTAATATCCTGCTATCAATATTTTGAAGGCTATCCTTTTGGCTGCAAAATGTCCCCCATAGGGTTCATCATGATAGGCCTTCAATATGCCAAACACTTCATCCTCTCTGATACATCTTCTCATAATGTTGTCTGGACCAGTGTAGAAGAGGAATCTAGAAATCCAAGAATAAAGGAAACATTTGTGAACTAGTTGTCTCTTCTCCCTTGGAGAAAAGTAACCTGGAATCTGCCCTGAAACCAAATAATTAGCTATGTCTGCATACCATGGAGTGTGTATGGTTAGAGAAAATAAATGCTCATCAGGAAAAGAGTCATCAACCACTCCTTTTGATGATTGCGTGGGTAGTCTAGATAGAAAATCAGCAACTACATTAGCTTTTCCTGGTTTGTCAACAATTGTTATGTCAAATTCTTGCAATAACAACAACCATCTTACAAGTCTGCCACCTACTATTGGCTTATTCATCAAATATCTGATTGTTGTATGATCTGTATGTATGAACACTTTATAACCAGTAATGTAGTGTCTGAATTTGTTAATGGCATAAACAACTACCAACATTTCCTTTTTTGTCACTGTGTAGTTCAATTCAGATCCCTGTAGGTTTTTACTTACATAGTATATTGCATACTCTTTATTTCCTTCTTTCTGGCCTAGGACTGCTCCAATGGCAAATTCTGATGCATCTGTATGGATGTGAAAAGGCAGTGTCCAATTTGGACCTCTAAGAATGGAGCTTGTGTCAAGGATGATTTGAGCTTCTCAAATGAATTTTGACAATCTGGAGTCCATTCAAATTCAATGTATTTTGTCAATAGAGTAAACAAAGGTGCAGCAATTTTTCTAAAATCTTGAATAAACCTCCTATAGTAACCTGCATGTCCTAGGAAGCTCCTTACATCTTTCTGTCTCTATGGAATAGGCAAGGTAGATATGATTTCAATCTTCTTGGGTCAACTTGTATTCCTGCACTTGAGATAAAATGTCCCAAGACTATCCCCTATGTCATCATCATAAAGCATTTTTCATTGCTCAAAGATAGATTGTGCTCTGTGCATCTCTTCAAAACTTTCTCCAAGCTGTTTAAAGCTTCATCATATGTTTCACCATATGTGGTGAAGTCATCCATATAAATCTCCATGTTGTCATGGGCAAAATCAGAGAAAATACTAAGGACGGCTCTTTGAAATGTGGCTAGAGCATTGCACAGACCAAAAGGCAAGATAGAATATGCATATGTCCCCCAAGGGCATGTAAATGTTGTCTTATCCCAATCCTCTGGTGTAATCTTGATTTGGTTATAACCACTAAAACCATCAAGAAATGAGAAGTATTTCTTACCTGCTAAAGAGTCAAGAACTTGATCAATGAAGGGCAATGGGAAGTGATCCTTCCTGGTGGCAACATTTAGTTCTCTGTAATTAACACAAACTCTCCATTTGCCACCTTTCTTGGGTACTATGACCAATGGTGAAACCCATTCACTGTCTAAAATGGGGTATATAAACCCTGCATCTAAAAGCTTTTGAAGTTTTGCTTTCACTATCTCTCTGCGAGCAAGGTTCATGCGTCTTTGCTGCTGTCTTATAGGTCTGTAGACATCATCAATGAAAATTTCATACATACATAAAGCGGGATTTATGCCTTTCATGTCACTGTAATCCCATGCAAATGTTGTTGAGTGGGTTTGTAAGACTACATGTAGGGATTCTTGTTGCTCATCAGTCAATTCATTATTAATAGTCAACATCTTTCCTGGCTTGATTTCCAATATCTTAGACATTTCTTGCACATAGGACAAATCAAGGCTAGGTATGACTGGTAAGCATTGTTGGGGTAGCAAAGTATGAAATATTTGAGATACCTCTTCTGAGGAACTGGTAGGTATTATGCTTCCTAAGGGATCTTGTAAGCAAGATAAATAGTCTTACTGTTGTGGATGCCTTCCACAGTCATTTTGTACAATGTGAGCAATCAACTCATCTTCATCTTGAATATCCAGTAAGGGGCTATGCTCAATAATCATTAAGGTGTGTAGATAATAGTTGTCCTCATCTTCTAGGGTAGGCCAAATGGTCTGCTCAAGCTCATGGTATGGTTGGGCTGGTGGATATAAAACCAATTTCTTTGTCATAGTCCCATTGGAAATGATCATGTTACCAGACCTACAACCTATAAATGCATCTATTGTGGCAAGCCATGGTTTGCCTAGTATAAGGGGATAACCAGCAAGATTAACCTTGGGTTGTAGGACTATGAAATCAGCAGGGTATTCCTAGGAATCTAATGCAATGACCAAATCCTCAATGACTCCTTCAGGTTTGACTATAGACCTATCAGCTAATTGCAAGACTGTCTGAGTAGGCCTAAGATTGTTCAACTGGAGTGTCTGCATTGTCTCCTTAGTCATTACATTAATTGAAACACCTAAATCTATCATATTATTCTTAATCAGAGTCCCATTGATTTTGACATCCACTACTGGACTACCTGGATCAGTATATTTGGGAATGTAGTTATATTGCCCAACATTATATCAGCAAAGTTTCCTAAAACTTGAACTACCTTTGGGTCTATCCTCTTCCTTCCTAGTTTCTTTATGTAGAGATCTCTGATAGTCTTAGTATAGATGGCTTGGATTAAGAGAATCTTTATGCTTATATCTTACAACTAGCCTATGAGGTTATTTTCAGACTGTTCTAGTTGTTTTTGGATAGCCAAGCATTCAAGGAAAGGAGGCTTAGGATGTGAAATGGTCTGAGGTTCTTGAGTTGATTCAGGTTCCAAAGGTGGTGTAGCCGAGGCTTCCTCTGTGGGTTCATCTTCAAGTTTTGTAATTTGGGGAGATGAAGGCCCTGCAAGTTGCTTCCCTGATCTAAGATAAACATTACTCACTTCTACCCCATAGGTGGGGTATTGCATCACCTCATTAGTATAATCATGTTGAATAGGCTTGTTGTTAGGGTTAGGTGCAGGTTGGGCACGGATTTGGCTAGGTCTAGGAGGTGGATTTTGAGGTGCTAATGGAGGCATTATGGCTAGCTGTTGTGGTTAAGATGGAAGCATGGGTTGCCGGTAATTTGCATTTTTCTACCATTGTTGGTTCTTGTTCCACTGGGGCTACCATTGAGGTTGTTGTGCAGGCCACTAAGGGTTATAGTTGGCACCTTGAAAACCTTGTTGGGGCCATGGTTTTGGCTACTATTAGTTCCAACTAGGTTGTGGAGTAGGTCATTGTGGGTTTTGCCAGAGATTTTGATTACTAGGCCATGGCTAAGTGTTCCAGTTAGAGAAATTTTATTTTACAGCAGGAAAGGGTGAACTAAAATTTAGTGGATCAGAGGGCATACCTTGTCTTTGTTGCGAAGGTCTCCTTTGAGCTATGTAGAACAATTGTCTATCCTCTCCTTCAAATGGCTGAAATTCTGGCCTTTCAACCTTCTCTTGATGGATGCTTACCACCCTTTTGCATTTACAATTGGCCTTCCTTTGCCTACAACTGGGACAGCACTTAGTAAGCATTACATCAGCTTCCTCTTGTTTCTTCTTGATGTGTAGAGTGTCTAGCTATGTAGCCATATGACTAATTATGTCCTCCTTCATGTTGGATAGCAAGTTACTAATTTTGACTCTTGAAACTCCATTGGTTGCTTTGTTTGTAATTGATGTCCTTTCTCCCCTTGGTCATTTGGTGAAAGTCCTTAAATAATTTCGACAAACTTTGCAAATGGACTCAAAAGGTAGCTGGGAAATATCACCTTGCCTAATGAGATTCAAGGTGTCCATACAATCATCCTTAACCCCTCTCAAGAAAACCAGTTTTAATGATTCTTTAGCCAGTCTATTTTGGGGGTTTTTCTTTAGGGCAAACTAGAATCTTTCAACATAATCTTCAAGTGGCTCCTCCTCCTATTGTGACATCATGAAGATGTCATCTCTCCTCCTATCATGTCCTCAGCAATAATCTTGGTATTTCTCAAAGAATTTTTCCTTTATTGTATCCCAGTCTAGAATGACATCCTTTCCCAATCCCATAAACCATATCAAGGTTGCATCCTTGAGAGTGGTAGGAAAGAGTTTCAACCTGTGAGCATCTGAGGTGTAGTCATAACTCCTACACAAGATATCAAACTCAAACAAAAACGTATATGGGTCCTCTGTCACCAGGCCATAGAAGACTAGTAATGTTGATGGTGGAATATATTTCAGCACTGTAGCCCTCTCCTGATCAGTGATAGGAAACTCAAACGTTGCTTTCTCTGGCAGTTCTTCCACCGTAGCATCTACCATAGTTCTAAATGTCCCTTCTTTAGTTGTGGAAGAAGCTGATGAAGATGTAGAAGGTGTGGATGAAGATGTAAGAGGAAATTAATCTTCAGTACTTTCTACTATATAATTGATAAAGTCAGTTGTGTCCTTGTTATCCTGATAATTTGAAGGGATGAAACTACCTCGGTTGTCTCTCTGCCTCCGCATACAGTAAATTTGGCTTTATATTCAAGTGGTCCTGTACAATGTTAGTATAATGTCTGGTGTTTCCTAAAAAGTGAATTTGTTAACTCTAATGTTGGAATCAAAATTTAAACTATGAAAGCATAAAAAAAATGAGCCTATGAAGGTAGTACCATCCCTAGTAACGATGCCAAAAATGTAGAGGAAAACTAATGTGTTGTAGACTTAGCATAATTCAAGGGTAAACCTATCTAAACAGTCCACTCTATCATTGTATTCCTACATTAAATTATCAACCAAGGAGCATAATCTTATGATGGCATTACACTATATGTGCCTTCAAGGCTCATATTCTTCCTAAACTATCTTGTCCAAACCTATTCATGCTATTCTACTTTGTTGGAATTCACATAAATGTAAGAATAGTAAAAACAGCTATAGAACCTAGTGGCTACGGGTACCTTCAGTACAAGCTGTAGATAACTGTTATCACCGGGAAATTATAGAATTAACTCAAAACATCTAGAATGATAAGAGAACTAATGCTACCCTCTAGAGGACTCAAAGTAGACAAAGCATGCACTTGTTCATGAACCATACTACTGTAATTTAATGATCAAAATATTCTAATTGACTCGTAATGTATTTATACAAATGAAGAATATATTTAACAATAATGCATAAAGAAATGAGGAAATAAATGAAGTGAGGATTAGTACCTTGAGTGGCGAGCTTAGGGGACTGACTCACTTAACTGGAAATCAAATCTAATTCAGATATTCATGCATCTCAAATCACATAGTTTTCATTCATTTCAAATCATAAATAGAATATCTTTAGATTGTATTCAATAATAATGACATTCCTCAATAAAACATGTCTGGATCTTCAAATATTAAAAAATAGAGTAACAACTGAGTAACTAAAAAATAAGTGACAAACTTGACATCTAACTCATCCCTCCTAACTTATACAGAAATGGGAGAGTTTTATGCAACTACCAACTAACTTCAACCATCAATCTATCTCTAGATACGAGGGTACAGGTTTGAGATCAATTTATTAATCTAACTAAACAGAGGAAGCATATTCCTATTCAAACAAGAATTAATTTGCAATGGTTCACATGAAAAAAACACATAAGTTACGTTCGAAACAAGTCTGCTTCTTTTGCATTTATTTTTGTCCATGATGGTTCACATCCATCCTCCAGCCGCTTGCACTTTTGGCATCCTAACTTCACTTCCTTTAATTCTCTTGTCTGCTACTTCACTGCAAATGCTCATTTCCTTGATGACACGTTCTTGTTGCACAGGGGTTAATTCACAAAACATATGCACACAAATAACCTTTATGACTAAACCATAGGATTCCATCTATATTGGATGCATACTCATATTTAAATCATTCAATTGATAATATCATCACCATATTCCATATTAATAACATAGATTCAGAGTCTTACAAAGTATATAAAAAGGCAGCATATAATGATGGTGATGTTGGTAAAGTGTCTGGAGGATCATATGGAAAAGTTCTAAAAACATATAAAAACAACATAAAAAGAGGTCAATATTGCAACCCATCACTCACCTCATGAGTGCACTACATGTGTCCCCACACTTCTCTCAAGTATGCCATGTGTCACACCTTTGGAGAGGTAGTCAATCTTTTAGTCGTACCTTCTCTCCTCCTTGTCCTACATATAAAAGGAGTCTAATGTACTTTGTAATATTCATGTTGTTGATTCATTTGTATGATAGTATTTGCATTTTTATCTCAAGCATATTCATATTTGAAAGTGTTTGATCTTGCAAATTGATCTTGGTTGCTCCAACAAAGTGGAGATGCAAAAGGGAAATTTTGGATTTTAGTGGAGATTGAATTTCACTTTATTTTTTAAATAAAGTGGAGGAGGAATGTGCAAGATCTAATTAATTAAATAACTTGGTTTATTTAATTAAATAGTGGAAGAAGGTTAGCTTAATTAATTAAATAATGATGAGTGAGAATTTAGTTTAACTAAATAAATATTTTTTATTTATTTATCTATGGAGGAATGTTGGAGAGTGAATTAATTTAATTAATTAAATAAATATGATTTGTTTAATTAATTAGTGAAGAAACATTAGAAGGGAGGTTAGTTTGATTAATTAATTAAATATAATTTATTTAATTTAAGTAGTGAAGAAATGTTGCAGAATTAGATGATGTGATGATGAAAATATTATAGTGTTAAGTTAAAATGTGAGTGGATTTTAGGTGTCTACATTTTTTCCCTCTTTGAGATGGCATTGTGCTAGGCAAATTAATGTCATTTTAAAGAAAAATAAATATAAGCATTTGGAAGGAAGATGCCCTAGTCAATCGAAAAAGGAATGGAGTTAGCTAGGGATGCCCCCTCAAGAGAGTAGGTGGGTTTATGGGGCTTGGGTGGTCTCTCAAATATAGAATTAGTGAAAATTGGGGGGAAGACGTGAAAAAGGGGGGGTGAAGGAAAAAAGGGAAGGAAAACCCTATAAATAGGAGAGGTGAAGGATAAAAAATATTTTTTTCCATTTGTTAGTAGTGAAAAGTTCTCTAAGTTTGGTGAGAGAAGTTGAGAGAGAAGATGGATCATATCCCAGTCCACAATCATTAAAACAAGCAAGTTTGAGAATGCAGGTGATTGAATAGCACAAGACCATCAGTGAGTACCACTTTTACAATATTTCCTTTGTATTTATTACATATTTATGAGGGGGAAACCTAAGTGAAGCATATACATTATAGGATGAGTTTTATCCTGTAACATATGTGAATGCAAACGATATATATGTAGGGAATCATGGGGTATATGTTGAAATAACGTATATGCCTGGGATAGTAATGTCTATGTCAAAATGGTGTATATGTGGTGAGATGTAGCATATATTCCAAAATGGCATATACACAATTTTAGATAGTATATCTACTCAGAATAGCATATTTATGTGGGGTTATAGCATCAAAATGGTGTATGCGTTGGTATGGGTAGCGTATATGCCAAGATGGTGTATGCATTGGTATGGGTAGCATATATGCTTGTTAGAAGTAAAGGATGAAAAGTGAGGGGAGGGTATTGAAATGCATGATTTTTTGTGTGATTACAAGAGCACTTGTCGATGATAGTGGCAGAGAAGAGATGATCAATGGTGTTATGGTAAATAGTTTAGTTTGATGATGCCAAGTGGGGTGAGATAAAACAACTGGTTTATACTATGTGGCATGGATGCTAGAGATATATATATAGATAGGGTGACGTTGACCATGCTCACTAAGAGATAGCTTTTAGAGATGTCCACTTTCCATCTCCTAACAAGGGAGATGACAGAAACCCTGGAGGATACCTAGAGGATTCTACAGATTATGATCTACAGATAGAGAGTGTACTATAGGGATAGGGTACCACAAGCATCCATGCATCAGTTGATAGGGAGGGATGATATACCATTATAGAGATTGTGCTTGGATCTAGATGCATGCCAAGATTTGGTAGAGTGGTCTCCCCTGGTCTTGATGGTGATTGTCAATGGCATATTATTGTCTAATAAGACAGGGAGATTCTTTATGATGGGGTTGGTGTATGTGGTAACAAACATGCTAGAGTTCAAGGTGGATTTTGAATGGGGGTCATGCATATTGGCATACTAATATAGTGATTTTCATATAGTGGTGTGCAAAAGTGGGAGGAGTTTTAGAGTATCAACCTTTTTGCAGGTGTAGGGCTAAGACCACATAGCTAATAGTCAACTAGAGGGAGTGTGCATGATGTGAGAGAAAGAAGATCCCATGGAGTATTGCTAGATGATAGTGTAGGGTGGGTGGTGGAGGCACCTCAAAGATGTAAACCATTACAGGTGGGTCATCAATGAGTTGTAGCTAGGAGATGTGACATGGAGACCCTATGGGGCACAATTTCTATGGGTAGAAGATCTAGTATCCATGGGTTACACATAGAGGCCTTTTTATCTTATGGGACAAAGGGATTATATCATTGAGTGGTATAGTCTTGACTAAGTTTTGATGTAGTTTGGTCAACAATAGGATGTACCCACATGACCTCACATTTTTACACGATCTACTTGAGAGATCAAATAGTGGGGGCTAATGGTGGATAGACATGAGGTGGTGCACAACTGGGATATTTTGGATATGGTGTATTGGGATGAGCATAGGAACATTTGGGGTGCAAGATTAGTAGTTAGGTATGGTTTCTAGTGGGATCAAATAGGCCAGAGCACCTGCCAATATTAGTGCACAGTGAGTGAGAGACTTGTGAGGCACTATAGAGGTAGTTTTGAAGGAGAGGCACTACCAACAAAGGTGAGTAGGGAGAGTGCCAATAGAGGTGATAGTACGAGTAGTAGTAATAATGTCAGTTATGATGAGGCTATTGAGGGATGATGGACGTAGGTGATATAGAGGAGAGGAGGAGATGGGCATGTATGTCATGGAGGTGAGTAGGGGTATAGACATAGTAGGGCCATCAGGTGGAGGTGCTTCGAGTATAGTACCATCAAGGAAATCATAGGCAGAGGAGGAGATAGTGGAGAGTTTGGGCCAAGATATAGCCTGTGTATGACAAGAGTTAGATAGGCTCTAGGTTGAGTGAGACAATACTTAGATATAGCAGGAGACAACTCAGGATAAGTAGGATGGGATCTTCTCAGAGAGGGACAACTTGGTGGCTAAGAGGGATACATTAAGGTTAGAGTGGGACAAGATGCAAGTGTTGAGGGATATGCTGCAAGTAAAGAGGGACATGCTACAAGTAGATAGGAATAGGTTGCAAGCTGAGGTGGAAAGAGGACAAATAGATGTGTAACATCTATAGATGGAGAGGGACATAAAAAGGACCCTTATTGTGTCCTATGGGATGTGAAGGTTTTTGTAGAGTCCATGAGGGCTCAAGGAGAGATCCTCTACTACAAGAGTTATATGAGTTAGTTGTTCTAGCATCACAGCAAGCAACATTATATTCAGATCAGACAAGCTCTTGAGCAACAAGCTTGATTATGAGATCAATAGCGAGGGAGGCACATGTTCCAAGGCCACCATCATTATTAGTAAGACCACCATTTCCAACAAAACCACCACTAGATGAGGGCAAAAGGAATAGTGTCATCCAAATTTGAGAGGGGCAGGGGTGTATGAGGAGATGAGATTTAGATGAATTATGATGAGGCCATGTGCCATTTTTTATGTATGATGTGTTGGTATATTCTATAATGTACATAAATTTTAAGTTTTGATATATGGATATACGGATTTATTTTGGCCCATACATGATGTAATTATGTAAGTTTATGGTTATGGATTATGTGATGGATATGTTATTGTATGAGATGTTATTATTGTGCATGTATTTGATTTGTTATTGTGAATGGATGATTATGTGATGGATGTGGATATTTGATTATTATGGATGTATGATCATGCATGTTTTTTATTATGGCACATGTTGGTTGATGATGTAGCATGTTAGTTAGATGAGTAAATGGATGAAATATTTTATTGGTTTATGAAAATGCAAATGGATATGATGTGCAAAGGATATGGATTTATGACCTTGGTGTGATGATGTGTTTAATGCATGAAGGACTGACTCGCAAACACAATGAAAATAAAAGGATGTCCCAACATATATTCAAGGCATGTTATGAGATAATGGATCATAACAACCTCAGTGGGATATGTGGCGGGAAAACCAACAAGAAAGGTATTCAATCAAATAGAATAATGCCCTGGTATATCATCAAGACACATCATGATATAAGGTATCATGTCAATCTTGGTGGGATATATTGTGGATCAACCAAGAAGAAAACAATTAATCAAATATATAGAAGACACACAAGGGTTTTACCTCTTGCCAAAGGATTGAATGCCATGATGGTGACAATGATACCTTATTGGGGAATGATATATCATGCTAAGTTGATGATAGGATGAGAGAAAAAGGACCTCATATGGATAGGGGTTTTAACTTATGTGAGTCAGTGGTGCTTGATAGGATTTTTTCTTGTACTTTGATGTAGGAATTTTTTGAACTAATGTATTTTTGTTTATTTTATTTGTTTTAGATGTTTTGGATGTTGTATTGCAATATCCTAAGGTTATGTCCTATAAGGGTACACATCATAATGCCTTTAGATTGTAAATGGGAGGAACTCAAGAGGATATTTCAAAAGCATAACTCTATACTTTGCTCCCAATGCATGACAAAGTCAGTTGTGGGGAAGGAATGATGGCAATGGGATGACAAGGTGTAGAGAGTACATGTAGATAATGGAATCTAGTGCTACATGTGATGCCTTTGAGCAGGTTTTCATCATGGTACTTTCCCAAGGTGTCCCAAGATGGTTTTCACTATAGGGTGATTTTTCTCTACTTTTCTTTTTTATTGGAGAACCCAGTTTTTAGCCTGGTCCAAGCCCAGAGAGACCCTTACGGGGGATCTCTTCCATCATCTTTATCACTTGAGACCACAATTGGGGGGTATCCATCCCCAATGGGCATTATCACCCTTTGGTCAAACTCGTGAGCTTGTTGGCCTAGCTAAGGTACATAGCTTGTGAGCACGTCAGCCCAGTGAAGGCACACTTAGCCTGCAAGCATGCCAGCCCAGCAAAGGCACACTTAACCTGTGAGCACGCCAACCCAGTGAAGGCACGCATGACTTGCGAGCTCGTTGGGCCTATGGGGTTTTAAACCTTGGTGTCTGCCACCACAACCAAGTGACTTGCCCACCACACCATGCCCTTATCGGCTTCTCTACTTTTATTTTGCTTTTTATAAAATTTTCAATACTTTTGTATTTTTTCCTGATTGTTGAACTGTTACACATTATGCATGGAATTACTTGAGATGCATGATTTTTATTAGCTCTTCTATCTCTTAACCATCTAGAGTGGCTATAATATATGCTCTTGATTCATATTTAGCAATGACGACATAGGGGCCCAACCAATTAGGTTCAAATTTTTATTTCTTTTCATGATCCCTATTCTTATTCTTTTGATTCTCCTTTAGGACAAGGTCACCAACCTCAAACTCTCTAGCCTTGATGCACTTGTTGTAACTATGGCATAGCTAGTTTGGATATTTCTTTAGATGGTTTAAGGCATAAAGCACCACTGATAAAGAAGTTCTAGCTCATACAGGTGCACAAATATGTATTCTTCATCATTGATGAGCTCATGTAAAACGATGTGCAAAGATGGTAGTTCAATCTCAATTGGAAAGATGGATTTAGCTTCAACTATGAGGGAATAAGGGGTAGCTCCTATGGGTGCATGAATACTAGTTTGATAGGCCCATAGAGCAAGATTGAGTTGGAGATACCAATCAGGGGGCCAACACCATTGATGATCTTTTTAAGGATTTTGATAAGGGTTTTATTAGATGCCGCAGCTTGGCCATTACCTTGGGGATAGTATGTGGTGGACCATCTATTCTTGATGTGGAATTGCTTACATAGGGTGTAGAATTTATGATTTTTGAAGGATTTTCTATTATCTTTTATAATGGTAGAGGGTACATATCATAACAGCAAATGATATGGTGGAGGATGAACTTGGACATCTATTGGGTAGTAGTATAAGTGATGGGAAGTGGTTTGACACACTTGGTGAAATACTCAATTGTGGTGATAATAAAATTATGTTCATTGGAGGATGGAGGATTAATATTGCCAATGAGATTGAAGCCCCATGTAGAAAAAGGTCATGGAATTGTAATCAGTTGCAAAGCTTGAGAGGGTGTATGAATTAAGTCTCCATGTATCTGGCATGTTGCACACTTTTTGACATACTGACAAGCATCATGTTCCATGGTGGGCCAATAGTACCCTATTTTGAGTAGCTTCTTAGCTAGGACCATACCACTAGTGTGCACTCTGCAAATGCCTTCATGAACTTCATTAATTGCAAGGTTGACCTCATTCAAATTTAGACATCATAATAAAGTTCCATCATAACCCATATGATAGAGGGTGTCATTGAGGAGAGTGAAATGGGATGTTCATTGAAGAAAGGATTTACATTGATTGTGTGAAAGGTTAGTGGAAGGGTTTGGGTATCAAGGTAGGTGCATTTATCATGATACCAAGGGGAATCAGGACCAACAATTTCACATATCATTTTCACTTTTGAGACATCGTAGGCTAGGATCAAAAGTTGTTCAACCAAGAACTCACACTATTGGGTATCCTTCTGCATCTCTTGGAGGGAACCAGTGGTGGCCATTACGTCAAATGCTTGATTATTGAGATGGGGAACATGTTCAAATTGAATATGTATAAAATATTGTTTGAAGATATTGACCATTCTCTTTTAGGGGATGATCTTGTCATCTTTGGTTTGATATTCATTATTAACTTGCTTGATAACCATCTAGGATACACCGAAGACTAATAGATGTTAGATGTTCCATTGTATTGTTGTCTTGAGACTTGAGATTAGTGCTTCATACTTGGAAATGTTATTGGTACAAGGAAAACCAAGTCTAAATTCTTTGGGGATGAGGTTCCCTTGTGTGTGATAAATAAATTTTCATTCGTAATTCTCATTCCTATTAGCCAAAAGACCCAAAAATTATCAAAAGACTAAGGCACAAAAGATGAGGTTGAAAACCATGACACTTGTATCCAAAAGATAAAGAAACTTATTTCCATGAGGAGACTTCTCATATCGCAAAATACAAGGTTTAACATGGTCAAAATTCTAAATTTACCATTTTCAAAAAAGTCAAGTACCATGCAAAAATACCAAAAAGACCAATGGTGAATGCTCAAGTTTCTTCAAATTTTAAAATGTAAAATTTATAAAAATAAAAAATATCATTTTGAAAATATCAAGGAGGAGATCACACTTTTCATATCACATCAATTTTGAGAAAAAATCACTACAGTGCTAACGCTATTTTATATTTTTCAAAAATGGAAACATACAAAATTGAATTTACACAACAAGATATTCTATAGATTATTTTCAAATCAAAACCTATGAAATGAAATCCATATGTCATCCACCTAATGGGGACCATGGAAAATTATGAAATCTATTTCAATTTGTGCATAAAAATCAAAGAAGAGAGTACCATTTTACCAAGCAACCCTCAACAAATGGAGATCTTTTCTTGAGCACAACACAAACAATCTTTTGCCCACTCCTTCAAGATTCAAGCTAAGCTTTCAAATCCTCAACTAATCCTCAAATAATATTTTTACAAACAAGGAACTCGCACAATAGAGGATAGAAGAGAGAGAAAAATGAACAAGTGATTTCAAACCTTTTGCTTTTTGCTTTTTGTTTCCAAAAATCCCTACACCCCAAGTGACTTTTCATCCCATTTCACATTCAAAACTAGTTATTTCAATTTTGGATATTTTAGCAAAATAGATATTTTTATTATCTATTTTCTTTCCAAATAACTAATGGTTAATACTTTCAAAACACTTATGGATAAAAGCATTTTTATTTCAAATAGCTAATGCATATTATTTTAATAAATCTATTTAACCTTTTTTAATTCCCTTTCAACATTCAATATTAAAATGCACAAAGCCTTTTTCACTAAGGAATTTTAAGATTCCATTAAAGCTCTTTCAACTCACAAGCAAACTAGATATTTTGTAAATACTTCAACAAGCATTTTGAAAAATAATTAAATACAAGCACAATAAGAGCTAAATAAATGCATGCAAAGCAACCACACACTTTACAAGTTTATTCATGACACAAGAATCCAGAATTGATATTGATTCAAATCAAGGTTTCACAAGGTTAAAGGACTCATCTTGTAACTCAAATTGAGTGAAATAGAGGAGACAAGCAAACATAATTAGCCAAGTCAACTATCTCTGATTAATCATTGTCACTGAACTTGTGCCTGCACACCCAGTTAAAACATCAAGCATATCTACACAATATAAGGATTGTTGAAGCTACATAATCTAACCAATGGGAAATGAAATCAATAAAGGTATACATAACATCCCATGATTGCACCATAATCAAATCAAATCAATATAAGTCAATCATGACATCAAAATGTGACAATACTCAAATCACATTTTATCATTAAACATCTAACATTATATAATTCATAAGATGATATCAAATCACTACATCTAACCAAAAATCATCTGCAACTAATATGATCTAGATATGAAAGATGAAAAATTTAATAACCATAATAAATATGATGTTGAACCAAATAATATAACCACAAGTCAATATATCAAGGGAAAATACTAAAGCCAAAATATAACTATAGGTTCAAACATCAAATCATAATATATGCATCCAAAATACACAATCCAACATCAAAGATAAATACAAAACATCATCAATAATAAGGATAATATCGAAATTGAATAGCAAACAATGTACACATGCTAGTGGGCCTTACAATTTAGCCCTTGATCATGAGGAAAATTTGGTAGCTAAACAATCAAACTCCAGAATTATTGTTGATAAAAAGATTAGTGTAGATGATAATGGACCCTAGTACTTGATCTTTGAACATATAGATATATGAATTTTTTTTATATATTATTAGATTGTTTTGTATAACCCCATATTTTTGTATAGTTAAGGGTCTTGTTTGTCATTAATATAAAGTTGCTTTGGAAATACTAAAGATGCATTTATTGTAGCCTATGGATAGTATATTCTAATCTTTTTTGTGAACTACTATGAAATATAAAAAATAGTTTTATAGTATTCTACATTGTGATATTTTTGTGGGATTGAGTTATTCTTTTGTGTTCTTTGTTTAAGATTGCCTAGTTCTTGATTTTTGTTCCTTGCCCTTACTTCCTTGGATCATGAATGTCACCACTTAGTCCTTTAACCAATGGGTGGGGTAGATAGGGACATTATGGATGTTCTTATCTTTCACAATCTATTATCCCCACCATGTGGCACTCCAAGCATAGAGGATGTTAGAGCTCATCGTTTGTGATTTTTAGAGTTGGTACTTGAAGATGTTCTATTGTTATGTCATTTACAATTCTAGAAACTAATGTATTTGGTTGTAATTAGTGGTAGTTGTGGTTTATCTTATATTAAATGTAATAATGTACATTTTCTTGATGTGCCTAAAAATTTGAAGATGTTCAATTCTTATGCCAAGTCTACTTTACGTTGGTTGTATCTATGCATAACATAGTTATGGTTAACTTATTAGATTGTTGTAATGAAAGTTGAAACTGATCATGTGTATGGATATCTATTAGATGTAACTAAAGGATTTGATAATGTAATTACAATCATTTGAATATTGTAAAGTTCATTGATATTCAACATAATCTTATTTCTCTACTACTCTTGAACTAATTTTCACCCTTTATTGGGTATCTTGAATTAAGGATAAATAGGGATTATGTTGCATGTCATGTATATCATTCTTACAATTACAAAGAAAGTAGGTTAATTGTGAAATAGTTAGTTTTATATAACTTATGACAATTATTTCATAAAAGGAACAATGGAGCTATCTTAATTATTATTATTTGACCCCAATTCCAAGGTTAAGAATTAATTAGTTAAGAGATGGGATAAACATAGGCATGGGGAAACCTACTTTTAATATTAACCTTAATGACAAACTTCTTTAAAAAATTCAAGTTCTCTTTGGTTTTAAATTTTAGATGTTGTCAAGAGGGATACTTTTTCCATTATTATGATAATGAGAAAACCATGAGATGACTTGTATGGCCATTCCATCATTGAGATGAATGATGAGGTGCCTTGGGCCTACTATCACAATGGGGGAATAACCATGAAGACCAATCATGTGGTTGCATCAATAGTGAGAGCAATGATTAGATGTCAAGAGGTAACTAATGGTATCCAATTAGTCTCTCAATGATAATACTAGTAATACATTGAAGAATAAACCTTGTGATAACTCTGAAGACAAAGGTATGAAATAAGAATATTGTTTAAAGTCTATTCTCTCCAAGCTTTTAAATCTAGTTAATATTAGTTTAAGTATAGATGTAATCAACAAATTGGACTTGTGGTAACCTCCTTTTCCCATTGTTAAAAAAAATATTATCCTTTTTTGTGAATATTACAAATGGATAATTTACTTTAATGGCCACCTTACTCATCATACCTTATAATTAAATGAGAAAATATGTCATCTTATGCCTCTTGAGAGGTTGATAATCTATCTACAAAAACTAATAAAATCATTTTTTAAAACATCATATATCTTTTGGTGATGTCCTTTAGCTTCTTTTTTCAATATTGTGGTGAGAATTTGGGAGTTAGTTTCCACAAGGTTTGTAATCTCATGTTTCTTGGGTAATGTAAATTTTTGCATATACCAAAATCTTATATAGAATTATTTTTGGATAGTTTGATGCCATAATAATACTAAAACATTATGATATCAACATGGTTCCTTCATATTCCTCCCATTCTTAAATAGTTGCATTACCCTAGACTTTCCATCCATGAATATTTTCCATTTGTTTTAGTGTGGTCCCTTTTTGACATATGCATCAACCTTCTTACAAATGTCATCACTAGTGGGACCTCATAGGTTTTGATCTAAAGACTAACAATAATTAGTATCTCTTAGATAGAGATTTCACACTTTAATTAATGTAAACACTTCACTGCCAATTAGGGGTTTGAACTAAAATCATCTTACCCTAAATGTAAATCTAGATAAAAACAAGCCAAATTCCTTGAGCATATACACATTTCATTTTACTTTAGTATTAAATTGGTGTGAAACACTACTCACGAGCAACGTTACTCATTACTAACACATGTTAGTTTTTTAGGCCATGATTCTAATATGTCATCTTAGAAGACACCTCCTTGGAATCCCATAGGAAAATATGTTTCCATTAACCCTACATATCATTTAAATTTTGTAATCGTACATATAAATGCATGACTAAATATTATAGTAAAATAAACCTATAAAAATGTTATATTTTATATGTCATGGCATAGAGAGGGAAGATCCGTTAAGTGCTACATATAAAAGAATTTTCTCCCATTATACTACTCGTAAAATTTACACCTAACTTACACAAGTCTAGTTTATTTATCTTACATGTAAATCTAAATCAAATAAGAGGATTTAAACCTAATTTTGTTGAATGTGACTTAACTAACTCTTTGGTTATATGCATATTTAAATTTAAAATGTTACATATTCATATTAAATAATATTGTGAACTATGATGATTGTAATTGGAAACAACAAAATTCAAACTTAATTGAATCTAACTAACTATATTTTTATAGAGATATGGCACAAAAATCCTTTAGATTTCATGTATGATCATGTGTATTTTATTGAATCCTAGTTTTTATGAATGTGTGCACTTTTTAGATAGATATGTATTGTTTTTTTTTTAAGAAAAGTGGTTGGTATGACAATGGCATATAAAAATTGTTGGCGAATAAAAACGCACCCAAGGAAGCAATTGTATTAATTTTTGGATTGTTACTGTAACATGAGCTATTTGATATATAACAAAACAAAGTGTAAAAAAGGACCGTAACATAATGCTATTCATTTATATTACTTTTTGTACATAAAATGTTGAAGGATTTTTTTGAAATATATTTATACTCTACAATCAAATAAACTTCCATAGATTGAATATTGAACTACAAAAGTTGCATTGTTCTACCATCTAACACCATTGTCTTATATCTAAATGTATCGCTTACATATATGTAGCTATGACAAATAAAGTTTTAACCTTTATGATGGTTTGAAGAGTTTTAATTATTATTTTATACTGCACATATATCTAAATACTCAAAGGAAATTATTTTGAAAAATAAAGCATAACACAAATTCTAGTCATTTGTACTCAACAAAAAAAATATATATTTAGTGCATTTATATCTAGGGCTTTTTTTAGGCAATAACTAAATGATGTTTTTGTTGGGATGATAAACATTCTAATACTTTTATTAGCTTGTAGGTATTGAGTGCACCAATTATAGACCTCCTGTAACTTAGAGTTGCAGATTGATATGCAACAAGAATTTATCCCTAATGAACTATTTGTGAGTTAGGAATTCTCACTAGTGGACCAATGATCACTTGAAAATGATGTTGTAGTATGAGGAAATAGTAAAAAAAAGTTTTCACTATTTATTCTTGCTACAATGTATTAGGGAATGTTATTAGGCAACCAAAATTCATATCAAGATTATAGAAATGTGAGAGATGGTGTTATTTAACTACTTTGGCCAAATTTCCTATATTGGCATGCATACCAAGGTAGGCAATTCTATAAACAATATTAGAATAGGATAGCATTTATTTAAGTAGAGATCAAATATAAAAAGTAGTATGCAAATGTTTTTGATGGGAGAAAAATGGGGCCTCAAGATTAGATAGCATTAGAGATACTTATCATACTTACTCATAAGAAAAAATATTCTCTTCCCATTTGAATAAGAAACTTAATAAATTCCCACCGATCTTATTCACATGCATTTTAAATATTTTTATACTAGAGAATAGTTTACAATTATGGCGAGCAAACAAGAAGCATGAGATACAAATAGTTACAAAAATATTCAAAAAGACCAAAGAGGAGACACCAAGTTGACAATATCAAGAGCAGATCATTATATCAAGGAGCAAACCAAAAAGAAAACCATGAACATACCATGATCAGGAATCTACCAAAAAGGAAGTCAACAACATAGTTAACCATATTTTTTTCCTAGCTCTTCATCTAAGCTAACCACAACATCTTCATTTTTTCTCTTTTTAATCCTTAAATTGACGCACTCTTGAACCTAGGATTCAGGGTAGACACCAATAGGAACAACTAGAAAAGGAGATGAAAGAGAGCCACTATCAAAATCAGAATAAGGACAATTATATTGGATTATTACATCTTTTATATCTAATATAGTTTAGATATTAAATAAATAAAGGTTAGTTTATTGTCATTAAATAAAACAATAGTTAGTTGGGAATTAGTTTCCCGTAGTTGGTTTTGGGTAGTTTGTTGTTTAGTTATTTATGGGAGAATAATGGCTATATAATCCAATGCAATGTAATAATCAATCAAGTTGA
Source organism: Cunninghamia lanceolata (assembly GCA_027924645.1). Taxonomy (NCBI): domain Eukaryota; kingdom Viridiplantae; phylum Streptophyta; class Pinopsida; order Cupressales; family Cupressaceae; genus Cunninghamia; species Cunninghamia lanceolata. Next base: position 557,106 of record BSBN01000257.1, on the reverse strand, counting down.
CAATATGAAATCACAAATCTTTTATTTCTACATTTTATTGGTTATGTAAATATGCACCTATTATTTAATGTACATTTTTAGTATTCTCACCATAATTCAATAGGGTATCAGAGCATCGATGTGGTTTTGTGGCATGAATAGAAATCCCTAATATGGAGTGTGTGAGAATGCATCCAAATTAGGTGTGAGTACAATATGAGAAATGCATTTAATTTGGTGAAAATTCTTGTTTGGCATATGAAGGCATCAAAATCTATTCCAAATCAATTTAAAACTAAGGTGTGCATTTGAATTTTGAATTTTGATCTAAGGTATTGAGAAGTTTGAAGCGCCATCTACAATAAAGAATAAAACTTATGCAATGTTGTGTGAAAGATCTATAGAAGAGATAGAAGTGTCTGGCAGTATGTAGAGTCACTTTCTCTTTGCATTTAAACTCTTTGTTAGGCTAAGCATGGTTGTGAAGGAGGGAGTTTATGGGTTGATATTCGAGTGAGCCTATTGTAATCATTATATGGATAGTTGCTACAATGGAAGGTGTTACCTGGAGATCATGATAAGTCAATCAAAGCATTTAGAGAAATAATTCTAACTAGGACTTTAACCATTGGAGGGGCATGCTTGCTGTCAGTCATAGATTCTGTTGAAGCATATATACATTGTATATGAGGTAATATCTATTAAAATATATACATGCTTCCATCCATGTCCCATAAATAGTTTTCCTTTGTTGGCGATAAGAAAAACAAGTGTCATGTGGGTTGGAATTCTTCCTAGAATGAGTTTCACTTGTACATGCTCAATTTGGTTTTACACTTACTATAGATTTTTCCATCCTTGCTCATTTGCCTATAACTTTATCAATTTAGTGATAAATTTAGGGTAGTCTCTTCCCTTTAAGGTCAAATATTGAAATAAGTTTGATGCATTGAAGGGTTGGTTTAAAGGCTTCAAATTTTATAAGTACATAAGATGTTTGTTTTGTAAATGGTGAAATAAGCAGTTGATTTGAAGAAATAGGGAGGACATTGTAAAAGGTGCATTATCTATGGAAACCAACACCTTTAAATATGATAATGTTTAGTTTCATTATGTCACCTAATGTTTGTGTTTCTGAAACCATCCATGCTATGCCTGAAAAATATTTTTAGGACTCGCATACTTGTGCTATTGGAGAGCAAAATGAGACATCAAATGAATAGAGCGTGAAGATTACACATTGGAGGTAGGAGGCACTAGAGGCTGGAGGAGTTTTCAACATCTCAAGCTAGATTCTCACTCAAAGATGATCCACTGCATGAGAAGCACCCCTCCATAGAGAAAGGGGGCTTGGCAATTCTTGTGGGTGTATCTTGTGTATTCACTTTGGTGTATTTTATTTTGTACATTGGAGGAGAGATTTGGTTCCCATAGCATTGGAAGAGGGATATTGACACTTTTGAAGGAAAGTGAACTCTCGAAGGAGGAGAGTTGTGTTCCCAAAAGGAGGAATTATTGACACACTCATTGGAGTTGTGGACTCTCAGAGGAGGGTTGTGCTCTCTCAAGGAATTATTGATAGTTTCGGTGGAAAGTGAACTCTCAGAGGAGGAGAGTTGTTCTCTCAGATGCAGCACTAGAAGAGGGATTATTGACACACTCGGTGGAGCTATGGAATCTCAGAGGAGAGTTATGTTCTATCATTATGCATGGAGGGTGGGATTATGTTCTCTCATGTGGTACAGAGGGTTTTTCAGGTTTGACAATCAGGAGATCCAATGGAAGATTCAATTTGGTGTTTCTTGGGTGAGCAAGGAGAATTGGTGAAGATGCTTCATCAAAGCCTTGAGAAGGGTTGTTGTGTTCAATCCTCGTAGTGTTCTGTCTCTTGTTCAAATTGATGTAATAAGGGGGGAATGTTAGATTATTACAACTTTTATAGTAATATAGTTTAGATATTAAATAAATAAAGGTTAGTCTATTGTTACTAAATAAAACAATAGTTAGTTGGGAATTAGTTTGACATAGTTGGTTTGGGGCAATTTGTTGTTTAGTTATTTACGGGAGAATAATGGTTATATAAGCCAATGCAATGTAATAATCAATCAAGTTGACAATATGAAATCACAAATCTTAAATTATTTCTACATTTTATTGGTTATGTAAATCTGCAACTATTATGTAATTTGCATTTTCAGTATGCTCACCATAATTCAATAAGATAATGGTAGCATAAACATGAGAAGAAAAGGTAATCCCTTTGCCTTTATCATAACAATAGGAACCTTAGCATTTTCCACTTGTAAGGAATCATCCATGAGATCAATAGAAAAACCCATAACATCAACATTAATATGAGGAGCAACATTATCCAAATTAGAACCACCAACACGAGCTAAACCACCTTGAACTACACCACCAAGAACAAAATTACCATAATTTGCACCACCCAAACTGCATTATCATGAGTAGAACCACCATAAATAGGATCATTCATACAACCTCCAAGAGATATAACACCATGAACAACATCATTAAGGACTGCACCAACTTGAACAACTTTGTGATGCAAAGTGTCGTAAAAATTTGCATTATCATGAATAAAGCCATCATGAACAAAACCAAGCATAGCACCACCATGAAAACCTAATCTGTGCCAATATCTAAACCCAAAGTAACTTCTTCAATAGAATAATTGATGGAAATATATAGCCATATAGACAATTTCCTCATAACCCAATGAGAGATTAATATGCAAACATAGTAATCTAAAATCCACATGTAAAAGAATAAGCAAACATACCATCAAGGTGAAACAAGATATACCCTGGGAAAACCCTCCATGAGGGAAAAATACAGCCTCCAAAAGCATCCATATACATGGCCTCCATTAATACTTTTGAATCATCAAGCTCTCTACATGCACTCCATGTGAACAAGCATGTAACCACACATCCCATGCCATGCTTCAAACCCTCACACATGCAACCTACAAGAGATGCTCAATACAATGACAACCTATAGCCCAAAACAACCAATAACCAACCCTAACTACTAACCATGTGCTTGCTTTTATAGAATCAAGCTCACACAAGTACAAGCTATAGTATGGACAAAACCATGTGTTCCAAAACCATGGACACACAAAACCATTGACCCCTCATTTAATATTTGCAACTAAGTTTTCACTTCATGCCTAGCATTAAATAATTAATTATTCTATGTGTCCCACACACATAAAATAATTAACCCAATGTTACTACAATGTTTACAAGTGGCACCCAAATAAGTATCTAATTTGGCTAAACACATCACATGGATGCACCACATAAATATTTATTTTACATAAATAAAATATATCAATGTTATGCAAGGTGTACAATGCACCTATTCCAAGATTCTCCCACTTGTTGTATACATTGCATAAGTGTCAATCAATTAAATACATCATCATAGGCAAACATGAAACCACATGAATCTCCAGCATGCTCTCGTGCTCCATCAAGATACTTGCAATAAAATCAAAGTAACCACCATCTTAAGCAAGAACTCCTCTCATCCTCCAACATGCCACCTATGGAAGAAAAAGGAACATGCCAAGGTGAAGATGAACCAATCCAAAGAACACAAGCATCAAATCCAAGTGATAACAAAGGCTCCAAACTATTGTCAAAGGTAAAAACCCACATGATCGAAAATAGCACCCACAACATATTCTAATACATCCAACCATCCATAGCTCATAAGTATCAACAAATGATAACAAGTAGACCTTATGCCATCAAAATATCCAACACAAATCACAATGATAATAAGTCCCTGTATATACTCAATCCTACATAAAGAAGTCCTCCAAGGTAACAACATGAAGCATGTGAGAACAAACCTCAAGACCATCCATACCGTAGTATAATGAGAACATCCAACAAAGGGATCGTATACATCTTGGAACTCCCATTGTGTGAGTAAATGTCAAATTTGAAAATAGATCAAGGCATCCAAAGATCCACTAATAGAACTCACATAGAAGATGTGGCTAAATCCTCTATCACATAGTGTCAAAGAACACACACAGATATGCAAAACCCTCAAACTGAATAGCCGCAACATAACTCTCACCTCAAGTCCATATCTCTCCCAAGTCCTTCACATCATAAGAGAAAGAAATCAAAGAGTCTCAATAGCTCCATACACATCTCAACTCTAATGTCATGTGAACATAAACATCCAGGAAGAAGAATAAGACCAATCAAGAGAGAACTTGCAAATCATAACTATGTCCTTCTATCCACACTAATGTGCTATAGCTATGAAAAGTATGATCTCCTTTACAACCCCTAAACAATAAGCCTCCTCAACATCCAACAAATCAAGTTGCAAACCTCTCAAACCAAAGGTAGATCAAACTCATAATCATTCCAAAATAGGAATAAGCCCAAAGCCACTAACCATCTGCACTACACACAATGATCTCATAACAACTCAGAATCAAACATAAGGAGATAACTAATCATAACCATGCAACTACTCCTCAAACAAGTCCTCACAACCATAATCCATAACTCAAGACTCAAGCATGAGAAAACAAGATACAACAAAAGAATGTATTTGAAAATCAAGTAGGCTATACCTATCAAATCATTCACCACTGAGTGGACCAAGAGTGGGGATGAGATTACTCCTCTAGTATGTACCAAGCCTCAATGACTTTCTCTAAGAACAATCTCCTCAATGTACCAAGCCTCAATGACTTTCTCTAAGAACAATCTCCTCAACATGTCCATGTTGAATGCTCGTCCAACCAAGGTGTATGCTCCTCGGTCTTGTTGCTGAAATCCTCATCAAAGAGTAACCATCATAACACATGTCTCTAATCCCAAGAGAACTCAAGCCTCACCTAAGTCTCCAAGTATCCATGAGCACCTCCATGATCAATCCACTCTAAACTCCGAATGTAAAATTGCACTATCATAAAGCTCCCAAGAAAATGACCAATGAACTCAATACCAAGAGAACCAACAAGTTCATTGTCAAAGATCCAACTGTTGAATTAGGAATCTAATGATAATGTCACACTCCAAATTTTGACTATGTTTTACTTTTTACTTGTACATAATTAGTAGTTGATAATGCATGAATTAATGATTTGACATTATGTGAAAATATCAAGATAAATCAATGATATCATGAGTTTATATTTATATGATTAGAATTTAGACATCTAGTTATAAGATGTTATGATTTCATAAGGTTTATGAATTGACTAACGATCTACACTAATCCCAGTTGGGTGATTGCAAGTTGTAACCAGGAAACAAGTTTTCCACGTTTCAAAAAAGAGAGGGAGAGCATCATCAGAGAGAAGAGAATAGACATATGGATAAGAACATATTGTTGCCATCTAATTTTTGTGCTTTCATAGTTTAGTGAACCATCGTTGAGTTTGGTAAGTCATTTTTGACCAATTGGTCTAAGTTTGATGTTGACTCAACAAATTGTCGATTGTCAACTAGATCTACTAAGCTTGGGTTTTGTGAAAAACTAAGTCAGGATAGTATGATCATCAACAAGGAATGGTCGATAGTCATAAATTCTTATGTGATATGAATATAGATTATATGCAGGAGAAACTATTTATTAGTGGTTAAACTATTTCATTATCGGTAATTTTTGATTGAAATTCCATTATGATAACCTATATATTTTAACATTAAGCGATATTGAGAGGGGGAGAATACCTCAACCCCATTCTCATATCTTGTCGAGTGCTAGAAACAACATAAGTATACGTAGTATGCACCTACATTACATTGTTATATTTATATATAGTTGATATGAATTATTAGTTTTAACCTATTGATTTGTTGTCGATGGGCTTCTTAAGGAAGGTGGTATAATTGTAAATTTAATGCAACCACTTCTTGTTAAGTTAAGGATGATCGACCCCCCTTCTACTCCATGATGGCTTGGAGAGTATGGAGGAGCTCTTAATTAGAATGGGGAGTGGTCTCAATGACCAGTCACTCCACCATCGAACTGCTTGCACTGTGGAGAGTGATAATAGGCTTTATTTTGGAAAAACATCTCCATGGTAAGGGAGAGTAAAGCCTTGAAAAGGGCAATTGAGAGAGCTAATATAGCAATGAGAGAAGGAGTAGGAATTGTAGGACCAAGTAGATTAGGAGAAATCTACTAATACAGAGAGCTCGGTCTCATATAGAGACTGCGGGAGAAATAGTTTTAGAGAGAGAGAACTCTATTTATTATTTGATATGCACAGAGAGAAATTTTGTTATTATTTCATTTTCTCAGAGAGATCATTGTTATCATATCTATTGTGAGAAAGAGTTTTGTGACCCTCTAGACTAACAAGGATAGCGTAGAGAGAGATCATTAATACCATATCTGCAGTAAGAGAAAGAAATCATCACCAAGCATATGTATCAACGCACGGGAAAAGCATAATATAGTATGAGTAATAGAGGTATGGTTATCTTGTTTAAGATTATTATTTATTCTTAGACTGCAAATAAGTATTATGTACAAGCCACATATAGAGATGTTTTAACATAGAGTAAAGTATTTAGATTCATGTTAAACAATGATTTTAAGATCATGGTAACTATGCAAACATAGTTTCATAGGAAAGATAGATAAATTATCTTTTCTAGTTATGAAATGGCATTTAGAGTGCTTGTAACCATTGAGTCCAAATGTATGATAGTATAATGTCTTTCAAAAGCAGTTTAAACCACAGAAGGGAAGCCATAGAATGTTTCAATTTACTATGAAGATGCTATAGAAGATAACATTTCCTACCATTGTATTTTATTAGCGAACTCATAAGAGTTATTATGTTGTTAACTTAAGTCATTTTTGAAGACACTGAACTGTGGTATATGGATTCGAATAACTCTCTTGATTTAGAGGATGATGGGTCTATATAAAGTTGTTAGATTTTGTGTATGCATTTGAACAAACTTTGTTTTCTCTTAGCTATCAAACATCAAATATGAGTAGAAAACTAGCATATACATGCAGAGAAAGACTGATATTTGTTCTCACTTATGAACTCAAAGTATTGTAGACTTACCCAATTAAGGTCTTAGTGCATAACTAGATAAACTTATGTGTAATTGTAGAGACTGAACCTTACTCGAACTCTGATTTAAACCTAGGAGCTGTGAGGAGTATAATTGTATAAGTTATATATTGTTTACAATCTAACAATTTTGTGTTAGATATACACATATTATAGAATATATAGAAATGATATAAATAACAATAGAAACACCTAAGGAAAGTGATATATTATCACATAAGCATTCTACAACAATGATAAGTATTATCATGAGTTTGAAGGATATTCTATATGAGTTCAAAACCTATCCTTTATGGAGAGTCGGTGAACTTGAGAAGACCAAGAGATCGATAATATTATTATTGTAGACTCAAACTTATCTAGGTTGAAAGATTGACTTAGTCAAGAGATTAGTTATGAAAATGATAGTATTTTATATGAAGAGGGTATACCTCGTGTGCTATGTTTTTACATGTTACAAGAAATGTGAATTCAAACAATGCACATGTGGACAAGAGAAAACTAGAGGTTTTTGTTTTCATGATATATTATTATAAACTTTTACTTTTGGAAAAACAAGAGAATTTGTTATACCAATGAGTTTGGGATAGAGAAGTTAAACCCTAGAATCAAACCAGAAGGATTTAGAAAACTTAAAACTCTCAAGTCAGTTATGACATTGATTTAGTCTATTGTATATGTATGGTTAATAGTGAATGGTCGAGAAACCATAGATCAAAACAGTATAAATTAGAAAACAGTCTAAGTACCACTTTGATAAATTTAAATGATTTATGATAAAGTCAAAACTTGTTATATAACACAAGAGTGCTTGATCTTTGAGGCACTGAGTAGATTGATAGGAAGTCATAGACCCTAGTATTTGCAAGTATGCAACGAGGGACTGTCTGAAAGGTTAAGTCACCTAAACTCTTATATTATATTAATCTTAGATTAAGGATTAATTCTAAGTTAGATTGACTAAGATTTGAGTTCAGTCAAGACAATTTATGTCTAGAGTTACTAGTCAAGCAAGTCAAACTATAGGATGAGGTAGTTTCTAGGTCAAGTTAGAGGTGTGTGAACACACGACTACATTTATTGCAAACATCTATTTATAAAGAAACTTTGGCCAAAGTGATGCATTTGTCTATGCATGCATTACTCAATTCACCATGTCTAGATTGCGTGACCTGTCAGAATGGTCATACTTAGCTAGAATATTGTCTAGAGTTGTTTGGTCGATTGAGTTACGTAGGACACAACATTAGAACTCAGATGTAAACCTATTGGTTCTTTATGTCTATACTCTTCATGAAGGGTGAGGCCACTTCCAAATGGAAGATGAGTGGGGCAGCATTGGTCTGTGGTTGGAGGTAAAGTACTCGGATGATGCTCTCCCTCTATAGTAAAAGACTCACCGAGACTTGTGTGATAGATACCAAGATTCTATATGCAGTGTACTTCATGTTATGACTTATGATTGTAAAACTTGTGTAAAACTATTATTTTTGCCAAGTGTAGATTATTTGTGATTGTAAAGTGATATGATTTCACTATGATTTTATCTTTGAATATATTGTATTTTCAAGGCTGAAAATTATTTAGAAAATATATGTATTTAATTCTTTGAGATTATGTAAATTTTCATTCATGTTTAAACATTTTATTTTGCTTTCTTAGTAAATTTTGTGGGTAAATCCTAGTTGTATGAGATGGTATGTTACATATGGTATCAAAGCTACCGGGTTCAACACATGGACCTAGGAGCTCATTACGAGAAAACTTATCAACATTCAGCAAATTGGCTAATGTTTGAAAATTGGTGTTATGCCAGAATGGCGTGGAGAAGAACCAAGAAAACTGCTAGGAAATCTATCCCCCAGAACTTACCTAAGATATTGGTTAAGAAAGAACCAACTGAGGAGGTAAAACTCCAAGAACATATTAACTATGTTGAGGGTGCATGGTTCGAAGACTCTGAAACTTTGGCTAACACTCTTAAGCGTATACGACTAGAAAGGAAACAACGCAACAAACTGGCCAAGAAACCCATTTTTCCTACTCATGTAATTAAACCAAGTAAACCATTTGCTAGTCGCGATATGCCATTTGGGTGTGGTCATGATGCCCCTATTTTAGGAAAAAGAGGTATTGGAGGAGCACCTGCGTGTACATCCACCCTCTAAGTTTGTTTTAATAGATTATGATGGGGAAGAGGAACCTGAGGAATATCCTTTAACCGATAATGGCATGTAGTCTTGTTGAGTTATCTATCTAAATAAGGATATAATTATACCCAAAATAAACTATAATAAAGATGAGATTGTTTTGTACAAATATGAGTTTTGCGAATAGATTTATGGATGAATTATAAATTAATGAGATGCATTATTTCTGAATTCTAATCCATAACTTAATATAAATATTAGGTTTGATATAGAGTATCATCATCATTCAAACTTGAACAAATCATGAATATAATCAAGGAGAGTTGAATTCTTCTGAAAACCCCTCTGACTAAGTTGGATCAGATATTGACCATGCTGAATGAAACCAAGGAAAGGCTTGGAAACCTAGAACAGAAAGTGAGGGGTCAAGGTTGATTCGAAGGAGAAAAAGAGGACTTGTTTCAAGGAGATGATGATTATGTCCATGAACCTAGTACTCATAGTGAACAAAGCGAGGATGTTGATAAGACTAAGTCTAAAGAAGAAAAGAGTAGACTTGCCTTAGAATTGTCTAGAGATATGAAGCAAGTGATGCCACCCAAGTTCGATGGAACAGTAAGTGGTGATGCTAAAAAAACTTGGTTGACAAAGATGGAAAAGTATTTTGAGATCAGAAATTACTCTGAGATAACCAAGGCAGTTTGGGGTGCCTACTAGTTAGCAAGTGAAGCATCTACTTGGTGGATGAACAAGAAAATAGAACTGGGGCTAAGTTCTCTGAGCTTAACTTGGGATCAGTTTGTGGTCATATTTTGATAGAGATGGTTACCACAGCTTTTCTTCAACCAAAAGCTAACAAATTTTTAGAATCTGCTACAAGAAGAAATGTCAATGGTTGTGTATTGGGAAAAGTTTACCCATCTCCTAAAGTATGTGCCATAGTATCAGAAGGATGAAAGGTCCTAAATTAGGAAATTCATCATGGATCTAAATGCCCAGATAGGTTGAGAAGTGGATGTGTATGGTCCTACCACTATGGACCAAGTTTTTGAGAAGGCAATTAAATAAGAGCAAAAACTAAAATTAATTTCTGCATATTGCGAGAAGAATCACAAGAGTTTTAATAAGTTGCCATCTTCTCAAGCTTTCAAGAAAAGGAATGGAAAGAAGGATGTGAATAAGAAAAGTGACAAGGGTTTTAGAAATAATAGGAATGGACCCATAAATGAGAAGAAAAATAATAGCAATTTTTTGAGGAATGAGAATGATTCAAGGAAACCTATTGAAAAGCGAGGACCTCCTGGATGATGTTTTTCTTGTGGTGGAGATCATCATGTGAATCAATATCCAACCAAGAACAAAGGAGTTCAGTAGCATAGTAACGCATTACCTACCCAGCAAGAAACTTTTCACCAGAGGATCCATGCGGCTTTGGACAATCTCCAGGAGGAGTACCAAATTACTCCCATAGAGATGACAGGTACTTTGTTTGGAGTTTTTATTTCTATTTTAATTGATACTAGAGCAATTAAAAGTTTTATTTCTCCAAGAGTATTGAATAAATTTCCTAGAAGAGTTGGATGTATGGCTAAACCCTGGTCAGTTGAATATGCTAACCAAACTAAAGCTCAGGTAGAGTAATGCTCGTTTGATGCCAAGATTGATCTTTCTAGTTTTTCAACTGAGGTGAATTTGTATGTAGCCCCTCTAGGTTCCTATGATGTTATCTTAGGAATAAATTTGCTATGGAGACATAGGGCCAATGTTGACTTTTGGGTGAACATACAATAATGGGTTACAATTTTTTTGACAAAACAAAATTGCTCATGCCTTCAAAAAAATAAAAACTAGGTTCGATCGAACAAGAACATTTGATCGAATCCTAAAGAGGATTCGATCGAACCTATACATTCGATCAAACCCTGCGTCACCATGGGGTCATAGGGGGTTCGATCGAACCAAGGCACAACTAAATTTTTTATTAATATAATAATGGGTTCGAGCGAACAGGTTCGATCGAACCTATACATTCGATCGAACCCTGCGTCACCATGGGGTCATAGGGGGTTCAATCAAACCCAGACACAACTGAATTTTTTATTAATATAATAATGGGTTCGAGCGAACAGGTGTTCGATCAAACCCAATTATTTAGGGTTTTTTAATATGAGTTTTAACTATCATTTTCGACAGTCAGTGCTGCTGAAGCCAGACAAGAGCGATCAAACCCTAGGAGCTCCCCACCAGCTGAGTTTGTCGCCACCCTTGAGCCAGGTATGTAAAATTTTCTCCTTTCTCCAACGTTTATTTTGTATATGAAATTTTCTGTGCTTCCACATTTTTCTATGTATTCATGTCTATTAGAGCATTTCCAACTATATTATCTGCAAAAAAAAACCCCTTCAATTATGCTAAATGATGGATGTCCATACCTGTTTCAAAGCTCCCATTTTGTCACAGGGAGGGAAGATGTTGGTGAAGGGTGTCTGGTTTTACACCTTCAAATTGCATTTGCTTGAAAGTTTCTAAAGCCTTTTTAACAAATCTATTTTGTGCATACCCTGCAATCATTGCCGACCACGAGACCATATTTCTTTGAGGCATTCTGTCAACAGGTGACGTGCCTTGTCTACGCTTCCACATTTTGCATATACATGTCTACCAGAGCATTTCCAACTATATTATGTGCCAAAAAACCCCCTTCCATTAAGCTCAAATGGATGTCCATACCCGTTCCAAAGCTCCCATTTTGTCACAGGCTTGTGCGGGAGGATGCTGGCAAAGGTTGTGGTTTCTAGCTTTACACCTTACAATTGCATTTGCTTGAAACTTTCTAAACCCTTTTCAACAAATCCATTTTGTGCATACCCTACGATCATTGCCGTCCATGAGATGACATCTCTTTGAGTCATTCTATCAAACAATTCATGTGCCTTGGGCAGGCTTCCATGTTTTGCATACATATCGACCACAGCATTTCCAACTATAATATCTAACAAAAAACCCCCTTCCATTATGCTCAGATGGATGTGCATACCCTATTCTAAAGTTCCCATTTTGTCACAGGTAGGGAGGATGCTGGCAAAGGTTGTGTTATGATTCTGACAGTCAACCTTGCTTAAATTTGACAGTCAACCTTACTTGTCAAGCAATTTTTTTATGACAAATATCTATTCGAAAGTGCCCTTCATATACTATGACATGCCTTAGTATAAGTAAATCATATAAAAATCAAATATATATATCATCATAATCCTATACAAATTTTGACAATTTGTCCAAAATCTCTCCTTTCATATGATACAGTCTTTTTTAAAATTTTGATTGTATTTTACAGCTAAAATGCCTAAATACAACTATACAATTGTCAAATTTAAGTCGTAGTCTAGGATCAACTTTAGGATGCCTAGCACATGCAAGGTTAAGAACTTTGTGGTTTCTCATTATTATCATGTTTAATCCATATGCATGTTCTTTCATTTAAACCACCATGATCAAAATAATAAACATGATAAAATGTAGGCAGGGAAAGCAAACATTCTATTTTGTGTGATAGTAACAACCAAAGGTATTTGTTCACATTCCATCACTATGCTCAAATCAACAAACAATCCTCCAAATATACCCCCTTAATATCCTTAGATATGTGATTTACACACCCACATGATCATGAGTCAAAATTTCTTTTGCATCAGTACTATTAACATGATCATACAAATCTACATTACTAGAAACAAGAAAATTGTTAACATGTGTATTAGATGTAGCATAGTGTAGGGATATATCAACAAGTATTTGCATGAATTTTTAAATTCTAGCCCTATTGAATCATCATTTGTCAAGCCATGTTTGGGTGTCCACATGTGTCTTTTCTTCAAGTTGAATGCTACAATTTTCTTCATGTTCACTCGTGCTTGATTTATAATTAAGCACGGACTTTTGGGGGATTTCCAACATGCATCCATGAACACAAATTCATTAGATAAAATCATTTTCATTAGTAAGACTTGATTTATCTTAGCAAGTATTTCTCATTAACCTCAACAATATAAAGTGTTTCTTCAAAAGATATAACAAGTTGCCATTTTGTTCATCCATGTCACCACATAAGGGGCAATAGTCTTGATATTATTAGGTGTGCTTGGCATGATTTCACATCCATCTACACAATTAGGATTTTGAGCATATTCACCCCCATTTACATAATATTTTCCTACATGTATTAGATGCAACGAGTTTTCAATTTTGACTTCAATGTCAATGTCATCATAAGGAATCAAATTAGGTGTACAAATTATGATATCTTATAAATTCAAATAAGGGGCCATAGTTTGTATAGGAATGCAATTGGCTTGATTATTATTTCTATTTCCAAACATTTTGCAATTTGACAAGGACTAGCCACTATGTGATACTTGTTTCTTAGATTACATTTACACATGCTTATGATCATATTACTTTAAAATAAACTAAAGCTGTGCAAATTTCCTATTAAAAAAATTATCTTATGAAATTGTAGTGATGTTGGTGGGAATCCTTGGTCATTTATGTCTTTTGATATGGAAAAGAACTTAATGTACAAATTGCATTTAATTTTATTTTTTAAAATAATTTTTATTTAAATCAATAAATTATATACTTAGATATTCCAGGAGAAAAATCACTTCAAACTGAACTCTTAAGAAGTCCAAGATCTAAAATGATATTGATTACAAATGTGACACAATCTTTGGATTTAGGAAAACTATGCAACAAGAAAGCTAGAAAACCTAAATCTTTAGACTTATCACAAAATTATTGCATCATTAAATAGAGCAAATGCACTATAAATTTTGAGGTATTTCTGGAATACTTAGAAATTCCTAAATGCTCTCAATCCAGTCCATACTAAGTCTCAAAGACCACATTGTCATTATAGGGCCATAGAAAAATAAAATTTCTTAGAGAAAACATAAGATACATATACCATTAAATAAAAAATATTACATATCAACAATTGCTATAAACAAGTCCTTGAACATAACTATACAAAAATAACATATATAAAATTCTCAATGTTCATCCTTAGGCTTATTCATATATTTAGGAGCATATATTCTCTTGTATCTTTGAGACAATAGGGGTAATCTAAAAAACATGTTTTTCCTTTATAATGAAAATGTTTATGTTTTGCATCTAGGACATGACAATTCCCTTCTCAAAATTTATTCCTAATCTTTAACCAAGATGCATGAGTCAATTGAAATTGTCTTAACTATTGTAGTGTCATAAATCAATTAGGCTTATTTTAAAATGTTTACTTAGCCAATTATTTAAGTTATGACACATCAAAATGGGTTTCAAACATTAATTTTATTGGTAGTATTTTAGATTGTAATCTACCATTGAGGTGGTGAGAAATTTATTGAAAGTAATGTTATATTTCCTAACCTCAAACTAGGACATGTGTATGGTTGTTACATGTAATGATTTTTCAACGATGGTTTTATTCAAAAAATATAGTTAGTAGGTATGAATTATTTCTAATGGTATAGTATTGCAATTAGTTTGTTTAGAAATCATTACATTGGTGTATGCTTTTATGTTGCAATGAAGTTGTTAACATGCACTTTCTTGAATGATTGAATCTCCTTTAAATGCCTTGTAACTTCCAAGTAGCATGAGTAGACCCATCTAGGTGTGGGAAGTGTGTCTTGGGGTTTATGTACCTTTTGAGGTTCTTAGTTTTCCTCATTTGATCAATGAAGGGCCCATGTGTGCCTAAGCACTTAGACTAGACTATTTTTGTACAATATAACAATTATATGTGTTTCAAATTATACTTACAAAACTTTATTTATACCGAGCTATAGTTGCATTAGGATGGCCATATTTAACCAATTCTAGATACACGATGATTGATATGTCTCACCAACACCAATGATAACTAGTGTCTACTTTGGAAGTAATGGAACAATATCAACATACACACCTACATCAAAGAAGAAATTGTATGATGATGTAGGCGAGCACAACACAACATACCTATCTACTCTGATGTAGGATGTGTATGTTGATAAATTTGTTCGATAATCCATTTAGTAGACACTATCATGTTATGATGTTGGTGAGACATATCAATCATTAGTTGTAGAGAATTGGTTCAACATGGCCATCCTAATGCAACTAGATATAGATCGGTATAATTTCAAAAAAAAAAATCTAGTAGATGACAGTCTACACGTAAAATTAAATTGTTTGAAATAGACAATTATGTGTTGAATTATACTTGCAAAACCTTATTTATACCGAGCTATAGTTGCTTTCGGATGGCCTTGTTTAACTAATTCTAGATCTACAAGAGGATAAGCAAGCTCAACAAGTCAGAAGCAAGAAATTGTATGTTGATAGGTTCAACATGGCCATCCTAAGGCAACTATAGAGGTTTATATAAGGTTAAATTGTAAGTATAATTCAATATGTATGATGTATCTAGATATTTTGAAAATAATTTAATTTTATGTGTAGACTGTATGTATCAGATCTACTAAATTAAGTCATTTTTTTATTCACAAATTTAAGTCAACTGATCCAAAGTATCCTTTTCTATATTTGTATTTAACTTTAGTAGGTATGAATTATTTCTCATGGTATAATATTGCAATTAGTCTATTTAGAAATCATTCCCTTGGTGTATGTTTTTATGTTGCAATGAAGTTGTTAACATGCACTTTCTTGAGTGATTTAATCTCCTTTAAATGCCAAGTTGTAACTTTCAAGTAGCATGAGTAGACCCATCTTGGTGTGGGAAGTGTGTCTTGGGGTTTATGTACCTTTTGAGGTCATGGTAGGCTTGCTAAGAGGGATGCTTATCGTCGACCTGATCAGGCGGCCCCGGCATATAGGGCATTAGTTGGTGAGAGGAATCTTACTATCTCCCCAGCCGTAGCCCCCTCAGCAGATCATGTTTTCGTTGCTTCCCAAAGGGAAGCAATTGATAGTGTTGGTGATATTGTAGTTGCCACCACTACGATAGTTACTAATCGTGTGGGTCAGTTTTTGATGGCACGACATCCACGATCTAGAGCTTCATTTACAGCATAGTGTACCAACACTCACTATGATCCTTATGCTATGGCAGGCATCCCTACACCTGCATAGTTGGATGGTATCATAGGGGAAATGGTGTGTAGCACATTGCATTGTTTCATAGAGGATCTCTTGGAGGCATATGCATTCATTGCATCAAAGCTAGGGATCTCCATAGATCAGGTTAGAGATCGTCTGGCTATGTCTATTCATTCACATTCAGGATCTCGCCATTCTGACCACCCTTCTAGGCCTAGTAACACCAGTGCACATGACGATCCACCTACAGATCATTCAGTTGCTGCACAGGCCTGTGATCCAAGTTAAGATCATGACCTTGAGAGGATGCAGACTTCTATAGGATTTATGGATATGTTGATGCACTCTGATTCTATATCGATGCCATCTCAATTGATCAGTCCCCTTCACTCATCATTACTACAACATGAGAGGGCTTAGACAGATACATTAGATCATTTGGATGATTTAGTGGAGGTGGAGATTACAGAGGGCTCAGGTACTATGGTACTAGGTGATATGCAGGTATGTATATGTGTAGATCTAGATAAGATATATATGTATGTGTGCATGTGAATAAATTTAATTTAATTTTTTTAAAATTATTTAGATTTCAGTTTTAACTAAATGATATATATATATATATATATATTGTAGATGGAGATACCTCATGTTACTCCTAGCCTAAGGTCAGACCGTGTACATCGATGCGATTCTATTGATGATCATCACTATCTAGTCTCCACTTACGATGTCCACGTGCGTGAACTGTATGAAGAGATAGGTCGGTAGCAATTACTAGGTGGCTATATTGATATACCTTGTTGGTAGGTTGATAATCAATAAAGTGAATCCCATGGTGAACAATCTTGACTTGTTTGAGATACGTCCCTTGCACTACAACTAAACCTATGGGAAACAACATTCCACGGTAAGACATAACATTTATATAACATTTTCTTGAGGTAAATGTAACCTACATCTACAAACATGTATAGCATTATCATTGCTTGGTAAGACATAACATAAGTTATAATATAAATTGAAAGTTTAAATCACTCTTGAGGTACTTGACATGTACATATGTAACAAATTCAAAATGATTTAAAAATATTAATTAAATAAAGTGAAACCTGTGGGAAACATCATTCCATCACTTGTTTCTGGATTTATTAGCTTTTGCCTCTCTTCTATGCAACGCAATAAATAATAACTAACTTCTTCTATATTTCCAACCTCTTCTATGACTGCAAAAATATCTCCTCTACCAAATTTACATGTCCAAAATTTGTAACTTAAAAAATTTAGAGATACAGGATATATATATATATATATGTACACACATACCTTTTTTAATCAATCCTGAAATATGGTTATAATCAGTTGAAATCAAAGGAATGTCTTCAAATATTTCATCCTCATCTTCATTGTATGTGTTGGTAACAACTAGTGGCACGTTTTCCCATTCACTAACATATCCACATTCTTGGTTCTTACAATTCTCAAAATCTCCCAACATGCACTCATAACAAAAACAAGAGTAATCCCTAGTGTGCAACATCCATGTAGGGCTATATGTACTCATGACACAATGTAAAGATCTTGTTTTCTCTACCCTCTTGCATCCATGCATTGATCTTCTATCCACACCTACAAATTTATTATATTGTACATTATGAATATAATATATCTAAATAATTAAATTCAAACTAAAATAAACAAACTCGTGTGTACACATGTATATCATATACATGAATATATATTTAAAGTACACATGAAATAAATTCAAACAATACATACCTGATATCTCCCAAAACACTCTATACGGAATGTATATGTTTGTTCTTGAAGATGTGCCAGCCTCATTTGGTGCAAAGTGTAAGTTACACCATTCAACAACATCATGTCAATCATTTATACGATCTCCATCATAATTCATTTGATGTTTTCTTAAAGCATGTTTGATGCAAGCTCCTGCGCCATCATGTTTACCCTTTCCATGCCCACTCTCAAAGAAACTCCAAACATGTGGTATATTGTCATTTCGATGATATCTACATAGTGCATAAAATGGCCTTGATGATTTGAATTGTGACGCACATCCATCTGACCATACAAAATGCCTTTCAAAATTTACACCCTTGTTTGCCAAATATCCAAAAAAAATCTTAAAGCAATGTTGTACAAAATGTGTGTCATGTTCTTTATCATCACTAATATAAAAGTGATATTCTTTCTTGATGACTCGTGCTTCAAATGTACTTTCAACAGCATCCAAATCCAATTGTGCATGTCGATAACACACATGCACCATAATAGTGATCTGCTTTGAAAAGTAATATTGTGATTGAATCTCTTTTTGATGTACAAAAGAGTAATTTTCTGCAAAGTCGACTACTGATAAAATTGTTCTAGGTGGGAAAGTATCTCTTAATGTTTGAAATTGTTGTGCTTGCCACTTAGCAAAAAAAGCATGATGTATGTATGGTTGAATCAATTTACAAAAATTTTCCATAAATGTTCCAATAGGTATCTCCTCTTCTACATAATCTAACCTTGTGGATTCTTTCCCATTTTTTGTTTGAAACTTTATGTACTTGTAACTCTTGCAATTTACCAACTTCATTGGGTCGATATCTTCGTTTCTCAAAGGCATTTTAGCCAAATTTCCACATGTTTCACAAAGACCTTTTATGCAGTTTATTTGCCAATTTCCATTATCATCATCTGATTTATCACATAAGATGGATGCTATGAACTGACTTACTTGTTTAGGAGGTGCTTTTGCAAAACCATATCTGTCTTCACAAATATTTTGAAACACCTGATAGTAGAGATAAAATTCAATATGATAACGACAACAAGTTTCAAAAACCTTGTTTATCTTCACATAATATGGCCTTAACCTTTCAAACATTGTTTGCCCAATCTTTATATTTGGATTTGAATTACAAAAGTTTACATACATCTCATGTTGTGTTATCTCTAGCCAATGTTTTCTGTGTAGATCATAACTATTGGGCCCAATTCTGTGTTTGATAACATCTCTACTATTTGACGAAGGACGAGTATTATCATTCCAAAAGCTTGTGATCAAGTTCCTAACAACATCTTGAATCCTGTCAGATCGAGGAGCTCTACACATAATTGCCCAATTGCTTTCCAAGGTACTATCATCCAATAATTTTCTCCTTTTCACATATTTTATTACTGTCTTTCTACTGAAACCAATCTCAGTTGAAATTGAAGACAATTATCTTTTTTTGGAATTATCTTCACTTAAAACACCTATCAACATCAGTCTTCTTGAAATGGACTTATCCGCAAATCGAGATTGTTTCCCAATGGAAGCCAAAGCTTTTTTAACATTTTCAACAATATATTTTTCTAGGTGTGAACCTTTCCCCTTTTTCAATGACAAATCTACACCCAACAATTGTAATGGCTCATTTAGCTCCTTATTAAGAAGTGCAATTGATAACAATTAGGTTCAGCCAAGTGTATCAAGATTATCGAAATGAGCAATTATTTCCTTTGCGGTTTTATTCATTGATCTCCTATCAGTACGTTTAGGTTGTCTAGCATACTGTTTCAATTTCTCAATATCCATTTTAAGTAAATGTTCTAAATTTCTATAAGAAATTTTTTTCCTCACCTCTGTAGCTAGATTAATATGCTCATCCATACCAGTTAAAGGAAGTGATCTTGACCCCTCTCCAACATCCATTGTTTGCACTTGGGCCTCCTCTGGGCTAACATCTTGAACTATGTGTTCTTCAGCAATGTTTGCTCCAGTTTCTGTATCACACATTAATGAAATACATATTAAAGAAAACTTATTTAATTTAGTGAACAAAGTCTTGATATATTTTAAAGCTCACCTCCATATGAGTTCAAATTACCATAAAAATTAATATACACATGTACATCTAGCTTACTCAAGAGATAATTAATCTCTAGTAGCTACTTGTTAAAGAGGTTCAACTATAATTTGTATGGTGACAAAATCTAAGCTACTAAAGAGAAGACCTATCTAGAGAAGTCCTAGTAAAGAGAGAAAGAAGGATCAAGTTAAAAAGACTTTAAGGAGAGAGAGAGAGAGAGAGAGAGAGAGAGAGAGAGACTTACTTATCTAGATTTAAGGAGATCTCTAGAGAGATATAAAGAAAAACTTTAAAATCAAATGTGATAAAAGAAATAGATCTCTCCAACTTAGTGCAACAAGTACTATCAAAAGAAGGATGAGACTAGAATATTAAGGACTAACCTTTGGCTCTAAATGGAGTTCTAGCTTACAAGATAATTAATCTAGTAGCTACTTGTTAAAGAGGTTCAACTATAATTTATATGGTGACAAAATCTAAGCTACTAAAGAGAAGACCTATCTAGAGAAGTCCTAATAAAGAGAGAAAGGAGCAAGTTAAAAAGACTTAAGTCAAGAGAGAGAGAGAGAGCTTTCAAAATCTACTTGCATTTGTCAAGAGAGAGAGAAAGGACCTTTGAGAAAAAGGATAGAGAGATAGAGAGAAAGAAAAACCTTTAAAAAGACTTACTCAAGTCAAGGGAGAGAGAGAGAGAGAGAGAGAGAGAGAGACTTATCTAGATTTAAGGAGATCTCTAGAGAGATATAAACAGAAAACTTTAAAATCAAATGTGATAAAAGAAATAGATCTCTCCACCTTAGTGCAACAAGTACTATCAAAAGAAGGATGAGACTAGAATTTTAAGGACTAACCTTTGGTTCTAAATGGAGTTTTAGTTTACAAGATAATTAATCTAGTAGCTACTTGTTAAAGAGGTTCAACTATAATTTATATGGTGACAAAATCTAAGCTACTAAAGAGAAGACCTATCTAGATAAGTCCTAGTAAAGAGAGAAAGAAGGAGCAAGTTAAAAAGACTTAAGTCAAGAGAGAGATAGAGAGCTTTCAAAATCTACTTGTAAGTTTGTCAAGAGAGAGAGAAAGGACCTTAGAGAAAAAGGATATAGAGAGAGAGAAAGAAAAAGCTTTAAAAAGGACTTATTCAAGTCAAGGGAGGGAGGGAGGGAGAGAGACTTATCTAGATCTA
This sequence comes from Cunninghamia lanceolata, assembly GCA_027924645.1. Taxonomy (NCBI): domain Eukaryota; kingdom Viridiplantae; phylum Streptophyta; class Pinopsida; order Cupressales; family Cupressaceae; genus Cunninghamia; species Cunninghamia lanceolata. The sequence continues at coordinate 535,719 of BSBN01000257.1, read as the reverse complement.
AGGAGATGGAGAGATTTCAAAAATCTATTTGTACTTGTCAAGAGAGAGAGAAAGGACCTTAGAGAAAAAGGATAGAGAGAGAGAGAGAGAAAAAGCTTTAAAAAGACTTCCTCAAGTTGAGAGAGAGAGAGAGAGACTTATCTAGATTTAAGGAGATCTCTAGAGACATATAAAGAAAAAACTTTAAAATGATCTACCCAAGAGAGAGAGGAACTTATGACTAAATAATACAAGTATAATTTACTTCTAGTGTGCAAAAACCTATGAAGGACCCTAATACACATTCAATTGAAAAAAATATAAATTCACTTAGTATATTTATGTTCAAAAAGTTACAAATAATATCCTACTAAATGCTAAAAACTCATCAATTAAATAGGAAAAAAAAAATATGCATACATACCTTGTTTCTTTCTATGGTATCTTACCAAATTTGTTTCGCGCATCTCTTGTTCTCTTTCCTTTGAATACTTTCTTTGAGTCTTATTTTGTCTCTTTTTTTTGTCTCCCATTTTCTTCTTCAAATTTTCTTCTCTCAAATCCTCTACCAAAAGTTTTCTTCTCCAAAATGTTACTTCTTCAATGATAATGCGAATTAATCTTGCAATGATATATGACAAAATAAAAAAATGACCTCATATTTATATGGATTTAACATTATTTAAAAACATATTAACAATTTGGTCAATGTAGGATTTGATCGAACATCGATCGTTAAAAACTTTTTTAACTAATTGGGTTCGATTGAACCCATTTAAATATATATATATTTTTTTTATTAGGTGGGTTCAATCGAATGCATATTCAATTGAACCCAAATTTGATCGAATGGGTCAGGGGGGATTCGTTCAAACACCCATTCGATCGAACCCCCTTATTTTGCCCTTTCCCCTCTCCATCTGCAATTTTATACAAATTTTTGGGTTTCAAAGCTCTGGTTGAGGATCAAAATGGAAGCAACTTGACAAACCCATCTAGAGGATTATAGTACTCAAAACAAGCTTTCTATCAAGTATAATTTTAATATATTTTGGTTTTATTATACATTTTTTTTAGTTTAATTAAACATAGGTTTTTCACCGAAAATCGAGCTCTCTGTTCTGCACATGTGGAAAAATAGTATATTACCAAAAAAAATTATGAAAAATATCTATCCTCTTCATATTCATGTCCTTGATCCAATAGAAAAAAAACTTGAATTCCGATACATACAAAAAAAGTTATGCTTTAAACAGTACACCTATGTCTAAATTGTAATTGGTTTGACTTCAAAAGTTAATTAGAAGAAAAATATTCAATAAAACATTATGCAACCAAATGCATCCTCTAGATATCGTAGTTAAAAATCTAAATTCAAAAAAATAAGAATTTTATCCTTGATAGAAAAAAAGTTATGTTTTACACAATTCACATCACTCTTTAAAAATGGTGTTTACTGTTAAAAACTAGTTATTGAAGGAGATGGAAAAATAAATGCAATTTGATTCCAAAAAATTTTTAAAAAATATATTTAGAATCTACAGACAAAATGTGACAAATCACTAGTTTACATCATCTCCAAATTCCTCATGGTTTAGCACCTATAGGTGTCTGAAAGTGAAGATTTTTTCCAAAATGTTCATTTCAATGTCAACTTTGGCCAAAAAGTGTAACCCATTATTGTGGGATCACCCTATTTTGCAAAGATAGTTGAGTGTCTAGACGATGTAGGAAACAAAGTCTTTCTACAAGGCACTCAAAGAGAAGTCAAGATCAGACCAATATCTGCTATGCAACTGAAGAGGGGTAGGCGAAAAGGTTGTCAACTCTTTGCAGTTAAGATGGAACTAGTAGAAGAGGATTCTAGTAAACAAAATGTACCTTTGGACAATTTTCCTTTCCTTTAAATTTTTTGGGTTGTTTTTCCAAATGAACCTTCGGGGTTACCTCTGAAGAGATATTTTGATTTCTCTATTGATATAATACCTAGATCTGAGCAGATTTCAAAGGTGACATACCATATGGTTACTACAGAGTTGATGGAATTGAAAGCCCAGCTTCAAGAGCTGTTGGCTAAAGGGTTGATTAGACCCAATGTTTCACCTTGGCGAGCACCTCTGATCTTTGTCAAAAAGAAGGATGGAACCTTGTGTTTGTGTATAGACTATCGTATGCTCAACAAAGCAATGATAAAGAATAAGTATCCTCTACCATGTATTGATGATCTTTTTTATCAGATGCATGGTGCAACAGTATTCTCTAAGATCAATTTTTGATTTGGATTTATCAACTGAGAATAAAATATGAAGACATGCATAAAACAACTTTCAAAACAAGGTATGGACATTATGAGTTCACAGTCTTACCTTTTGGACTTACGAATTCCCCTGCAACATTCATGAATTTGATGAATAGTGTTTTCTGAGATTGCTTGGATAAATTTGTTCTAGTGTTCCTATATGACATTCTTATTTATTCTAAGAATGAGGAAGAGCACTTGCAACATTTGTGGTTAGTTATACAACAGCTGAGAGAACATAAGTTGTTTGGGAAGCTTTCTAAGTGTACTTTCTTTCAGAAAGAGATACAATATATGGGAAATATAATATCAACTGAAGGAATTTCAGTAGATACTGTGAAGATCAAAGCTATACTAGAGTGACATGTGCCAAAGAATGTGCATGAAGTGTGCAATTTCATGGGGTTAGCTAGATATTATAGGAAGTTCATTTTGAACTTTTCTAAGATTGCAAACCCAATCACTTCACTTTAGAGAAAAGGAAAGCATTTTAACTTGTCAAAAAAGTGTTAGGAGGCATTTAATCAGTTAAAAGATAGGTTGACAACTGTACCAATATTGAAAGTTCTTGATCTGAAAAGTTAATTTGTTGTAATCATTGATGCCTCAAGTGAAGTTTTAGGAGTGCTTATGCGGAATGGATGAGTGGTAGCCTATCAATCTAGAAAGCTAAGATCATATGAGCAGAATAATGATCCTCATGACTTAGAGTTAGTAGTATTTGTGCATGCTTTACAAGTGTGGCGGCATTATTTGCTAGGAAAGCCTTTTGAATTGAAGTCAGACCATCAAGGTCTTAAGTATATATTTTCCCAACCTCATCCAAATGCTCAACAAAGAAAATGGTTGGAATTGATATCTAACTATGACTTTGAGATAAGTTATATCAAAGGCAAAGAGAACCGATTATCAGATGCTCTAAGTCAACAAAGGCATATCTCCTCAATTGTCTCTATCCACTTGAATTTCAAGGATTTGGTTGTACAAAATTCTACAGGTGATGAGTATTATGAGAAAGTTAAGTAGGCTCTCATAGTAAATCCTCAAGACTCAAGGTATGATGGGTTCTATTTTGAACCAAATAGGCTTTTAAGATACAGAGGATGGCTGTATGTTCCAAACTCTGTAGAATTGAGAAACCTTGTGTGGAAGGAAGTTCATTCCACACCATATTCAGGTCATCTTGGAGTAACCAAACTCCTAGCCGATGTGAAGCCTCTTTTTTTCTAGAAAGGAATGAAGAATGACGTTGCAAGATTTGTAGCAAGTTGTTTAGAGTGCCAGAGATTCAAGGCTGAGGATCAACATCCAGTGGGACTTTTGTATTTGCATGATATTCTAGAGTGGAAGTGGTAGGTCATTAGTATGGACTTTGTGCAAGGCCTTCCAATGTATCAAAATATACATGATGATATTTTAGTGGTGGTGGAAAAACTCACCAAGGTAGCTCACTTTATACCTAGGAATTTAACAAATGGAGCACTAGTTTTAGCTTGCAAGTTTGTGCAAGAAGTGTTTAGATTGCATGGAGTTCCTGAGAAGATTATCTCAGATAGAGATGCATGAATGATGTCAAGATTTTTGCAAACTTTGTTCTCAGCGCTAGGAACTCAACTCAATATAAGCTCGGCTTATCACCCTGAGATGCATGGTCAAACTAAGAGGTTAAATCAAGTTCTAGAAGATTTGTTGCGGGTGTATTACATGGATCATCAATAAAAGTGGGAAGAATATCTACCACTTGTGGAGTTTTCTTATAACAACTCCTATAATTTTGCTATTAAGATGGCTCCATTTCAAGCATTGTACAAAAGAAGATGTCAAACTCCTATAAGCTAGGATAAGCTAGAAGATAGGATTAGCATTGGTCCAGAGATGTTATCAGAAATGGAAGAATAGATCAAATTGATCAGAAATAGATTAGTGGAAGAAAATGATAGATAGAAAAGTTATGCTGATACCAAGCATACACCAAGGCAATTCTTAGTTGGAGAAAAAGTTCTTTTGAGGGTCAAACCTCATAAGAGTTCCATAAAGTTTGGAAAGTCTTCCAAACTAGCTCCTTGATATGTAGGACCCTTCGAAGTTCTTGAAGTGATCAATCCGGTTACCTATAGAATCGCTCTACCACCAGCTCTTGCCAAGATGCACAATGTTTTTCATGTTTCATATTTGAAAAAGTATATAACGTGTGATAATCATTTTATTGATTGGAATGATTTATAGTTAGAAGACCCAAGAGTGGTCATGATCAAGCCTCTCAAAGTGCTTGAAGTTGGCAAGCTCCGCTTGCGTAACAGAGAGGTTACTCAGTGCAAGGTCTAGTGGGACCAGTATGCAAAGGATGGTGCCACATGGGAAGATTACCATGATTTTTATCAGAGATTTCCTCATTTGTTTTATGCTTTTGTAAGTTGAACAAAAACTTTATCTTATTATTATTTTGGATACAATGGATCATCAAGAATGATGAATCTTAAGGGGGAGATATGTCACACCCCAAATTTTGACTATGTTTTACTTTTTACTTGTACATAATTAGTAGTTGATTATGCATGAATTGATGATTTGACTTTATGTGAAAATTTCAAGATAAATCGATGATATCATGAGTTTATGTTTATATGATTAGAATTTAGACATGTGGTTATAAGATGTTATGATTTCATAAGGTTTATCAATTGACTATCGATACACTAATCCCAGTTGGGTGATTGCAAGTTGTAACCAGGGAACAAATTTTCCACCCTCTGAGAAAGACAGGGAGAGCATCATCAGAGATAAGAGAATAGACATATGGATAAGAATAGATTGTTGCCATCTAAGTTTCATGCTTTCATAGTTTAGTGGACCGTCATCGAGTTTAGTAAGTCATGTTTGACCAATTGGTCTAAGTTTGATGTTGATTTGACAAATCGTCGATTGTCAACTAGATCTACTAAGCTTAGGTTTTGTGGAAACCTAAGTCAGTATAGTATGACCATCGACAAGGAATGGTTGATAGTCATTAATTCTTATGTGATATGAATATAGATTATATGCAAAAGAAACTATTTATTAGTGGTTAAACTATTTCAAATTATCAGTAATTTCCAAATGAAATTCCATTATGATAACCTATTTATTTTGGCGTTAAGCGATATTGAGAGTGGGAGAATACCTCAACCCCATTCTCATATCTTGTCAAGTGCTAGAAACAATGTAAGTATACGTAGTATTTACCTACATTATGTTGTTATATTTATATATATTTGTTATGAATTATTAGTTTTGACCAATTGATTTGTTGTTGATGAGCTACTTAAGGAAGGTGGTATAATTGCAAATTCAATGCACCCACTTCTTGTTAAGTTAAGGATGCTCGACCCCCCTTTTACTCCATGATGGCTTGGATAGTATGGAGGAGATCTTAATTAGAATGGGGAGTGGTCTTAACGACCAATCACTCCACCATCAAACTACTTGCACTGTGGAGAGTGATAATAGGATTTATTTTGGCAAGGAATCTCTACGGTAAGGGAGAGTAAAGCCTTGAAAAGGGAAATTGAGAGAGCTAATATGGTGATGAGAGGAGTAGGAAGTGTAGGACTGAGTAGATTAGGAGAATTATACTAATACATAGATCTCGGTCTCATATCAAAACCGTGGAAGAAATAGTTTTAGAGAGAGAGAGAGCTCTATTTATTATTTGATATCCATAGAGAGAAGCTCTGTTATCGTTTCATTTTCTCAAAGAGATCACTATTATCATATCTGTTGTGAGAAAGAGTTATGTGACCCTCTGGACTCGTGGCGATAGTGTAGAGAGAGATCACTAATACCATATATGCAATGAGAGAAAGAAGTGATCACCAAGCATACGTATCAACTCACGGTAAAAGCATAATATAGTACAGGTAATAGAGGTATGGTTATCTCATTTAAGATTATTATTTTTTCTTAGACTGTGAATAAGTATTATGTAGAAGCTTATAGAGATGTTTTAATGTAGAGAAAAGTATTTAGATTCATATTAAACGATGATTTTAAGATCATATCAACTACGCAAACATAGTTTCATAGGAAAGATAGATAAATTATCTTGTCTAGTTATGAAATGGCACTTAAAGTGCATGTAACCATTGAGTTTGAATGTATGATAGTATAATGTCTTTCAAAAGTAGTTTAAACCGCAGAAGTGAAGCCATAGAATGTTTCAATTTACTACTAAGATGCTATAGAAGATAACATTTCCTACCATTATATTGTATTAGCGAACTTATAAGAGTTATTATGTTGTTAACTTAGTCATTTTTGAAGACACTGAACTATGGTATATGGATTCAAATAACTCTCTTGATTCATAGGATTCTAGGTCTATAGAAAGTTGTTACATTCTGTGTATGCACTTGAACAAACTTAGTTTTCCCTTAGCTATCAAACATTAAATATGAGTAGAAAACTAGCATATACATGCAGAGAAACATTGATATTTGTTCACTTATGAACTCAAAGTATTGTAGACTTATCCTATTAAGGTCTCAGTGTAAAACTGGATAAATTTATGTGTAATTGCAGAGATTGAACCTTACTTGAACTATGATTTAAACCTAGGAGCTATGAGAAGTAAAATTGTATAAGTTATATACTGTTTACAATCCAACAATTTTGTGTTAGATATACACATATTATAGAATATATAGAAATGATATAAATAACAATAGAAACACCTAGGGATAGTGATATATTATCACATATGCATTCTACAACAATGATAAGTATTATCATGATATTCGAAGGATACTCTATATGAGTTCAAAACCTATCCTTTATGGAGAGTAGGTGAACTTGAGAAGACCAAGAGATCGATAATATTATTAGTGTAGACTCAAACTTATCTAGGTTGAAAGATTGACTTAGTCAAGAGATTAGTTATGAAAATGATAGTAGTTTATATGAAGAGGGTATGCCTTGTGTGCTATATTTTTACATGTTACGAGAAATGTGAATTTAAACAATGCCCGTGTGGACAATTGAAGACTAGAGGTTTTTGTTTTCATGTTATATTATTATAAACTTTTACTTTTGGGAAAACAAGAGAATTTGTTATACCAATGAGTTTGGGATAGAGAAGTTAAACCCTAGAATCAAACTAGAAGGGTTTAGAAAACTTAAAACTCTCAAGTCGGTTATGACATTGATTTAGTCTATTGTATATGTATGGTCGACAGTGAATGGTCAAGAAACCATAGATCAAAACAATATAAATTAGATAAGAGTTTAAGTAGCACTTTGATAAATTTAAATGATTTTTGATAGAGTCGAAACTTGTTATATAACACAAGAGTGCTTGATCTTTGAGTCATTGAGTAGAATGACAGGAAGTCATAGACCCTAGTATTTGCAAGTATGCAACGAGGGACTCTCTAAAAGGATAAGTCACCTAAACTCTTATAATATATTAATCTTAGATTAAGGATTAATTCTAAGTCAAATTGACTAAGATTTGAGTTCAATCAAGACATTTTATGTCTAGAGTTACTAGTCAAGCAAGTCAAACTATGGGATGAGATATTTTCCAAGTTGAGTTAGAGGTGTGTGAACACACAACTACATTTATTGAAAATGTCTATTTATATAGAAAATTTGGCCAAAGTGATGCATTTGTCTCTGCATGCATTACTCAGTTCACCATGTCTAGATTACATGACCTATTAGAATTATCTTACTTAGCTAGAGGATTGTCTAGATTTGTATGGTTGATTGAGTTATGTAGGACACAACACTAGAACTCAGATGACAACCTATTGGTTCTTTATGTCTATACTCTTCATGAAGGGTAGGGCCACTTCTAGATGGAAGATGAGTGAGGGACCACTGGTCTTTGGTTGGAGGTAAAGCACTCGGAAGATGCTCTCCCTCTGTAGTAGAAGACTCACCAAGACTTGTGTGACAGATACCAAGATTCTAAATGCAGTGTACTTCATGTTATGACTTGTGATTGTCAAACTTATGTAAAACTATTTTTTTTTCCAAGTGTAGATTGTAATTGTAAAGTGATATGATTTCACTAATTTTATCTTTGAATATATTATATTTTCAAGGTTGAAAAATATTTAGATAATATATGTATTTAATTCTTTGAGATTATGTAAATTTTCATTCATGTTTAAACATGTTCTTTTACTTTCTTACTAAATTTTGTGGGTAACTCCTAGTTGTATGAGATGGTATGTTACAGATAACATCATGATCTAACATCTCCTCCTAGGAGATCACATGTACCAATGTGCACATCTTAGTCTCAAGAGAACCTGTATCATGTCAAAACTCTAATCTAGAATCAAGAGTCCATCAAGACAGAATACCAACACCTTGAAAACTAAGGATCGCGTATCGAAACTGACAAACCATAACCAACACCTCAACCAAAGACTCCAAGAGTCCTCCATGGTACCAAGATGTCAACATCTCCAAATCATGTGAAGATAATCATCTCATGTCAATAGAACATAAAATGTCAATGAACTCTCACTGCCTATAAGAAACAGAATCCAAGATCTCCTCCATGATACCAAAAACCACCTCAGAAGATCATCCATCACCTAAATGATGAATCCATATCATAGACAAAGCTCCCACTAAACTATGATACCGAAATATACATGGCATCATGATAAACATCAAACCATCACTATCCAAAGCTCCCACTAAATTATGTAACCAATCTATCCATGACATCATGATAACCATCTCCTAAATGAAAATCATCCATGGCTCCAACACAATCAAATAATCCCACTGTAACGACAACAACTCCCAAAAGGTCGAGTAAACCATAATCTCTAAAACAAGAAGATGAACAACCACCTATAAACCAAGAATCAATCCAACACCACCAATAATGCACCTGCATAACAATCATGTCATGTCAAAGTCCCAACCATACAAGGAACATCCATGACACCATGATCACCACCCAATGTACCTACACCAAACTCCCATCAAGTATCACACAGCTGTACCATATACTCAACAAGCATAGGTCCCATATCATGACTATACCAAGTACCACCATTTCTCCACCTCATAATGACAAGCAAATCAATGAAAGATGTGACTAAACAAAGCCATAAATCAAAATTTGCATCAACATTGAAACATCTATGGGCATAGACAACCCACATCCAAGTCATTTATGGAACATGTAAGCACAAACAACCTACAACATTGCACAACCTATAGATCTCATAATGTAGCATGAAAATTCAACAATACATTTACAATGTTGTCAACAAAGGATAATTAGAGATAAACCTATAAGTTTGCAATGAATCAAACACCAAATCACCTCATATTCAATTTGCCATCAACTCACAAAAGCACCATAAGTCAAAGGAACCAAAAATAGCTCAAACTGAAACAAAATGAACAAACCTTATAATATCATCTCCAAACCTACTCCACTACATAGGTCTCATAAATACCTTTCCAACGCCTATAAGAAGTCTAAAATCTAACTTCGTATATGCACAAGTTATGCCCCGTCAAAGCTCAAAATGCACATATGGCTTCCAACTGGAAAATTTTGGTCAAAACAACAAAATATGAAAAACATTTTGACACCACTACATAGTACACAGAGAGAGATTTCCGTTGACTATAAGAAGTTGAATTTTTGACATCTTGGGCAAAAGTTGCCCCTGGAAAACATTTTCCCAACTAGGCTTATAGAACAAAATCCAGTGGCCACTGAGTGGCTGGCCGGTGGCCAGTTGGTGGTCCGCCGGTGGCGGCGAAGCCCAAATAGAATTTTATGGTGGTTTAGCCACTGGAGGCAATAGACTGGTTGATTGACTGAGTAGTGATGGTTTGCCAGCAGCGTGGCCCACCCACCACCTACAAGGGCTTAGCCCCTACGGGCAGGGCGTGATCGTCTGTTGGACAACCACCTACCTAGGGGTAGGCACCAGGCCATAGCCCCCTAGGCCTAAGCACTGGTTGCCTAGGTGACCAGGGGTGTGGGCCCCTGGTCGCCCCCCTTTTCACTAATTTTTTTGTATTTTTTTTAAATTTAATTTTTGAATTTTAACATTTAAAAAATAAAAATACTCAAAAAAAATTTTAATAAATTATTTATACAGACTTTTGAAAACATATGTATTTTTAAAATAATTTCCTATGACATGCATACCTGTGCAAGTATGGTGTGCAAGGAATATTATCTATGTTGTATAGACTCCTCCACATATTCCTCTAGGGCATAAAAATGGCAAAAATTTTCCAACTCCAAAATATGTCAAGTTATATGTTTTTCTTCACCTGTAGAGCCTTCTAAATCCAATGGCAGGGTCTATTTTTTCCTAGGATGCTTCCTGCAAAAGTTCACCTCTAAAATCCCCCATACAAAGAGCCCAAATCAAAAACCCACTTGCCAAATCTCCATGAAACCCTAGATCTACAACCCAAGTCTGCAAATAGCCTTGTAACCCTTAAAATGCCTTCAATCCTTTCTTGTAAAGCCATAGATTTCATTATACACAAAAAACCACTCATAACAAGGGTTATACAAATAGGGATATCCTCCCAAATCATGGCAACAAAGCTCTAATACTGAAATCCATAAAATCATGCAAGACAATAACATCAAGATAAAACAATACACAAATACCTTAACCCTTGCACAAATTCAGACTTTTGATAGGATTGAATGGAGTGCACCCAAGCTCCATTGGATTTGTCATGTTGATGCATTGTGGACTGCTCATGCAACCAGCATAACTTTGATGAAATGGAAGCAAAAGATATTGAAAATGATAATAGAGATAGAAAATAATAGATATGTATGCGTGTGAAGATTTGTTGGGAGAGTGTGAGAGTTTGAAATGAAAATAGGAATTTAATTTGTAAGAGAGGGAATCAAATGGATGGCCAAGATTAGAAGGGTGAGGGATGAGGTGGATGGATAGGATTGAAAGTCAATTTTAGTGCTTATGACGCACCATAAATGAGGATGACGGGTGACTAAAATAAGGATGAGAGTGGGAATAAATAGGATTTTTAATTGATTTTGGAGAGGAAGTGCCTATGACGCATACTTAAGGAGGCTAAAAATAGGAATGTGAGTGGGGATAAATAATTTAAATAATAAAATTATTTAAATTATGAAAGACATGTGGCATTTAAATAAATATTTGATTTATTCAAATTGGATGATGGAGGAAAATGGAATTAAATAAATAAAATTTATTTAATTTGGTGTAAGAGGAGGATAAATGGATAAGAGGGATTAGTTAAATAAATGTAATTTATTTAACTAATGGGAATGATGTAAGGGGTCATAGAGCAAGATGTGCCGCAAGATGTCTAAAGGTGATGCAAGATAATGTTGTAAGACATGGTCAAATTTAGGTGTCTACATTTTTCCCCTCTTTGAGATGATGTTGTAACTAAGAGAAGTAACATCATTTCAAAGAAGAAAAGGTATGGATGAAGGAAAAGGATGCCCCAACCACTTGAAGGAGTGACAAGGAGGAATGATGTAATGATGGGATGCCCCCTCAAGGGGATAGGCAGGTTAGGAGAACACGGGTATGCTCTCGATATGGAACAAGACGTTGGATGGAAAAGGCTAAGGGTTAGGAATGGATAGTTAGGATGGATTGTTAAGTTGAAAGAGATAGGTGAAATGGATAGTGGATAAAGAATCATAATGGATATAGTGGATAGAGAAGATATATAGTTATGCTAGTATAATGTGTAGAGAAGTCCTTATTTGATATAGCAAGAGGATATTATGCACCAAGGTATAAGGAACCAGAGTGACTTTGTATCCTTTGCATGGACTTGCCTAGCGTAAGACAACCTTGTCTAGACACAAGATATGAATATTAGCCAGAGTAAGAAGAACTTGATATAAATGCAAGATAAAATGATAACACACACAAGCAAGCAAGCAAGCAAGCATGCACAAATGATTGAAAAACAAACAAGGTAATTGCCCCTGTCTAGTTGTAAACTGATAATTGATTGATTGATTGAGATAGCGTTGCAATTGTCAGGAACAATATATCCCTAGATCAACAAAAGGATGTAGGAATGATATATCCCATTGATGCTGATGATGATTGATTGATTGGGTTGACGACAAGATTAGGATCAAGACCAAGAATGCATTTGGATGATTTGGCTAGATTACTTTGACTAGATTGGTATGGATTAAGGGTGACTTGCATTTGGATTTATTGCTTGGATTTTTTCGATATTTAATTTTTTGTATTTTTGAAATGTTTTTTTTTTAGTTTTTGGAATATTTGATGTTTTTGGATTTTTTAGAATATTTGATGTCTTTGAGAATGTTTTGATTTTTGGGGATTTTGAGAATGTTTCAATTTTTTTGGTATTTTTGAAAATGTTTTGATTTTTTTGGGATTTTTGGGAATATTAGGATTTTTTGGTATTTTTGGGATATGTGGATGACATTGATTGCAATTTGGGTAGCCTAGATGTTAGATACCAACGACAAGGGAAAATCATGAATAGGTAGACAGATGGGCGATAGTGGATGGGAGGGATAGGAAGTGTAAAATGGAGGGATAAGTAGAAGAATGGATAATAGTGGATGATATATGGGAAATACATAAAGGATAGATGGATGGAAGAATTCAGGATGGAAGGTAGGAAGAAAAGAGGATGCATAATGGATGGAGGAAGGGGATTTAGGATGTGATCTCCAAGGACTACATCACATAGGAATAACATGCCCCATTCTAGGTGTAATATTTAGGATTTTACATGATAAAGCTTATGACGATAGGCTAATAGGATTGGATAGAAAGGATGAGGCAGATCAAGAGATGTCCAAAGCATTTTTCAACATTTTGCCCCCATGTCTTTATCAAGATCAAAAGGAGGAAGGGAAGATGGGTATGTGGATAAGTAAATGGCATAGGTAACTATGAGGATACGATGGATGAAGATGGTAGGATAGGAGGAAAATGATAGGATGGGATAGATGAGACAACCTGCCAAGTGTAAGATACATAGACAAGGAATCTACACATGATGCTTATTTGCCAAGTTTTCATCATGGTACTTATCCAAGACACCATTGAGGTGGTTTTCACCATTGGACAAAGGGATTTCTCTTTACTATTTTGATTTTTTCTTTTTTTCTTCTTTTTCTTTTTGCTTTTTCTCTTTTTCTCTTTTTGGATTTTTGGATTTTTGGATGGGACAGGGGAATATGGATAGGAGGAATTTGGAAGAGGATGGGGACTCGAGCATATAGTTCTATGAAAGGTGATAATGTCCCATTATAGAGGGATGTCACACATGGATCATGTCAAGTATCATTTTGCACATGGATGTTGGTAGAGGATCGCATGAGAGGGAGATGGAGGTGGATTACAATGTGGATTATGTAGGGAAGGATTGTGAATTATGATGTGGATGATGGATGGATGGATGAAAGGTTTATGTAAAAGCATGAACCATAGGGATATGATTGGGGAAATATGTGGGATAGTAGATAGAAGATGGGGAGATGGAGGTATGTGGGAATGTCACGGAATGGAGAGGAACCAAGACCAACGATTGCACACACCAAATTGAATTGTGAAGCTTTTTAATGGAAGGAGGAGTTGGGAGTAATGGAGATGTTTGCCTAGGGGATGGTTGATTTAGTAATTTTGAGACCCAAATGGTCTTAGGAATTGTAGGATTTTGTGATAGGGAACAGGATTTTTGAGATTTTTGAATTGTGGATGCTTTATTTGGATTAAGTGTTTTTTTCTTGGGGACCCACACCATTTTTGTTTTTTTCTTTTGATTTTTGAGGTGTGGGCTTGGACAATCTTTTGGATGAATTTTTCTTTGATTCTTTGCATTAGTGTCCTATGGCATGAGGATCTTTAGGATTTTTTTCTTTATGTAAGGAGACATCCAAATTTCTATTTTTGAATCTCATGGGGGTTGTGATAGCTTCATGTTTGGTTGATGTGTGCATTCATTGATCATGAGTAGGAATTTTAGGGGATTTAAGGGAATGGGATGTGTGGATGGAGGGATTAGTGGACTTGTGGATAAAAGGATAAGGGGATGTGAGGATGGGGATATTAGGTGTTGGGAGAAATGGAGGTAAAGTAGATGGAGGAAGGTGTATGGTCACGTGCTTTTGGGATTTGTCTTATGATGGAGGAGGGATAGCGACATATGTTTTAGTGGTGAGATGGGATGCATGGGGTTTGGGATGGAAAGAGGTGGATTTAGAAGGCATGGAGGTGCTACCAACATCTTTGGATTGTTTTCCTTGGGGTATATAGCCAAGGCCATGCGATCGTGGAGGAACTTTGACATGGATGGGCTCCAAAATACCTTGTTCACGAAGGCCTAATCCTTTACCATGATAATTCATGTTTTAGAGCATGTGATGTGCAATGGGATGTTTATTATTTAGTACACAAGATGCAAGTCCATTATTAGATGGGGAGGGTGGGGTGGTGGATAGAAGTTATTTATCTCCTACAAGGGAGACATTAGAATGAAGGTGTCAAATCCAAGAGGATAGGATTGTGGATTCGGAATGGGATCAATAGAGGATGGTGAAGGAGCATGAGGATCTTGATCAACATTATGCTCAGTAAGAAGTTGATTGTCTATATTTTCTTCGGGACCAAGTGTCACATGAAGGGAAGTGGATGTTGTTGGATTATGGAAAGGACTAGTTGGAGGATGGATAGGACTAGTGTTGGAAGTGGTGGGTTTGGGATTAAGTGTACTATGGATGGGATTAATTTGATCATGGATAGGATCTTCATCATATAAAATATATTGATCATAGAAAAGATATAGGTTATGGATAGGTTGATCATATGATGGAATGGAATTGGGGATGGGATTAAATAGGATGTTTAGATCTTGATTAGGATGACGAGTTGGTGTTTCCACATGCTTTGGACTAATTTCTCATGACATAGTTCTTGTGTTTGGATGGAAGTAGGAGACTCTTGGATAGGCTTGATAGGCTCTAGATGATCAACAACATGGCTACATGATAGATCTTGACTTGAACTCATGATAAGGGGACCTTCGAGAGGCTTGATGGGTTACAGACTATATGATGGATTTGGAGGAATACGCATATTGCTTGAAGATTCTTTGATAGGTTCAAGGATAGACATTTTATGACATGGAGATGGTTGATTCCTTGCAAATAGCCATTAGATCATATCCTACATAAGTGTATGGGTAGATGGACAATATGATGGGTGGACAATAAGGGCGGATATTATAGGCTTATGATTAGGATTAGGTGGAGGGATAATGGGATTGGATGGATTAGGATTAGGATTGGATTGGGTTGGCATGATGATGGGGGTGAGACATGGGATTGGGATGATTTAGCATGCTTAAGATTTGAACCATAAATGTGAAGCTTGAGACACGGTCCAAAAATAGGGGACAATGGATTGTCTTATGACCTTTGATCCTATGGTATGTGCAATAGTCATGTTCATTATACCCAGGGGAATTAAATGCACTTTCCTCACATGGTTTGATTTTAGGAAGTTTGATGAGTTTTCTTTTAAGCATCTGTTGTAAAAGTATCTCAGCCTCATCTTTTGGTGGAGGATTGGAGGAACATGGTGATGAAGGTAATGAAGAGGTTGATGGATTAGAAGGTTGATGGACCAATGGATTAGGATTGGGGTTACATGGTGGTTTTGGGATAGGACTAGTAGGCTCTTGGATATGCATTTGATTAGATGATGATGGATACACATAGGATGCATAAGCAAGAGTGGTGTTTCCATTTTCATAGGTAGAATGAGGAGGACTCGGAGATGTTGGATTTTGACTCAAAGGATAACTATGACTTGCATGTTCTTGTTGTAAAGCATCTTGATAGCCTTGTAAGTAGATTTGGGAATGAGGTGGAATGTTGGAATAGATAGTTAGATGACCTTGAGGTATGGATTGATGTGGATATTGGTTGATATTAGAAGTGAGATAGGTTGAGGTAAGATTATCTTGATATGTGGTTGGACTAGGTTGGTATGAAGTTGATGAGGATGACATATGGGATTGAGGTTGTGGTTGTTGAAAGGATAAAGGTTATGGTTGTGTTTGTGTTTATTGGGCTATGAGTTGTTGAAGAAGGGATTGTTGTTGTTGTTGTTGGATGAAGGCTTGTTGTTGTTATTGTTGGATGAGGACTTGTAGTTGTTGGTCTAGGAGTTGTTGTTAGATAAGTTTTTGGAGTTGTTGTTGGGTGGTGACTTGTTGTTGTAAGATAGTGGGATTTGGTATGTGTGAAGGTGAAGCATGGTTAGGAATTTGGACTTTTGAGGTTTGGGCAAAGGTGAATGTTGGATAAGTTTGGGTTATGTATAAGTTGGATTCGTTGTTGATGGGAGGTAGAGATGATGATGTAGAAGTGACTGGATACTTTCCATATAATCTTTTGAGTTTGTCAAACATTATGTGGAAACCATAAGGATCTTCAATGGATGATTAGGGTAAAATGGATTGGAATGGATGAAAAAGATGATTGGGATAGGATAATTAGATGGGTGATTATGATGCAAGGGAATGATTAGGATGGATGCTAGATTTGGTTGGAAGATCAAATTTTTTGGATTTTTGGAGATATTTTGGTTTTTTTGGATTTTGAGATTTTTTAGAAAGAAAAACAAACACCAAAAGACAATGGTTTACTTGACTTAACAAGGAAATTGGTACGAATTGCTTCATGGCTAAAGTGGCTTTTACTAGTTTTACATAAGGAAAACATACCAAGCACATGAACAAACCTAGAATTATTCAAGTAGGAGTGTCATATCCCATGGACTCACTCAGGTGTGACTTCAATCTCCACTATTAGATAACGGTGATTTCCATCCCCTTGATACCATTTACAATTGTTTGGATAGATAGGGAATGAAAGGTCATGTGCCACCTTACACCCCTTACCTTGGAGACTAAAGTCTTGCCCAACATTTATTTCATCTCAAACAACGGAGGTAATAGCGTGAGCTCTTCTCCCCCTATTGCAACAATGCACCGCAAGATATGAAGGCCAAAGGGTCTTATCTAGGCCTTACAAGATTCTAGGGGAGTCCTCTCAAATACGCTGATGAGTGGCAGGTAGCACCCATGAAATACACCTTTTTACCCCTCTTTTTCCTTCCTTCTTATTCCATTGTCCTGATGACTACACCAAAGTAGATTAACAAGATTGTTCTAATTATGATTAATAAGAGATGAATTAATTAAAATCATGATTTCTGATTGAAGGACTAATGTGCATTGAATTAATGGAAATATGCAAAAATTCTCTCGTTTTGAATCTACAGGTGCAGATGTTCGGGCAAAGATAATTTTGGTCATCTCCGGAGGTGGTCCTAATAATCTCCGGAGCTGACATAAGGAAACCTCACCAGTCTCCAATATTTTCCAATATGATTGAGAGATTTTGAGATAAGGGGGTGACTCATCTCCAGAGTTGGATTGAAGTCTAAAGCATATCTCTGGAGCTGCAAACAAAAGCACACACCTCTGGAGCCTCCTCAACACAAATGCAGATTTCCAACGCTGTTGCCATTCAACACTTCTAGTGGTAATTGGGGTGCTCTAGATATTACTCAATCAGCACCTGAGTAATCGAATGAAGACCGTAGTTAACTGCTGGAAGTTTTATCTTGCTTTTTTATTTTGCATGAGTTCTTGACAAACTGATTAAGTACCTATATTCGAGGGCCTCGCTGCCCAATTATATTTGAAACTAAGACTCAAATTTAGTGAGACTATTGTTCCACTAAATCTATTTTAATTGCATGACTTTTATTTCTGTAGTTAAATAGTTAGTGGAATAAGAGATTGGTACTATCTCATAGATGAACTAGTAGTTAGGGTAAGTGATATCTCATCACTGGATTAGATATAAACTTACCAAGTAGCAGCAGAAGAATACAGTGAATGATTTTTTATTTTTGTAATCTCATTTTGATATAGACATTTTTCTGAATACAAAAGTTGATGGAATTGGATTGAAATTCAATTGTGATATTATCTTCTTGTGCTGATTCATTGCTTTAGTCTTCAACCCTAAGGGTGCGAAGCAAGGGCCCACTCCCCACCACCAAGGCAGAAGGCTAGTATTGTTGTTTATTATTTTGTTTCAGATTCTATTATTTGCTATTCTGTTTCAGATTCTACTTAAGAAAATAGTTATTGTTTTCTCATAGATAAATGTATGTTTCAATTGAATGGCATAGTATAGATCTACATTAGCAATTCAATGTTTCAACTTTGTTTTCAATATTCCTAGAATTCATTTTCATAGCAGATATATCAGTAGCAGTAGTTTCTTCAAACAGTAGAGATCATTAGAATTAGTTAAATTATTTAGCAACTATAGGATTCCTAATTATAGATAGCCAATGACACAGCCCTGGATTTGACACATGAAATATGATTAAATGTCGAGATACAACGACCCTTGTCATTTTTGGCATCGTTGACGGGGACTTCTATGTTAATTAGGGAAACTTAGTTAAATAGTTTTAGGATAGATTAAATCTATATGGTTAGAGATAGGGATTCAAAAGGAAGATACATAAAACAGACACCCCATCAACAAACTATAGGAGAAAGTAGTGGGGTGGCACAAGATCTTGTTGAAGAGAGACACCTAGAACCTACCTTGGAAACTTCACCTTAATTTGATAATCCCTTAAATCCTCCAAATCTTCCACTTGCTGACTATATCCAAGAATTGTAACAAAAATTCTAGGTAGATCCTTTGACAAAAACTAATTCCTTAGAAACCAATTCTTTAGAACCTCACACTGAATCTCAAGGAGAATAACCAGTATCAAACATGGATGATAATCATGAAGAGGAGGAAAATCAGGCTCCAAGAACCTTCTCATATCTCATTGTTCTGGCTACTGGAGATAATGCCCCTATAAAAAATATTTCACCTGTACACTTGCCAAATTTTAGGGGTCTTGCTTCTGAGGATCTAGATCAGTTTTTGTTTGAATTCAAAGTGGTATGCCAGACTTATGATTATGGATCAAATAATCAAAAACTCAAACTGTTCCCCTCAACTCTAAAAGATTCTACAATGAGATGGTTCATGGGTTTGCCCCAAAACTCCATCCATTCCTAGGATCAAATGGAGACATAATTCTTGGGAAAATACCAAGACTACTGTAGAGTTAGTGATAAGAATGAGGAATTATTCAAAATTAAATAGAGAGAGGAAGAGACCTTAGAAGATTATGTGGATAGGTTCAACTTTGCTTTGAGAAGGTATGGCAACCCTGTAAATCACTCTTTGGCCAAAACCCTGTTTGTAAAAGGATTAGACAAAGAACCAAAATAGGCACTGGATCTAATGTGAAAAGGGAATATCAATAAAATGGATATGCCTGCTATAGAAGAACTCTGCAGGAACTATACCAGAACCCAATATGGAGTGAGAACACCCAAATCTTTCAAAGGGAAGAATGAAATAGGACAGTTAATGGAGGAAATTACAAATTTTAAAATAAATATTCTAGTCCAACTGAATACCACATTATATGGGATTTAGGAAAAAACTAGAACAAATGATCAAGATAGAACAACTAAACCACTCTCCATCTATTGTCTTAGGTGTAGAAACAAACATCTATTGGGAGAATGCCCTTTAGACAAATCAGAGATCTGTCAGATCTGTGAAAGGGAACATCCTACCAGTCGGTGTGATCAGTTCCCGGTCTTAAAAAGGCTAAGTAAAAAGAATTCCATTATAGAGGAGTTGAACTATGTAGGACAAAAACAAGCTGGAAATTTTCCTTATAATTGTTGGAAACAAGGTAGATAACTGAGAGGGGGGGTGAATCAGTTATCTTAAATATCTTAAGTTTCTTTTCTTCTTTAATATTAATGCAGCATCAAAACATAAGAGCATACATAATCATGAGAGTAGAAATGAAATCAACACACATAACACAAGGATTTTTACGTGGAAAACCCTGTTAAGGGAAAAACCACAGGGTGACTAACCCAAGATTGTATTCTCTGTTAAAAGAATAAGAAGTATAAAATGGCACTTGCCAATTAGGGCTCACTGCCCGAGCACACTGCTCACAAGAGGCACACTGCCTACAACAGACTCACTGTCTACATGGTATATAGAAAGTAACTAGGTGTTTGAGCTGATGAGAGGCATCCACATATGCTGAGGTTCAGTTTCGGTTAGGCTCAATATACTAATCTAATGCACTTCATTCTTCCTCTCCTCTAATGTTGTTCTGTCACATACCGGATTTGTATTCCTGCTTCCACACTTCTCTCTTCCTTTCTTCACACACTAATACATACACCACACATATTCATACCAAAATCAATCTGGTATATATATCTGCATCAAGGAATTCAACATCTTTCTAGTCGGCAACCAGAATATTAAAGATATTTAGAAGGCACTGATCTGTCGGTTGAATCCATGCTTAATATGTGATGCGTATCCAAGACATAGAGTTAGAAGTCATCAATCAAGTCGACCAACCATGTATGATCTCTCAATTAGCTTGACCACCATCAATTTCTCATCAGGATTAAAGTCTGATGCTCTATCGGTCAGTTCTTCCTTCGTCTACTATGCCTGTTAGGAACCCAACACTTAGATGCTCATATCTTTTCACTCTTTCATCACCGGAGGCTCAATCTCTGGAATGTAGTCATCATGGTACTCCTCTTGACTTCCCCAAGTCCACACTTTGCTAAGATACATCCTTTGAGAGATTAGACCTGATTGTTAGACCTTGTTGCATGCTCTGTTCTTGTTCACCAGACTAGAACTTCTTCAATCTGACTTCCGATATAGACATACTAAGCTCTGCAGATGTGTGGGATAGACTTTGTTGCCATCAATGACAACAATCATGAAGCCACACAGTGTCTCTTTTCTTCTTTAATATTAATGCAACATCAAAACATAAGAGCATACATAATCATGAGAGCAGAAATGAAATCAACACACATAACACAATGATTTTTACGTGGAAAACCCTGTTAAGGGAAAAACCACGGGGTGACTAACCCAAGCTTGTATTCTTTGTTAAAAGAATAAGAAGTACAAAATGGCACTTGCCAATTAGGGCTCACTGCTCGAGCACACTGCTCAGAAGAGGCACACTGCCTACAACAGACTCACTGTCTACAAGGTATATAGAAAGTAACCAGGTGTTTGAACTGATGAGAGGCATACACATATGCTGAGGTTTAGTTCTGGTTAGGCTCAATATACTGATCTAATGCACTTCATTCTTCCTCTACTCTAATGCTGCTATTCTGTCACATACTGGATTTGTATTCCTGCTTCCACACTTCTCTCTTCCTTTCTTCGCACACTAATACATACACCACACATCTTCATATCAAAATCAATCTGGTATATATATCCACGTCAAGGAATTCAACATCTTTCTAGTTGGCAACTGAAATATTAAAGATATTTACAAGGCACTGATCTGTCGGCTGAATCCATGCTTAATATGTGATGTGTATCCAAGACATAGAGTTAGAAGTCATCAATCAAGTTGGCCAACCATGTATGATCTCTCAATTATCTTGACTACCATCAATTTCTCATCTTGATTAAAGTCTGATGCTCTGCCAGTCAGTTCTTCCTCAGTCTGTTATGCCTATTAGGAACCCAACACTTAGATGCTCATATCTTTTCACTCTTTCATCACCAGAGGCTCAATCTCTGGAATGTAGCAGTCATGGTACTCCTCTTGACTTGCCCAAGTCTGCACTTTGCTGAGATACATCCTCTGAGAGATTCGGACCTAATTGTCGAACCTTGCTACATGCTTTGTTCTTGTTCACCGGACCAGAACTTCTTCAATCTGACTTTCGATATAGACATACTAAGCTCTGCGGATGTGTGGGATAGACTTTGTTGCCATCAATGACAACAGTCATGAAGCCACACAGTGTCTCTTGCCAACAATAATCAGTATCCAAACCAGGGTTCTTATAGGGGTCCTTCTAATTAGGGAAATAATCAATAGAATCCAACTTGGCATGGGCCTCAGAATAATCCTCGTTGGGGACCACAAGATTGGCCAAACCAACAATGGAAGAACCAACATTGGCAAAATCAACCCTGGGGAAATCAATAATGGCCACAATAGTTTGGATCACAAAACATGTAGCCTCATTGGGGTCCTCAACAGGGATATAATCAACAATACAAGGGACAACCTTGACATTTCCAACCTCGACAACAAGCATTGCTAACTAGACCCCCCAACACACAAGGACAGTCACAAAATGAACCAGTTAGCCAACCACCCTTACTAGCTCAACCTATACCAAACCCACGGAATAAGCAAGGAGCAACTGTTTACATGACAAAACAAGAAAACATGGCTAGTATTAATGCCATATATTCCAATAATCTCCAGCTGCATTCTGGGAAAGCACTTCCAAGACCATCTCCTCCAACTATAGTTGAAGTAAGCAATGATGAGGAACCTGAAAATCCATCCACTCAGCTTCCAAAGGAGATTATTATAGAAATAGTGCTAAAAGAATCATCCTTGAATAACTTCAAAGTTCCTCCTAAAAGAATGACTCCGAAGAACACCCCTAGGAACATTTCTGATAAGAACTCTGGAGATGCTCTGGAGATAGAAAAACTAGTACCATACCCAGAGCGGCTTAAACAGCATGTCCCTCAGAAAAAATTTTTATAAAAACAAGTCCAATCTACCCTAGAATCAAAACTTTTACAAGAAATTAGACAACTGAACATTGAAATTTCGCTCCTACAAGCAATCAGAGATGTGCCTGAACTAAACCAATTCATCAAAGAAACATTGTGTTAAGACTCAGGGAAGAAAGAAAACCTTTCCCTCCACCATCCAGGTGGAAGGAAAAGTAGTAGACCTCCTAATGGGAGAAATGCTCCTCCCAAAATATGGAGATCCTAGAAATCCTGTCATAACTATTTACATCTCAAGGGTAGAAATTTCAAATGTTTTGGTTGATTTGGGAGCAGCAATAAATGTAATGACAGTTCATACAATGGATAAATTGGCCCTAACAGGTATCCAATCCACATCTACAATCCTTCAACTTGCTGACCAGTCAGTAGCTATTCTAAAAGGGGTGATTACTGATGTTCCAATTGTGATAGACTCATGGCAATTTCTAGTAGACTTCCTAATATTAGAACTAAGAAACCAGATAAATGTTTATCCATTGATATTAGGAAGACCATGGTTGGCTACAACAACATCATCTATTGATTGTCGAATTGGTGATATGGTCATTTCTAATGGAATAGATTTGAAGAAAATATCTTTGTATTCATCAGCTAAACCATCAATACATTATTCAGGAAGAGTATGGGTAGATGAGCTAGATAACATGGAAAACAGTGTCTCAGTAGCTATGGTTACCATCAAAGAACATTTGGGTGAGTTGGAAGAAGAAATCCACTATGATACAATGGAAGATATCACCCACGTTCTTATTAATGAGGATATAATGGAGCTAGCCCAAGATTCAAGGAGAGAACTTCTCACTTCTGCTCATTGTACCCTAGCAAATATCATTCCTTGTGGAGAGACCTTTTACAGAGACTTAGCCACATTCCACATGTTGCTTACACATTCTTTCCCCCTTAATATCATGACTCCAAGATATGGATTGAATACATCTATGGATTAGATCACAAAATAGGTCATGATTTTACCTGGGAAAACACTGAATATCAACACCCAGTTAGAAGAAAGATAGGAAGAAGAACTTATCAAACTCCTAATTTCCCATTCAGTAGCTTTTTCTTGGGAATACCAAGATATGAAGGGCATCCCTCCTGAGATCTGTACTCATCATATATACACTGAAGATGTCAAACATGTCAAACAACCCCAGAGAAGATTGAATCTTTCTTTAAAAGACATTGTTAAGATTGAAATAGAAAAATTACTACAAGCAGTGTTTATATATCCAATCTCAGACAGTCAACGAGTCTCACCCTTAGTCATAGTGCCTAAAAATAATGGGAAGTGGAGAGTGTGTATTGACTATAGAGAGCTAAACAAAGCCACAAAGAAGGACTACTTTCCCTTACCGTTCATTGACCAGGTGTTGGACAACCTTGCAGGGATGAAGTATTTTTATTTCCTAGATGGGTTCAGTGGATATAACCAAATCCAAGTGGCACCTGAAGATCAAGATAAAACCCATTTCACTTGTTCTTGAGGAACTTTTTCCTACAAAGTTCTTCCATTTGGACTATGTAATGCTCCAGCTACATTTTAGAGGCTTGTTTCAGCCATTTTTGCTGAACTAGCTGATGAGTGCATGGAAGTCTATATGGATGACTTTACTATGTATGGGGACAACTTTGAAGAAGCTCTCATAAACTTAGAAAAGGTATTAAAATGTTGTGAAAAAAATTGACTATCCCTGAGCCATGAAAAGTACTTCATGATGGTAGAGGAAGGAATTGTATTAGGAAACCACATTTCAGCAAATGGGATCAAAGTGGACCAAAACAAAATAGAAGTGATCAAGCAGTTACCTTCACCTAAAAATTAGACAGATGTTAGAATTTTTTTGGGTCATGCAGGATACTATAGGAGATTTATAGAAAATTTTAGCAAAATAGTTGCTCCTCTATTTACCTTGCTTACAAAGACATAGAATTCTTATGGACAGAGGATTATCAATCAGTATTTGAAACTCTTAAGGAGAAACTTACTATCACACATGTTTTAAGAGGACCCAATTGGAGTCTACCATTTTACATACAAACTGATGCTTCAAATGAGTCCATTGGAGTAGTATTAGGACAGAAAGAGGAGGGAGAAGGCATGCATGCCATTTATTACATTAGTAAAAACCTCACCTCTGTAGAAAGAAACTATACCACAACTGAAAAAGAATTCTTGGCAGTCATATATGCTATAAACAAATTCAAGCATTATATCACTGGATACAAAATATTTGTACACACTGATCATGCAACCATCAAATACTTAATGAATAAGCTAGTAGTGGGTGCAAGGATAATCAGGTGGTTATTGCTATTGTAGGAATTTGACATTACCATAGTTGATAATCCAGGCAAATTTAATTTGGTTGTTGACTTTCTGTCAAGATTGCATATAGGTGGAGAGAACCAGCCAGTGGAGGATAGATTTCCAGATGAACATCTTTTTGCTATCTCCTCTACTCCACCTTGGTTTGCAGACATAGATAATCTCTTAGCTATAGGCTTGTTTCCATCCCATTTTACCTCAAAACAAAAGAAACGCTTACTCAAGGAAAGCTTATCTTACAAATGGTTAAATGGTTTACTATTTAAATGTGGTCCTGATTTCATTTTACACAAGTGTCTAAAAGCTAATGAAATTTTTTATGTCTTAAGGGCATGTCATGATGAACCATCTGGTGGGCACTATTCTTCACACAGAACCATCCACAAAATTTTAAGCGCTGGTTACTACTGGCCCTCTATTCATAAGGATACCAAGAAGTATGTACAACAGTGTGATTAGTGCCAAAGGATGGGACAACCAACTTCCACCCAAGAAATGTCACTTCATCCTCAAGTAATGCTAGAACCATTTAAACAATGGGGTCTAGACTTTGTGGGACCAATTTCTCTACCATTATCAAGCATAGAGTACATTTTGGTATGCACAGACTATGTGACTAAATGGGCTGAAGTTCAGGCATTGCAATTTGCAAGAGAAGAGAAAGTTACTGATTTCCTTTATAACAAAATTTTCTTGAGGTTTGGAGCCCCAAGATCAATAGTTTCAGACATAGGACCTCAATTCACTTCCCAGGTAATCAGAGCATTCACAGACTTATATCTAGTTAAGCACAGGAAATCTTCACCTTACCATCCCCAAGCCAATGGGCAGGTGGAGGTGACTAATAGGGAACTGCAGAATATTCTGACAAGGACAGTGGCCATGAATAGAAAAGATTCGGTTAACAGATTACCTGAAGTAGTTTGGGCTTACAATACCACTTGGAAGTCCACATCCAAATTCTCACCATATGAATTGGTTTATGGAAAGAAACACATCCTATCTATAGAATTTGAATAGCAAACACTCAAAATTTTATTAGATATTGGTCTACCATTGTCTATAGCACAACAAAATAGGATTCTTCAGCTCAATGAGTTGGATGAAATCCATATAGAGGCCATAAAGCAAACAAAACTTGTTCAATATCAAAGGAAGCAATGGCATGACTAGCACATCAAAAGAAGGATATTTCAGCAAGGTGATTGGGTTCTCCTTTATGACTCTAAGTTAAAGGAGTTCAAGGGAAAGCTATAAACTCATTAAATGGGTCCTTATTAGATAAAGGAAGTTTTTTAGAATGGAACAGTTTTGCTAGAACTCATTGATGGAAGCACAGATACATTCTTAGTGAATGGCCACAGAATTTGACTCTATAAAACGCCATCAACTAAGGAAGAATTCATCAAAGATTTGTGCTTGGTTATAGGGGAGACATCTTCTGTCACAGATTTGGACTAAAAAAATTAAAAAAAGGAAGGTTGAAAACCAGCAAATGGCGGCCTTCTTAAAAAAAAAGAAAAAAAAAAGAAGGTTGAAAACTAGCAAATGGCAACCTTCTTAAAGAGAGAGAGAGAGAGAGAGAAAGATGGAAAACTAGTAAATGGCTATCTTTCTCGACCAAGGGAATTAAAAACCAGTAAATGGTGGTTCCCTTCTTCTTGCCGGATTGGAATAATCAAGCTATAGAGATAATCAGGTGCCAAAAGTTACTAAAACACATCTCAGTAACAAACTAGGGGTACCTCCGGTGCTTCACAAACTTGGAGCACCTCTGGCGAAACTAGGAGTACCTCTGGCGCCCCACCAATAAAGATCCATTTTAAATATAATGAATAAGGAGGGGACCCACCTCTCCAGGTAATAAAGTGGAGATGTCACTTGATGAGGTCAGCATGACTCATCCTCCACTTTATGATAAAAACAAAGATGAAGTCAACATACATATCGTCAGCAATCGAAAAAGCCATCACTTTTACATGCGCAAGTCATCATGAATTGTTGTACCAATGTCACCTGACAATATGGCATTCCCAGACCAGTAAGTGGAAATAATTCAGAATATGTGACGACAAGGATGCTAATGCCATTTCAAAACCACGTAGGAGCTGCTCACGTGTCGAGTCACATCAAGCCTCATCAAATCCGCGGTGTTGCAACTAAGTACATTAGATCATCATCATTAAGATTGATTCAGGTAATTCTATTTAATTAACTTAATTAGTAACTATCTTGTCAATTCTATTTTTGGGTGTTGTTATTGTGACATATCTCACTGCCATTATTTCCCTTTTCACCTCATGCATGCCACCATTTTTGCCACACTGTCGACCTGTCTATGGAGTGTCCCATCACTCTGTTGCAATTATGACTGCATAAGCGTGCTAAACCAGTTTCAAACCTCATCTCCCATAATCTAAGCAGTAAAACAAAATGATATATCAACCTTCACTCAAGATTGCAGATTTCTCTAAAAATCTTTGAGTGTAAAATTCCAGTCCTCGGGAGTGAAAAGGAAAAAATAGACCACAGAGAGAAGCAGGAAGAATTTTAGCCATAGGAGATGGAATAGGACAGAGAAATGGGAGTTAAAAAGAAGTCAGATCCAGAGAATATATTAGGCCTACTAAAGGATGAACCTATGGCAAACACTCTAAGGAATGCAGGGTGGTTAGAGTTCTTGGAGAAATTTGAAGGTTTTTAGGAGGATATTATTGATGATTTCCTACAAAACCTGAGAGATAATCAAACAATTGTGAGAGGGGTTCGGTTCAATATCTCTGTCACTATCATCAGTCATATCTTCATATTACCAGAACAAGGTGAGAGGTGTTACCATTTGAAAACCCTATATGCTGATTTAATTAAAAATTCCTCTGGAGAAGGTGAACCTGCAATACAATTACATTTAAGTAAAGATGAGGTTAAAGGAATTGTTAGGTCTTCACTTCCAAACCCATGGCAGTCTGTAGCATTATGGTTGATGAAATACTTTACATGTGATGGCCAATTTTCTATAGTTCTAGGACCAATAATGAAAATGTTCATTTTTCTGAGGCATGGAAATGCTCACCCAAAATTTAGTATAAACATTCTAAACTTTCTGTACTCTACAATAAAAGCATTTGTATACAAGTTTCAACAAGGAAAAGGTCCTATGAAACACCATGGCCTCATTTTTCTGATTGTGAAACATCACTTTATGTCTCAAGCTGATGGAGAAGCATTATCACAGACATTTTTAAATAATAAACCACGAGATAGAACACCAGAGAGGGCATAAAGAATGGATGAGGCTTCCTCTACCCAGTAGGAAGAGGAGGCAGAGCCTTCAACTTCCTCTCTAGCTACTAAGAGAGGTAAAGGTCAAAAGCCCTCACTGGAGGCAACTTCATCTGTTGCCCCTGTTTTTGGCATAAAGAGGAAAGGGAAGGAAGTTATGGAACCTGTTATAGAACAAACCCCATATATGACTCGCTTAGCAAGGCGCAAGATGACCTTGGCTAAGGAGTCTATTCCAATTGAACCCATAGGGGAAACAATTATTATAGAGCATACCTCCACCCAAACTTCTAACCCCAAGAAGCAAAAGAAAAAGACAAGTCAGGGTCAGAAAACAAAAAGAACTTCAAAGAAAACTCACTCCAGCGTACACTACTGGGCTAAGGAAGCATCTCATGATTCAGATGAAATTCCTCTAGTGAGAAAGAAGAAACAAAGAGAAGTTTCCCCATAACCACCTATTCATCTAGGTTCCCATAGTCCAACTTCACAACATTCCCCTGCTCTGGAGATAGAATGGAGAGACACTTTTACTATTTCCTCAGACTCTGAGAATAATATGCCTACTACAAAGGCACCTAGTCCACCTATGCTACGAAGAAGCAAGAGAAAAAGGCAGCTCACCCAAGCTAAAAAAGATACTGCTCTCCTAGCTGAAGTTCTCTTGGGTTTCAGAACTTCTATAGATGAGGTTGGGCCTTCATTAGTACCAATAATTGCAGAGAGAAACCAAGAGGAAGCTTAGGACAAGGAGATTGCAGGGGAAGTTGAAATAGGGCAAGTGGATGCAACTGGCAGTGAAGAGCAAAGAGTTGTGGAAAACCCTAAAGTGGAATAGATGGAAGAAGAAACAGGGACTTATTCTCACCCCTCTTATCAGGAGGATGTTGAGATTTCAAGGGAGCAACAGATGCTAGAAGAAATAGATAATCTGAAAAGATTATTATGGGGAAAGAACCTATTTATTACTAACCTCAAGAAGGTCATGAAAGAAAAAGAAATGGAACAAAAATAGATGATTAAGGGACTGCAAGCAGAGCTCTAGAATAAAAAGGAAATAATTCAAGAGAAAGAGGTAGAATTGAAAGACAAAGAAACTGAGGCAGCCCAAAGCATCAAGAAAAAGGAGATAGAGGCAGCACAAAATATCTCTGACCTCACAAAGGCTTGAGACAATAGCCTCACAATAATTGCAGCACTTGTTGAGAAAGTACAAAGCCAAGCCAGACAATTAACATGGGCCAACAATAAGATAGATGATCAAGAAGAATATATTCAGGAGTTGATTGGTCTAGGGGCAACCATGGAACAGGGGGTGCAAACAGATCCATACTTAGGCCCATTTCCGATAGATATCCCTAAAGCCCTATTCCATTGGGAAAGGAGATGTAGGGAATATGAGGCTTCTAAACCCATGTTGCAATTACAAAGGGTAGTAACTGCCATGTCAAAAAGAGTACAAACTTTGGAAGAAAAGGTCTTTTAGGTAGCTTCCATTTCATTTGAGATCCTATCTTGCAGACCCCCAAGTGGAAGTTATGCTCTGTTTCTACAAGAAAGAATCCTACAGAGAAAAATATCTTTGGTTCTGTCTGATTTGACTGAGGACACAGAGACAGGGACGGGGTTCATGGAAGCATACATGAGAAGTTCTGATGAGGACAAAGATTTTTTGTGTGAGTTATATTTGCATGGTTTCTACATTGATGATATTACCTTCATTATCAACTATTATGTAGGAGAATGTCAACTCAAGGCATTCATATCACTGTTGAGAAATCATCAGATTTAGAATGAAAGGATGGAGGCCTATCTAAAGAAGGATGTAGAAACAAGCCTTTTTATCAGAAAAGAATGCCCAAATCCCAATGCTTTTAAGATCCAGTTTAGGGCATACATTTACCACCCAGACAGTAAGACCAAGATTTTGCTTTTATATCTAAAACATCTGTAGGAATGCTCCATTGATTTTGGTCTCCTCATAAATAGTTTATCTAATCAATTACTTCTAGTGGCAAAGAAAAGGTGGAACACCTTGACTACATAACAAAAGATGAGGGAGGTAGTGTCCCCTACCAACCTCAGGTTGTTTATGAGGAAAGCCAAGATAGTGCCCAAAATGATGGATAAATACCAACTGGAGTGGATAGGTGATCATTTCAAACCTCCTTTCATCATTGAGCCTCTACCTATCTGGGTTGAACAAATGGAAGATGAATTTTTTTAGGAATGGATGAAGCACGTTGATCAGTTCAGAGGAAATGGTAATACAGACTGCATGACTTGGTCTACTTATGCAAAAGATTACAACTTGACTGATAGAATATTCCACCTAAATAAGTCCAGATTGTGAGAAGCAGGAGGACCTACTAACCTTTAAGTATGGGGGGATGATGAGTGCTAGGTAGCACCCATGAAATACACCTTTTTACCCCTCTTTTTCCTGATGACTACACCAAAGTAGATTAACAAGATTGTTCTAATTGTGATTAATAAGAGATGAATTACTTAAAATCATGATTTCTGATTGAAGGACTAATGTGCATTGAATTAATGGAAATATGCAAAAATTCTCTCTTTTTGAATCTACAGGTGCAGATGTTCGGGCAAAGACAATTTTGGTCATCTCCAGAGGTGGTCCTAATAATCTCCAGACCTAACATAAGGAAATCGCACCAGTCTCCAATATTTTCCAATATGATTGGAAAGATTTTGAGATAGGGAATGACTCATCTTCGGAGCTGAACTGAAGTCTGAAGCATATCTCTGGAGCTGCAGACAGAAGCACAAACCTCCGAAGCCTCCTCAACATAAACGCAGATTTCCAGTGCCACTGCCAGTCAACACTTCTAGTGGTAATTGGGGTGCTCCAGATATTACTCAATCAGCACCTGAGTAATCAAATGAAGACCGTAGTTAACTACTAGAAATTTTATCTTTCTTTTTTATTTTGCATGAGTTCTTGACAAACTAATTAAGTACCTATATTTCAGGGCCTCGCTGCCTAGTTGTATTTGAAACTAAGACTCAGATTTAGTGAGACTGTTGTTCCACTAAATCTATTTTAATTGCATGACTTTTTATTAGAATAAGAGATTGATACTATCTCATAGATGAACTAGTAGTTAGGGTAAGTGATATCTCATCACTGGATTAGTTATAAACTTACAGAGTAGCAACAAAAGAATACAGTGAATGATTTTTTATTTTTGTAAACTCATTTTGATATAGACATTTTTCTGAATACAAAAGCTGATGGAATTGGATTGAAAGTGAATTGTGATATTATCTTCTTATTCTGATTCATTGCTTTAGTCTTTAGCCCTAAGGGTGTGGAGCAAGGGCACACTCCCCACTACCAAGGCAGAAGGCTAGTATTGTTGTTTATTATTTTGTTTTAGATTCTGTTGTTTGCTATTCTGTTTTAGATTCTGCTTAAGAAAATAGTTATTGTTTTCTCATAGATAAATGTATGTTTCAATTGAATGGAATAGTATAGCTCTACATTAGTAATTCATTGTTTCATCTTTGTTTTCAATATTCCTAGAATTCATTTTCATAGCAGATAGATCAGTAGCAGTAGTTTCTTCAAATAGTAGAGATCATTAGAATTAGTTAAATGAACTGGCAACTATAGGATTCCTAATTACAGACAGCCAAGGATATAGCCTTGGATTTGACACATGAAATATGATTAAATGTTGAGGTACAACGACCCTTGTCATACGCAAGGTACAATGAGGCCCAAGTCTGTGAACACTAGCCTATCGAAGGGATGTGGCATAAGCGATTAAGCAAACACCACTTCACCTTGTGTTTGGAATCACCAGGGGCCCCAAGGTTGTCCCAATGACTATGTAGCTAGATTAAGGTATAGTTTTTGCTCTCCCCTCTTTGATATAGCCCGCCAAAACATGTGGTTGAAGGAGAGGGAATCAAATGGATGGTCAAGATTACAAGGGTAAAGGATGAGGTGGACAGATAGGATTGAAAGTCAATTTTAGTGCTTATGATGCAGCATAAATGAGGATGGCAGGTGACTAAAATAAGGATGGGAATGGGAATAAATGGGATTTTTAATTGATTTTGGAGAGGAAGTGCTTATGACGCATATTTAATGAGGTTAAAAATAGGAATGTGAGTGGGGATAAATAATTTAAATAATAAAATTGTTTAAATTATGAGAGACATGTGGGATTTAAATAAATATTTAATTTATTTAAATTTGATGATGGAGGAAAATGGGATTAAATAAATAAAATTTATTTAATTTGGTGTAAGAGGAGGATAAATGGATAAGAGGGATTAGTTAAATAAATGTAATTTATTTAACTAATGGGAATGATGTAAGGGGTCATAGAGCGAGATGTGTTGCAAGATGTCGCAAGGTGATGCAAGATAATGTCAAAAGGTAACTGTTGGAATTAGGGATGACAACTGAGAGAGGGGGGGTAAATCAGTTGTCACAAAACTTTAATACTTGCTGCAGTTAATTCTTCCTTTACCACTTAATAACATATCAATGATTTAACCATAAAATAAGAATCAATAACACATGAGTAGAAGCATAATAACACACTTGACACCAAGATTTTTAACGTGGAAACTCGGTTAAGGGAAAAACCATGGTGGGAGTTAACCCACAAAAATTATACTCTATTAAAAGTATTACAAATGGAGAGTGCACATGCATTCGGGCTCACTGCCCAAAGCTCATTGCTCCAAGGAAGGCTCACTGCCTACAGCAGGATCACTGCCTACAGAAAGAAGATTACAATGTGTTTGAACTGATAATTAGCATCTACCAATGCAAAGATTTAGTTCTAGCTAAGAACAGAATACCGACTTGATACACTTCATCTTTATTTTTCCCTATTTCACTCCTCTGTCATAATTTGAGCTTAGATCTTCACCTTCACACTTATCTCTCCCTTTATTTTCACTTATTCCATTGTCGCATCACTACCACACACAAATCACTCAAATCCATCAGCTATATATATCCGCATCATGAATTTCAATAATTTTTCAGTCGGCTTCAAGAACACTTAGAACTTTTATTGAAGACTTTGCTCTGTCGGTCAAATCCATGCACAACTTGTAACGCGAACCAAAAACTTGTATTCACAAACCATCAATCATGTCAGCCACTATCGTTGATCATCACAAATTGCCCAACTAGCAAATTTCATATATCTAGAACCAAGATCAATTACAAAGTTGGCCCGTTCTTCTTTTGTCTGCACTGACAAACTGGAACTCGATACTCAGATGCTAATAACTTTTGAATCCTTCATCATTGGAGGCTAAAATTCTAGATTTAGATTGTCCTGACAATCCTTATGACTCACTCATATCTACAACACACTATGATTTACCACCGGAGAGATCCGAACCAAGATACCGGACCCTATCACATGCCCTATTTATGGCTACCCGGACTTAGATAAATTCTTATTTTGACTTCCAGTATGAACAAATTATGTTATGCAGATGTGTGGAATAGTCTTAGTTGCCATCAATGACAACACCTGTCATGTGTAGTAGTGTCTCTTGCCAACAATCTCCCCCTTTGGCATTGATGGCAATACTTAGAGCTACTCCCTCTTACTCTGTACACTTGTGCTCTCCACTGTTTCCAAAGCTCCCCCTTTATTGGATTCCTCATTTTTCACTGCTCTTCACTCCCCCTTTGACATCAATGGCAAAGGATGGAATCCACAAACCAAAATTCACCCAAAAATTTTTATATACAATGTTGCATATGTACAACCAATCCTTAAGTTATATTTACATATACTTAAGTACATCTCCAAAAATATTCTTCAGCAGGGCCAACTTTGTATCCCAACTCTTCTTCATACTATTCAAAGTTGAAATGTGGCCATTGAATAAAAATGCTTATGCTTCAGCCTTCTGGAGGTCAATGGGATCACCTGTTTGTGCAATAGTTTGGGCTTCTGTCATAGCATTGAAGATTGCTTCTATCTTAGGGGAAATCAGTCCCCAGAGCTCACCCATTCTTGCTTCAATGTTCTCCTTTTCTCTTGTCAACTTCTTTATTTCTTCCATCAGGATGATTGCTTGGCACTCCTTACTTGCCACTGATATTGTCAATGGATCAAAAGCTTGGGACATACTTGACAATTTCTGTTTGGAGTCCTTTATTTTATCTTCTATATCCTCTATGACTTTAGGAGTAGATAAACAAAACTTATATTTATTGCCTCCTTCTGAAAGAGCATTTTGAATACTCTTTATACTGTTATCTAGAACCAATCTATCTACCCTAATCATGCCTTTAAATGCATCAAATCTTTTGCTATTAAATTCATTATGAACTTTAACTTCTACATATTTTTCAAAGGACTCAAAGTGTGTACTTACAGAACTTACAAGGCTCTTTAGATTTCCAGAGGGAGAATTAGATGGATTCTTCTGGAACATTGGCATTATCTTCTCCAATATACCAGATGCAAGGCCTAACAGCTCATTGTCCTCTATGTGAGATTTTAATATCTTTCTCTTGTCTTGGCTTGTGTGAAAGATGCTATCTTCATCATTTGGACCGGAGAGAGAGTATCCAGGTTGAGTGGTCCTTGAATCAGTTCTGGTTCATCAAACTCTAGCATCTCTATACTCAGAAAACTCTTCACTGCATCTGTAGTGTCTCTTGCCACAATTTCTGGACCACCTTCCTTTCCTTGAGTTTTCTTAATATCAGGACTATTTTGTTTGGGTGCATCAACATTTGCACCATCTTCTTCTGCTTTATCTTCCTTACCTTTGACTTCTTCTTCTTTCTCTGCTTCGCCTTTCTATGTGTCATCTACAGGGGGATTCTTTCCTTTGTCCTCACCATTTGCAATCTATTCCGAAGGATCTTGTGTAGAAGTAGTATTCTCAACATTCTCTTCTTTTCTGAATTGATCAGGAAGAGTTCCTACATCATCATTTTTATCCACCGTCTCTGTATCTTCCTTGTTTATTTGCTCCACTTCCAGAACAAAGGAGTCATCAACCTTGGTTTGTTGCTCATCAGTTTTCATTTCTTCAATATCTGGGATTGATAAATCAATCACATCATCAGTCTCCTCCTCAACAAATGGAAGACTGTGTCTCTTTAATGCACTTAGAAGTATTTTTTGTGTTTCTTTAACTATTTTGTCTAATTCTCCAAGCATCAGTTTGTTCATTATCTTCTTGCTCTTGAATTCATCCTTCACTTCTTTGAATATCATATTCATTTGAACTTGAGTGATCTGAGGGCATAGCTTTATCAATACATGTTCTCTAAGCTCTATGTCCTTGCTTTTGCATTTTCTTTCCTCAACTTCAAAATATCTGCAAGACTTTGAGGGATCTCAGAAGTTATTTCAATCAGGGCCTTATTATAGATATTCAAATATCTAACAGTTGCTTCCTCTAACACCCTCTTATCTGCATCACTGTATCCATCATAAAATTCAGTCATGGGTTTCAAATTTCCATCCACAGTGACTGATTTTATTACATCTTCCATAGAAAGTGTGGGCTTCTCAACATATGTATAGGTCTTCTACCTTTTGCTTGCCCTTTTGCTTCTAGAGGGCTTCTCCTTAGTCACCTTGGCAGCTTTTGTTCCAGAGGCTTTCAACTCCTTTACCGCAGTATCTGAATTTGTTTCTTCTTCATCAACTTTTGTGCTCTTATAGGTTCTTGTGGCCTTTGTTTTATTTCTCTTTCCTCCACAAGATGGTGTGGCTTCTAGTGCCTCAATGGGAATGTACTTGGATTGCTCAAAGACAGTTGCAGAACTTCTTGTTTTTCTTGATGAGCTAGGTGTGACTTCCGGTTCACTTTCTGCTGGTTCACTTTCTGACCTCTCTTCTGAAGCTTGCTCAATTCTTCTCTTCATCTTTTCAATTCTTTCTCTATTCTTTCTTACAGCTTCTTTTGTGATGCTAATTCTTTCAGAATACATTTCAACTTGCCTCTAAACTTTTCTCTTAGTTTTTGGTTGCCTGAGCTCAACATGCAATTTTAGACTTAGCTCCTTATACATTCCAAACCTTTCAACAGAGGTGTCTTTTGATTTTCTCAAGAGATGTTGAGCATACATGTCTAAGATCTTCTCATCAACCTCATAGCCCATAGGCATAATCCATACAATTCTGGGTTCCACATCATCCATTAGGCACTGATTAGTGTCTACCATAAAGCATATTTCGTCCTTGTATTTCTCAACTATTGATTTGGGGATTCTTTCCTTAGAATGCATCATATTCTAAAATTTTTAAAGTAACCCCAGATTGCAGTCTTCTATGCACTTGAGTCTCCAATGATGAGTAGATGATCTCTTATTTGCCATGCAATTGGCCTGTCATTTGTCTAGTGCACACCTTGTACTTTAGGCACTTCATTCATTAAAAAAAGAACAAACATATAACTAGGGAACCATATTTGAAGGTGTTTTTCTTATCCTTTTTTATTTTGATCAAATTTTCAATCAGTTGGTTCTGTAATAGCTCACATAGGTCATAATTTGCATTCTCCTTCAACATTTGATATGCTGCATATATGCCAGTTCCAAAGACAAAATTCTCCCTGTTGGATTGATAAATCTTGTAGCCAATCACCATGGAAGAAAACTTAACATCCAATTTTATAATGTCATTGATGGTCATTGCCCTCTTGTCAAACTATGCACTGGTTGCATCGGTAACAGTTTGGTTTTTCACAGATTTCAACATGGGTAATCCACTAGTTGAATTTAACCTAGTCACAATCTTGATAACATCCTTGGTAATCTTGAATGGTTTTAATAGCCATATGAATTCATCATGCATCTAGCTCAAAACATATCAAACCCATTCACTTTCATCAAACATAAAAAATTCAATCACTTGTAGGAAATGTTTTCTTTCCAGGGTTTTAAATTTTGATTTCAGTTCATAGTTATCATCCTTTAGATGTCTCTCCAACAATTCCAGCAATCTCAAATTTCCAAATTCATCTACATTACAATGGATGTATGCCCTAATATCTTCAACATGCAATACTCTGTATGGGATACCACAAAATGCATCTAACGGTTCGACTTTGATAGACTTGTGAGGATGCTTCTTAAATTTTGGACGGGGCCTTTAAGTAATGTCAACAACTAAAGGTGTAACCATTTGCAGAGATTAAAATTTCAAGAGATTTCACAGAAAATAGAAGTAGCTTGTTTCGCAGGTTAGGGTTTTGCTTGGAAATCCTCTTCACGCTTCAACTCTTGAAAATTCTCAACTCAGAACTCATTCACCTCTATTCTTCTTGCTTTCTTCTAATGCAAAGTGATTTAAATGAAGAATGAATGAACTTTTTATGCTTTGCAAAACCTAATTTGTCTTTGTAATAAATGCTCTGCCCTAACATATTTGGTTACTCTATTTATTGAGCAGTTTCTCATGAATTACTCCACAAATCAGAAAAACCACCTATTTTCTTCTGGAATTTCCTTCAAATGATTTGCATTTCTTCAAATTATCTTTTTCTCATCGTGCCAAATTCAGGCACCAACTTACTGGCTGGGGGAATTTGATTTTCAATGCAGCTCCCCCTGAGCTAGAGCTCCTAATTCAATTCCCAAAGGAATTACTAGCACTGGATTCCAATGCAGACCCATCATCATTACTTGTTGCACCTTTCTTTACCCATATCTTGTTCATTTCATTCTGGATCTCATTCACATAAACTTTTCCTTTACCTTTGTCTTGTCTCTGTTCATCTGGTTTTCTGTTTACCGGACCTCTTCTTCCATTATTCCTACTTCTACAGAGTTTTGCAGTATGACCGGATTTGTTGCAGTTGAAGCACACAATCTTATTTCTCTGACAATCACAAGTTGGAGTAGGTTTAGATCTATAATGCATTGCAATATGCCCAACCTTATTGTATGTAAAACATCTTCCATTGAACACTTGCTTGTTCTTAGGAAGATTCATTGATCCATTTCTGCATTCCTCAGCCTTATGACCTATCCTCTTGCAACTAAAGCATTGACCAAAGAAAGATGATGCATTTTGATTCACTTGACTTCTACATTGATTAGCTCTATGACCATATCTACTACATTTGAAACAGTTTCCATTGAAAGATGGATACTGTTGAGCATTAGGTTGTCTTACCAGAGATTTTCTAGGTCTGTTTCTCCCATTCCTTGGTTGAAAAATTCTTTGTGCAGATCTGGAGCTTTCACCTTTCTCATAGCCAAGACCATGCTTGTCATCAGTGTTCTTCTAACTTTCAAGCAGTACTTTAAGTTTAGTTAAGCTTATCTTGAATTTCTCTTTGTATTCATTTGCAATTTCTAGGTCATGTCTGAGAATGACAATTTGCCTTTCAAGTTCTCTCTCATTGTCTCTGCTTTCTTGTAGATCAA
Source organism: Cunninghamia lanceolata (assembly GCA_027924645.1). Classification (NCBI taxonomy): domain Eukaryota; kingdom Viridiplantae; phylum Streptophyta; class Pinopsida; order Cupressales; family Cupressaceae; genus Cunninghamia; species Cunninghamia lanceolata. The sequence goes on along the minus strand of BSBN01000257.1, from coordinate 496,658 downwards.
ACTCTAGATGGCCAGCTCTTCCGTCTAATCTGCAGTATTCTTCAATTCTTTCTTTTAGAATTTGATTCAGCTCTTCTTCAGTTTTCTTCATATCTTCAATTTCCTTGGTTAGCCTCATCACCATGGATTCCATCTCAATTTTTAGAACAGAAACTTCTTTTGTTAGCTTCTCACATTCCTTTGTCTTTTCTTCCAAAGCTTCATTCATGCCATTTTCCTCAGTAAGATTATTTAGCTACAAAAGTAACTCCTTTCTCCTTTCCATAGATTTCTTTAGTTTTTCTTTTAGCATTTCAATGCAATTGTCAGCATCTTGAAGGTTCTCTTTCAGATCAACTATTTTTGCTTTAGACTTATCAAGATCTTCTAAAGCCAACTGAAGTTGTTCTTTGAGTGAACCCATTGTTAATCCTTCCCAGATCTTTCTCAAGCTGTTAAACTTCTTTCAAGGAACCTTGCTCTGATACCAACTGTTGGAATTAGGGATGACAACTGAGAGGAGGGGTGAATCAGTTGTCACAAAACTTTAATACTTGCTACAGTTAATTCTTCCTTTACCACTTAATAACAAATCAATGATTTAACCATAAAATAAGAAGCAATAACACATGAGTAGAAGCATACTAACACACTTGACACCAATATTTTTAACGTGGAAACCCGGTTAAGGGAAAAACCATGGTGGGGGTTAACCCACAAAGATTTTACTCTATTAAAAGTATTACAAATGGAGAATGCACATGCATTCGGGCTCGCTTCCCAGAGTTCACTGCTCAAAGGAAGGCTCACTGCCTACAGAAAGAAGATTACAATGTGTTTGAACTGATAATTAGTATCTACCAATGCAAAGATTCAGTTTCGGTTAAGCACAGAATACCGACTTGATACACTTCATCTTTATTCTTCCCTATTTCACTCCTCTGTCATAATCCAAGCTTAGATCTTCACCTTCGCACTTATCTCTGCCTTTATTTTCACTTATTCCATCGTCGCATCACGACCACACACAAATCACTCGAATCCATCAGCTATATATATCCGCATCATGAATTTCAATAATTTTTCAGTCAGCTTCAAGAACACTTAGAACTTTTATTGAAGACTCTTCTCTATCATCCAAATCCATGCACAACTTGTAACACAGACCAAAAACTTGTATTCAGAAATCATCAATCATGTCATCCACTATCGCTGATCATCACAAATTGCCCAACCAGTAAATTTCATATATCTGAAACCAAGATCAATTACAAAGTTGACCTGTTCTTCTTTTGTCTGCACTGACAAATTGGAACTCGATACTCAGATGCTAATAACTTTCGAATCCTTCATCACCGGAGGCTAAAATTCTAGATTTAGATTATCCTGACAATCCTTATGACTCCCTCAGATCCGTAGCACACTATGATTTACCACCAGAGAGATCTGGACCAAGATATTAGACCCTGTCACATGCCCTGTTTCTAGCTACCTGGACTTAGATAAATTCTTATTCTGACTTCCGGTATGAACAAATTATGTTATGCGGATGTGTGGAATAGTCTTATTTGCTATCAATGACAACACCTATCATGCGTAGTAGTGTCTCTTTCCAATAGTAATTTCATAAGACATGGTCAAATTCAGGTGTCTACAAATACCAAATGATGGAAATATACAACCATATAGATAATTTCCTCATAACCTAATGAAAGATTAATATGCAAACATAGTAATCAGATATCTACATGCAAAAGAATAAGAAAACATACCATCAAGGTGACACAAGATATACCCTGGGAAAACCCTCCATGAGGGAAAAACCAGCCTCTAAAAGCATCCATATCCATTGTATTATTCAACAATAAACATTACAATTCATGGCCTCCATGAATACTTCTGAATCATCAAGCTCTCTACATGCACTCCATGTGAACAAGCATGTAACCACACATCCCATTCCATGCTTCAAACCTTCACCCATACAACTTACAAGAGATACTCAATACAATGACAACCTACAGCCAAAAATAACCAACAACCAACCCCGACTACTAACCATGTGCTTGCTTTTATAGAATCAAGCTCACACAAATACAAGATGTAGTATGGAGAAAACCATGTGTTCCAACTAAGTTTTCACTTTATGTCCAATATTAAATAATTTCCCAAATAAATAATTAATTGTTCGAAGTGTCCCGCACACATAAAATAATTAACCCAATGTTACATACAATGTTTAAAAGTGTCACCCAAAAACATATCTAATGTGGCTAAACACATCACATGGATGCACCACAAATAAATATTTATTTTACATAAATTAAATATATCAATGTTATGTAAGGTGTACAACACACCTATTCCAACAACAATAACATCAAGAACAATGGGAACAAAAGCATCTTAGTAGAAACATCATTTCTAAGAGAAGAAGTAACATGAGTCAACTTATCCAGAACAACAAAAGAATTTGCATGAGATACCAAAAGATTATGATCCTTATCATAAACAAACTCAATATTACATTGCATTGGCCAACCCTTGTTATCAAAAAGGGTTATGAGAGAAGCAAATCCCCACACAACATCTTGAGAGGTACGAAAATGAGAGCCATCAATTAGAAACTTCTTGACATCCTCCTTCCTCCTATTAACCTGGATAGCAACATTATTGACAACAGAAGAAAGAGTGACTTCCTAGGTGAAATTAGTAAACAACCTTATACACCCTTAGAAGATATCATTATTTCTAGAAATCCATAGAAACCAAAGAAATTCAAAACAAGTCACAAGATTCATAAAATTGGAAATAGGAGATGAACAATGAACAAATCCAAAAAGGATAGCAAACCAACCGATACTATGGTTTCTAACACAAGAACAAACATGCAAAAAATAGTTCAAAATAAATTTAGTAAAATCACATTCAAAGAAAAGATGAATAATAGACTTGTTGTGACCTCCACAAAATGTCCCTATTTTATTTTCAAAATTGAGGACCCTTTCTTGTTTTTTAAGTTTTTCACACATCTTTGGTTTAAATTTTTGATCATTTTGTCGCAAATTGTATAAACTTGTAGAGGTGGGTGAAAATAGATAAAGAGGGAGTCTTTTTGAGTTTTGGAGTTCTTTGATTTTCCTAAAAAAAATTAATTTTGATGGGCTTTTCCTTTGGTTGCAAATTGCAAATCGGACCTGAACTCTGGTTTGTGGCCCCACCCTCTGCATAGTCTTTTTCACACTTCCTTTTTTCACTCTAACTTTTTGCCTTCTCACTCACTCCCATTTTAGTGATTTTCCTACTATTCTAGATCATGCTTGGTCATTTGTTTTTGGCATTTCAATTCCTCTCCTCCCACACAGGCTTGATCAAGTCATTCTGACATAAAATAGACAAGGCAAATAACATAAAAAGATAAAACAAATCAATGCAATACCTTCAACCTTGAATACTCATTTCCCATAGATAGAGCGGATTGAATTTGCACCTAATACTCCCATGGCTATGCTCAATGCTATGATACTATTGATATGTTGATTGCTTAAAATTTTTGTAGCATAATAGTACTCTGATTGTGGAGATATGAATGGCTTAGGATGAGAGTTTACTTATAGAGAGTTGATAATATGATGAAGGGATGGGATTAAAAGATTAGATCAATGGTTGAGGTTTGCTGAGATGGAATTAGGGCTTGGATAAGGATTTCTAGGGTTTCCTTTTGAATGAATGGTCAAGATTAAAAGATGGGATTTTGAAATGGAGGGTGAAGATTAAGTTGTAGGTTTGACTTTTGATTTTTGTCCTATTGTTGGGAATTTTAAATTTGTTTTATTTGTGGGATGAGTAAGGATAAGGACATGCAGCAAGACAATTAATTAAATAATGGAATTTATTTAATTAATTATTGGAGAGGGCTTATGTGCGAGGTTAAATTAATTAAATAAATATGAGTTATTTAATTAATTTGGATAGGAGGAATAAATGGATAAATAAATTAAATAAATATGATATTTTTAATTAATCAAGGATAAATGATTAATTAATTAATTAATTAATCAAATTTGATTTATTTAATTAATTAATTAATTTTGATTTATTTAATTAATTTGGGCTACAGCCTGGATAGTCCTAGGATGAAGGATGTCACAAAGTTTCACAAGGTGATGTCGACAAGGGGATTAGATGTCGAAAGTGTCACAATGTAACACAAGGTGATGAAAGTGATATGTCGATGGGACATGGTCAATTTTAGGTGTCTACATTTTGCCCCTCTTTGAAGTGGTGTTGTGACCAAGGGAAGTAACATCATTTCAAAGAAGTCTAAAACATAGTGTTGGGTTAGAAAGGGATGCCCCAGCCACTTAGATGAGTGACGAGGAGGAACAAAGGAGGGATGATATGCCCCCTCAAGAGGATAGGTGGGTTAGAAGAACATAGGTATGCTCTTGAAATGGATGAACATATTAGTTAAGGAGATGGAGGAAAGCTAAGAGATGGATGAATGATACGTTATGCTGCATCGAGTGAGCATTCATGAAGTTTGACATAGCACTAAACATTATGCACCAAGGTATAAAGACCAGGATGATGATGTGTCTCGTGCATAAAGGACTGACTCAAAAAGATAAAAGGTCACAAGCAAACATATGGCGTTGGGCACCATGATATGGAAGATCATGATTTCATGGTGACAATATGTTGCAAGGAGTGATACAAATGCAAGATAAAATGATAACACACACAAGTAATAAAGAGAACATGTAGAAATGATAAAAAGATAAACAAGGTTATTACCCCTCTAAAGATGAAAACAGATGATTGATGGATTGGATGAATAGTGTTGTTGGCCATGCAAGCAACACCGGGATTGATTGATGATATATACTTAAGAGAGTCTTACGTTCTTAATCAAGAGTTGATTTGATGATGGATTGATGATGATGATGAGGTTTGCAGTAAGGCTAGGAACGAAACCATTGGATACTTTTGGATGATTGGCTAGATTGCTTGGCAAGATTGGTATGGATTAAGGATAGCGTCTAATTAGATTTATTGCTTGGATGTTTGATAGGTTTTATGATATTTTTGGGTTTTGGATTATATGGGATGGTTGCATTGGATTGCATGAGGATAGCCTAGGGGCACTGGATACCAATGACAAGGGAAAACCAAGTCCAGGGAAAAGGATGAACGTAGTATTGGATGGATGGATAAAAGGATAGGCGATAGTGGATTGGATGGATGGATGGATGGATGGATGGGAAGAGTTATGATGGATGGATGGAGGGGTTTAGGATGGATTTCCAAGGACTATGTCGCATAGGAATAACATGCCCTACTCTAAATAGTATGTTCAAGGTGTTACACGACAATGCTTGGAATGATAAGGATGATAGGATTGGTTGGGAAAGATTAGCTATATCGAAAGATGTCCAAAGCATTTTTCAACATTTTACCCCTAACCTTATCAAGATCAAAAGAAGGAAGGGAGGATGGGGTAATGCAATGAGATAGGTATGTAGATAGAATGGATGGATATGATAGGATGGGATAGATGAGACAACTTTCCCCCAAACGTAAGGCACATAGATAATCAACCTACACATGATGCCTATTTTCCAGGTTTTCATCATGGTACTTGTCCAAGTTGCCATCGAGGTGGTTTTCACCATTAGACAAAGGATTTCTCTTTACTATTTTAATTTTATATTTTGATTTTTTTTATTTTTTCATTTTTGCTATTTGGATGGGATGGGTGGATTGGGGAAAGAGATATTTGGATGGCGGATGGGGACTCAAGTGTCTGTTTCTAGGAGGTGATAATGTCCCATTTTGGGTGTATGTCGCGCATGGACCATGTTGAGTGTCATTATGCACATGGATGTTGGTAGGTGATTCGATGAGATGGAAATGGAGTCGATTATGATGTGGATTATGGATAGATGGAGGATAGTGGATTATGATGTGAATTATGGATGATGGATGAAAGGATTATGCGAAAGCATGGACCATACGAGTGTGATGGTGAGATATGTTGGATAGGGGAGATAATGTGGGGGGTGGAGTTATGTGGGAATGTCATGGGGTGGAGGGGAACCAAGACCAATGGTTGCACACACCATTTTTTATTTTGAATCTTTTGATAGGGATGGGGTGTGGGGAGTAATGGGGATTTGTTATTTTGTCGATTTGAATATTTAGGGACCCAAACAGACTTAGGATTAGTAGGATTTTTTAATTGGGGATGAGATTGTTGGGATTTTTGGATGGAGTAAGATTTGGATGCTTCATTTAGATTTATTGTTTTTTTCTTGGGGACCCACACCATTGTTGTTCTTGGTCTTGGGGTGTGGGCATTTGTAGCCTTTTAGATTTTTCATTTGGTTTCAATTTTGGGTGTTGATGCTCTATAGCATGATAATTCTTAGCCTTTTGTGGATTTTGTGCTTTATGTGGGGATGCATCCAAATGATTATTTTGGGATCCCATGTATCATTTGATAGCTTCATGTTTAGGCAATGTGTGCATTTGTTGACCTTGATTAGGGATTTTAGGGGATTTAAGGGAGCAGGATTTGTGGATGAATGAGTTAGTGGACTTGTGGATGAAGGGATGAGGGGATTTGAGGATGGGGATATTAGGATTTGGAAGGAGTGGAGATAGAGTGTATGGAGGGAGATGTATGGTGACATGCTTTCAAGAATGGTATGATGATGAAGGATAGATGGCGACATATGAATTGGAGGTGCGGTGAGGTGCACCTAGCTTGGGATTGGATGAAGATGCCTTATGAGGTGTAGGGGCGGTACCAAAATTTTTGGATTGTTGTCCTTGGGAAGTATAGCCAAGGCCATGCATGTGTGGATGGAGTTTGACATGGATGGGCTCCAAGATACCTTTTACATGAAGGCCTAAACCTTTGCCTTGATAATTCATGTTTTGGAGCATGTGATGTGCAATGGGATGCTTGATGTTTTGGAACCAAGATGCGAGTCCATTATTAGATGGGGGAGGATGGTTGGTGGATAGAGATTGTTCCTCTCCTACAAGAGAACCACCATGGATGAAGGTAGTGGAACCAAGAGGATAAGATGATGGATTTGGGATGGTTTCAATAGGGGATGATGGAGGATCAATGGGAGATGGATTTGGAGTGATGGGAGATGGTGTGATGTGATCCAATTTATTTGTTTGATTATCTATGTTTTTTTGGGTACCAAGTGTCTCATCATGGGAAGTGGATGTTATGGGATGATGGATAGGACTAGTTTGAGTTTCTTGATCATGAGTGATTGTGGGAACATAGATGGGATTAAGTGAACTATGGATAGGAGGAATTTGGATTTCTTTCTCATAGATAGGATCTTGATCATAGAGAGGATTAGCATGGATAGTGTGATATTGTGTATGGATAGGATGAATTGGGAGGTTTTGATCTTGATTGTATGATGGCAATGTTGATCATGCTTTGGATTCAAGTCTTGATATAGCTCTTGTGTTTAGATAGGAGTGGAGGTTTCTTGGATGGACTTGGTAATCTATAGATGGTCAAAAACATGGCTAAATGATGGTTCTTGAATGCACGATGGTGTTGGAGGTCCTTCAAGAGGCTTGATAGGTGTTGGAGTGGTAGACATGTTACTAGGAAACTCTTTGTTAGGCTCAAGGATAGACATTTGAGTACATGATGGTTTTGGATTCCTTGCTAATATTCCTTAGGTCACATCCTTCATGGATTCATGGGTTGATGGATTAGGATATGCATATAGTGGATGGACAATGATGGCATATTTTGTGGGGTTAGGATTAGGATTGGCTGGATGGATTAGGATTGGGAGTGCTGGAGGAGGATGAAATCGGATGAGTGGATTTGGATGGCTCCATAGCTTTAGTTTTGTTTTTGGATTTTACAAAGAGTCTTTGGAGAAAATCCTTCAAGGGTTCATGGGTTGATGGATTAGTGCTTGGAAGGTTCAATGGTGGATTAGATGGTGGATAGATGATAGGGGTTGATGGATTAGGAGATGGATGGGCTAATGTGTTAGGATTAGAAGGTTTAGAGGGATATTATGATAGAGGGATATTATGATAGAGGGATTATAGGGATTGATGGATTGGGAGGTGGTATGTAGGCTAATGGATTAAGGTTAATAGGATTGGAGGGATATTGTGATGGAGGGATTATAAGGATAAATGTATGGGGAGGTGGATATGTAGATAGGAGATGAGTTGGATTTCCCTTTTCATATGGTATACAGTTTGGTATAAGGGTGTAGCTTGTGCTATCAAATGCTTGGTTACAAGGGGATTGCATGTTCATGTATGGATTCACGACTTGATGACTTGGAATTTGGATGGATGGGTGGGATGGTGATGCTGTGATAAGAGCTTGAGAATCTCCAACGATGAGTTGTGTTAAGGGGATATCACTAAGGACATTTCTATATTGTGCCTTGGTGATAGGATCAAAACCCTCATAGATACTTTTAAGTCTTTGTAGTTCTAATGTTCTTAAGTAAGAGTGGATTAGATTGGATTGGATATCTACTTAAGATAGCCTTACATTCTTAAGTAGGAACTGATGAGATTTTATGACTATACTTAAGATAGACTAACGATCTTAAGAAATTTTGGATGATGATAATAGGATCAACTTAAGGCCTTGGTTTTTTTATTTGAAGATTGGATTTGAAATGTATGTTTTAGGATTAAGGCTAGGATCCTTGGATGAGGGGTTTTGATGATGAATTGGATAGGTTATGATTAGGTTTTGGATGAAATATTGATGGGGTATGAAGGAGACTAAGTCCTTAACCAAATTTTGATATTCAAATGATGATTTTGAATAAGAATTGGATATTTGATAGAAATGGATAATGGATGATTAACTTAGGATGGGGGTTCAATGGATTAGATGGGATTGGGTGGTTAAATGAATTGGATTAAGATAATGAATGATTAGATTAAGATTATGAATGATTAGATTAAGATGATGATAATTGGATTATGATATGGATTAAGAATAATAATTGATGAGGTATAATTAGGATAAGTATGAATGATGAGATTGGATTAGGGGAGTGGATTATGATATGGATTATAGGTGATAATGGATGAAAGATTGTGGACTAAGGATTGGATTAGGTTCAATGATGGGATGATGATCGTGATTAGGAAATGGATTAGGTGCACATAGTGGATTAGGGTTAGGACCTTGATTGGATTAGGTAACTTGATTAGGATTAGGGTCCTAAGTGATGGATTAGGGATAGGTTGGGATGAGGTGATCGGATGATTAGGGATGAAGTTGATAAGATGATTGGATTAGGAGGAAAATGGATAATGTATGAACTGATTGGATGAGAGGGATGATTAGGAGGTGATGTGGATTAGGTTTGGATGAGGTGGATAAGAGGGATAATTAGCATGATGAGGGTGGATAATTAGGATGATTAGGATAGGTAGGATGAAGTGAATGGATGAGGTTAGATTAGATTGTATGGATTTGGATGAAGTGGATAAGGTGAATGATTAGGGTATGAGATGGATTAAGATGATTAGGAATGATAGGGATATGAGATGGATTGATTAGGATGGGAGATTAGGATGAAATGGACGATACAATAGCATCTGATTAGGGATGATGTTGGATGTGATGTGGACTAGATTGGAGGATAGATTAGATGATATGGATTGGATTGGATGGATTAGGATATGGTGTGGATAAGATGATTAGGGATGAGGTGGATAAGAGGAATGATTACGATAGGTGGGATGCGATGATTGGATGAGATATGGATTATTAGGATAGGTGATTAGGATATGATTGGATGAGGTTGGATTAGATTGGATGAAAATGGATGATTGGGGATAGTTTAAATATTTACTTGGGCTAGATTTCAAACAATAATGATCATACACACATGCATAGGTTTGCAAAAGATATGAATTGAGGATTGGGCTAATGCAAATGTACACACACAATACACAACAACACCCTCTATTATTCAAGTAGGTGTGTCTTCATAGTGTAGGCCCACATAATTGAATACCTCTCAATATTCCTACCTAACTAGGAATACTTTTTCAAGTGGATAACTAGGGATAAAGTTTTATGAAACAACTTGCATAATATATGAATATAATAGTAAATATGTTGCAAATACTTGATAATAATATGCCACTTTGAGGGGGCAACCTCCTAATCCACTTCGAGGGGGATACCTCCAATAGTCTTCAATAAGAACACAATACTCAATATGATGAAATAAGACTAACTACCTCCTATATATACCTATTTGTACCTAGGATATCACCCAGGCCGACTTAGATAGCCCTATATAAGCCTTAGGATGACCTAAACAACTAAATAACAATATACTAATGATAATATGACTTAATTAAGAGTTAAGATAGCCACAAGTTGACTATTCATAACCATATATGCTATGGAAGTAAGGGCATAACATGCCCCCCACCTTTACAAAAGTGTTGTCCTCAACATTGATCGATTGTGGTAGTTTCTTCATATAATCTTCATCATCCCATGTGGTAACTTCAACAAGAAAATATTTCCTTATAATGAGGTAATTTGGAACTGTTGATGTCCTCAGCTTCTTCATGTGTGTTTGGAAAATTAACTTCAGCTCCAAGATGTGTCTTCCCTTTGCATCTAGCTCTTGATGGTGATGAATGTTTTCTTCCTTTACTTGAACCTTTTGATGTTCCATAGAGGAAGAGGTAAGGAATAGTACATAGTACTCTTGCATTGGTTGAATAGCTCGATTAGGAACTTCTTCTTCTTTCACTTCTTCTTCTTCTTCTTCCTCTTCTTCTTTTGTTTCTTCTTCTTCTTCTTCTTCTTCTTCTTTTGGTTCTTCTTATGCTATTGCTTCTTCTTCTTCTTTTTCTTCTTCTTCTTCTTCTTCTTCTTCTTCTTCTTTTGGTTCTTCTTCTGCTACTGCTTCTTCTTCTTCTGGTTCTTGGTTGTTTGAGACCTCCTTTCTTGGTTCATTCATAAAGGTGCTTAACATGCTTCATATATCTAATATATCTCCTCTTAGGTCAAACATATCCATCTTCATTAAGGAAATGTCTTCCTTGACCTTACTGATTTCCTCATTGGGATTAATATCCTATGTGACAACATTCTTTTTGCCTCTTGTTACAAGCCCCGTCATGATGGAAACCAATATTTTTGAAATAAATCACACCAAAAAAATTCAATCAATTTAAAATTTTTACTATAACCTACTAGGGCCTAGATCTCACTTCCCTGAAAAAATATCCAAGAAGTTCAACAATTTGCAGCCTGGAGAGTGAAATTGGTGGAAACCCTAATTTTGTAATAAATCCCTTGATTCTGCTCCAATTGTTCTAAAATCTAGACTGTAGTATCTCTAATTTTATATTGAAAAACCCACCAAAAATCTTACACATATTCGCCAAAATAAGAGAGATATGTGCTACCCAAAAAATAATGGCAGAAATCCTAATTCTGCTATAACTCGCTTAATTCTACTCCAAATGCTCTAAAATATGGACTTTAGATACTTTAATATGGTATTCAAAAACCCTTTAAAAATTAGAAAACAATTCACCAAAATCTGAGAGATATGCGCCTTCCAAAATGACCTCCAAAATTGGAAAAAATTGCCTTGTTTTTGTCTTCACAGTGCCAAGATCATGCTCTAATGCCACTTGTTATGAAACAAGTTACACAATATCTTAATATAATAGTAAATATGTTGCAAATACTTGATAATAATATGCCACTTTGAGGGGGCAACCTCCTAATCCACTTCAAGGGGGATACCTCCAATAGTCTTCAAGAAGAACACAATACTCAATATGATGAAATAAGACTCACTACCTCCTATATATACCTATTTATGCCTAGGATATCACCCAAGCTGACTTAGATAGCCTTATATAAGCTTTAGGCCAAACTAAACAACTAAATAACAATATACTAATAATAATATGACTTAATTAAGAGTTAAGATAGCCACAAGCCAACTATTCATAACCATATACGCTATGGAAGAAATGGCATAACATAAAGGCATTGCACCTAATATCCCTTCCTTTGGAGGCTTTTACACCTTTCCCAAAGAGAATGTTTATCTCTACTTGATGAAGTACATGGTGAATAACTTCAGGCTTGATCAACTAAACCCTGCACCACACTAGAAGATAGTCGAAAGGTCTTAAACTTGGATGTACAAGTGTGCTAAGGGAGTCCCCAATATATGTAAGGCACAAGGGGCATAAGTCTATGAACACTATTCTATTGAAGGCATGTGACACAATTAAGTATCACTTCACCTTATGTTCAGAATTACCCAGGGCCCCAAGGTTGTACCAGTGACTACATGACTAGATTGAGGTATAGCTTTCGCTCCCCCCCTTTGATATACCCCACTAGAACATGTGGTTGAGGTCTTCCCTTGGGGTGATGAAATCCCCAAGAAGGCCTCATAAAGGGAAAGGTAATGCAAGGTGTTTTTGATCCTCAAGATCACCAAGTGGTGTGAGAGGAGAGCATACACACGCAAGCACACCTTAGGTGAGAAAAATGAATACAAGAGGTGTTTTTGATCCCCAAGATCACACTAGGTGCAAGGGGAGAGCATACACACACTCTTGATCCACAAAGATAAAGATTAACTCCCTTAGATAAAATAGATGTGTGTGTGTGTGTGTGTGTGTGTGTGTGAATGAAAGTGACCAAGGGTGTTTTTGATTCCCCATATTGCACTAAGTGCAAGGTAAGAGCATACACACCCAAAGTCACAATCAAACCCATAAGACAAAGCAAACACAAGATAGGTTTAATGATCATCTTTTGACATGCGAACTTGCAGCACACATGTTATCAGTTTGATAAAATTTGACCTTTGGCAAGCATTGTGCTACAAAACAAGTGTTAGGCCAAAATGATGAAATCTGAAAAAAATCAGAAAATGATGAAGAGATATAGAAGATTGGATGTGATAATCAGATTCCTTCAAAAATTTAAGCAATTTCAAAAAAAATTGTTAAATTTCGTTAAGTTTTGCAAACGTTATAGCAATTTTAAGGTTTGCAAGCAAACAAGTTTGACTGATTATACCTAATTTTTTTGATGAAATCTTCTGATAAAACTTGTTCCACAATGATTTGGCTGAGTTAGCTTTCCAACACTTCTAGTTTTGCAAAAATCTAACTGTTATGCGAAAGTTATACCAAAAAGAAAAACATGTTTAGGGCTCTAGGAGGAGGGAGAGTCTATCTGGCGATCTGTAAGCCACTAGCGGTCTATAAGTTTTTGGTGACATTAAATGGTTACCTCCAACGGTTAAGTTTTATGTTGTGGTCACAAAGAATGTTAAACCTATAGTTTAGAGGACCTGTTCACATGCCAGCGTTAAATGTTAACTGCACAGTTACTAACAATAAATGTTAAGATAAGTATTGACCTTAAAGTTTCAATGCAAGCAGTTTATGGTAGCATTTTATGCTAGTGGTTTATGATAACATTTTATGCAAATAAGACTGGCAGTTGAAGGGCTTCTAAGACGGTTTGGAGCCCCAAACCATGGTGGTTTGTGATGTTGATAATCCTACCAATGACCTGGAAAAATTGACCAAGGATCGAGGGTCGTGATCACCACCCATTCTGGGGACTAACTGTCGTTGTCCGCACTGGGTTCCTTCCATGAGGGAAGAGTGAAAGGGTCTGGTAGGAGCCCTAGCTCCCAGTGCCTGTGGTTGGGAGATAACCCACCACGCAGGCCACTTGGTCTTAAAATCCCCCAATTAAATTCTAGAAACCAAAGGATAAAAAACTTAAGCCTGCGAAGAGAAATAATTTAACCTCTGGATAATATACCATAGGTCTGATGACCCTAGAGATTGCTTTAACCTAATCGACAAAGATATGGACTAGCAGATTAAAAATTAAACAAGTGGATACAAAGGTGATTACTTCTGCAAAGTGGACGGTGATAGACCAATGGTTAAAAATTGCAAAGACAAGCGATTAAAAACTGTGAAATGGGGAGATCAGTGTGTGGCGAGATTTTGAATGGGTAAGGCGGGAAAATATAGGCTAGTAGATGGTGTTAGGATTAAGGTGCCATCAAACTTGTAAATTCTATGTATTTAATTACTCCTAATATTGTTTGTAAATCATTCATAAGGGATGAAGTATTCACCAAGTAGCGATCTTGTTTTGGTTGCATTTTGGATCCTTGTACTCGACAAGGGGTACAAGCCCCCCACCCCCCACTACTTTTGCTGGGGGGTCCAAGGGGGTGGTGACAACTTCCTAGCCCACCTGGCGAGGGTTCGGGGGCAACACCCCCAAAGAGAATTTTTTAGAAAATTACCTTGTAAAATATTGTAATTTCATAGTCAATCTGGACCGTTCATCATTAGGTCGCAGATCTGATAGTAGAAGTTATGTTAGGGTTTTTTGCCCTAGAAGGCAATTACAGTTGTGGATGAGTATTACAGGCACTGCTGGATTGAAGATTGAAGAGCAAATTGATAGTGTTGTATTGTAAATTGTATTGAAGTTAATACAAACTAGTGCATCTCTTCTTGTGTAGAGTTTTTTCTGAAAGGGTTTCTCCATGTAAACACTGTGTTATGTGTTTGATCTTCTATTTTGTTATTTCTTTGTGCTAATTTCATACTATCTCCATTTTGATTCTGCATTTGATTAATAGTTACAGTTGTAATCAGATTTCCATTCTATAGTTATTCACCTTCATTTCTAATAGACAGAATGCCAAGACCAGTGGATAAACAGTGGCTAAAAGCAATATTTAACCAGAGGTTAAAGTGGGAAAACTTGCACAAAATTAATTTAATAAACAAAGATAGATTTCATTTCATAAACTGAGATTATCGTATATTAAACTTAATTAATTCTCCCTTTAAAACTTTATCCCAAAACTGAATGACGATAAAAATTTCACCCAAATTTTTTTCAAACCTACGATAAAGCGATGGAACAGAACCTAACTATGCAAGCCGTACAAATTCGTATGGTATGGCCTGCTACAGGGGCTGAGATTTAAAAATAAATAAATAAATTTACCCTAATCAAAATATAGAGTATTTTATGTTAAAATTCACCTACGAGCCACTACGGAAATAATGACGAGGTCAGTTTTAGTGTAGGAGGTCTTCTTTAATAAGTGACCCGTAGATCTCCCCCAAGATGAGTACAAACCTGCAACAAAAGGATACAAAAACCTACAAAACAAGCTTAAAAACAGGGATAGGGATCCCATTGGGTGTGCCAAATGAAGGGGTAGAAAATAGACAAGGAAAATAACATAAAAAGATAAAACAAATCAATGCAATACCGTCAACCTTGACTACTCATTTCCCATAGATAGAGCGGATTGAAGTTGCACCCAATGCTCCAATGGCTATGCTCAATGCTATGATACTATGGATATGTTCATTGCTTATAATTTTTGCAGCATAATAGTACTCTGATTGTGGAGATATGAATGGATTAGGATGAGGGTTTACATATAGAGAATTGATAATATGATGAAGGGCTAAGATTAAAAGATTAGATCAATGGTTGAGGTTGGATGAGACAGAATTAGGGCTTGGATAAGGATTTCTAGGGTTTCCTTTTGAATGAATGGTCAAGATTAAAAGATGGGATTTTGAGATGGAGGGTGGAGATTAAGTTGTAGGTTTGACTTTTGATTTTTGTCCTTTTGTGGGGAATTTTAAATTTTTTATTAGTGGAATGAGTGAGGATAAGGACACGTGGCAAGACAATTAACTAAATAATGGAAATTATTTAATTAACTATTGGAGAGGGATTGTGTGTGGGGTTAAATTAATCAAATAAATTCCTAGGTTAAATTTGATTTATTTAATTAATTTGGGCTACAGGGATAGTCCTAGGATGAAGGACGTCACAAAGTGTCGCAAGGTGATGTCAACTAGGGGATTAGATGTCGAAAGTGTCTCGAGACAACACAAGGTGATGAAAGTGATATGTCGATGGGACATGGTCAATTTCAGTTGTCTACACCGGTTAACTCTTTTTTGGATTTGAATTGTTAGTTTTGGTTTCCTTTTCCCCTATCATTAGGGTTTCTCTCAAAGTCTAGGATTGGCAAATGCAAGGTGTTTTTCATAGCCTTGTATGCAAAGTCTGAGTTGGTTTGTCTAGATCTCCCTAGGGTTAGCATTTGTTTCATTTTTCATGGATCAAGCCCTTTAGGTTTTAGACCCCTTATGATTATTTGTTGAGTTTTTGTGTCTCGACATGATGTTCACCCTATTTGAATCTAGAAATCTAATTTTCTTTGCAATTTGCAAGTTTTTGCAAACTGTAAGTGAGATATGAACTCCGACATGCAGTCTAAAAATCTAGTTTTCTTTACAATTTACAAGTTTTTTGCAAGCTGCAAGCCAAGTCCAAAGTCTAATGTGCAATCCAAAAATCCAATTTTCTTTACACTTTGCAAGATTTTTACAAAGTACAAGCTAGGTCCAAAGTCTAGCGTGCAATCTACAGTTCAACTTTACAATTTACAAAATGCAATAACGTTTACAAAGTGTAAATTGAGTCTGAACCCTAGTTTGCAACTTGCAAACTGAGCCCAGATTGTGATTTGCACAAAAGCAACAAAATACTTGTTATGACTATTTAAGCTTTTGCAATTTGGAATTTTAGTCTAAATTAGCATTGGGAATTGTGCATGTGATTTTACAAAGACATAATTATGCAAAATTAACTTTGTATCCCATAAAATTTTTGAAAGTCAAAGTATTTATAATGTTTATATTTTAATCTTTAGGAGAAATTATGCAAAAGTATAATTGTTTATAATTGTTTAATATTATCAAATTTTATGAATTTGATGCTTCTATATTGTTTAATGTAGGATACTAGAAATGTTGATTGTGGGTATAGAGTGTGAATTGCTAAAGCAAAGGAAGAAATGAAGATACTTGTTCTTCAAACAAGTTGGTACAAGATGAAGATTTTAACAAAAGAAGATTATCTCTGAAAAGTGTAGGACACTTGGGAAGTGTACACAAGTTCTCCCACGCGCATCTATACATCAATTTTTTTATGACATATAATGAAGGAATAGAATGTGAAAGGACAAGTCAAAGTGACCCTTCACATTCCAAAGTACTTTGTCATTTTGTGATTTTGGAGGGAATGATTATTTGTCTTCCCATCCAAATGTGTCTATTTATACTCATGTGAGTCTCATTGTAAAGCATTGGAAAACCTGTTTAGGTTTGGGAACTTCGAATTGAATACAACATATTAGTTTTTCTCCATTTTTCTAATTTTTCTTGTTCAATGGTGTCTTCCAAGCTCTAAATTTGTTTCTTTTCCACTTCATTCTACATATCCAATTCACTAAATGTTGATGAATCTTGATATGTGTTTAAACCACCGATGCCTTGTTGATGGTGAGGTGTTTTGTGTCATAAAATGAACACATTTGTGCACACTAAAATTTTCCAACTATCACACACATGATTTTTCCTTCAAATATTGCATCATCTTTCATTGGAATTGCATGTAATGGGTCTAGCAGATATTGGTTCTACATTGAGTTTGTTCATTTGTAGAATTGTGTGTAGGAGGATTGGAGACAAGTTCAAATTTATTTTTATTTTCTTTTACCCTTTCCTTCCCCCCTTCTTTTTGCTCTTTTTTTACATCGGTGATAGATTTGGTTTTTAATGATAAATTTCATTTATACAAGGAAAAAATTGAGATGATTTTCTAACTTCAACATGTTTAAAATTTGTAGCTTTTGACATATTTTGACTGTCCCAAAATTCAAAACTAAATTCTTTTTGAAATGGAACAAATTCTAAAGCATAAACTATCAAATTTCATGTTCAAATTCTTATTTTAGATGAAATAAATTGTTTTTTATATTAGTCAACTACAAATGAGGGTGTAGATCCCTATTACAAAAAGCCCCATAGGTAGCAAAATAGGCCAGCGGCCACAAACAACATAAAAACAACAAACTAACAGCATATAGCCATAATAGTATTATAAGAGAACTAGCAACAGAAACAGCAACAAAACCAACAACTATTTGAGCAAATCATTCTAGTCTTCTTTAAGGAACTCTAGAAGTTCCTCCTTGCTCACAGACTTCCCATATTTGTCAGCCTGGTCATGACGGTCTTCATGGAGAACAATTAAAGTCATTACCACCTGGTGGATCACCTTCAAACACATAGTATCCAACACCTTAACCTTCATCTCCACAGCAAGAAGCCTTCCCTTGACATCCACCAACTCCTGCTTAAGTTGACTGCTCATATCACCATCCCTAGCGTTGTCCACCTCTTTCTCACAAGTTTCTAAGATCTCCACATCTTCCTGGTCAGTGCCATATAAAGAGTTGTTAAGAGACTCAAAGTGACTAGCCCCCTCCTACTCCTGCTCTAGGGTCGATTTAACCACTTTAATTTTAATATCATCCTCCAAATCCTCATGGTCATATGCAGAGGAGTAATCCACTATTTTCAAAACAAGGGTTTTCCCCCAACCAGTCTACTAGACATGTGAATACTAGGTCTCCTTGCAATACTTCCTTTTACCTCAGCAGCATCCTTAATCTCAACAATAACATCCTCCCCTTGGTCAAGAGTCTTGGCATTCCCCTTTTCCACCAACAGCTCTGTAGTTTTCTCACCAGTTGTTCTTCCAAATTGCCTTTACGTTTTTTACCCCTCGAAGGAGAAGGGTAGTTCTTCAACCCACAAAGCCCCTCGGCAGCAACCTTTTGGGATTGCCCTGGGGACCTAGTGGCACCCCTCGAGGTAGAGTCAACCAAGCCACGCCTAGTAGGGTTAGCTTTTTGAGAGACCAAAGGGATTAAGGCACTTTTTTTCTTGTGGGGTCAGGGTTCTAGATTCTCAATAGGGTTATGGGAGGGCCCAAATGGGCTTGGAGAATCTATACCAGAAGGGCTAAAGACTTTGTTTTTACTAGGGCTTCCATACTTGACACTAAGCGGGATATTATCCTTGGAGTCCTCATACTTGCTATCTTCAATAAGAAAGGCTTTGATTTGTTTGGCCAGGCAGAGAGCAAGGTGAAAATGATAAAGCTGGAGGATTAAGCCTTGATGCGCCGGGACTGCGACCATGACAGGGTTTCCCTCATGGGTTTGTTTGGCAAGCTTGATAGAGGTTTCTAAAGATGAAAGAAAATAAAAAGGGAAATTCACCAACACCTTATGTCTAAAATGATTGAGAAGGGAAAAATGATAATGGTAATAGCACCTGTATTGGCCCTCGAGGGTGATGAACTTCATTATTAGGTAGTAGACGTAGTCCCAAGGATTGACCAGGCTTTCACGTTCGAAGCCACCTTGCATGCGGATAGGCTTCTACCCCTCATGAAAGAACTTCTTCATTCCATCTGGATCCTGAACCTTAGTTTTCTTTTTCAGCCTATTGCACTCGCAGCTCAGGCCCGTGTTTTAGCGATGGAGTCTTCAGTGACTTTGAATTGAACCCCACCCACGTGAACCTTGCGATCTTCATCCCACAACATCACAAATTGCACAAATAAATTCTCGTCAAATCCATTCAAACATTCTAGGAATGGTATAATCCCCCCTTCATAACAGATACTCCACACCATGGATTTGGATTTGAAATCTGCACAAGAGGACGGCTCCATTCTTACCTTGTCGCCACCCATGATTCTGCACTTTGCAATCCAGCAAGGAAAAAAGTTGATAATAAACTTAGGCAAATGCAACTCCTCCCAGAACTATCTAGAAGTAATGATTTGTCGATCATTATTGTTTCTACTCTCAAGGTCACTCAAACCCCCATAATCATCTTTCATATCACCTTCTACATTTGAAACATTATTTCCATCATAATAGAACTCGTGTGAGCTTTCAAAAACTAGAAGAGCCATCGTTATGTGATAAGACCCCTTGTGCCAACTAAGAAATTGCTCAGGGGTCTCGCTAAGCTATCTCTAACTTGCGTGGAACTCCCTGTTCCAAACATAATGGGCATACATCATCCCAATCATGATGACAAAGACCTTCTCCTACCACCCTTTATAGACACAGTCCATCATAAAAGCATAAGAAAGGAAGTAGAGAGGATTTAGTTTGGCCATTGATTAGTGTAAGGTTGGGCCTCCTTTTGGAGAGTATTTCTAATCTTGAGAGGAAGGTTTATAAGACTCCTCCAACATCTTATCGGGTAGAGGTTCTCCCTAAATTTTCCATGGCATCCGCAGATTGGTTGCCTTCTCTATAAACATGGTTGACCTCAAATCCTTCAAAGCTTAGAAGAAGTTTTTTAACATCTTGAATGATAACTTCAACTTATCATCCCACCTTAGCTTTGCCTTTGACAGAATCCACAATTAATTTGGAATCCCCTTCAATGATAAGGTTTTTGAATCCAATAGCAAGGGAAATCTTAAGTCCTCAGAGGAGAGCCATAGCCTCGGCAACATTATTAGTGTTTTCACCAAGCCCTCCAGCATAAGCTACAACTAGTTCTCCCTTAACCAATCTAATGACACCCCCACTGCTAGCCAAACCTAGGTTCCCTTTAGCAACAACATCATCTTTCATATCACCTTCCTCATTTGAAACATTATTGCCATCATAATAGAACTCGTGCGAGCTTTCAAAAACTAGAAGAGCCATCGTTATGTGATAAGACCCCTTGTGCCAACTAAGAAATTGCTCAGGGGTCTCGATGAGTTGTCTCTTACTTGCATAGAACTCCCTGTTCCAAACATAACAGGCATACGTCATCCCAATCATGATGACAAAGACCTTCTCCTGCCACCCTTTCTAGCCATGATCCATCATAAAAGCATAAGAAAGGAAATAGAGAGGATTTAGTTTGGCCATTGATTAGTGTAAGGTTGGACCTCCTTTTGGAGAGTATTTCTAATCTTGAGAGGAAGGTTTACAAGACTCCTCCATCATCTTATCGGGTAGAGGTTACTCCCTAAATTTTTCATGGTGTCCACAGATTGGTTGCCTTCTTTGTAAACATGGTTGACCTCAAATCCTTCAAAGCTTAGAAGAAGGTTTTTAACATCTGAATGATAACTTCAACCTACCATCCTACCTTAGCTCTGCCTTTGATAGAATCCACAATTAATTTGGAATCTCCTTCAAAGATAAGGTTTTTGAATCTAATAGAAAGGGCAATCTTAAGTCCCCAGAGGAGAGCCATAGCCTCAACAACATTATTAGTGTTTTCACCAAGCCCTCCAGCATAAGCTGCAACTAGTTCTCCCTTAGCCAATCTGATGACACCCCCACCACTAGCCAAACTCAGGTTCCTTTTAGCAACAGCATCAAAATTAATCCTTTTCCAACCAGTAGTAGGGGGGCCCACTTGGCGTTGGCCTGAGCTTTTCTCTTGAAATCATCTATTATACAAATGTTAGCAGGAATACTCCGATGGCTTATAATACTAGCTTCAAGATTAGTGGGAGGAAATTCAACAGCTTTTAAAGTGTCGTTGGAGATATTTTCTTGTAACAGCTTGGCTATCATACAAAAAACCTCCTTAGGAGATTTATTCTTATCCCTGAACAACCTATTATTATGTTCTTTCCATAGACCCCAAGTAAATATGGGGGGACCTGAGCCCAAATTTCTTTACATATGGGATGAATGAAAGGGGACTTCTAGCACCTTAAGAAGGTAGGGAGACCAACATTCATGCATCATGAGATTCCCAGGTTTTACATGGTTAGACTCCAGACTTCCCAAGAGTAGTCACAATGCAACAACAGATGGGGAACAATTTCCTCAACTTTCATACATAGAGCACACTAGTTGGGGATTTGAAATCCTCTCAAGTGGAGGTAATCAATGGTTATAATCTTGTTTTCCATAGCAAGCCACCAGAAGTGGTTAATTTTAGGAATGAGGTTGTGGTTCCAGACTTTTCTCCACAAATTAGAATCCTCATTTGGTTCAATAAAAAGATTATAAGCATATATGACTATAAAAATCCCTGTCTTACCCTTAGCCCACAACAATTTATCTTCCTAAAGGAAAATGGGGATCCTAAAATCTCTGAGGGAGATTTGCACATCATTTGCAAACTGTCTGAGGTCGTTCTGATCTTGACAGCAGTCTAACAGTTGTTTCCATCCACTTCTGCCAAGAAAGAGATAATCTACAACAAGCTTCCCAAAGAAAGTAATAGCCTTATCAACCAATCTTTAGATATTCTAGATTCTACCTAGAGGGGCCCTTTGAGCCAACTGCCTTCCCAAAACTTGATAGTTCTTGCCATCTCCCATTCTCCACTTGATGCCCTGCAGAAGTAAAGTCCTAATTTTTAACACATTATTCCAAAAAAAAGAACCCAAGGTAAACCTATGGTATGCATAAATTCATCAGAGTTCTGAATAGCCAAGTACTTGGCTCTTGTAATATTGCCCCATTCCTTGCTCCCACACAAGAAATTCTGCCCAATTTTAGCTAGGAGAGCTTTATTGATCAAGTTGATTTTTCTGATTCTAAGGCCTCCCTAAAGTTTGGGTCTACAAACTTTATCCCAACTAACCAAATCCATCCTTTCCTTGTCTTCCATCCTAGTCCAAAGGAAGTTCCCCTAAATTCTCTCAAATTTATCTACAATATACTTAGGGATTTTAAATAGGGATAGAAAGTGGATAGGGATTCCTTGAATAGAAGCCTTTAACAGTTGATATTTTCTCGCTTAGCTTAGTAACTTACCTTTCCACCCAACCAATTTCTTTTGAATCCTTTCCAAGATGGAATTCAAGTAAGTAGGAGGAACATCTTTGATAGCTAAGGGAAGACCAAGGTAAGTTCTTGGGAGCTCACCACTAGAACAACCTAGAATCCCCATAATTTTCTGCTGAAGGTCAAAAGGAGTATTGAAGAAATAAACCAAACTTTTGTCATAGTTTATACACTGATTTGAAGACTCAGCATAATCCTTTAACACTTTCTTCCATTTCCTAGCCTCAACTACTGAGGAATCCCCAAAAAGGATAGTGTCGTCCACAAACTACTGTATAGCAGTCACATTAGCTGTTGAAACAGGTTTAATACCTTTGATTTCCTAAGTTCTCAGTAATTTTAGAAAACTCCTGCTAAGAACCTTAGCCATAAGAATGAAAAGGTAAGGGGATAAGGGGTCACCTTGTCTAAGGCCCCTTCTAGCACCAAAGAAGCCCCTAGGGACCTCATTGACAAGGACAGGATACTTAACGAAGGTGACACAAGTTTTGATCAGTTGCAAAGTTCTCTCTTGGAATCCCATCTACACCAAGAGCTTGAAAAGAAAGTCCCAAGCCACCCTATCGTAAGCTTTTGATATGTCAAGTTTAAAAACCTTCCCTGGAAGCTTATTTCTATCCATCAAATGTATAAATTCATGTGTGGAAATGGCAGCATCCAGAATTTTCTTGCCCGACACAAACCCCTTCTGGATATTGCTAATCAATTTGTCAAGGATAGGCTGCAATACGAAGACTAAAATCTTGGAGAATATATTATATATGGTGCTACAGAGGCTAGTGGGCCTAAAGTCCCCCATCCTCATAGGGCCTGGTTTCTTAAGCACCAATGCTATGAAAGTGTGATTGAGTTGTTTGAGCAGCTTTCCTATCCTAAGAAGTCCATAGCAGCTTCAGTAACATCCTTCCCCACAATGTTCCAGTACTCTTGAAAAAAAGTTGGGGGAAAACCATCAGGTCCTAGGGCCTTATAGGCTCCCATAGAGAAGAGACTAGTGCAGACTTCCTCATCAGTCATCAGTTTAATAAGATGAGCATTGTCCTCAACATTAAGCTAAGTAGGAATGATGTCAATTAATTCATGTTTATCCCTGCAGCCTTGGGCAGCAAGAAAGTTATGGAAATAGATTGTTGTTTTAAATACTTTTATCAAATTTAATGCAAATTAATAGTGAACACCATTTGTAGGAAGTTGAACAAAACTAAAATCAAAATCATGAAAATGATTAACTCAGTTTATAGTGAAATAGAGTGTTTGTGCTAGCTAATAGTGACCAAATTGCACTAAGTGAACCTCTCTTTTACATGAATGATTCCTAATGTTCAATGCAACCCCTTGAATGGACTAGCCAAAACACTCTCTAATTGAGGGATTCTAGTAAACCTCATTACCAATTCATGAAGAGTCTTGAGGCTAGCCACCTTCCAAGTAGGGGAACCTTTGCCATTCTAACCTGTGATCCTTCATGACTCACAGGAAAGTTGGTATCTCAAAAGCCACACCAACAATCTATTCAATATTTCCATACATAATACATGATTTAGACTCAAATTTAAAAGAGTTAGCACCAATAACAAGTTTACTAGACAATAAAGCCACCTAAAAAGGGATTTCTTGGGATCCGCATTGTTAGACTAGAATTTTTTAAATCTTTTAGACCAAACATCCTAGGTATCATTAAGGAAACAGAAGAAGTTAAGTCTATAAAACTAATTATTCAAGAAGGAAGCATACCTCACAAATCTTTCCCAAGGGATGATATCAAGGGGTTCAGAGGTGCAACCTCCGAAAAAAAAATCCCCTTTTTGCACGTTTGGGGTTGGTAGTTAATTTTTGTTAATCGACAAATGAAAAATGACTTTGTAAAACCCTAATTCTAGAAGCTTCCAAAAAGCTTGTTATAAGCGGCTGGGATGTATGTTGCGAGATGGAATTCACAAGATTATAATCTATTTTGCACTGGATAATAAAATCATTGGATGGTTGAGTTTCTGTGGATGTAGCCCATTTTGGGTGAACCACGTTAAAATTATGTGTTGATCTCTTTTGTATTATTCTTGATTGTTATATTTGGGTTATTTAATCTGTATATAATTATTAATGTTTATTGCTCCAATCTACCTGAACCCTAATAAGTTGATGACTCAACAAAGACATGTTCAGAAAGAACTACATCTTAGGTGCTTTTGGCCCCACCATTTTCTACTCAATACAAAATCATATTAACAAGTGGTCTGAAAGGACAACATTTGGTAAGGGCTCCACTAGTATTTTATAAATAATTGGAAAAGGAAAAATAGGTTGTTTTATACCATGGCCCTGTTAAAATATTTAAGATTCTTTCTGTACTTGCCCAAAAATTAGTCCATGTATACCACAAACAATTAGGGTATTAGTGCCCAACATTAGGATCTAAAAGAAATAATTTAATATGCATGTAGTACAAAGATTATCGCTCACCATTTATCCTATGCATAGACAAATGGTCACATTTATCAGATGTCATCTCAACCATATTAAAATCCGCACACACAATCCAAGAGGCAGTGGGTAGAGACTCTATAATTAGGTGCTAGAGAAGAGATCTTTCAACAACATCAATGGAGGCATAAATATTAACCCCAAGAGAGTGGTTATTAATAATAAAGAGGACCCACATAGCATGGCTAGTGGAATACATCCACGAGCCACCATGTGCACAACTACCACCTAGGTGAAATGAAAGTGGCAAGTCCTCCTCAATCGAGTTCATGATCACTATGTAAAAAGTGACTTTTTGGCCAAATGACAAAACAAACTGCAAAAAGCATGAAACTTGCAATTTTTAACCCCTATAAACAAAAGACATTGAGGTTAGGAAAGTTTTGTCAAACATCTGATACGATGCATTTGATTTTGAGATTAATTAGACCCCTAACATTCCATGAAATAAAGTTCATGGAAGATGGGAGTCAAGGGTCATGTCGTCATCATCAAGCTTATAAGGAGCTCCATAATAATTCTTCATAAAACCTTCTTCTATAAGTGACCTAGCAAAGGCCTTCTTCTTTTATGGCGCAAACTCTTCCTCATCCATCTCACAAATTGGACTCCAAGAATAGTGAGAAGTAGGAGGTCACTGAGTATCTGGTTGTGACAAAATAACACGAGAAACAATTAGTGTTCTATTGAAATGATGCCTAATGGTCATTTGTGATGATCCCCCCTTTAGGTTGATAATCACTAGCTTCATTCACCTTAACAGGTTTGAAACCTGAAATCTAATAACCAATGGTTGTGGAATAGTACGTTTAGTGCTAGGATTGCAAAAAAAAAATTTGTTACTCACATTAGTCCATACATCCCCATATTTTTGAGGTGGATGATCTCCTAAAGGCTACTTGGGTGGATGCTTGGGATGTTGAATAACTAGGAGGCAATCTCAGATTTTGCAATTTGAAGATTGGCACCGGTAACATGTATTTGGTAGATTGAGATACATGATCTTTTGGGTGAATCTCTGAGTTATTATCTAGACTTTGATAGACTCTTTAAGATCCTTGGATAAGTCAACCTAGACACAAACCCTTTTGTAAGGGTGAGCCAAAAATAAACCCACTTGCTCAACATGAACCACCTATCCTAAAGCGGTTGCCATGCAATATAAGAAGGGCCAAAGTGGTAATAGAAGACTAGGGAATTCATCCCAAATTGAGACTCAGAGAGCATTTTTTAGAAATGATGAAGTCTTACGTCCATGAGAAAAATAAGCAAGGAAGACCAAATATACCAAGGGTCGTGCTAAAAAATGGCCTTAGAAAAATTTACTTTAGCAAGACAAAAGAAAAAAACCCTTGGTAAGATTTTGGATGACCTCTACATGGACCCCATGAGGGACCTAGGTAGAGTTGACCTAATTTTTTAGCATGCTTTTAGAGGAACTTCTACCCACAAAGTACTTGACAAGGGTATAATTTTCAAGCCATTTGAGGCATTCTCAAAATCATGAACAAGCAAAACAACATCAATAACATGAGAGTTAGTTCATGGACCACCTTCAAAATGAATTTGTGAGGGTGTTTCAGAGCCATTTTCCTAAGCATCCAAGCTAGTCATCCCATCATCAAATATAGGGCCACTTTGGCTAGAAACCGTTTGAAAAGAAAGAAAAAACTACCTGAAGGCAATGGAATCTAAAGAAGCCCACGACAAATGTGGAAATATCCTTCTCCGATAATAGTATAACATGAGGATGACAAGGACAATGGAGTGACACTAGTAGGATCATGCAAACCAAGCCAAGCCAAAACCCTAACAGAGCACCATATTTATCTCCCCACACATATGAGTAGTTGTTGTAAGCCTCAACACACAAGATAATGGAAGCTAATTTTCATTTTGGTTTTCTATATATGATCTTTGATGAGGAGTGAAGGTGGTGTGAATGTTATCATTTTCACCTCATGGTTGATAGGGAGAGGTTGAAGGTTTTGGTATTAATCATTCATGATGATTGGTAAAAATTGACAGGTGTTTCTCACAAAAGAATGGGGATCAAAGGGGTTAGGTAATATTTGGTAGATGTTACCTAATGATTATAGGTATAGAATGATCAACAACATAGGCTCATTATGTTTGAGAAACACATATATTGTTTACACCACATGCCTAGTTTAGATGGTCAAAGGCATGTTGAATAGATGATGCTTCAACATGATCATGTTAGGGTGAGAAGGCATGTGTTAACCAACACCAATTGAAGAGGATCAAGATTTATAGAGTTTTTGAATAGCTACTAGAGTCTCTAGATCATCTTATTGTTTAACCTTTCCACCAAGGGGGTTTGTTAGGTTTTGTGATCCAAAATTTGGCTCATGTTTTAATCTTTGTAGGGTTTATTAGAACTATTAGTTATACTTATAATTTATGTTCTTGTGGTAGAAGTCTTATTGTGTTTAATAAGTGTAATGTAATTGTAATTGTTAGTGGGAAGTTAGGTGGTTGTCAAGAGGTTGAAGTGTTTGAGGTGTATGATTGAAATAATATCTTATATAAGCCAAATATAAGACCCTACAAATATATTGGCTGAGTAGTGTATTATTTGTTATTCTAAATTTCATGGTGTAGTTTTATAATTTCCTATGCTCTTTAATCCTACAACATGTAGTGGAACCAAAGATGTGCTTTTACATGCTAACTCATTTTTATCTTCACTTTGAGTATAGGATGATAATTTGTTTCTAATGCAAGCATTTAAATTTACTATGAATGGTAAAGCATTGGGTTGGTTTTCATCACATCATGTTTTATTTTCATCCTTTCATGCTCTAGTACATGCTTTCATGATTCTCCTTACCCCTAATCCTAGAGAATGTTTTCTTCACAATGCCACCTCCTTTCTCTCTAGCATCCCTTCCCAAAAGGTTATAAAGGACAATTCTATTACCTCCCATGATTCATCTTTACAAAATTATCCTTTATAACTCCACTATGGTGTCATTCTACATCGCTTAACTTATTATTGTTTTGTGTAAAAAGAAGGGCTTCAATTTAAAGGTTAAATCTTCCTTTCACCTTACATTCAAGGACAAATCAAGTCAAGCCACAATCCTTTGCAAGAGGGCTCCGCTATAGATTTAGTGTCCCTTAGAACAAAGAGGAAATTTGGAATTTGCTAATTAATTTATCAATTAAAGCCCAATTATGCTTAAAACCCTAATTTCATAAAAATCATAAATAAACAAATGAATCATAACAAATGCTCACACACAAAGATATCAAATGACAATTAGATAACTACCAGATTTTGAGATTCTGTATCCAGAAAAATTGGGGACTAATGAGTAGGTGATTTAGTCCAAGGTACCAGTTTATGTCAAGATCTATGAAAGTTGTTTGCAACCTATTTTAGTTGTTCTGGGGATTTTTGTGTTTTGGGATCTGGAGGACTAATGAGCGGGCACCCAAGTCTAGGTCCTACTTTTCTGTGTTGATATGCAATTCTAACACTCTATTATGCTTCCCTACAACTCTACTCTTTCCACTTTTGCACCTGCAACCTACAATAACAGCAAAGGGGGTTGGGGGTTGTGGTGTTTAGAGGCTTGCCTCGGTCAAGCCCCAGAGAGACATTCAAGTCTTCTGAAAACCATTTTCAGATAGAGAGTGCGTATCCCTACGGGATAGAGGTAAAAACCAATTGATAAATGATTAAAAACACAAATAAATGTCACCCCGGATGTGTAGCTCTCATGCATGGAAGAAGCTTTCATGCCATGAGGAGATGGATTGATGAAGCCAAATCTGCAAAAAATAAACACAATAACAACACAATACTACTCTGAACCACAACGAAAGCCTTGAATCACTTTAGCATAAGATCACAAGTTTGCAATATCCATCTAGTTTACAAATGAATCCCTAAGCATGCTTATATATGTAACTAAACACATTCCTTCTTTAATTTTGTAATTCAAACTTGAGATGTCGGCATGGGACTTAACTAACGGTCTGTTGGTTAACAGATTTGTCGCTTCTAAATTATACTCTTCACCCACAAGAATGACAAATGAACCAATAGTTGAGACACTTGCAATGGATAATTGCAAGTGCTCTCTGCTTATTTCACAAGGCGCGGCTACCTTCAAATAATCTGTAATGAATGAAAACTAGATGTGCTTTTGACCAGAAAGCATGAAAGGTATATTAACATCTACCCATCACCATGAGATAGATGTTCATGTTTGAACAGAAGAGTGAATGCAGACAAATAACTCAAAGTTTACTCATCACACACTCACCAATGATATCCAAGAAAAGAAAGAATAGCAGACGCCTTTCAACAAATGAGTTTCACTGGATTCAAAGCCCAGAAAAACACATATACAGTCCATTATAACAGAAATGACAATAAAGAGTAATTACAAAGAAACACAGTTTATTGTAATCAAAAGACAACATTAATAAATTCAAAGACTTAGAAATGCTCACTTTATTCCTCCAATGTCAATATGAGAGTTCACAGACTCAACATCCTGAACAATAGAACTATGAAGAGGGAAAACTGAACTGCTCCTCCGTCCCCCAAATAGCTGGAAAAAAAAAGATCCCCTTTCTTGTTTACAAATTACATATTTATAAGTTATTTCCAGGAACCTTTCAATTTCTATAACTGTTTCATTGAAATTACCTAACAAATAGAGAGCCTCATGTTTTCTCGAAATAGTTTCTTGAAAATAAATCATAATAAACTTCCTTCAGGTAAATGTTTCTTGAAAGATTAATTTGTCCTTATTTCTGAAGTAACTTTTCAACTTCTTTAATTTTTAAAATAGTCCCCACTTTTCACATATCTTTCTAATTTAATATGATATTTCAATTTGCCTTCTATTCGGAATCTTTTATCTATGCTCCCAATAGTTTCACTTCCATTCACCTTAAAACTCATTCCTTTAGATAAGATTTGCATTCCAAACTCCAACATGTAGATATATTGTGGATGGGTTCTTCACATTTATTTTGAATCCCTAATTTGGCTTATTGGGATGTAGGAACAAGTGATCATGTCTCAATTGATTTGCAAAGAAGACTGATATGATTTCTTACCAAGACTGCCCTAATGAAATGGGTCATCCGAAGCGTGGACAGAGCTTACTTTTAGTAGAAGAACTCCAACTAGAGATATTTTCCAATGGTTCACTCACTTTAATTTAAGCTTTAACCCTTTCCTTGAATTGTAAACATAATGGAGGACTCCAAGTTCATTTGTATTATCTGTACCATCATTTTTATACCATTCAAGGTCTGTATCTGAATCATTGAATGGACATATAAGCTCCTCCTTCAGTGGATTTGCTTTTTGCTTCATAGGATGATGTAGGATCTCAGATAAATCAGTGTTTGCAGACATGTTTTCACTTATTCCATTATCAGAAAACCCGTTGGGAGATGCTCCATTGCCAATTTTTGGAGTTTAACTTTCCTGGGCTTTGGAATTTGAAGCCTTTCTAAAGTCCATGATTATCTTTTCTTCTAGTTCGAGCTGCCTGAAGTTCACTATATTGCCAGCTTGCAATTGCACAGACTGTATACAAGGTGTTACCCCCTCTAACACATGAATACTACAGTTATTATTGGGCCAAAAGCTAAACTGAAACACACAGTCCTTTATGTTGTCATCTTCAATTTTTAGAGGAACCCCTTTTAACTGTGAATTTGATGAAAAATAGGCCGAAATATGGTTGCCACTTTTCCTGGCACAAAGAACGCATTCAATACCTCCACCATCAAATAATGATTTCCACTGTGGTTGAAGTCATAGCATTCCAACACTAATGGATTGTCCTTACTCCCAGCCTGTTGTAAGCTCGAAGTTATTAGCTTCCATATTGGATTAAGATTGTTTCTTTTCACTTCTGTCTTACACACTTTGGAGAAACCCTCCTTGTTTTCCAAGTTGGCACAGAGTAAAACCATCTCCATTACCATTTTTGAATTGATTGTTTCCTCCACTTGTAAAGTAATATTTCCAAATTTTTCTAACCACTGACCTGCTCCATTTTCCAACGCTCCCAACAAATAGCACAAAGATTACATCCTATTGAGACGTTTGTCTAGAGATTCACTACCTTGTATATGCTTTCACGAATGTCCATACACTACTTGAAGAGCTTAGAGGATGCTGATAAAGGTCGTGGAGCTAGGCTTTTCACCTGCGAATTGCATCACTTGAAAGTTTCAAATGCCTTCTCGGTAGATCATGCTATCATTGCGTTCGATGAGATGACAAGTCTTTGAGTACATTTTGCATGTAATGTCTGTATATGAGAAAATTCCTCTATCCTTTATCATTAATTTGTTGTTCAAAGACTCCTGTTATAGGCAGGGAGGATAATAGGAAAAGGTTGCAGGGCTCAGCCTTACATTTGCAATTTATATTTGAGTGAGAGATTATGCAATCTTCATCATTCCACAGAGGAAAGATCACCAAATACTAAAAGTGTTCTTAAAACGGTTTGGACTAAACACTGGCGGTGTTGTCACGCTTCTGGGCCAATATTTTCAAAATGCCTTCAAAAGCTCTAGTTGTATTGATGCGGTCTGCAACACTTTCCAGTGCTCCCAATAGATAACACAAAAATTACATCATTCTGAAACCATTCACTAGAGCATATGAAGGAGTGCTCGTCCAACCAGCATGAAGACAAAGAAGATGAATAAGCACTTGTGGGGGCTGTGGACTAATGTTCTTCAAAATGCAGTTGTAAGATTGATTGGGACAAACTATGCTTGAAGGTGCCAAATAAGTCTATTTCACTGCCACAAATGTCTCCTCTGTGACTCCAAATTTGAAGAAATACTATTATTGACCATGGTGCTACAAAAAGAGTTATTTCTTCTTCCACTGTGCTGGATAAACCTATGATCATAAGCATCAACAATCATGGAGGCTACTGGGGCGAGGTAGCCTACTTCCATCAGCATCAGTTTGAGGGACAAAACACACTGCAACCTGGCTGGAAGATTCTTTACACTGTCAACGGTGCCATTGGAGGTTACGTGGCCCAAAAGATTGTAAACATTAAGTAAGATTGATGAAGCCAAAGGTATTATCCACCCATGAAGACATTTCATTTTGCAAGTTGATGTCTAAGCACTGGTGAAATAGGATCCCAAACCCTAAAGTTTTGGTGGAGAAAACACGCTAGCAGAAGAGTCGAGTTGTCGAGCATATGCAGAATTTAAGAACCTTGAAGTCACCACTTTTTAGAGTTAGGAAACTCACAAAACACCTGACTACATGGGGTCGGAGGTATTAGAGGTTTCAAGACTTGCAAGGTGCCAGACAAGGAAGCTTAATTGAAATATTTAAAGTGACAATGGGAAAAACAACTTTAATAAAGTCCCCAAGGTATTAAAAGTTGCCATAACAAGTGACTTTAATGAAATCATCATTGAACCATGGGACTTTATAATCAGCCACCGTAATAAATTTATCCCCCAAAACAAATATATTCAACCCCTTGCAACCTTTGAAAAATATAACTTCACAGCAATATAAAATGTTCTATCAAAAATTCATCCTGTAAATAAACTTGAGACTTCTAGATGGGAAACTTCATAACTTCCTCATACTAGCTCTGGTCTTCATGAAAATTGGACAGTAGGATGAATGGACTATCCGAAGAAAAACCCAGAATTATTTTAACCTCCAGCAACAAGAATGTCTTATTTTTACTCATCTTGCAAACCACGGACTAGAAAATGTGAAGCTATGGATTATGCAAATGGTAGGGCATATTGGCTCAAAAACATGATATATTGTGTTTATGGCAGTTATAATTCAGCCCATAAAAGGATTTTAAACCAGCTTCTATGGATCTTTGTATTTAATAATTTTCATGACTTGGCAGTTTCACGGGTACATAGGGGAACGCACCAAAATTTTAAATTTTTCAAATTCAAATTTTGGGGTAACAACAGGCTCTGATTGGAGATGAGGACTATGGAAGGATGAAGAAAGAAACCCAGAACCTCAAGCGTGGACCAGTGCATAAATCCAATGGGCAACAAAGTCAGAAAGCACAGAGGACAAGGAGCTAGAGCAAGCCAAAACAAGACGCAACAAGAAAGTAAACTACATATAAGCACACCAAAAACACCTAGTATGTACATGGTCATGAAGACCCTACCTCAGATGGCCCCAGAATTATCATGCAAATCCATTAACCGGCTGGGAGAAGTAGCTGCCTGTGCGAAACAAGGCCAGATGAGTGAATAGCCCACAAGCAACCAATTGCCAACTGGTGACCACCATGATTGAACTAATAAGAATGACTTCACATAAAAACCCTTTGGATGTGTCTTGATGCCCAAAAATCCATTTTTCATTATACACTTCTCCGATCTGACGACTCATACCAACATTGCTCAGCATATGATTACCAGCATTTGCATGCATAGCTTCATGTGTAATATCAGAATGCACTTGATTTTGCAAGCAAGGAGAAACTAACCCCCAGATTGGACAACCCACATATAGGTCATGAGATGAAAGCCTTTTTTTGGTGATGTATGTGGGAGTGATTGCCCCATCATGTTCCTGCACATAATTATCTCTTTCTGTAGCAGCCAAACTAACATCCCAAGCCTAAAAACAACCCATTGAATCACTAGAAGAACTATCATCAGACATATGTGTCTCATAAAAAACTGGAAGTGGATCACTGTAAATAATATCACCCATGATTGGAACAATCTCCTTTGACTCAGTAATTTCATGATTCATCAAATCACACTCCTTTACAACTTGCAAATCAAATATGATGACCTCTTCTCCACATAGAAATTCATCACTACTTGTATTAAAACACCAATTCAGAATATATACAGCATGAGACCGATCACCTTGGTCCATTTGATCATTTTCAAGAAAGTTATTATGGCCATTTTTAACATCATCTTCCACATTTTGTTTTAAAATTTTGGCATTCATATTTTCAAAATGGAAATATTCAAATGAAAGATCATTTCTAATCTCTTTTCGTAGCCATGTCTTCATGATTCAATGCAGGAGCTTCAACAACTTCACATCCTAGCTGTGTATCAACAACTTCATTATCTACACCAAGACTTGGAAATAAAATATCAGAAATAAAACATTCTTTCTGCAGATTTCATGATGAATCACTCTCTGAAAATGTGGTTGTTGGTTGTGAATTTTGAATATCACATTCTACAAGCATGGGATCAAGTTTGATAGAAAGAACATCTTGTCTTGCGCGAAGAAAATCATCACTGAGGGAATAAGTAAATTGGGAATGTAATTTATCCATTTCCTCACCAGACCCAATCATCACATTATTAAAATTTTCAATTTCACTTTTGCATGTATACACTTCATTCATTGAATCAGCATCACCGGTAATAGGAAATTGGAATGAGACATATGAGCTTGTGTAATGTCTCTTATATCTTCTCTTTACTTTCCATTTTCTTCATCAAGAAACTTAAGCATTGAGTATTTAAGGGAAGTGCCGAGATTAGATTGTTTCACAACTTCAAATGTTAAATCAGCATCATCAAAAATAGAGACTTCCATGTTTGAACTATAATTTAAGAACTCTTTCTCAGCCTCATATGAAACACTTTCTATCATTTGGTCTTTTTCATCTGTGTCAAAATTAAATATTTCTGATTCAGGAGAGCATACAGAATCATTCATACCTTCTTTCATATCACCGAAGGAACAAGCAGCCGCATCCATTTGAATTTCAGTAATGTGACCATCTTCATCCAAGACTCCACATAAAAAGTCATCATTTGATCCCTCCAGGCACCAGTTTGGAATGAGAGTGACATTGGGTTTATTTTCAACCTGGCTTAAAACTCTTTCTTGTTGTTGATTGTGATTCCATGGCACTGACAAATCCCTAGGTTCAACAACTGTTTGCACAGAATCTCGTTCACCAAGCACATAGAAGTTATAAGAAATTTGATCTTCATTCTTAGGTTGTTCTTTCAGAGCTGCTTGCAACTGATGAATCTTTTGTTTACAGTCTTTTAGAGAATAAAACTTGGCATGCAAATTTTTGAGCAGTGACTTGGATTTGCAATCTTTGGATGGGTGTAGCTTCTTCTCCACTTCAGAGATACTGGCTTAGAGATTGCTTCATAATAAATGAAGTATTTCATCATTTTCAGCTAATATCTCTTTAATTGTTGGCATAGGTCTTCTTCTGGATTTGAGCTGATTTCTTTGATTTTCCTGGCATTGAACCATTTTCTGATATCTTTAAATAAAACAGAGTCCCCAACCTCCATTCCAGTGGACGTACCATTAAACTTCTGAGTAAAGAAGACACCAATACTTAGATTCTTTCCCCAGTAGAGTCGATAAAAATCTGTTGGTTAATAGATGTGTCACTTCTAATTTATACTCTTTGCCCACAAGAATGACAAATGAACCAACAGTTGAGACACTTGCAATGGATAATTGCAAGTGCTCTTTGCTTATTTTACAAGGCGCAGCTACCTTCAAATAATCTTCAATGAATGAAAACTGGATGTGCTTTTGACCAGAAAGCAAGAAAGGTATATTAACATCTACCCGTCACCATGAGAGAGATGCGTATGTTTGAATAGAATAGAGTGAATGCAGACAAATAACTCAAAGTTTACTCATCACACACTCACCAATGATATCCAAGAAAAGAAAGAACAACAGATGCCTTTTAACAAATGAGTTTCACTGAATTCAAAGCCTAGAAAAACACATATACAATCCATTATAACAGAAATGACAGTGAAGAGTAATTACAAAAAAACACAGTTTATTGTAATCAAAAGACAACATTAATAAATTCAAAGACTTAGAAATGCTCACTTTATTCCTCCAATGTCAATATGAGAGTTCACAGATCCTGAACAATAGAACTGTGAAGAGGGAAAATTGAACTACTCCTCCATCCCCCAAATAGCTGGAAAAAAAAATCCCCTTTCTTGTTTACAAATTACATATTTACAAGTTATTTCCGGTAACCTTTCGATTTCTATAATTGTTTCTTTCAAATTACATAACAAATAGAGAGCCTCCTATTTTCTCGAAATAGTTTCTTGAAAATAAATCATAATAAACTTCCTTCGAGTAAATGTTTCTTGAAAGATTAGTTTGTCCTTATTTCTGAAGTAACTTTTCAACTTCTTTAATTTTTAAAATAGTCCCCACTTTTCACATATCTTTCTAATTTAATATGATATTTCAATTTGCCTTCTATTCGGAATCTTTTATCTATGCTCCCAATAGTTTCACTTCCATTCACCTTAAAACTCATTCCTTTAGATAAGATTTGCATTCCAAACTCCAACATGTAGATATATTGTGGATGGGTTCTTCACATTTGCTTTGAATCTCTACTTTGGTTTATTGGGATGTAAGAACAAGTGATCTTGTCTCAATTGATTTGCAAAGAAGACTGATATGATTTCTTACCAAGACTGTCTAGATGCAATGGGTCATCCACAGTGTGGACAAAGCTTACTTTTAGTAGAAAAACTCCAACTAGGGATATTCTCCAATGGTTCACTCACTTTAATTTAAGCTTTAACCCTTTCCTTGAATTGTAAACATAATGGAGGACTCCAAGTTCATTCGTATTATCTGCACCATCATTTTTATACCATTTAAGGTTTGTATCTGAATCATTAAATGGACATATAAGCTCCTCCTTCAATGGATTTGCTTTTCGCTTCACAGGATGATGTAGCATCTCAGACAAATCAGTGTTGGTAGACATGTTTTCACTTATTCCATGATTAGAAAACCCGCTGGGAGATGCTCCATTGCCAATTTTTGGAGTTTAACTTTCTTGGGCTTTGGAATTTGAAGCCTTTCTGAAGTCCATAATTATCTTTTCTTCTAGTTCAAGCTGCCTGAAGTTCACTGTATTGCCAGCTTGCAATTGCACACACTGTATACAAGGTGTTACCCCCTCTAACACATGCATACTATGGTTATTATTGGGCCGAAAGCTAAACTGAAACACATAGTCCTTTATGTTGTCATCTTCAAGTTTCAGAGAAACCCCTTTTGACTATGAATTTGATGAAAAATAGGCCGAAATATGGTTGCTACTTTTCCTGGCACAAAGAATGCATTTAATTCCTCCACCATCAAATAATGATTTCCACTATGGTTGAAGTCATAGCATTCCAGCAGTAATGGATTATCCTTACTCCTAGCCTGTTGTAAGCTCGAAGTTATTAGCTTTCATGTTGGATTAAGATTGTTTCTTTGCACTTCTGTCTTACACACTTTGGAGAAACCCTCCTTGTTTTCCAAGTTGGCACAGAGTAAAACCATCTCCACTACCATTTTTGAATTGATTGTTTCCTCCACTTGCAAAGTAATATTTCCAAATTTTTGTAACCACTAACCTGCTCCATTTTCCAATGCTCAAAACAAATAGCACAAAGATCACATCATATTGAGACGTTTGTCTAGTGATTCACTACCTTGTATATGCTTTCATAGATGTCCATACGCTGCTTGAAGAGCTTAGAGGATGTTGACAAAGGTCGTGGAGCTGGGCCTTTCATTTGCGAATTGCATCACTTGAAACTTTCAAATGCCTTCTCGGCAGATCATGCTATCATTGCATTCAATGAGATGACAAGTCTTTGAGTACATTTTGCATGCAATATCTGTATATGAGAAAAATCCTCTATCCTTTATCATTAATTTGTTGTTCAAAGACTCCTATTATAGGCAGGGAGGATAGTAGGAAAAGGTTCCAGGGTTCGGCCTTACATCTGCAATTTACATTTGATTGAGAGATTTTGCAATCTTCATCATTCCATGGAGGAAAGGTCATCAAATACTAAAAGTGTTCTTAAAACGGTTTGGACTAAACACTGGCGGTGTTGTCATGCTTCTGGGCCAATATTTCTAAATTGCCTCCAAAAGCTCTAGTTGTATTGATGCGGCCTGCACTACTTTCTAGCGCTCCCAATAGATAACACAAAAATTACATTGTTCTGAAACCATTCACTGGAGCATATCAAGAATTGCATGTCCAACCACCATGAAGACAAAGAAGATGAATAGGCACTCGTGGGGGCTGCAGACTAATGTTCTTCAAAATGTAGTTGTAAGATTGATTGGGACAAACTACGCTTGAAGGTGCCAAATAAGTCTATTTCACTGCCACAAATGTCTCCTCTGTGACTCCAAATTTGATGAAATACCATTATTGACCATAATGCTACAAAAAGAGTATTTTGTCTTCCACCGTGCTGGATAAACATGTGATCATAAGCATCAACAATCATGGAGGCTACTAGGGTGAGGTAGGCTACTTCCATCAGCATCAGTTTGAGGGACAAAACCCATTGCAACCTGGCTGGAAGATTCATTACACTGTCAACAGTTCCATTGGACGTTACACGGCCCAAAAGAGTGTAAACATTAAACAAGCTTGTTGAAGCTGAAGGTACTATCCACCCACGAAGACATTTCATTTTGCAAGTTGATGTCTGAGCACTGGTGAAACAGGATCCCAAACCCTAAAGTTTTGACAGAGAAAGCATGCTGGCAGAAGAGTCAGGTTGTCGAGCATATGCAGAACTTAAAAACCTTGAAGTTGCCACTTTTTGGAGTTAGGAAACTCACAAAACACCTGACTACATGGGGTCGGAGGTATTAGAGGTTTGAAGACTCACAAGGTGCCCGACAAGGAAGCTTAATTGATATATTTAAAGTGACACTGGGAAAGAAAACTTTAATAAAGTCCCCAAGGTATTAAAAGCTACCATAACAAGTGACTTTAATGAAATCATCATTGAACCATGGGATTTTATAATCAGCCACCGTAATGAATTTATCCCCCAAAACAAATATATTCAACCCCTTTCAACCTTTGAAAAACATAACTTCATGGCAATATAAAATGTTCTATCAAAAATTCATCCCGTAAATAAACTTGAGACTTCTTGATGGGAAACATCATAAATTCCTCATAATAGCTCTGATCTTCATGAAAATTGGATAGTAGGATGAATGGACTATCCCAAGAAAAACATAGAATTATTTTAACCTCCAGCAACAAGAATGTCTTATTTTTACTCAGCTT
Organism: Cunninghamia lanceolata; assembly: GCA_027924645.1. Taxonomy (NCBI): domain Eukaryota; kingdom Viridiplantae; phylum Streptophyta; class Pinopsida; order Cupressales; family Cupressaceae; genus Cunninghamia; species Cunninghamia lanceolata. Next base: position 457,279 of record BSBN01000257.1, on the reverse strand, counting down.
GCAAACCACAAACCAAAAAATGTGAAGCTATGGATTATGCAAACGGTAGGGCATATTGGCTCAAAAATAGGACATATTGTGTGTATAGTAGTTATAATTGGGCCCATAAAAGGATTTTAGACCAGCTTCTATGGATCTTCATATTTAATCATTTTTCATGACTTGGTAGTTTCATGTGTACATAGGGGAACGCACCAAAATTTTAAATTTTTCAAATTCAAATTTTGGGGTAACAATAAGCTCTGATTGGCAATGAGGACTGCGGAAGGATGAAGCAAGGAACCCAGAACCTCAAGTGTGGACCAGTGCATAAGTCCATTGGGCGATAGAGTCAGACAACACATAGGACAAGGAGCCAGAGCAAGCCAAAAACAAGACGCAACGAGAAAGGAAACTACACTATAAACACACCAAAAACACCTAGTATGTACATGGTCATGAAGACCCTACCTCAGATGGCCCCAGAATTATCATGTAAATCCATTAACCGGCTGGGAGAAGTAGCTACCTGTGCGAAACAAGGCCAGATGAGTGAGTAGCCCACAAGCAACCAGTTACCAACTGGTGACGACCATGATCGAACTAATAAGAATGACTTCACATAAAAACCCTTTGGATGTGTCTTGATGCCCAAAAATCCATTTTTTGTTGTACACTTCTACGATCTGATGACTCATACCAACATTCCTCAGCATATGATTAGTAGCATATGCCCGCATAGCTTCATGTGTAATATCAGAATGCACTTGATTTTGCAAGCAAGGAGAAACTAGACCCCAGATTGGACAACCCACATACAGGTCATGAGATGAAAGCCCTTTTTTGGTGATGTATGTGGGAGTGATTGCCCCATCATGTTCCTGCACATAATTATCTCTTTCTGTAGCAGCCAAACTAACATCCCAAGCTTGAAAACAACCCATTGAATCACTAGAAGAACTATCATTAGACATATGTGTCTCATGTAAAACTAGAAGTGGATCAGTGCAAATAATATCACCCGTAATTGGAACAATCTCCTTTGACTCAGCAATTTCTTGATTCACCAAATCACACTCATTTACAACTTGCAAATCAGATATGATGACCTCTTCTCCACATAGAAATTCATCACTACTTGTATTAAAATACCAATTTGGAATATATACAACATGAGACTCATCACCTTGGTCCATTTGATCATTTTCAAGAAAGTTACTATGGCCATTTTTAACATCATCTTCCACATTTTGTTTTAAAATTTTGGTATTCAAATTTTCAAAATGGAAAGATTCAAATGAAAGATCATTTCTAACCTCTTTTTGCAGCCATGTCTCTTCATGATTCAATGCAGGAGCTTCAGCAACTTCACATCCCAGCTGTGTATCAACAACTTCATTATCTACACTAGGACTTGGAAATAAAATATTAGAAATAAAACATTCTTTCTGCAGATTACATGATGAATCACTCTCTAAAAATGTGACTGTTGGTTGTGAATTTTGAATATCACATTCTACAAGCATGGGATCAAGTTTGATAGAAAGAACTTCTTCTTGTCTTGCGCAAAGAAAATCATCACCGAGGGAATACATAAATTGGGAATGCAATTTATCCATTTCCTTACTAGGCCCAATCATCACATTATCAAAATTTTCAATTTCACTTTTGCATGTATACACTTCATTCATTGAATCAGCGTCACCGGTAATAGGAAATTGGAATGAGACATATGAGCTTGTGTAATGTCTCTTATATCTTCTCTTTACTTTCCATTTTCTTCATCAAGAAACTTAAGCATTGAGTATTAAGGAAAGTGCCAAGATTTGATTGTTTCACAACTTCAAATGTTAAATCAGCATCATCAAAAACAAAGACTTCCATGTTTGAACTATAATTTAAGAACTCTTTCTCAACCTCATATGAAACACTTTCTATCATTTGGTCTTTTTCTTCCATGTCAAAATTAAATATTTTTGATTTAGGAGAGAATACAAAATCATTCATACCTTCTTTCATATCATTGAAGGAACAAGCAGCCGCATCCATTTGAATTTCAGTAATGTGATTGTCTTCATCCAAGACTCCACATAAAAATTCATCATTCGATCCCTCCAGGCACCAGTTTGGAATGAGAGTGACATTGGGTTTATTTGCAACCTGGCTTAAAACTCTTTCTTATTGTTGATTGTGATTCCATGGCATTGACAAATCCCTGGGTTCAACAACTGTTTGCACATAATTTTGTTCACCAAGCACATAGAAGTTATAAGAAATTTGATCTTCATTCTCAGGTTGTTCTTTCAGAGCTGCTTGCAACTAATGAATCTTTCATTTATAGTCTTTTAAAGAATAAAACCTGGCATGCAAACTTTTGAGTAGTGACTTGGATTTGCAATCTTTGGATGGGTGCAACTTCTTCTTCTCCACTTCAGAGATGCTGGCTTGGATATTGCTCCATACTAAATGAAGTATTTCATCATTTTCAGCCAATATCTGTTTAATTGTTGGCATAGGTCTTCTTCTGGATTTGAGCTAATTTCTTTGATTTTCTTGGCATTGAACCATTTTCTGAGATCTTCAAACAAACAAAGTCGCCAACCTCAGTTCTAGTGGAGGCACCATTAAATTTCTAAGGAAAGAAGACACCAATACTTTGATTCTTTCCCCAGTAGAGTCGCCAAAAATTTGTTGGTTAACAGATTTGTCGATTCTAATTTATACTCTTCGCCCACAAGAATGACAAATGAACCAATAGTTGAGACACTTGAAATGGATAATTGCAAGTGCTCTCTACTTATTTTACAAGGCGCAGCTACCTTCAAATAATCTACAATGAATGAAAACTAGACGTGCTTTTGACCAGAAAGCAGGAAAGGTATATTAACATCTACCCATCACCATGAGAGAGATGTGTATGTTTGAACAAAATAGAGTGAATGCAGACAAATAACTCAAAGTTTACTCATCACACACTCACCAATTATATCCAAGAAAAGAAATAACAGCAGATGCCTTTCAACAAATGAGTTTCACTAAATTCAAGGCCCAGAAGAACACATCTATAGTCCATTATAACAAAAATGACAATGAAGAGTAATTACAAAGAAACACAGATTGTTGTAATCAAAAGACAACATTAATAAATTCAAAGACTCATAAATGCTCTCTTTATTCCTCCAATGTCAATATGAGAGTTCACAGACTCAACATCCTGAACAATAGAACTGTGAAGAGGGAAAACTGAACTGCTCCTCCATCCCCCAAATAACTGTTTCTTTGAAATTACATAACAAATAGAGAGCCTCCTGTTTTCTCAAAATAGTTTCTTGAAAATAAATCATAATAAACTTCCTTCAGGTAAATGTTTCTTGAAAGATTAATTTATCTTTATTTCTAAAGTAACTTTTCAACTTCTTTAATTTCTAAAATAGTCCCCACTTTTCACATATCTTTCTAATTTAATATGATATTTCAATTTGCCTTCTATTCAGAATCTTTTATCTATGCTCCCAATAGTTTCACTTCCATTCACCTTAAAACTCATTCCTTTAGATAAGATTTGCATTTCAAACTCCAACATGTAGATATACTGTGGATGGGTTCTTCACATTTATTTTGAATCTCTAATTTGGCTTATTGGGATGTAGGAACAAGTGATCCTATCTCAATTGATTTGCAAAGAAGACTGATATGATTTCTTACCAAGACTGTCCTGATGAAATGGGTCATCCGCAGCATGGACAGAGCTTACTTTTAGTAGAAGAACTCCAACTAGGGATATTCTCTAATGGTTCACTCACTTTAATTTAAGCTTTAACCCTTTCCTTGAATTGTAAACATAATGGAGGACTCCAGGTTCATTCGTATTATCTATACCATCATTTTTATACCGTTTAAGGTCTGTATCCGAATCATTGAATGGACACATAAGCTCCTCCTTCAGTGGATTTGCTTTTCGCTTCATAGGATGATGTAGGATCTTAGATAAATCAGTGTTTGCAGACATGTTTTCACTTATTCCATGATCAGAAAACTCATTGGGAGATGCTCCATTGCCAATTTTTGGAGTTTAACTTTCCTGGGCTTTGGAATTTGAAGCCTTTCTAAAGTCCATGATTATCTTTTCTTCTAGTTCGAGCTGCCTGAAGTTCACTGTATTGTCAGCTTGCAATTGCACATACTGTATACAACGTGTTACCCCTCTAACACATGCATACTATGGTTATTATTGGGTCGATAGCTAAACTGAAACACACAGTCCTTTATGTTGTCATCTTCAATTTTTAGAGGAACCCCTTTTAACTGTGAATTTGATGAAAAATAGGTCGAAATATGGTTGCCACTTTTCCTGGCCCAAAGAACGAATTCAATACCTCCACCATCAAATAATGATTTCCACTATGGTTGAAGTCATAGCATTCCAGCACTAATGGATTGTCCTTACTCCCAGCCTGTTGTAAGCTCAAAGTTATTAGCTTCCATGTTGGATTAAGATTGTTTCTTTTCACTTTTGTCTTACACACTTTGGAGAAACCCTCCTTGTTTTCCAAGTTAGCACAGAGTAAAACCATCTCCACTACCATTTTTGAATTGATTGTTTCATCCACTTGCAAAGTAATATTTCTAATTTTTTGTAATCACTGACATGCTCCATTTTCCAACGCTCCCAACAAATAACACAAAGATCACATCATATTGAGATGTTTGTCTAGCGATTCACTACCTTGTATATGCTTTCACGGATGTCCATACGCTGCTTGAAGAGCTTAGAGGATGTTGACAAAGGTCGTGGAGCTGGGCCTTTCACCTGCGAATTGCATCACTTGAAAGTTTCAAATGCCTTCTTGGCAGATCATGCTATCATTGCATTTGATGAGATGACAAGTCTTTGAGTACATTTTGCATGCAATGTCTGTATATGAGAAAATTCCTCTATCCTTTATCATTAATTTGTTGTTCAAAGACTCCTGTTATAGGCAGGGAGGATACTAGGAAAAGGTTGCAGGGCTTGACCGTACATCTGCAATTTACATTTGATTGAGAGATTCTGCAATCTTCATCATTCCGCGAAGGAAAGATCACCAAACACTAAAAGTGTTCTTAAAATGGTTTGGACTAAACACTGCAAGTGTTGTCATGCTTCTGGGCCAATATTTATGAAATGCTTCCAAAAGCTCTAGCTGTATTGATGCGGCCTGCACCACTTTCCACTGCTCCCAATAGATAACACAAAAATTACATCATTCTAAAACCATTCACTGGAGCATATCAAGCAGTGCACGTCCAACCACCATGAAGACAAAGAAGATGAATAGGCACTTGTGGGGGCTGCGAACTGAGGTTCTTCGAAATGTTGTTTTAAGATTGATTGGGACAAATTATGCTTGAAGGTGCCAAATAAGTCTATTTCACTACCACGAATGTCTCCTCTGTGACTCCAAATTTGAAGAAAAACCATTATTGACCACAATGCTACAAAAAGAGTTATTTCTTCTTCCACTGTTCTAGATAAACCTATGATCATAAGCATCAACAATCGTGGAGGCTATCGGGGCGAGGTAGGCTACTTCCATCAGCATCAGTTTGAGGGACAAAACCCACTGCAACCTAGTCGAAAGATTCATTACACTGTCAACAATGCTTTTGAAGGTTACGCAGCCCAAAAGAGTGTAAACATTAAAGAAGCTTGTTGAAGCCGAAGGTATTATCCACCCACGAAGACATTTCATTTTGCAAGTTGATGTCTGAGCACTGGTGAAACAGGATCCCAAACCCTAAAGTTTTGATGGAGAAAGCATGCTGGCAGAAGAGTCGGGTTGTCGGGCACATGCAGAACTTAAGAACCTTGAAGTCACCACTTTTTGGAGTTAGGAAACTCACAAAACACCTGACTACATGGGGTTGGAGGTATTAGAGGTTTGAAGACTCGCAAGGTGCCCGACAAGGAAGCTTAATTGATATATTTAAAGTGACAATGGGAAAAACAACTTTAATAAGGTCCCCAACTATAATGGCATCAATCTCCTAGTGGTTTGTTCTGAATTGTTTCTATGTTTAGATCCCACATGTACATTTTGGACAATAAAGAGGCCTAGATTTGCTCCATGAATATTGGAGGGTCGTATCATGTGGCTATATCCCCAAAATTGAAAACTCGTATACTCTAGGTAGTTGTTGATCACTAGGCCAAGCGCAATATAGTCGACGATCAAATGTCTCTTTGTAAATTGATCTCAAACTCAGGGGCAAGTCATTATCTCCATCACATTCATTCTCATAGGGTATGTAGTCCACCTTCCCCTTGTCTTTAAGCAAATTATGCATCTTTAAAGCGATTCTAGTTCTATTACTTATTTTCATCAATTCCTCATCTTCCGAGTTGGTATATTGGCACATATTTTTGTTAGATGTATCATCTGATAAATGATCATTACCCTCTAGGCTAGAAGTCAGTGATCCAGGAAACTTTAAACCAAGAACTTTATCTTGCAAGTATCCATTAAGAAAAAAATTAGTTATTTAAATAATATAAAAATAAGTTTAAACGAAGTATACATGTTCTTTATATCAAATTGGAAAATCCCTTACCACAATTCCTATTGGATTTGAATTGATTATAGGAGGCATACTACCGAATGGTAGCTCATCATATATGTAATGTCTTTATACAATCACTTGTTTGAATTGTTTCTTTCCACGACATACAGAACATCCACAAACAACAATTTTCTTAAAGTATTTATCCCATGTACTATAGTCCTGACCAACCTCTTGTTCAGTGCAATCATTTGTTGTGTTTGCAGGATCCATTGTCATATCCTCTTCCACCCACTGTCCTCTACGTGATTTAATAGTTTTAGGTCCACATCCACGTACATATCTTGTTCTTTTGCTAGTTGAACGCTCAGGCTCTGCATTTGCTCCAATCTCCATCTAAAATAATCAACATGCATTAATTTATGTCAAGATTGGATAATACATTATAAATTTCAGTAATACTGTGAAAAAAGATGGACGTATCACAAAATGCCATCAGATCATTGTTTCCTAAGTTAAGTCAAAATTTAAGTACCCGATGTCTTGCTTCATCCATTGTGTCCTCATTTGATATGACATGATCTATTTGCCATGGCCTTGTCTGGCCCCTATAATACACAACATAGTAAATAATGTTTAGTACACCAATTATATCATTTCAATGAATATGCTATCCAACACAAAACCTCACTTTAGTCATATATTTGACATATTGTTATCATGTTTTGGCCATCCTAATTTTCAAACTTTTCCCTTGATGATAGAATCACATTTAATCACCATTCCTATGCATTTCAACCAATAAGTTTGACCTCAGAGACCTCGTGGATAAAAAATGACTATATCTCCTCTATGTTGTAGTATTGTGAATTCATAAATACCTTCCTCCTTTGGTTGAGGTTGCTTTCTCTTCTTACCTCTATTGTATCTGCAGATTCCATTGTCATATCTATTTCCACCCACTTTCCTCTCTGTGATTTAGTAGTTCTACGCCGTCCATGTCGTCTCTCCATGGCCTCCTCTGGATCCTGTAATACACAACAATGACAATAGTCACATAACAGCTATGTACCAAGAGAATATTGTTGAAATTATCCTGTTAATACACTCGCTTTTCATTAAGACGCACTCTAAAAAACAAAATAGGACATTGCAATATTTTGCTCTTCACAAAAAGTTTACACGCATAATCTTGACAACTAGAGCTCAAATCTTATGATTACAAGATGACTACAAATTCACATCAAAAAGACATTTATTTACAAGTTGATTAAAATAAAACCTATTACTAATAATTTTAGTTGAACATCCCTTCCATGGTCCCTTGTTATCCTAGATGAAAGAAAACATATTACTAATAATTTTAGTTGGTTCTCTACCTTACACTTCTTCCACAAATTCATTAAAACCGTAGATATTTTCTCTTCAAAAACTAGAGATTGGATTCCTTATTCTTGATTGAAACCTACTTTACATTGGATAGTGTGAGAATATTTATCTTAGATAAGATCTAAAACTTTAATTCTTGATTTTTTATTTTTCATGATTGGTGTTTATCCTCCATAGAAGTCGTGGTGAAAGTAGTTGGCTTGGTTATGTAGAAATCTCCTCATCAAATAAAAGCCAACAAATATTTACAAATGGATCAAACCATATAAGACTTAACAATTTACTACAACTTTAATGAAAGATTGATACATAGCATGACCTACTTTATGTTGTATGGAAATCATATTTGTAGCCTAATATGTTATGTTTTCATAATTAGTATTGCATGGAAATCTAACCACTAGATAAAACCTTTGACATCTTGATTGATTTAGCTAGCGTGGTATGTTGTTGTCACACTAGATTCCAATGTTATAAAACCCTTACTACTTAAACATTTACCTCAATTCCAAATGTTTGCATGAGGAACATTTTGGTTTGGCACAACTAGGCGCTAAATTAGGCGCACTTTGCATCATCTTTGGCACCCCAAAGAGATTACATTTAGGGCTAAAAGTTGGTGCTAAAGTCGGCGTTAACTATGCCGACTATAGCGCCGACTAATGAATCAAAAATAGAAAATAAAAAATTCCCACCTGCGTTGAAACATACCACACAACAAAAAAACACAAAACAAAACTTTCATACCACAAACTTGATGAAAATAATTTTCCATAGGTCGCCCTCATTTTTGAATCTGTAGATATAATTCTAAGCTTTACTAGGCATTAGAGAGTTCAAGCTTTACTTTTTTTTAATATTAAATAGGAGCGCGTTCTTAGGATGCAAGGGTTTGGCAATCCTTAACTAGAACCCCTCCCTCGACTGCATCGGTTCAAAGACTGTCGAGTAGAAATGTTGATTTTTTTACTTTAATCCCTTTATTTTTGGCATTGATATAGACAATAAATTTGCTATTTACTAGTTAAGAATACGGTGCGGCAGCGCGCTTCCACAAGTTCATTAGCTTTTTGTTTCCTATATATTTTGCTTGTATTTAATATTCATAGCTAATGCATATCACAAGGTTTCAACTCTCAGGAGATATCTCATAGGCATTTAAATCCAGAAAGAGAGTCATTCAAGGTAAAGCTTGCTCATTAATCACCTGTTTCTTTTAAATCACCCATTTCTTTTAATTTCTTTGATTGGTGGCTTGCTTTCATACCACAAAACAAAACTTTCATACCACAAATTGGACGAAAGCTTTCATACCTGGTATTGTGTACTTCGTTTGCCTCCATAGACTGGACAAAAACTTTCATACCTGGTATTGTGTACTTCGTTTGCCTCCATAGACTGGACGAAAATAATTTGCCCTAGGTCACCTCAAAATGTCAAGCAATAGAGGGAAGGTAGCAAAGGGAGCAGACTCTGGCCACAATGAGGTAATTCATTGTCAATTTATAGATTTGTAAATGTTTCCATTATTTCTTTGATTTTTAGTTTTTAATTTTTTATTTCTAAATTTAAAAGAAGAAATTTATTTTATATATATATAGGGACATGAGATTGACAAAGATAAAGAGGCATTGGCTTCCATATTGGGGGTAAAGGCAGTGAACAAATTGGATGGTGTGGACTTGACAATGCTTGCCAGATATATAGAAAAATGATCTAGTAAATCCCCCGAAACATTGCAACCAAATCAACCATGTCAAAGGGAATCAATTGATTCCCCAACCAGTCTTGGATTAGGAAAAAGATCTAGGAGGAAATCAATAACAATAAACTCTAAGAATGTGGAATAGGGAGCAGAGACTTCCAATGTCCCAGCCACTCCTGGGACATAGACTTCTTCTACCATGCCATGTTTTGCATCTTGCATTGGTAGCTACGATACCAAGATAGAATACGATGTGGTTTCAAGGGAAGTCTGAATGATAGATGCTGGAAAAATGTTTGTGAATAGGTTGAAGGAATCATGCCTTCAATGGTTCAAAGACCATCTACATTTGATATTCTCAAAGATACCCATGCACTTGCAAAAAGTAGTTATCCATGACATGGAGACTGAGTTTGGCACAGGTTGGTTTGTAAAGAAGATAAAGCCATGAATGTCTCAAAACTGCAAGAGATTTCAGTGCAACCAAACAAAGAAGATTAAAAAACTCCCTCCCAAGCTAAGGCTCATAAAAAGGCCAATTGATGTAAGTGTCAAAGTATGGAAAGAGCTTGTAAAAGCATATGAGAAGTCTGATGCAAGGAGGAAGTCCGGTGAGGAGAGTACGCAGGCATTTGAATTTGCTCATAAGATTTTATCAAATTTATTAAACGATTTTTTAAATTTTATTTGTGCATAGTTAAATTGAATTAGTATATGTTTTAGGACAAGGCCTCCAAGGCTAGGCTTGACAAACTTCATGCCATGCATCATAGTGGCCAACCAGAAAGGTTTATAGGCCTTGATCTGTACATTTGTAAGTATATTTAATATGTTAAATGATTTTTTTATTTCCTAGGAAAAAGTAAATGATTGCATATTAATTAGTTTAACTAGTCCATGTGCCATGTTTTGACAGGAGGAGAAATATGGCCGGCATCCAACGGAACTTGAAAAGGAAATGTTACAAAGCAAAAAGTGGACCGATTTTGTAATCTGGATGGAGAATGAGGTATCAAAAGTTGACTTTCAATAACTTAGTTGGATATTGTTGTGTTAATATGTCAATTTACATTTCTTGTGTTGAGTTGTTTATTGATGAGTAGGATGAGTTCTAAAGTGCTTCTCTATTGGCCCTAGATCCCACTCAATTGTCCCATTATTTCATGTTGAGGAAAAAAAATTGTTTCCCTTAAAGGGTAGTGGGTGACATTCATGCCTTATTTTCATCGCATCTTTTAATTAATGACCATGGTCTTTTAATATCTCTTAAGTGTCCTCATTTAAGTTATGAGTTGTATCATTTGAGTAACTTAGTCCCATGTTGATTTGATTTATCTTCTTTTCTCTCAAACATGGTATCTCAGGGAGTGCTTCCTTGTGATGCAGAGTAGGGGTGGTTTCAAGATTTCAACATCTCACAACAAGATTTGGTGTTTTCTTGTTCATAACCTTTAGTGGATGCAAACTAGGTTTCAACCCCTAATGGGTCATTTATGCTTCAACACGTAAATCAACACCAAGAGGACTCTCAATGGAATGAGGATGACAAACAATAAGTGTTAGGAATGCACAAGAACTGAGGGCTAGCAAACTTCAATTGTTCTCTTGCCAAATTGACTCTAGGCCAAGTAAGACAACAAATTGGCTTTTTCTGACATAACTTGCAGAGAAGACCTCAAACCCACAATCTAAAAACTATTTTGAGTACCCTTTTGGGAGTTATTGAACATATCCAAAACTTAGGTATGGTTGTTTTGTAACACAAGGATCTAAAATTGACTATCCCGTTTGACAAAAGGTTTAATTAGGCTTGTTCAACTAGGTCACCACAAGGTCTTCAACCACTCAGTTTCCAAACTTCATGCCAATGGCTTAGAAATGTCTTATGACATCTATCAACACCATTCCAAGAAATTCTAACCACTGTTTAAGAGTTCTACTTCAAACCCTAACTCCTATGCACTTCTATGCCAAATAGATGAGGTTAAATGGACTAGGGCATCACCAAATTTGCACATAACACCATCCCCTACTCCAGCAACATTGTGAACATGAAATACACCCTACCTACATCTATTCCATTGAGTTGGAGGCCTTTTCACCGGTGAAATGGAGAGAAATGCATTATTTTCAGTCAAAGCACACCCTTATAAGGGTTTCAAACCACTTTCAGTAAATCTTCCCTAACTCGCTTCAAACTTAATGAAATCAATTGAAAAGAACAAGGATTCAAGGCACCATTAATTCCAATCTATGTTTGACTCCTTCCAAGTGGTAAAAAGCCGTACAGTACAGTTTAGCAGCAAATTAGGCTTCCAAAACATAGAAACATGGCACCTTGTTATTCAAAATTCAAATTTTTACAACTCCTAACTCTTGTTCCAACATACACAAATGCTTTTAAAACATTCCCAAGCATAACCAATCATTTTCCCACCAAAAACCAAAGCCTAACCGTTCAACTTCCCTAAAAATGCAAAAATGCAAAAGTTGCTTTGACAACTTTTACAAATTTCACCAAATTGACTCCAAAATGACCCAATCGACACACAAAGACATAAAACATGCTCTTAAAGACCTTATTACATACAAAATTACTTCACCACACCAAAATACTAACACTATGTAATTTTTACATTAAGACCCAAGTGCCCTGCACCATACTCCCCGGGCAAAATAGACTCAAGACCCATTGAGGACAATGCTACAACAGTAGATTCATGCTTGATCATGTCATTCTCTAACCCCCGAGTGGGATCCTCATTTGGTAAACCCTTCTAATGGACTAAATACTGAAAGTATGCATTATCCCTTGTCCTTTTGAGTTCCTTGGCACCTAAGATATGCTCCAACTTTAGAGGCCTACTTGATGGATGATCTTTGACTCCTTCCTCATATGAGAATGTTGTTAAATCTGCATCATCACCTACAACCACATCTCCTCCTTCCTTGTAATGAACTTCCTTCTTCTTCACTTAAATTGTGTGCATGGACTTGTCCACATTCCCTTGTAGTTTATCCTTGACCTCTACACCTTTGCTTCTCATCTCTTCCATCTATTGTTGTGTCCCTGTAACTGCTGCTTGATCAAGCATACTAACCTCTGGCATGAAAGAAATGGAATGACCAATATCCCCCTTTGAAGGCAACTAGTGGAACACCCCTTCTACCATCATAGCAACATACTTCTTAAGCTAATCTTGGATCTCCAAAATCAAGTCATTCTTCATGTCTGCTGTCATAATATCTCCAGATTTAGGAGTGGCTACAAGGTCCATGTGCTCCTCTTCTTCTACCTTTATGAACTCCTTTCTACCTACCATCGTCACATTAGATCCCATGGTTTGTCCTTTATCCTCCTCTTTCAATGGTGTCTTTGTATCCTCCTATATGAAACTCCACCCAACTTTGTTCATTCACCAAAACATGTTGACCCTCATTTAACCAAGAGACTTTGTAAGGAGTAGCATGTGGTATTCTTTCCAACTTAAGTTTTTCAACCATCTCAACTGAAACCATATTATCTTGACTACCTAAATCAATTACAACTTTACAAACCTTACCCAAGCACTTACAAGTTGTCTTGAAGAGAGTCCTCCTTTGTGGTGGCTCCCTTTCCACTGGTACCTTGATGAGGGTTCTTATTACCATAAGTGATTCTCCAACTTCTGGACCAGCATGTTGTGATGATGAGTTTAAACTCTCATAATCATCTCCTTGAACAATATGATTTCTCCTCTCTCCTCCAATTGAAGTAGTGGCCTGACTTTCATTGCATTGCCATGCTTGATGTCCAAACTTGTTGCATTGGTAACACCTTCCTGTGAACCCACTAGATCCTCTTCCTTGACCTCCAAATCTACCTCTAAAGCCTGATCTAGCTCCTCTAAATCCACCTCTTTGATCTATTCCTTGCTCTTGGACTTTGATTGTATCTTCGTGGCCCTCATATGACTACCTTGGATCAGAAAATGACCCTCTTCCTCTGCAACTGTTGCCTCTGCCCCTGTTTTGTTTGTCTTGCCTTCTCTTTAGTTTTTCTTCAGCCTTGATTACCAATTGGTAGCATTCCTCTACCGTCCTTGGGTTTGTCAAACTTAACTCATCTTGGAGGTTAAATCTTAACCCATTGAGATATCTAGCCACTTTCTCGACATCATCCTCCATTTGACCTGCCCTCATACTCAACTTATAGAACTCATCAGTATAGGCTTTGACATCCATATCTCTTTGTTTAAGATTTTGAAGTTTCTTGTATAGTTGAATTGCATAATCACCCAGTAAGAACTTACCATTCAGTTTGGCCACCATTCTGTCCCAAGAAACAATTTTTGACTTGTCTTTCTTCCTCCTTTCAGTTTGCTCATAATCCCACCAAAGTAGGGCATGACCTTTCAATTTTGTTTTTGCAAACCTTACCCTTTGTTCCTCTGGTATATCTTCACATTCAAAATAATTATCAAGTGCTGCAATCCAATCCAAAAGCTCTTCATCATTCAAGTTCCCTCCATACATAGGTAAATCCATCTTTACCTTGTGACTATCTCCCTTGATTGCCTTCAGTAGCTTGGCCATCTTCTGCTCATCAAGATCCAACTCTTCTTCTTGGGATCCTCCTAGAGGGCTCTCATTCTCACCCTCTTCCTCTTGGTCACTCACATCACCTGTGACCATACCTCTACTTTGACTGGTTTCAACAGCCTCAAGCCTAGCTACCATCATATCTTGTAATTCTTTCAATTTCCTAATTTCTTTTGCAGTCTTCTCTTTCATTTCACTCATTTCCTTAGCCATAGGGTTACCTTTTGGAGGCATCTTATTCTCTTTTTACTTCACACTTTCCTTCTTACAGACCAACCTATGCTTTGATACCAATTTGATGCAGAGCAGGGGTGGTTTCAAGATTTCAACATCTCACAACAAGATTTGGTGTTTTCTTGCTCATAACCTTCAGTGGATGCAAACTAGGTTTCAACCCCTAATGGGTCATTTATGCTTCAATAGGTAAATCAACACTAGGAGGACTCTCAATGGAATGAGGATGACAAACAGTAAGTGTTGGGAATGCACAAGAACTTAGGGATAGCAAACTTCAATTGTTCTCTTGCCAAATTGACTCTAGGCTAAGCAGGACAACAAATTGGTTTTTTCTGACATAACTTGCAGAGAAGACCTCAAACCCACAATATAAAAACTATTTTGAGTACCCTTTTGGGAGTTATTGAACATATCCAAAACTTAGGTATGGTTGTTTTGTAACACAAGGCTCTAAAATTGACTGTCCCATTTGATAAAAGGTCTAATTAGGCTTGTTCAACTAGGTCACCACAAGGTCTTCAACCCCTCAGTTTCCAAACTTCATGCCAATGGATTAGACATGTCTTATGATGTCTATCAACATCATTCCAATTAATTCCAACCACTGTTTAAGAGTTCTACTTCAAACCCTAACTCGTATGCACTTCTATGCCAAATACATGAGGTTAAATGGACTAGGCCATCACCAAATTTGCACATAACACCATACCCTACTCTTTCAACATTGTGAACATTAAATACACCCTACCTACATCCATTCCACTGAGTTGGATGCCTTTTCACTAGTGAAATGGAGAGAAATGCATTATTTTCAGTCAAAGCACACCCGTGTAAGGGTTTCAAACCACTTTCAGTAAATTTGCCCTAACTCGCTTCAAACTTAATGAAATCAATTGCAAATAACAAGGATTCAAGGCACCATTAATTCCAATCGATGTTTGACTACTTCCAGGCCATACAGTACAGTTTAACAACAAATTAGGCTTCCAAAATGTAGAAACATGGCACCTTGTTATTCAAAATTCAAATTTTTACAACTTCTAACTCTTGTTCCAATGTACACAAGTATTTTTAAAACATTACCAAGCATAACCAATCATTTTCCCACCAAAAACCAAAGCCTAACCATTCAACTCCCTAAAAATGCAAAAATGCAAAAGTTGCTTTGACAATTTTTTGCAACTTTTACAAATTTCACCAAATTGACTCCAAAATGACCCAACCGACACAAAGACATAAAACATGGTCTTAAAGACCTTATTACAAACAAAATGACTTAACCACACCAAAATACTAATACTTTTCTTTTTTTAGATTAAGACCCAAGTGCCCTGCACCACCTTGGTATCTCAAGGAGTGCTTCCTTGAATTCATGTTGCCATTCTACTAAGTGATCCACATGCATCTTTGCCATCCTTCCTCACGATGCTGCCATTATTTTAACATGTAAGAATGTTTCGATGCATCTTGGTAGGCATCCTATAGATCTAACACATCCTTTTAGAACTCCTTTTGCACCAAGGTCAAGTCATCATGGATTTCTAATGCATATTCCATGAAATCACCTATTTCATATCTTGCAGCCTTGTAGTATTCCACTTGATGTTTCAAGTGCTCAATTTCCTTCTTATGCCCTTCCATTTCTCATGTCATTTTAAGGATGTTTGATTCATTTGCTTGTGTTGTGGCAACCCTAGTCATAGCCCTAGCCACTAGATCCATATCATCTACATCCATTACCATTGCTTCCATGGCTTCATTAAATCTCAAGAGTATAGTATTGCATGCAACTTCTTTATCAACAACATGTCAGGTACATGCTTGGGAAAAGTATGGGGTGCCTTTGCAGTGCCATAGATCTTCCTATATGTTAACAACTGATATAGGGAGTAATCTTTTAGGTTCTCCAAGATTCTGATCATGTCTTCAGACAACCTAGGGAACCTTTTCTCAAATAATAGCTCATGCAAGGGAGCAAAGAATCGATCACATATGTGCTCATATTTGGATGAATATTTGTGATCCCATCAGTCCTAGCAATAAACATGGACAAAATGACATGGGATGCTCCATGTCTAGTTCATTCCCAAAGAATTTATTAGCTGCACAAATAATATTACACAAGTAAGAGGTTGTATAGAATTTTGGCTTTGTGCCCACTGGAGGAGACTCGACTCTCGTTATTTCATTGCACAAAGTGAGTGACAAAACAAATACCTGGTTTAAAATTGGCCCTTCTTTAAGCAACATATGTAGCAATGAGACTTAGGATTCTTGAAAATGAGAAGCATCCTTCTCCCCATACAACCTGCTAACTAGGGCCACTATGTTTTTTACTGACCTGATGGAAGGGTACCATTTAGTGTTCCTAGAAGTTAATTGTTTAACTCCTCCTCTTGAGGTTTAGGCTATGTTTTAGGGTTGAAAACTAGGCACTTTTGTTGTAACATCCACTTCTAGGACCCATGGGTGATGTGGCACAGGGCCTTGAACCACCACATAGGTCTTACAGAGAGAGTGTTTGGTGTAAAAGCCAAACCTAAGTCCTATAGAGAGAGGGGGTGGTGCTAGACTCCAAGCACCAAAAAACCATAAAATAGTCCTCTCATGCATGAACATGTGTGCCCATATGCTAGCTCAACCCTACACCTGTGGAAGATGAAGGGCCACTCCACATAGAAAAGTAAAAAAGCATCTTGTGTGGGTCAAGTAGACCAAATAATCCATGCATGAACCAATAAACAACCTCCATGATGCCTCAACATGTGTGCAAGGGTGCCTCAACATGTGTGCAAGGGTGCTATGTCATCTCTATCATGCCTCAGCATATGTGCCAATGCCAAATCAAGTCCCATGCGTGGTGATGAGAAGGTCGATCTATGTCAAAAGTGATGAACAAACATGTGTGAGCCAATGGAGACCAAGTGCTCTATGACAGGCTCCAGAATGCCACAAATTGTAACCTGCACCGAATTGGCAGCTCCCGTCACCAACTCCACTCGAATCCAGAAGAGTATCTGTTGTCCCCATGTCGAGCCTTGATCCATTGAAAAGGGGAGGCCCAAATCCAATGCATAAGCCATCAAAGCATGTTGTCTAAAGGCACATTTACTCGCCATCATCGCCAGTGCTGGAGGGGGGAACAACAACCCATGTAGAAGTGAGGGGCATTAAAAATTGGAGTTAGATGAACTGGTGGGCCAGGTGACCATGTGCCTTGGCCTGCTACCATGCTGTGTGCCGAATGTCTCAAGATTGTGGTTGTCGATTGCTTGAGGAGGGGAGGGTCAGTTTCTGGTACAATTTGCTGATGAACACCCGCATCTGGGGATAAAAGTCCTATGATTGTGGTGAATCCTTGGGTGAATTAACACCTCAAAAGACAATGTTTAAGACTTTAAACTTAGACCAACACCTACAACCAACTAAAATCAGCAAACAGAGATGACATGTCAAAATGTTTGACAATAGTCCTCACTCAAAAATGTGGTATTAAAAGGGGTGGAAAAATTAAGATCAGTGGGAGTGGTATTAAACAACAGTAAAAGTTTGTTTCTGCAGTAATTTAATAACTATAACTGAGTATAACTAATATCCCTTGCTTCACTATTTTAGGCCAAGCATGAGAGCAGAATCATGGTTCTGAAGGAGAAGCTTCAGAGGATTCAGATGCTTTCTGGTGAAGACGTTGCCTCTTACCTTACGAAGGTTAAATTTGGTCATTATGCTTCAGAGGAGATTTCCTAAGATGGGTGGTATCTAGACAATGGTGCCACATGCAATATGATAGGGGAGTGTGATCTATTTCATCCACCTAGCTCAGTAGCTACTAGATGTTTGATAAGGTGTGGGATCCACACAGAAGGAGTAGTCGGTAGAAGAGAGGGTTCAGTTGTATTTGAGTTAGAGTCAAGATGGACTCTATCCTTTCATCATGTTCAATATGTTCCTCGTCTGAGATATAGGAGAAGAAGATATATAGACCAGTTAACTCTCAAAGGATCTTCGAGGCAAACATAATCATATATAACACAAAATGCAGAGGGTTGGCACATAAGGTTATGTAATAGAATTTATAGTTGATAGTTAAATTGTATAACAAATTTTTTTATGATCTTTACTAACGTTTATTAGAATTGTTGCATGTTTTACATCATTGGAATGACATATTAGTTGTAACTTTTTTGAAATTTTATTATGGTATGTGCACTTTGATATCATGTAATATGATTATGGTTTTGTTTCATATGTTGTAATATTAGATTATAACAGAAAAATAAATTATTGCATGAAATAAATAATAACTTTTCATTTTAAATATTTTTTTTGCAGAACACGGGTCTTCCAGAAGATCAAGATGATCCTCATGATATAGATCTAGAATATGTTGGTTCTAGTACAGATCACATGGCAGAGGATGATGATGACGCAGATACAAAAGACACCGAGGCTGATGATGATGATGACGATGATCATGATGATGATGATCACGATGATGATGATCACGATGGTGATGATGATGATGAGGCAGTTGTTGGTAGTAGCCAGTGACATTCATGATCATATAGACCGCATCATGGATCATTGCTGATATATCGTTATGATGCCTCTTTTCATGGTTACTATCATATGTATCATTTTCACGGCCCGCAGTACCATATTATTGAGTTGTATCATTTTGACATGTATCATTTTGACTTATATCATTTGGACATGTATCATCTTGACTTGTATCTTTTTGAGTTACATAATTTATCATTTCTACTTATATCATTTGTACATGTATCATTTTGACTTATGTCGACTGTTGTACATGTATCATTTTGACATGTTATTGATCTACTGCCATATTTGACTTTCACTTGTTTTAGTTATATATGATGATGATCTTATCAGTATTGACTTTTCAATTTATATATATTGAAAGTGGTCGATGATTTTTGGATGGATATTTATTAGTATGATGATTTTAATTTACTGCTCAGGATGGATGTTGTCAAATTCAATTAAATTACAGATATTTGATTCACTTGTTTTAATTATAGATGATGATCATGTTATAATAATTATCTTGTTATTTTATATATACTGGATATTGTTGTAGATTTTATTTTGATGGAGATTTAATAAGTATAATGAAGTTGTTAATTTGTATGGATGTCCATTTCCCTAAAAATTCTTTATAAATGTTATCCTATAAAATATTTCAAATGCTTCAGGGGTCTTTAGGTGGATGGAGTGCAGATCAGTGAGTTAGATAGTATTATGTCAAATAGGTTTGTGAGCTTGTTTCACAAAGAGGATAGAATAAGATGGAGTTGCTCAAAAACTGGGGAGTATCATGTTAAGCTAGGCTATAAGGTGAAAGATGGGGCGGTTAGAAAGCAAGATTGGCCCACTCACCTTTTTTGAAACAAAGACGCAAAATTGGAAGCAAAGTTAGATGCCACAAGTGATGTTATATCGGAAGCAAAATTGGAAGCAAATCTAGAAGCAAAATCGGAAGCAAAATTGGAAGCAAAAATGGAAGCAAAATCAGAAGCAAACCTAGAAGCAAAACTGAAAGCAAAACTAGAAGCAAACCTGGAAGCAACACAAGAAGCAAAACCAGAAGTAAAATCAGAAGCCAAACTAGAAGCAACAAAGGACGTCATAATGGAAGCAAAACTAGAAGCAACAAAGGACGTCATAATGGAAGCAAAACTTGACATTAGTTAGGAAGCCAAAAAAGAAGCTATTTTTGACGCCATACCAGAAGAAAAATAGGAAGCATGACTGGGAGCAAAACTAGAAGCAAAAATGGGAGCAGACATGGAAGCAAAATTGGAAGCGAAATTGGGTGCTAATTTAGGCACTATTTCTGACATTAAATTGGTAGTACTTCTCGGCACTATTCCCAGCGCTAAAGGAGGCGCTATTGCTTGCACTACATTTTCAACGCAAAATTTGATGTTAAATCTGTCGCAAAAAATATCGTCAAAGAGAACATGCAGTTTGGGGCCGAGTTTTGCGCTGGTAGAAGTGTCCAATTCATGAACTCAAATGCACTAAATTCTGGTGCTATTTTAGGTGCTAATTGCCTATTTTGTTGTAGTGACTTTAGGCCCAAGTGTATCTATGGCAAAATCATTTATGGATTTACTACATTCTGACAATCATCCTACACAGGTATGTACATCTTTTGAAAGGCACATTTTAATTTGTTTGAAATGTGCAAAATTCATGTAAATAATAACATTAAATTATATATAATATAATATTAATTCAGGAAGTGTTCGGTGTAGATGCATGATCAGAGGAGGCTAGTTTCTCTAATATTGGGTGATACTCTTGTATTATCATGCCAATATTTTTCGATTAAAGATTTGATTTCATTAGTTAATTTCATGTTTGACCTTGGGAGTCTACCACTAAAACTTCAACATTGATTAATTGGATCTTTTTCAACACTTTCTCTTCTTTTGGCTGCTCTTATCAAAGTTTTAGGATTTACTTTTATATATTTACTAATCTTACTTAACATTCTTTTGTTTGAAGTTGATTTATTAACTAGAGTAGTTGTTATTGCATGACGAGCTGAATTCTTATCTTTAGATCAACTTTTCTTTCCTATAGAATCAATATCATTGACAACACTAGATATGACTTGTTCTACTAAATCATCTTTCTTTTTTGGTTTTACAAAAATGCCTAATTTTTTATCACTTTTCGCATTTTCATCAAGTGCATCACGAGTTGACATTGAAATCCTAATTTTTTTCTATAAAAAAATATTTTATATAATCTATTTCCATGAGTTCTCATTTGTCTCCAAGAAACTTTACCATGTAAGTTATCTAACACATATCTTTCAATTGTAAAAAAAATATTTTCATTTTCATTCATACAAGTGGTTTCATTTTCATTCATGCAAGGGGTTTCATTTTCATTTTCAAACAT
The DNA here is from genome assembly GCA_027924645.1 of Cunninghamia lanceolata. Classification (NCBI taxonomy): domain Eukaryota; kingdom Viridiplantae; phylum Streptophyta; class Pinopsida; order Cupressales; family Cupressaceae; genus Cunninghamia; species Cunninghamia lanceolata. The sequence goes on along the minus strand of BSBN01000257.1, from coordinate 435,909 downwards.
ACAAGGGATTTCATTCTCATTTTCATCAATATGAGGGATTTCATCATTATTTTGTTTTTACATTGTTTCAAAACTAGAATTATTGATACCATCAATGGTGTATCCTGTATCATCTAAATAACTAAGATCAATATTATCAAGACTTGGGTTTGAAGACATACCTGGATAAATTGTTTGAATAGGTGCATTTTCCATATCATTGGGAGGTGGATTTGAAGACATACATGAAGTTGTTTGCATAGGTGCTATTTCCATATTATTCAAAGTTGAAGTTGAAGGCATAGTTGGGTTTGTCTCCATAATTGCATTTTCTTCCATATTCACCATCTCCACATTTGCATCATCTACATTCATCTCACCCTTCATGGTTTCCTCTTCAACATTCATAGAACTAGATGCTTCTAAATTTTTCATTTGGTGAATCCTTTCTCTTCTATCCCTTTGTGTTTTTGCCTCCATTTCTCTATTTGCTTCAATTTCTTCAGGTGTCATTAACTTTCTACATTTTTTTCTTTGTCTTTGCTTTGATCCCACGATTACCAAACCCTCTTAATAAAAAAACTAATGATTCTTAGCGTATTTTCCAATTGCTACCTCCTTTAAATATTCAAATATATAATATGGAGATCCTTTCTTCTATAAACTTTAAAGTACAAAAACATCATGAATACATCCAAAATTTCTCTTTTTTCAAATCTTCTTGTAAAAACTCATTGTACTTGATTCCACTTCATAAAATTTAACTTGTAGTTGTCTCTTCCAAAAATTTGAATAGAATATGACCTGTTAAGAGATTGTACAAGACAAGATGGAAATAAAAAATGCAGAAAATGGCGCTTTTAGTCTGTACTATAGAAAATGAATGTTGGAGAAAAAATGTGCTCAGTTGGTTTTTTCCAAATTGGGGAATAACGGATATATAAGAAATGCGTATGCATTCTATTTTAGGAATGCATACGCGTTATATAATGCGTACACGTTTCTTTTTCAAATAGGCAAATAGGTAACGTGTACGCATTATATAACGCATACGTGTTTAGTTTTAAGAATGCGTATGCATTTTATAACGCGTACGTGTTTTTAAAATTTTGAATTCCCAACCCACATGCTACCTCAGTTTTAGGCTCGGGAAAGGCTTGGCAACCCGACTCTTAGCCTTTGACCTGCAACTAAAAAACTAAGGCAAGTTCAAGAGAAATGCCCAACTTTGGCAATATAGTTGATGGACTTTTTTTTGAATTAATCTATGAAATTAAAACCCATTATAGAACATGATGTCTAGTTTCCAAATATATAATTTTTGTTAAGATTGGATTATGTTTTTTATTTTTTAATTAATTTCTAAGCAAACAGGTCCATAAACTTGAAATATTAGGCTTTTTTTGTTTTTAATAACTTTTTTTTGGTTAATTTTTATATGACATCAATCTTCAGACAATTATGTTGTCTATACACATTGATTTTTAAAAACAACAATTAGGGCCAATAAAAATTTAAGAAAAAAAATATTCAAAAAAAAATTACAAAAAAATATCTTCATCAATCTTCATGTTAGATATCTTTTCCCAAAAGGAATTAGAAAAATACTTTTATTTAGGTCAAAAAGTGGTGTCCGTACACATGCATGGTATGGTAAAAAAAAAGACTTTTAAAAGTGGTTTTTATACATGCCTATCAAAATTTAATTTCTATCATCTGGGTATTTGAATAAATTACATATTTGGAAACTAGATTCAAAATACTAAATTTCATATTACTAACTTTTTTTAAGATTCATTGTGTGAGTGCTTTAAATTTTCAGTCCAAGTGTGACAAATTTTAAAAAACAACAAAAACACTTCCACCTTTTGAGCTTTTTGTGGACCCAACTTCTTACATCAGCCCTAACATGAAGATGAGTCTTTGACTACAATTTTTATTCTTTCCTAGCCACTGACTCCTCCCTACTTTCTTTGCTACTAACTAGACGCTAATTTGTCAATTTCTTTTATCTTTTTTGAAAGACTTTTCTGGCGTCGACTCCTCCTTGGCTGTCACAATTTTTCTCTTACATATGATTTCCTTGTAAAGTCTTAACTGCTAATACATGGGAGGGAGGTGCTAATGCAGACCTATTTGCCTTTTCCTGGCTGCCAATCTCCTTTTTGGTTTTGTGCCAATCTTTGTATAAGCGTGCGCCCATACTAAAGGCATTTAATTTTTAATTTTTATATTTTATGAACCTTTTTAGTATGGCACGTACCTTTCAACAGGTGCGTGCCCATACAAAAACTTTGATGTTTTTTTTTTTTGATATTAATTTTTCTAATTTCCAATTTTGTATGGATTGTTAAAATTAAAATAACAAAAATAATTAACAAAATTTTAATTTTAAACTTACTAATAAATAATTAATTATAAATTAACATGTTAAAATTTAAGATTTGACAAACAAAAACAAATATCTAAAAACTCAACATTTTGGATTTTGACAAAACAAACATTGGACTTTGACAATTCAATATTTGGACTTGGACATATAGACCCGTGAATTGACTGAAAATGACTTTTACGACTTTGACCTTGACATACAAATGGTTAAATTTGATGACAAAGGAGTTTCTTATAACACAATTAGGTTTCAGATTGGGTACAACAATTGGCTTTGTCTGGGGATCATGGGATATACTTGCGGTATAGGAGGACTTCAGAATCTCTAAGTTTACACGTAGATTAGTGCTTTATTAGTTAGGCAATAGAATTGAAACATTATTAAATCACCTAACAAAACATGACTTTTCACAATGCATAAGGAAAAACATGACTATATATAGAAAAAATGTTATGGATTGGGAAATAGAATACAAATAATATGAAACTTTTTTGAGCGAGAACACAGGGAAATAAAATGAGTTACATGAAACTATTTACAAGCTGGGGAAATTAATAACCTCTCCCCTTGAGCTAGAAATCCAATCATGATAGCACATAGCCTTTCATCCTCTACAACACTTTCTCAAAGAGCTATTGTTCAAGTGGATATACATGATCATGCAATGAGAAATTCAAGATGAACTCATTGATATGCATTGGTTTAGGTTGATTGTCTTCCATAAAGCAAAACCTCTATAGCAAGTGAAGATATTGAGCCTCCTTCTGAAAATATCTAGCAAAGTCTTGTGGTCATAGTACATCTGTAGGTATAGTAATCACAACATGTTGAAATTGATCCTCTCCACCTATCTCTTCCACGTACGCAATCTTGAACTCAATCCACCTATCAACCTCTAGGAAAGACTAAAGTTATTGAAAGAAAATCTTGCTCACCAACTCTTGACTTACTAAATCCATAATTGATATCAATAAGGCACCTTGTGGTGAAAACACTTCTTGACCATCTTCATTGATTGAGCCTTCAACTGATCAACCTACATATTCTGAATCTAAAATAACAACAAGGTCTAAATCTTCTAGCACTAGGTCATTTTCAAAGTATACTTGCTGAAAATATCATCTTCTAGTAGCTCACTTTGCCATCCATCATCCCATATTGTCGATCCTTAGATAAAATAATCCTCTTTAGTTTCATTATCACAATCAACTTCTATGAATACGCTTTTAAGAGGGAGAAAACAATTAGGTTCCTAAGTGTGAATAGGAATCTCTGGCAACATTTATTTTTCTTTGATTGTCCGTCTTTCTTCTTCTTTGATATCTTGAAGATAAAGGTCCACTTCTTCTTCACTAACATGTCGTGAATCTATTGAGGATGTGTCAAACCTCAAGAGGAAATTCATTATGTGCTCTACTAAAGATCTGCTTTCAAGGTGTTGTAGAAAACTATTAGTATTTGGTAAAGGATTTGTCTCAAAAACTCATGATTTGACGAGTACTGCCAAAGCTGAATTATGTTCAGGAAATTATTCATCTAATTGTGATCCACCATTGATAGCATGAACAATATCAACCTCTTGGATCTAAATCCTTTGTTAAAAATCACTCTTTGCATCCACAAAAATTTTAGCAACAACCTCATCAAATAAAGAAACATTTGAGTCTTCTGTCATTCAAGTTAGATGTTGAAGAAAAAATCAATTTCCAACATGAGATGCTTTGTTTCTTCGTTAGATATCTTCTAAAATTTCTCACCATTAGTGCTTATAGAAACTATTGAATTTGAGGCTAAAAACTCCTAAGAGAGAAAAATATCTTGCTCTTCTTTGATTATATTTAGTGTAGGCTCTTCAAACAACCCTTCAAGTAAAGAAAAGAAGCAAGTGGATTCATCATCATATCTTTGATGTATTTGACTTCTTGCTCACAATTTTGCTCTTAAAATTTTGACTTGACTTCATCCTCCATAGAGAAAATATGACTTCATCCTCCATAGAGAAAATATGGCATACTTACATAGAGTCTTCTTCCATCAACAAGCTTTCCTCAACTTCAAAGAACTTGAGCAAAGAAGGTGAAATATCCACTTTTGATGGATACTCTTGTTTTGATTATAATTCCTATTTGTATGAACACATGACATCATTCAATGTATGATTATGAAAATTATTTCTTACTTTAATAGGTTCACATTGGGTATATCCCATTATAGAGCTACCATCTGATTCATCTAAAAGACGTTTAAGATCATTAAAAAATCCTTGATTTTCATTTGAAGCTATCAATATTTATGTGAATCTATGCATCTCAGGATAACTTTCTCCATCATGTTCAATTGTTGCAGGGAATAGGTATTATGTGTGTGCAAGAGAAAAAACTTATGCCACTTGCCTTGTTGGTGAAGTAGGCAGATGGGAGCTATCACTAACATAACTGATGAAAGGAACACTTTTTCTTGAAGGAGGTGGATCTTGTTGAATTGGTTGAACATTCAAACTGAACTAGTGACCTAATTGAATCTTTTTGTATCTTTCTTGAGGTAATCATAGGGTCCTCCAACTCGATGGCATATTCTTGAGCCTCCCTCAATTCTATAGTGTTTCCTTGCTTGAGAAAGAAAGCAACTTTTGAAGATTGAGTATTGATGAAGCAACTTAGAAGAATTTTAAAAGAATGATTTAAAGTGTCAACAACTTTGGTAACTAAATGATTGAATTTTGCAACAAACTGTCACATTGATTCACTTTCATCTTTCTTGGCATTTGAGAGTTGTGCAAACAAGATATGATTGCCTTGGACACCAACTTGAAATGTGCAAGAAACTTCTTACTCATTGACTCCCAATTCATGATTGAATTGACAACAAGGTGGTAAAACCAATAAGCTATTGCACCTTGTAGGCTTTCCATAAACAAGTGATCCTCGACATCTTCATGTGCAACACTTAGAATTCCACACAAGGTAGTGAAAGTTGAAATATGATTATTGGGATGCTGCTTGCCATCTTCGCAGAACTTGGGAAAATTCTTTCCCAATCCTTGAGGAAGTTTGTGATTTTTTGTCAATACTAATAGACCAATTTGATTTTGCCATTGCAATAATGGAGGTGGATGATTGTTGTTGATGCGATTACCCTCCTAATCAACCATAGGGAGTCTTCATTTGAAACTAAAAATTATTTGTGAACTATGGACCTTTGTGCCAAATTTGAATGACTTGATGGATAAGACAGTAGTCTTATGTCGTTCCCAACAAAGTCGCCAAAAACTGTTAGCATTTTAATTTGCACCTTTCATTGTGACACAAAATAGAACAACATGTATAGTAAATTGTTCTTCAAATTGGAAGGGGAAGTTCCATTTTAGAGACTATTCAAGTATGAAAGAAAAAACAAACTAAATCAAACCCTGTCCTTTTATTTTCTCAATTTAGAGAACAAGGCATTTTCAACACATTTGCACTAGATGAGAAGTTTTTTTTTAATTATTTCAACTCTATCTACTATAGAAAATAAACTAATACAACTAACAACATTTATGGTTCTCCATTAAATGCAGATCTATTAAAAACCATAAATTGACACAAGTTAAGATCTAATGGATAGAAACAAACACACAAGCACAATTCATGAAGTAAATATGAATGATTGCGTACAAAGTCACAATAATTCTTTTAATAATTTTAACAATACAAAACTTGTAGAAATTAATGAAAACACTTAATTCACAGCAAACAATTGCAATGACAAAACTTAGTGAACAATAATTTCAGCAACAAGAAAGCTTAACAATTACCATTCATATTTATTTGTTTATTCCCCTAAGAGAAAATAAATAAATGTGTTTAACTACTACTTCTATTCTAAGAATAGCTTTGCATGCATGCAAGCTCTATTCATGAATTATCTGATCCACTAATTTTAAATTACAAACATGTAAGATTAAAATATTACAATTATCTATCAAAATCTCATTCACCTCGTATGATGATTGAAGAAAAGTCAACAACAGGTTAAAAATAACAAACATGAGGTTAAAAATAACAAATCTTTGAATATGCACTTTTTCTCAAAAATGACGATAATCTATTTTTAACATAGGCTAAAAATAAAATTATGAAAGGTGGCTCTAGATGATTTTGGTGAAGTTTCTTCCATATTGATGAAATCTGGCGAACCATTTGAAGACACTTGAAATTTTCATAATTTCATTTGATGCATCCTAAATCAAAACACCCCTTGTTTCTTTCAAATTTAAACTCTGATTGATTGTGTTATGAATCCCTCATTTAGCCACTTGTTAGATCCCCATCAGGATTATCTTCGACAACCTTCAAGGACCCAATTTTCTTTCATATTGATGGTGCTGACATATTCTAGTCTTGTTGATAGCTTTCACGATCTTCTTGGGTCCTTTTTTATCATTACTGGGCGTGACTTATATAAGCTCGATGCAATTTGATAGTTTAAAGTCTCCTTCATGCTGAAATGATTTTCTTCCCTAGATCACAATTTTCTGAATTGACAATAGTTTACAAAATAAGTGCCTATTATGACCAGGCGTTCATGCTTCCTTAGGTGTGGTTCATTAAACTTGGCCATTGATTGCATTGACTGTCATTAAACTTGGCCATTGATTGCATTGACTGTTATATTTGAACTTTCCTTTACCAATGTGAAGACGAGTCTTTGACTGTGATTTCCATCCTTTCCTAGTTGCTGACTCCTTCCTAGTTTCTTTATTGTTGACTGGACACTGACTTGTCAATTTCTTTATCTTTTCTGAAAGACTTTTCTAGCGTTGGCTCCTCCTTGGTTGGTACAATATGTCTCTTACCTACTATTTCCTTGTAAAGTCTTGACTGCTCACATGGGAGGGAGGTGCTGATGCAAACCTGTTTGGCTTTTCCTGCCTGCCAATGTCCTTTTTGGTTTTGTGTTGCTCTTTGTATAGGTGTGTGCCTTTGGTAAGGTGCACACCCATACTAAAGGGGTTTAATTTTTAATTTTTATATTTTAAGAACCTTTTTGGTATGGCGCATGCCTTTCAACATGGACACACCCATACAGATACTTTGATTTTTTTTTTTTAATGGATTTTTAGATTTAAAATAATAAAAATAACTTAACAAAAAAAATAATTTTAAATTAACTAATAAATAATTAATAATAAATTTTTAGTTATAAAAAAATATCTTAAAATTAAGATTTGACGAGAAAAAACAAATATTTAAAAACTTAACATTTTGGTTTTTGTCAAAACGAACATTGGATTTTGATAATTTGATATTTTGGACTTGGACATATAGACCTATGTGATGGATGCCTTGCTAGTCACAGAACAATAAAACCCACTTACAGGAAACTTGCGCAAAGAGAAATTCAGAAGTAATGACAGTAGAACAAAAAGTCTTCGAAATAGATTTCACAGTTAAATATAAACGATAGGAAGAAAGCATAAAACACAGTCTTTATTATCATGGAAAGCATTAAAAGATAATGTTCAGGAATTAGACCTCTCCCTGTTCTATTCTATTAACAAACCATGACAATACATGTAATCTAGGCCTGAAACTATCGGCCGCTTCTATCTACAATCCCCAAAAGACTCTAACTTCTATCTTTTTTTCTGCCATCCTCCTTTCCCCTCTAACCTCTACTATTCGCTAAGATATCTTTTTGGATTGCCTTCTCTTCATTCTTCCACAGTGAGGGCGTCGATCCATATTCTCCAATCGTTTTGCAACCGTCGTTGTCGGGTTTCTCTCTGCTTTCCTCCAATTGTCATCGAACTGCTTGGTAGAGACTTTAAAGCTTCCCCTCGAACCGATTCGTAGAAATCATGAATTCCTTCGATGGTTTCCATTTGTTCTGCATTCGTTAATGCCTGCGGCCTTTTGACTTCCTTAACATTCCAACTGTCGGGTGTGCAGAATAACCTATGATGGTTTAAAGCCCTTCTTATTTCATTTATGTCACACATACGACAAGAGCTTCAAAACAAAACATGATTCCCCAGAGCAAGCGACGGTGATAGGAAACACATGACGACAGGAACTCCTCATCGAATTTTAGCTTAGCATATGATAGGAGTGGTGCAGGAGCACCCGCTCATGATCATGATATAGGCCCGCATGATGACATACATGATCAGGATATAGGATAGTTATCAGCATGATGACAGGGCAGTAGGCTATTTTTAGTATGTTTGACTTTATCATGTAATAAGGTCCACTGGACCGATGCTATGTAATAGATCAGCCTAGGAGTATGTGTAGGCAGTTAGAGATCGGGATAAGGTATCTGAGTTGTCCTCTCTCCCAGCCGCTTGGAAGCTCCCAGCCGCTGGGAAGTGAAGTTGGTAGTACTCGAAGGATTTGTTATATATACCTTCGATCTGTTAGGGTTTAGACATGGAGTTCATTTTGATAGTTCATATTGGGTTTGATAGGTGTTATGTTCTGGAGAGTAGTACTGGTGATATGCTGTACTGGTGATCAGTCCAGTTATTGTGAAGTAGAATTGTAAAAGCAGGACATTTGAATCTCAAGTGAATAAGATCTCATCTTTTGCAGTATTTGAGTTGATCAGTTGTATTTGTGTTGATTCCTTTTCTGTTCGCAAGTTAATGGGTACTTTCAACCCTTCCACCGGTTGATCCTGCAAATCGGTGGAATGGTCCTGTATCATAGTTTAGTTTGCATTTGTGTTTTCTATTTATGCATTGCATTGTTCAGGAGATCAGTTAGGAGCATGCTGTGAATCAGCCTAGCATCCTCATGTGCTAGGTCTAGAAGACAAGTTGTTAGATTTTGGTTTGAAGGTGATCCGGCCCGGTCGTCACATGATCTTTATGAAATTATGCGGTTTTGAGTGTTTACATGCAGTGGACGGATACACAGGAGTCTGCATGTGCATTTCCAGTCGGAACGAGCCGCCTCGTCATCTGCGAATCCATCGCCATCAGGATCGGGTCGTGAAGTTGTTGAAGTTTGCATGTTGCAGGTGCATCATGATGTTTTGAGTTGGATATATACTCACTGTATATATCGCAGTCAGGATCATCTCTCGGAGAAGTTCACCGTCCGCATATCGCTAACGGATGCGGGTGTGAAAGTTGAGTTTTTTTGGCTAAGTGTTGAAGAGTTCATCAGGATGATGTGTGACGTCATCGTCATCAGAATATGACGTCATCGTCATCAGGATATTAGGAAATCCCTCAATGCGAGCTTATCCTGTCGTCCCTAAGTGGTTAAGTATCGGCATAGGCAGGAAGTTGTATTAGCATCATCAGGAGGTTTCGAGGAACCGGAGGAACAATATCATGATGCTGTTGCTTGTATCGTCGGGCAGTGGAGCACCGAAGACAAGTTGTTGAAGTGCAACGTCATCAGGATATTAGAAGCAACCGGATATTTGGCTATCCTGCTGACGAAGGTGATATTGAATATCATGATGATGCCGCTTGTATTTGGCACCCGATGAACAGTGCAACCGGAGGATGTTTGCGCCCGTTGATTATCATGATGATGATGATAGGCGACAAACGGAGGAGGTAAATAGTAGTCGACAGGAGGATATTTGCAATCATCAGGAATGTGATGATGCTGTTGGTGTCTTTAGGAAATATGATGATGATGTTCAGCCGATAGAGAATTTTATCATGCTGTTTGTTTATTTGACTCTTCCTTCCTGTTAGGTTGCCTCCGTTGCGTTCCACTCTGCATCATAGTGGTATCAGAGCAAAGGTTAGGATCTTTTGGTAAAGATAAGCAGGATGTCAGACGAAGAAGGAACATCTGAGTTTCCAACAAAGATGACCAACGCTGAGTTGGCAGTTCTGGTGAAGAAACAGATTGCAGAAAGTAAGGCCGTGAAGGCTCAGAATCAGGAGTTGAAAGATGAGTTAGCAAAGTTGAGGAGCAGAGTAGGTTCTGGTAGAGAAGATGATAGGGAAGAAGAAGATATCCCTAATTGGAGCGAGGAGGTCGTTCCTGCAGACCAGAGGCCGCTGTTGAACGCCCTCAAGGCCATGGAGAGGAGAACCATGGATGTGAAGCTGGATTTGCCAGTATTTACAGGTAAGATGGACCCTGATTCAGTAATGGAATGGATAGATTGTTTGAACAATTTCTTTGTGACAGAGGAGATACCAGAACAGCAGAGAGTGAAGATAGCACAGTCAAAGATGAAAGAAGCTGCCTTGACATGGTGGAACTTTGTTCAGGATGATAGAGTGCAGGAGGGAAAACGTAGAGTTGCCACATGGAAGAAGATGATGGAATTGGTAAAGGAGGCTTATATTCCTTTGGATTACAGTATCCAGTTACACAAGAGGAAGCAGAACCTGAAGCAGAAGGAGCTAGATGTCAGCTCATATACAGAAGAGTTCATGAAACTCTGTATGAAGACAAAGGTGAAAGAAAGTGAAGAGGAAAAGGTAGCCAGATACCTTAATGGACTGAGGTTTAATATTCAGGAAGATCTGAGTCTACATAACCCAGATACAGTGCAGAAAAGTTTTCAGTTGGCACTGAAAGTGGAGGAAAAGTTGAAGAGAAAACAAGATCAGAACAACAGAGGAAGAGGAAGACAACAAAGAGGTGGAAGAAGTCCTTTCAGAGGCAGAGGACATGGACAGGGATATCAAGGAGAGTCCAGTCAGGACAATAGTAAGGGCAACAATAGTCAGAATCAGAGAGAGAATTTCAGTCAGCAAGGAAACTTCAGAGGCAGAAGACCTTACAGAGGAAGATCCCAGGGCAGAGGATCCATCAGGTGTTACAACTGTAACAAAGAAGGCCATATAGCCAGCAGATGTCCAGACAAGGCCACAAGCTCAGCAGGAGAAAGGAGGACAAATCTGGTCAATGAACCTGATAATCAAAGTAGGACAAGCTCTAATGATTTTCAGAGTGTGAATGGTCCTGAGAATTATGGATATCCAGAAAGTGGAGAGTCCCTGATGATGAGAAGAACAGTGACTACCATGAAGGTACCTGACAAAGAAGCCCCTCAGAGGAAGTCCCTTTTCAGAACCACTTGCAAAGCAGGAGGTAAGGCTTGTAAAGTTTTGATTGATTCTGGTTCTACTGAGAACTTTGTGTCTGAAGAAATGGTGATAAAGCTGAAGCTTAGGAGATTGCCTCACCCAGCTCCATATAAAGTCTCATGGCTTACTCAAGGTCAACAGACAACTGTAGAAGAGCAGGCTTGGGTAGAGTTTCAGATTGGTGGATATAAGGATAAGTTGTTGTTTGATATCACCAAGATGGATGCTTGCAACCTTTTGTTTGGTAGACCATGGCAATATGATCTGAAGGCACAGCATGATGGTGTTAAAAACACCTATAAAATCACTAAAGATGGTAAAGAAGTAACACTATTCCCATTGAAGGAGAAAGAGGAGAAGTCTAAAGGCAAAGAAGTGAAGGTCATGCTGATGGAAGGCAAACAGTTCATGAAAGAAGTAGCAGCAGAAGGTGCAGTTGCATATGCCCTGATCCCCTGTATGAGTGTGAATAAGAAACAACAGCAAGAAGCCAAGACAGAGAAGAAGCCAAGGTTGATAGACCCAGCTGTCCAAGAGTTGTTGGATAAGTACAAAGGTGTTATCTCAGAGGGAATGCCAAGATCCCTACCACTTGTCAGAGATATCAGTCATTGCATAGACTTGATTCCAGGGTCTACACTTCCAAATAAAGCAGCTTATAAGCTTACCCCAGACCAGAATACAGAAGTAGCCAGGCAGATTGAAGAATTGATGAATTCAGGTCTGATTGGGAAGAGTCTGATTCCATGTGCAGTACCAGCGGTACTAGCACCAAAGAAGGAAGGCACTTGGAGACTTTGCACAGATTCCAGAGCCATCAACAAGATCACAATCAGGTATAGGTTTCCAATCCCCAGAATTGAGGATTTACTTGATTGTTTGGGAAATGCTAAGTACTTTACAAAAATAGATCTGAAGAGTGGGTACCATCAGATCAGGATTAGACCAGGTGATGAGTGGAAGACAGCATTCAAAACAAATGAAGGTTTGTATGAATGGAAGGTTATGCCTTTTGGTTTGTCTAATGCCCCTAGTACTTTCATGAGGCTGATGAATGAGGTTCTGAAGGAATTCATTGGTAAGTTTGTCATAGTGTATTTAGATGACATTCTGATTTTCAGTAACACCAGAGAAGAACATCTCAGGCATATAGATCTGGTTCTCAAAAGGTTACATGAAGAGAAGCTGATGATAAACTTGGATAAGTGTTTGTTCATGAAACAGGAGATCACCTATTTAGGTTTTGTCATCTCACACGGAAAGCTGCAGATGGATAAGGAGAAGGTGAGTGCCATATTGAATTGGCCAACTCCACAGACCATGAATGAAGTCAGAAGTTTCCATGGGTTAGCAACCTTCTACAGAAAGTTCATCAGAGGGTTCAGTCATATTTGTGCACCCATGTTGGATACTATAAAAGGAGGACAGAAGTGCAGGTTTATTTGGACTCAAGGAGCAGATGATTCCTTTGAGGCATTGAAGAGGAAGGTGGCACAGCAGCCAGTCCTTGCACTTCCAGATTTCAACAAGATCTTTCAGGTAGAGTGTGATGCCAGTCACATGGCCATTGGAGCAGTACTCAGTCAAGAGGGTAGACCAATTGCATTTTTCAGTGAAAAACTCAATGATGCTAAGAAAAGGTATTCATCATATGATCTGGAAATGTATGCTTTAGTTCAGTCCCTAAAGAAATGGAGGCATTATCTGTTGCCAAAGGAGTTCATAGTTTTCACAGACAACCAGGCTTTAAGTTTCATCAACAGCCAGGAGAAGCTGAACCACAGACATATGAAGTGGGTAGAAACACTACAGGCTTTCACTTTTACCTTGAAGCATAAGAAAGGGATCAAAAACAAAGTTGCAGATGCTTTGAGCAGGAGAGTTCTCACAGTCAATCAGATTCAGTTAGAGAGTGTTGGTATTGATTCACTCAAGACCATGTATGAGTCTGATGCTGATTTTGGAGAAATATATCAGGTCTGTACTTCTTTTGGGGAGAAATACCATGCTGAGTTCTCTGAATTCCTGATCCAGGATGGATTGCTGTTCAAGGGTGGACAGTTGTGTATCCCAAGGTGTTCTATGAGGTTGAATATAATCAAGGAGAAACATTGTGGAGCCATGGCAGGTCATTTTGGTCTAGACAAGACTCTTGATCTGGTCAGGAGGCATTATTTCTGGCCTAAGTTGCAGTCAGATGTCAGGAAATTTGTAGAAACCTGTGTGATATGTCAAAAGGCTAAAGGCAGGTCAACTAATGCAGGGTTATACCAGCCCTTACCCATTCCTTCCAGACCGTGGGAAAGTATCAGTATGGATTTTGTTTTGGGTTTGCCAAGGACCAGGAGAGGATTTGACAGTGTCTTTGTTGTAGTGGATAGGTTCAGTAAAATGGCACATTTCTTGCCATGCAAGACCACTGCAGATGCCTCATCTATTGCAGATTTATTCTTCAGGGAAATTGTAAGAATTCATGGATTGCCTTTGAGCATAGTTTCCGACAGAGATGTGAAGTTTGTGGGTCACTTCTGGAGAACCCTATGGAGGAAATTGGGAACCAATTTATCTTTTTCCTCTGCATATCATCCTCAAACGGATGGACAAACTGAGGTTGTGAACCGTTCCTTGGGGAATCTACTTAGATGCTTGACAAAACAGCATGGAGAGAAGTGGGACAATATTCTGTCTCAAGCGGAGTTTTCATATAATGATACTGTCAACAGGAGCACAGGAAAATCGCCTTTTCAGGTAGTGTATGGAATGCATCCCAGAGGTATTTTAGAGTTGCGAGAGCTCCCTACAGCAGATCCTGTTAGTGCAGATGGAGAAGCTTTTGCTGAAGCAATCAAAGAAGTTCATGATCAGGTTAAGACCCAACTCCAGCAATCTACCTTAAAGTATAAGGAGTATGCTGACAAGAAGAAGAAGGATGTTAAATTTGCTGTTGGAGATTTGGTTTGGGTTCACTTGAAGAAAGACAGGCTTCCTAAAGGGAAGTATACTAAGCTCATGCCAAAGAAAGTTGGACCATGTCAGATTTTGCAAAAGCATGGACCAAATGCTTATGAGATCCAACTCCCACCTGTTCTCGGTTTATCTCCTATCTTCAATGTATGTGACTTAACTCCATACAAGGCTAATCCAGATGCAGATCAGGATATCCTACAGGAGACAGTTGTTGAAGACATTCCTCAACATGATCCTCCACAGATACAGCAGATTTTGGACACTAGAGTGGTCAAACAGACCAGGAACAAGAAGTACTTGGAGTACCTCGTCTCTTGGAAGGGACAGCCGACTTCTGAAGCAGTATGGATGACTGCAGAACAGATACAGAAACATGGTGCCGACCTTGATACTCTCATCTCAAAGTGGACTTGAGATTTCTTCTTTTGGGGAGTATGGTGCAGGAGCACCCGCTCATGATCATGATATAGGCCCGCATGATGACATACATGATCAGGATATAGGATAGTTATCAGCATGATGACAGGGCAGTAGGCTATTTTTAGTATGTTTGACTTTATCATGTAATAAGGTCCACTGGACCGATGCTATGTAATAGATCAGCCTAGGAGTATGTGTAGGCAGTTAGAGATCGGGATAAGGTATCTGAGTTGTCCTCTCTCCCAGCCGCTTGGAAGCTCCCAGCCGCTGGGAAGTGAAGTTGGTAGTACTCGAAGGATTTGTTATATATACCTTCGATCTGTTAGGGTTTAGACATGGAGTTCATTTTGATAGTTCATATTGGGTTTGATAGGTGTTATGTTCTGGAGAGTAGTACTGGTGATATGCTGTACTGGTGATCAGTCCAGTTATTGTGAAGTAGAATTGTAAAAGCAGGACATTTGAATCTCAAGTGAATAAGATCTCATCTTTTGCAGTATTTGAGTTGATCAGTTGTATTTGTGTTGATTCCTTTTCTGTTCGCAAGTTAATGGGTACTTTCAACCCTTCCACCGGTTGATCCTGCAAATCGGTGGAATGGTCCTGTATCATAGTTTAGTTTGCATTTGTGTTTTCTATTTATGCATTGCATTGTTCAGGAGATCAGTTAGGAGCATGCTGTGAATCAGCCTAGCATCCTCATGTGCTAGGTCTAGAAGACAAGTTGTTAGATTTTGGTTTGAAGGTGATCCGGCCCGGTCGTCACATGATCTTTATGAAATTATGCGGTTTTGAGTGTTTACATGCAGTGGACGGATACACAGGAGTCTGCATGTGCGTTTCCAGTCGGAACGAGCCGCCTCGTCATCTGCGAATCCATCGCCATCAGGATCGGGTCGTGAAGTTGTTGAAGTTTGCATGTTGCAGGTGCATCATGATGTTTTGAGTTGGATATATACTCACTGTATATATCGCAGTCAGGATCATCTCTCGGAGAAGTTCACCGTCCGCATATCGCTAACGGATGCGGGTGTGAAAGTTGAGTTTTTTTGGCTAAGTGTTGAAGAGTTCATCAGGATGATGTGTGACGTCATCGTCATCAGAATATGACGTCATCGTCATCAGGATATTAGGAAATCCCTCAATGCGAGCTTATCCTGTCGTCCCTAAGTGGTTAAGTATCGGCATAGGCAGGAAGTTGTATTAGCATCATCAGGAGGTTTCGAGGAACCGGAGGAACAATATCATGATGCTGTTGCTTGTATCGTCGGGCAGTGGAGCACCGAAGACAAGTTGTTGAAGTGCAACGTCATCAGGATATTAGAAGCAACCGGATATTTGGCTATCCTGCTGACGAAGGTGATATTGAATATCATGATGATGCCGCTTGTATTTGGCACTCGATGAACAGTGCAACCGGAGGATGTTTGCGCCCGTTGATTATCATGATGATGATGATAGGCGACAAACGGAGGAGGTAAATAGTAGTCGACAGGAGGATATTTGCGATCATCAGGAATGTGATGATGCTGTTGGTGTCTTTAGGAAATATGATGATGATGTTCAGCCGATAGAGAATTTTATCATGCTGTTTGTTTATTTGACTCTTCCTTCCTGTTAGGTTGCCTCCGTTGCGTTCCACTCTGCATCAAGGAGTTTACAAGATAATGACAGAAGACAAAGAGTCATCATAGAAATACAAAGAAAAGCTAACAAAAAGAACCAAAACAACAAAAAGAAGAAAAAACAAAATTGTAGGGCAAGATGCCCCTGCATCACTATGACTTGATTGAAAATAACATTTATGACTTTGATGTTGGCATACGAAAGACTAATTTTAACAACGAAAGGGTTTCTTGTAACACAATTAGGTTTCAGATTGGGTACAACACATAATGAGCAACATGTCCTAGGTAGTGTGGCATGTTTGCTCTCCTCTAAGCTCTCTCAAGTGTGCAAGTGCAAATAAATTACCCTAAATTACCCTTTTATACTTCTATATATAGTAAGGGAATATATCCTTTTTAACACACACTATTACCAAAAAATTGTCCTAATTGATTGTACAAGGCATGTGATATTATTTTTTATGATGATCTACCTTATTGATCATGACACTTACCATTTACACATTTCAATAACATTTTTCATGAGTTATTTCATGAGACAATACATATGCATTATGTCAGTTCATGGATACTTTATTAGTGGACTTAATTGACAACAATTTTCACAATGATATTATCCATTATGACCACTTTCCAACATGTTAGACAATTTCTAGGATTAGTATCTTTAAAATTATTTTGGGTTTATGGACTTTTAGGGTCATTTTACAACTACAGTAATACATGATATTTAATTATAGGTTTGATGATATTACAAGCTACATATTCATATGCTATTCATCTCTAGGGTGTTAGTTTCAATGCCTATACAATTATAGCTTCATATGCCTTTCAAATTTAGTGAGCTTGTAACTTTGACATATCTTGTGGCCCCTCCTTATCCTAGTTGCTTCTCACCTACATGCCATCATTGCTATATTACTGACCTTAGGTAATTCTAACCTTGTGCTTTCATCCTTACATGTTATTCAAGTTACACTTTTGTCTATGCTTACAAGCATACACTTGCATGCAATTTTACTTATGCTTACTTGCTCCTATCTAGTAGTTTGGCTTATCCTCCCTTGTTACTTATCCTCACAATTATGGGTAACATTGGGGACATTTCATCACCCTTTGATACATGTGCTTACATGATTACATATTGCTATCTTATTTACTGCTTATCACATAATGATACATATGACATTGTTATGTTCACACCGAGGTTTGATGATCATAACTTTTATTTGTTACATGATTCTTGTGCTAAAATGTGATCACATCTTTTATGTAACACTTTTTCTCTTCTCTTCCAGTTCGTTGCATACTTCACATGCAACCAATTGTATGACACATATAATATCGCTGACACTCTTTGATTATTATGATTACGACTATCTCACAATTATGCTAGCTCCTTTCCAACTTGACACAACTTCATGCTAGCTCCTTTGTAGCCATAATTTCTACAAGCTCCTTCACAACCATATATTAGTTTCTTTATGTAGGCTCCTTCACAACCATATATCAATTTCTTTGTGTAGGCTCCTTCACAACCATATATTAGTTTCTTTATGCAAGCTCCTTCACATCCCTATACAACTTCATTCCCATTGTGATGGCTCCTTGATGCAACCCTATACAACTTCATGCTCATTGTGATGGCTCCTTCACAACCCTTTACAACTTCATGCTCATTGTGATGGCTCCTTCACAACCCTATACAACTTCATGCTCATTGTGATGGCTCCTTTGCAACCCCATACAATTTCATGCTCGTTGTATTAGCTCCTTTGCAACCTTGCAAAACTTCATGCTGATTATGATGGTTCCTTCATAGCTCTATATATCTTTTTTACTTCTACTTTTTTGTTTTTTGACATTGTCAAGTTGTTATTGTTGATGCCTATTTTAGATTGTTATATGATGCTAATCATGGAATTTTGTGCTTGTAAATATGAAAATGGAGTGATCACTACAAGGAACACATGCAAATCTTCATCCACATTTATATCCTTTTTTTTATATACTTGTTATTTCCTTTCATGTTGATTGCTTATTTACTTTGGCATGCATGATTCATAGTAAATTACATGCATGTCAAAGTGGGGCAATATATAATGGTGAAAAGTGCATACCTAGCATTGTCCCTATTTGTTTTGCTTAATTTGGCTCCTTTATCCCAAATGTAATGACTAGCATACAAGTGGTGTATTTCTACATAATAGTTGACAAATGACATGAGTCTTGATTGAATCTGACTTAATGCATCCCAAGGATCAAGATCGAATTTGCATTCTTCCCATTCCTTGTCTTGGGATGAATCCATAAATGCAATTTTGACCCTCAAACTTTCATGGGCTTAAGTCGACTCCTTTCTAGCTAGGCATTACTTGTTGATTTAAGCATGAAATATTCAAGTTTGCATGCTAGTGTGTTATATAAAAGGACAAACCCTAATTCATTTTAGAGATCCATGGAGAGCACAATTATACATTGCATAATCATTACAAAAGCATAATATAAGCATTTGCATTGATGAGAATAACTCAAGCATTTGCATGGCTGCCTGAAGTGTCTTTGTACTTGTAAAAAATGTTGAATTGATCAAAAGGTTTGACTAAGGTGAGAGGTGGGGAGTTATGTGCCTCCCACACTAAACACAACAAATTCTATCGATGTTTATCGAAATTATCATGTTTAGATAGCCGAGGTGAACAAAATTTTGAAGAATTCAACTCAGAGGTTCAAAGCCATAGTAAAAGGTTGAAGCCGTAAAAAAGATTCAAAACCTCAAATGTAAAGACCAAATATATAGTTACAAGAATGACCAAAAATGAACAAACAATAAATTTTTAATCTAGTAGGGCTCCCCTAATACAAATATAATTATTGGATGTGTAAAAATTCCAAAATATCATATGCAACAAAGTTTTCTTCATAAAATCCTAAAAACTAAGAACCCTAACCTTCTTTATCAACTTCAAAAATAAAAAATATTTCTATATTATTAGATATTTAGCTTAGATATTTAAGTGGGGACGTTTTATTCGAACCAGTGAACGCTTGCTTACCAATTCCTTGAAAAGTTAATAATATTTACTAAACCATTTCCCGAAAAGTATTCACTTACTTGTGCGCAGACAATGTCTCGAAGGACAATATATCATCCATCAAGGAGCGAATTAATAAAAAAAAAAAGGAAAAGGAAAAGGAAAAGGGAAAGTGAAAGTGATATACTTAAAATTATTCGGCGTATAATTCTTTTTTCATTCTTCCCTCACAATTTTTTTTTTTTAAAATTGATGAAAGCAAAGTACAGTCAAACACTGCTGCAGAAAAAACCCCAGTCACAGACTAAACTGCCGCAAAACTAAAATACACAGCCAATTATTTCGGGCCAACAGGAATTCTAAAAAATATATAGACTAAATAACGGAAGGCTTGTTAATCACTCTCGTGGATTACCACCTCTTCAACCGGTAGTTGTCTGAATTCAAAATAACGTCCCTCTTCAGATCCCTTTGCCTCCTTTTTCAAATTTTTATTTTATCAGTTCTTTCTTCCTTACTTCCACAGAACGCCTGAATTTAGTATTCGATTTTATGGTCAAAATTAACCAGCTTTGGTATTTTAAATGATGGAAACAGGAGCAATGAAATTTGCAGTGGGCTTGGCCATAACTCTGTTATTTGCAGTCGCCCAAGGTGTTCAATTCGATGTTCGCCAACATCTCGGCACAACTTCCAGGTATTTTATCCGTCCTCCAATTGTTTTAATGTTTCTTTTCATTTCTTTTTGAAATTTTATCCAGTATAATGGGGTTGATTGATCAAATTAATTTCCACAAGTTTATGTAAAGGTTAATGATTGTTGCCGACAACGGATCACCAGGTTGGTTAAGGAAAATAGAGGAAAAACTTGCCATAGTTATTGATATTTGGAGCTCTATTCTGAAATCCAAAATTGCCAACGCAAGTTTTGAATATAAAAAATAGTTTATTCAGGTACTTATCAGAGGCCTTTTTAGCAGAATATAGGGCAGACGGAAGTAAATGAAGCACATATTAAGTAACACGTGAAATGGGGAGCCCTCCTCAAGGTATATTGTGAAAGCTATTTATGGTGAAGGGAACTAAAGCATATTACAGCCAATTAGTTCTGATTTTTTATTTGCTGAGTACAACAGACTTATTGAAATGATAGTTAGGGTTTTGGCTTCTGTTCGAATTTTCCAGTTGTTGGTCAGGTTGTCCATCCTGATGTGGTCTGGTGTGGACACTTTATGAATTGCAATTACAAATCAGTATGTTTTTGTTATTACTTTGTTTTTATCCGTTTCGGGCTGCTTTGTTTCAGGGGTGAACTGCTAACCCGTGCTTATTGGTACGATCCAGTGGGTTAATGTTGGCATACACAGTGTAGGTTCCAGCTTCAACCCGGATGCAAATTGGTCCCTCGACATGATATTACCCTACGAGAATTTAGAGGTCCAATGCTGCATTAGGGGAAAAGATTTGCAATGTAACAGTTTTAAATCTCGATTTCTTAGTAAAACCCTCTTACTGATATGATTTACTTACATTTTGGTGGAAGAGGGTTGAGGTGGCCCGCTCAATCAAATTGTTTGGTATTTCATTTGTGTCTGGGAGATTCTACTCCAAAACAATGCTACTTTAAATGTTTCCTGGTGTGGAAGACTGTCCTGGAAATGATCCAGAAATCGCCCACTTTTTAAAATATTCTGAGGGTGTTGATAGTTTCTGTATATCGAAAGAAACTTCCAGGCAGTTTTTCTGCGCATTCTTTTCGTTTAAGTAGATGGTTTAAATTAAAATGACAGCAAAAGACTTAAAATTTAAAAGCCTAAGAGGGAAAAAGATACCATAATTAAAAAAAAGAAAAAAAAAGAAGAAAACAGAGAAGAAAAAGAAACTCTATATGTGTCTACATATAAATTAGCTTACAACTACTTAAAGCAGGAGGAATAATCTTATTCGAAGGGGACGGCAGGTTCTTGGGGTGCAAGATGTGCAAAAAATTGTGCATAACTTTGTAACCAGAAATTTGAAGCTAGAAAAGTAATGATCATGATGATGATTGGATATAGAAACGAGTTGCAGCATAACAAATAGATGCTAAAATGGCCATGTTGCAGATGCCATTGCAGCCACTAGATTATGATTATAAGCCAAAAATGGCCATCCCATATGCATGACACATTCTGCCTGTAAAATACAAAACATGACTTGTTTGTCATGTCTTTTGCTTCATTTGAAACCATCTATTCCAAAAAAGGACGCATTTATTAATTTGGGACAACTTAGTCGAAGTATGCAATTATTTTTTTGTAATGTGCCGCACCTGTTGGTTCTTTGTTTAATCTTAATAGTGTTATTTTATTAATTTTTTTGTGATCTTTCAGAACTAGACGGAAGATGCAGAAGGGGTTTTGTTTTGCATGTATTTGTTTTTGCCAGAAACAATGGGAAATGGAGCATACAAATGAAACCCAGAAAAACTATGATAGATACAAGCAAAATAACAAAGACCCAGTTTGTATTATGCATAAGAATGAATTATGGAGACATACCCATTTCAAGATTCTCAACTTCATACAACTGCTGTATGTGGGCCAGCAAGGGTTTGCTACAAAATCACTCTGAAAGCCTACAATCTTCTATTTCCTGCTATGCAAGCTACATGAACTCAGTCCCAATACCTAGGCGCCCAAAAAGGAGTGAGAGCTTCTCAAAGGAAGGCGTTTTAGCCAACAAGGTACCACGTATCCAGAGGAGGCCTGTACGGCCAGCAAGTGGGCTGCAATCACAATGAATCCACTCAGAAAATCTCTGTTTTGGTATGGTTTCTGATCTGCACTATCAGTCACAAGATAACACATCAATCGCCCTTAACACAAGCAGATTTATGTACCCAAACTCCAATACTCTGCACATAGATGGTACGGCCTGTCCCTAAGAGGTACGGCCTGCATAAACAGCCCCAAAAACTCCACCGATCCTCATCAAAACTGCATAAAATCTGGCATTCCAAGTTCTGTCCCAACTGCACACATAATCTGCATATGATATGTTCATTCTCTCCTCAAACCCTCAACCAATGAATCCCATTGAAGCTCAAATGCAAACACATGAAACACATGATGTATTTGCCTCTATAGCACCCTTGGATGGTATTGCACACTTGCGGAATGCTGTCACTGTGGGAAGTTTTCGTTTCCAACAGCCCTTGGGTTCGAATCCCTTCAAAACCCTCCAAACTCTTGCAGAGCAAAAACCAAGCAAATATCAATATCAATGCATAAGCTGAAATTAGTCACCTTTCCTCTTTATATTTCCCCAAGAGGGGTCGATGCACTTCGGAGGGAAATATTTTATTTTAAATGACTTTATTAATCTCCGAAGGTGGACGCCCAACTCCAACTTAAGTGACTTTTAATAATATTTCATTTCTGTCACTTAACTTTTATAATTTCCAAAGTCCCATATTAAATAATGTTATTAATCTTCGGACTTTAAAATGGAGGTCCAAATGTGCACGGAATCCAGTGATCTAGAGACCGTTGGAAAGGTCTCGCCAAGACGCATCAACTCCAACACTGAAAATCCCGAAACTGCACAAACCCTAATTTGCTAAAAATAGCAAGTCCGGCCCAAAGCAAACAAACCACCTCTAGGAAGTGCCAACTGGATACCAAACTGAACCCAAGCCAACATCCACTCAACTGATCAACTCATCCAAGTCACTGCCAACCATGGTTCCCTAACTAGGCTAGTTAGTCTACGGGAACTCAATTATAGACTAACTCTGTATAGAGAAAGGGGACATTACACTTTTTGGCAATGGTTTTATTGAAAATTATAATTAAAACATCAATTTGAGCATCACCTCAAAACTGGCTTAGCTGGTAAGGTGATCAAGCCTTCATCATCTAGGCACTTCCTCAGCTTTGTAAAGATATAAATCAGCCTCACTGGGCATGACCTCAACTAGATAACGATCTTAGTATGGGCAGTGATTTAAACTTTGTGAATCTACAAGATGGCCACACGTGGGCTTGACCTCAACTGAAAAGCAAGCCTAGTCCCAGTTTTATCTCAAACTTTGTAAAGATATAGTAATTTATGATGTTGTCACAGGTTAAAGTTTTATGGAAATAATGCACTTGTGCTAGAAATGGAACAGCAATAAGTTTCAGATTTTTGGTTACAGAATATACATACTAGCAATGAGATAGAGGTTATGAATGATAGATGAATTTATACTCGATTTCATGCTTCTAATACCCTGGTTAGATACCTATAAACCTTCTGATCTTCAAGGTCCTTTGCCTTCTTGATTCCTTGTCTAATCTATTGTTCATAAAATCTCTGGTTGTGACATGTTATGTCCTAGATAGTCATACAGATCTTTAGACTAGCTTGTTCTCATTTAATGATGACCCAATCTGTGGAGATCGATTATCGTTTTATCATTTATATTTGTGAAACCGGTCTCTTATAGCAGGTTGGCTGGCTTTGCTTACACATAACTTTTATTGTTTGGTTTAATTTTCCTTCTAAGTTGTCTATGTTGCTAAATCAGATAATATACATGTAGCAGACTTATTTTATGGGAAAGCTCTTGTTTTATTAGAATGCTTTTCCTGGTAATTGAATATATTCTTTGTTATACTTTTGAAAATGCATTTGATTATCGTTATATTTGTGAAACCAATCTCTTATAGCAGGTTGGTTGGTTTTTCTTATACATAACTTTTATCGTTTGGTCTAATTTTCCCTCAAAGCTGGTTATGATACTAAATCAGATGATATAAATGGAGCTCACTTATTTTAGGGGAAAGCTATTGTTCTATCGGAATGTTATTCCTAGTAATTGAACACATGCTTTGTTATACTTTCGAAAATGCAATTGATTGCTTCATGGTGTGCAGAGTAGGATGTTTAGGGGTTGCAACAATTTTGAACATCTTGTTTTCCTTTAAAGCCCTTCTTGTAGACTTGTGGCAATATTGCATCCTAACCATAGAGAGGAAGTTTGCATATTGGATTTACAAAACTCCTCTCCATGTTGGCCAAATTTTTGATCTGCATGAAAGTACTTGAGGTCACCTGTGTTTAATGCTCATGTTCGGTTTTTTCAATGTGTTTGAGACTGAGCCTCCCCAAATCAAAATATTATAACAAACTTGCAAAACTTCTTAGATGTTATGATGGGATAATCAGCTATAACACCTGCTGATTTGGAATTTTGTGGGTCTGTGGTGACAAGTTTTGTGGTTCCGCTGGGACAAGTTATGTAGGTCTGTTGGGACAAATTTTGTGCAATGAAGGATTTTTAGTCAACTATAATCCTGTTCTCTGAGTTCTTGAAAAGAATTGTCAATGTTCAATCTTCTTGTAAATTCAGTTTACTAATTAGCATTTTCCTTTATTTCTTCTCTACAAAGAACGAAGGAAGCAAATATATAAACAAAGAGAGAAATCTTATTTATGTCCATTAACGGTCAAAATAGGTCAATGGGACCTTGAAAATAAAGTCTGTTGTAATAGAAAAGTACTATGGTAGAAAGAGCCTTGAATCACACAAATGATGAACAAAGCAAGGAGGTAAATCTAAAGTGGTTAAGCCTTGAACCAGAAGACAGACATGGTACAAGTATAGATAGCTCTGCAAAGGAAGGACCCCTCAAGCAAAAGAATGTGGAATTGATGAAGAAGATCAAGCAAGAGGCAGTGAAAGGAGCCAAACATGCCATATGTTTGAAGGACTCAGACTAGGAGATCTAACAACACCAGCATCTATCACAGTGAAAGGACCCAAACAGGGTTGAGAATTCTCATAGGGGAATGTCCGGGTTTGAGAGGCCTAGACTAAGCATTCCTAGGAGGGAACGAAGTACTCCCTCTAGATTCTCTTTTAACATATTCATTGGTAGTAGAAGAAAAATCAGTAATGCATGTGGCTTCAAGATCAGGGCTGTGGACAAGGATAAGATCCTTGACACTGAAATGAAATAGATCTGTTTTGTTTGGAAAGAGCTCATTTGCTTGGGTCACTAAAGCCTTTTTTTGTTGGGTTTCTTGGAAGAAATTTTATTTTGACATTCTGACTATAAGAACTTTTAAACATTATGTTGCATTCATATGAAACTTTCAATTATAAGCCCTTTTGTGTTGGTTTCTGAAGAAATTTAACAAGGCAACCAATGTCTTAATGTTCTAAGAATAAATTCTTTAACATTGCATCAATTGCACAACAATTAAAATTCCAAATTGCAAAAGTGAAAAACAAGTACATAGATAATTTACACCTTCAAATCAGCTTTTAATTCATTCAAAAACTTACAAGGAAACCTCTACAAACTGTTCCTGACAGTTGCACAAAATTATATCATTGTGTTTGATTACAATTACATTTCTTCTATCTTGTGCCTATCTTTATACTTTTCAGCTCAAAATCTAATCTTCTACTCCTTTTCTCTCTTAGGAGATGAGTTCGAAGATAAGTCTAAATCATTAGGTGTATATCTACACTTTATTAGACTTAATTAGCTAAATAAAAGACTTTCACTTTTCACTCAAGTGAAATGCAAAATAGGATTAACTTGAACCACTTCCAACATGTTTACACTGAACCTATGCGGAAGGTCCTCTCCGAGTTAAAAAAACTCAACAGTTTCATCATGTTGAGAGAGGTAGAAAGACACAGAGAGAGAGAGAGAAGAGAGAGAAACACATGTAGAGAGATACTGTTGTTTCCTATTAAATTTTTATTGGGGCTTTCACCTATTATCAGATCAAAACCTCCAATTGAATTAATCACTTCATCAAGTCTTTCTTTTGTCAAATTCTACACATCTTCCACCTTAATCAATTTACCCTTAAGATGTTATATGGGGAGAGAGAGAGGAACAGAGAAGGGGAGAGAGATAGAGATAGAGATGGAGAGATGCAGATATAGAGACAAATTTAGAGACGTAAAGAGATAGAAAGGGAGAGAGATAGAGACAGAGAGAGTGAAAATATAGAGAGAAAGAGAGAAAGAGAGAGGAAGAGAGGAGGGAGAGGGAGAGAGAAATGAAGCGCGAAAGAGAAATAAAGTAGGATAAGATATAGAGAAGATAAAGGAAGAGAGAGAGAAGTACAAAGATAGAGAAAGAGAGAGAGAGGGGAGGGAGGGAGGGAGAGATAGCAAAAGAGAGTACGAGAGAGAGATAGAGCAAGAGAGAGACGTAGAGACAGAGAGGATGAGAGGAGAGAAAAAGAGAGGTAGAGTGAGAAATCTTAGAGAGAGGAAAGAGAGAAACATAGGGAGAGAGAAACCTCAGAGAGAGGAAGTGTGTGAGAGGGAAATAGAGACAGAGAGAGATCAAAAGAAATAGAGAGCTAGAGAGGGAGACAAAGATATATATAGAGACCTAGAGAGATAAATAGGGAGAGAGAGATGGAGAAAAAGAGAGAGACAGAGAGGAAGAGAGAAAGAGATAGAGCAAAAGAGAGAGGTAGAGTACCTTTCAATTTCAAGTAGAGAACATGGCTACATGCATAACCTTCCTATGGATAATTATTTCCAAATTTTACCTTTGCCACCCATCACAATTGAAGAGACATTTCCTAAAACACAAAATCATTACCCATCATGGGATTACAAAACTAAGCTTAATTGCATAAACATAGTGACAAAAAGTGTTTTATTTTGTGATAGACTTGAGGTTATGGTCAAGCATTCCAATGGAAAACCCTACATTAAAGATCAAGCTATGGTACTTTTACAATGTATGTGTTGGTCCAAATCATCTACTCAAACTTTACTTGCCACCACAAAACAACAACACACATCATTACATGGTTTCAATGTTCAAATAATGACTAGGATTCAACAAATCAAAATAGACCAAAAAAATTAATGCAAATATTATGTACACTCTCTTCTTGAGAATATTAATATTAGAAACAAATAAAAAATTCCTCTTTCCTACTCTTACAAATATACCCCGCTTATTTATTGCTGTAATCTACTTAATTTTACAAACTATGTATACTTTAAGTTTCCCATATGCAAAATAATGTCTGCTTTTATCCATAGGGAACTCCTTTCGACATCCATTCTCGGTGTACCCATTGCACACTAATCACTTCCTTTCTAAGATGTGCAATGGAAGTCAGAGTTGGCAGCCAACATATTCTGGAGATTTCAGGATCTCAAAGCCCACGTAAACAAGCTCTTCACTCCATGTTATTCCATTCCCCCTTAAATAAATGTAAACATTTTATTTAATAGACATATATATTTATTTGATGATTATAAATACATTTTATATGAAAAAAAAATCTGAAGAAACATGAAAGATTCACAAAATGAAATCAACGGTGGTTGATTGTGAAAATGAAATCCACCAATACTCTTCCAATTTCGGCGTACCCATTGCACACTAAGGTGCGATTGCTAGTATATATATTTGTATGGCCATACCCAAGCCGTACCAAACCATACTTAAACCCTGAACCCGAACTGGCAACTTAGGCTGAACTTACATGCATAATTGAATATTTATCTGTTGATTTGATAAGCAATATTCTGTAGCATAGCTATGTCTTCATTTACTGACCTGATTTGAAGAAATGAGAAAGGTGAAAGATATTGATTGCATACGATTTTCCTTACAATTTCATTTTTTCATTTTTGCCTGCTTAATATCTCAAGATTCATCTTCAGCTTACCTGATTTCAAATTGGATTTTTTGATCAACTGTACTTTTGGGTATTGAAGAATTTGTACAGCCCTTTTCGTATGAAAGCTCAGGTTTCTTCAAGTTAGTTGGGACATCAACATTTTTAGTACAAATTTTTGCTTTCTTGACACCATGTAGATTATTTGCCCAAAAGTAGCTATGGTTGCTTGCATGGACATTTGAGACACCATCAAGCAAAATCTGCCCAAAGTGCAGGACAGTTAAGGGAAAGCAAGGAAGAAATGCATGATGCCAAAGAAATTCTCATACTAGCAATGGGCTCCAGAGATCAGAACTTTAAGTCTTACCTGCATTTTTATAACATGCAAGTTCCTCTTCTGCACTTTTGATGTGTAGAACAGATTATACCTGCAATTTGCTGAACTTACATCCATAATTGAATATCCATCCACTGATTTGATAGACGAGATTCAGTTGCATATTGAGTATGTCTGATTTCTGTTACAATTTCATGTTTCCAGTGTTGGCAGATTAATGATTGAAGATTCATATTTACCCTAACTGATTTCAAAAAGGATTATCTGATAGTCTGCGACTCTGTACTTGCTGATATTTGAAAAACTTGTACAATCCATTGATTTTAAAAGCTCACAAGGGTTTCTATATTCTTCAAGTTGAATGGGAACATCAGGATTTTTGGGTTCAAAATTTATACCTCTTCATATCCTTTTGGGACAAGGTTTTGTTCTTTCTTGATGTCATGTAGATTATTCATCCAAAAGTAGCAACGAGTACTTCCATGGACAGTTGAACTTGAGACATTATAATGGTAAATCTTCCCAAAAGGCAGGACAGCTAAGGAAAAGCAAGTGATAGAATCATAGATGCATAATGTGAGGGAAAATCCCATGCAAGCAATGGACTCCACAGATCAGAACTCTTGGATACATTAAATTTTAATCCATCAAGACATCTCATTTCCACTTGGATACTTCTTTAATAATCCTTTGAGCTACTTAAATTATAGCTTTTCTTTGAAATGTATGTGTATATTGTTTTTTTTTCAAGTAAAGGCACAAGGTTTGAGTTTGTGTTCAACATACTTTAAATTTGAAATAAATTCCGAAGTGAATAAAAGTCAAGCATTGAAATTGGTGACTATTTCTATGCAAAATATTTCTCTTTGTTTCCCACATTTATACATTATTCAATGCTTCTTTTCTTTTACTATTTTACCAATGGGCTTTGCTTGATCATTTGATAAACTAAACTAACACTTATAGTCATGAAAATTGCTTCTTCTTGTCTGTCTTATTATTTTGAATTCTCTCTTGTCAATCATATTAAAGTTATTGGGTCATTTAATACGATATTTGTATTTACCCCATGACTTGACTCCTTGTTGGTTTGGATTGTTCTTTTATTTTATCCGTTGTCTCAAATTAGCTTTTTGGTCTCAAGAGATATTTATCCATTTATTTAACTTAGCTAATCCATTTTCCCTATATATATTGAAAAAATATGAATACTTGTATCACGTATATTCCTATGCTTTTGTTCAAGAATGTTTACAGAAGCTAATGATAATTTTAGGGCTTGTGCAGGTATTGTGCTGGAAAAGCAGCAATCACGGATGCTTATCAAACTCCTAATACTCCTCCCATTGGGTGTACTCCAGTTCATTTAAATCTTGTGGTATGCATTGTTTATGAGCATTTTTCTTTCATTTGTTTGATTTGAAAATCATGTTCTTTCAATATGTGTCATGGCTATTGGTCATTATCATATCAAAACAATTCAATATGATTTTTTCAATGTTGTCCCAGGGACGACTTTTGTAAAGAATCTTGGTAGTATTATAATTTGTAGCCATTTTGAGGATTAGAATCACTTATAATACATATATATCTAGGTCTTTGACTCTTGTGAAATACAAAACTAGAAATTCGATTTTATAGATTTTGTACACCTGCAATTAGTGGTACTGAAGAGAATATCTTATACCAAAATGCATGGTATGCTTTGTTTATGGATTTCAGAAGTAGAGAATCATTGTCATACACTGCATATGACTTGATGGAAAAGATGTGGTGAGCCTATTGTTTTATTCTTGAAAACGTAACTGGCATATTATTTTGAGGATTGCTAAACATCTATTTATAATGGAAATTTTCTTCTGATTCAAATACCAAGAGGACAAGATAAAGCAAAACTATAATGAAAAATGTATATCAATATTGGATTGGAGGTTTCAACAATAGTACATTTTTAATTACTCGGGCCATCCAAAATTATTAACCTTAAAAAAGCTATGCAACATTGAATCAAAATGAATGGCATCAAACACAAACATATATTGAAATATTGGAAACATATAGTGGGTCCTTCTGACAGAATTAGTTTTGTAATGATAAAAATTCTATCTACATTTAAAGGCATATCTTATTTGTTGGCCGGTAGGTGTTGTAATGATTTTAATCAGTAATAACTAATAACTAGTTAGAGGGGATGGTGTACAGATGTGATCGATGATTAGAGTCTCACAAACCCCCTTAGTAAAATGTTTTCAAAACACATGATCATAGAATTCTAAATATGCCCCTTTTATTTTTTGCGATTTACTCCACTTCTTATATTTATAACACCCTTTTATAGTACTGCCCATATTTTTACTAGTATTTCCTTGGGCAGGACCTAGAGATTCGGATTGTGAATGGTATTTGCTATTTTTCCCTGAAATTGAAAATTCCATCATTTCAATACTAAGTGCAAAAAAATTGTTTGAAATTCCAGATTTTATTCATTTAAAAATGTAATAAAATAAAATTTATTTCGATATGACTCTCAACTACTTTGCAACATACAAAATTATTACAAGGCAAGATTTGTATCATTTGTAGCCAATGAGAATGAATGCTAAGTGGATATAAAAGAGAGTTGAGGCTACAAAATGAGATTTCACTTTGGTAGATGAATTTGCAATGCATCAAAATTCTTGCATGGAAAATGTCTCCTGTCTAATGTGTACGCTTTTGCAAATTGTGGTGTATATGGTTTTGTTTTTTATATTCAATATAAACTTTACAACCAAAAATCATCTTGTTGATTTGCAAGTAATCTCTATTTTTTTTTGATAATATAGTGAGGATTGAATTGGAGCCTAAGCTTGGGAAAGAAGAAAACCCACAGAGAACAAACAAGACGGTGCATCCATGGCAGACCAAACAAACTATGCTGCAAGCCAACAACCCAAAAGAACTAAGACATGAAACCACCACCACTAAGGGCATCTACCAAACAAGCAAATACTAAACATACCCTTCTTATGAGATTTGAGAATCATCTGGTCAAAAGTTTTCTTCATTGAAAGGATTTATTTTCTTCCAAACTGTTGTCCAATGCTTCACAAGAGGGGCCAACTTCAAAAGAGCTTGAGAAGCCAAGGAAGCAAGGCCAATGCTTGGAGGAGAGGAAGGATGAATCCCACCTAGGTAATCCAAAGATGACAACCCCATCTTCTGCAAAGATTGAGGGGAGCCTAAACACGACCTTGAAAGGGAAGTGCCCATTAGAGACAAATGAAGTGAATTGGCATCAAAGTTTAACCAATCACAAGTAGGGGCATCCACCTGGTTTAGTTGATCAACCAAAGGGACAAAATCCAAACTAGAGGAAGATCTTCCCAGCAAAGATTCAGAGGGCCACAACATCCACAATTCGAGGGGAGGACCTTGAAGGGGAACATCCTTCATAAGAGAGAGCACCACTCCCAAACAAGGAGATGCTTGAGGAAATGAAACAAAGGAAGGAGGTTCCACGAAAACCATTTGATGTTGACACTTCGTACCTTTCCATCAAGAAGCATCCAAGCAACCTTTGAACCTTTTTCGTGAACAAGCCCTTGCTAAATGACCACAAGAGAAGCAAAATCTACACAGAAAAGTAATAGACTCTTAATCCAAAGGTTACTTCTAGATGCTCTCTCCCACTTTGAGCCATATCTCCTATAGTAAATCTCTAGAGAGATCCATCTCAACTTGAAGCCCAGTGAAGGTAGGCTAGGATCTTGAACTAGTCTTTGGAGCAATAGACATAAATTTTCCCTAAGAGTTGCCAATAGCTAACAAACAAGAAGGTTGCCAAAAGTGTAAAGGGAGATTGGGCAGACGATCCCAAACCAAAACCAAAGATAAGGTCTAGGAGGAGGGATAGAAGTTTGGAAACGACGACTTCATGCACAACGTTGCCTTGCCCTAAGACCAAGGGCCAACTTCTAGAAGGTAACTCCAATCATCCACTAATACATAAACCACAATAAAAAATCCCTGAGCACATGGACATATGACTAAATCATCAGAAAAAGAAGGGTTTCCACATTTTAGAAACCTAAGCATGAAGATACACTAAATTTGGTTAGAGATTTTGAAATCTACAAACCAAACCTAAATTAGAATAGTGCTCCTCTTCCTCTAACACCTCCAAACCCAAGATTAGCAACAAAATTGTTTTTGATTCCCGCATCAATTTAGAAGCAAAACAGTCATGAGATTTGCCCCACATTTCAAACAAAACAACGTGAACAACATCTAGAATAGTTGCAGAAGAGGGAAGAGAATCAACGAGTACCCTAGCCTTGGCAGCCATAGCCCCATCCTTAACCTAAGTGCAACAACAAGAGAAGATTGTTCCTAAATAGGGTATCACTTACTGTAATGGTAAAAAACGTGATAATATTAAATGAAAGAGCCAAAGGCTCTTTATAAAGATTTACAATACAAAAGTTTCTAAAAGAAAGAATAGAGATGTTTCTAAAATAAACTAAAGCTAACAAAAGAATAGAAAGAATCTAAACTAATATGTTTACAGTATTGACCATTAAATAAATTATCTAAATATTATTTTAATACCCTCCCTTAATGGTCAATCTATCAACTACAACAAGGTGCCCCCTAAATTTGACAAACTTATCTGGGCTTAGAGACTTGGTGAGAATATCTGCAGTTTGGTCCTCAGTTGGAACATACTGCAACATCACTAATCCATCTTCGACAAGTTGACGGATGAAATGGTAATGAAGTTTAACATGCTTGGTCCATTCATGGAAGATTGGATTTTTGGCGAGTTTCAGCACCACTTGTTTGTCACAGTACAAGGGGGAAGGCCCTGCTTGAGACATTTGTATGTTAGAAAGCATCCTTCGAAGCCAAACTGCCTCGCAAGCTGCTTTAACAGTTCCCCGATATTCAACTTCAATTGAGGAAAGAGCCATTGCCTGCTGCTTCTTGCTGATCCATGTAACTGCACTTGTGCCCAAATTGAAAACATACCCAGAAGTAGACTTCCTGTCATCAACAGAACCTGCCCAATCTCAGTCTATAAAGCCAATCAACTTAGGATCTTTGCACCTGCCATACAGAATGCCAAAGTCGGAAGTGCCTTTCACATATCTCAGCACACGCTTTGCTGCAACCCAATGTTTAGCTTTAGGGGCTGTCATGAAGCGAGAAATGTAGCTCTCAGCAAAACTGAGGTCAGGTCTAGTGGCAGTGAGATAAATGAGGCTGCCCACTAGTTGCCTGAACGCTGATTCATTCTCCACAGGTGAATCTGATTTGGCTGATAGTTTCAGCCCTTTCTCCATAGGTGTAAATGCAGGTTTGCAATCATTCATCTGGAATGTATCAAGCAGACTTCGGGCATACTTGGATTGAGAGATAAAGATGCTACCATATGTCTGCCAAACCTCTACACCGAGACAATAATGCAGAAGTCCCAAATCTATCATGTCAAATGATTGACTGAGATTATGTTTGATCTCCTCAATCAAATGTTCTGAGCTGCCAGTAATGATCAGGTCATCAACATAGACAACAATTAAAAGAATATCATCACCAGACTGTTTGACATACAAATTAGAATCATGACTCCTTTGAAAACCATGATCAACTAGGTACTTATCAATTTTCATGTACCATGCCCGTGGAGCCTGTTTATGGCCATAGAGTGCTTTCACCAGTTTGCATACCTGGTGTTCTTTACCAGCAACCTTGAAACCAGGGGGTTGCGTCATATAGACTTCTTCATGTAATTCCCCATTGAGGAATGCACTCTTGACGTCCATTTGATGGACTTTCCTTCCAAACTGGGCTGCAATAGTGAGGACAAGCCGAATGGTACTCATTTTGGCTGTGGGAGCAAAAGTGTCCTCATAATCATTGCTCTCTGTCTGTGAGAACCTTTTGGCTACTAACCGAGCCTTATACTTATCAAGAGTTCCGTCAACCTTATACTTAACTTTATACACCCATTTGCAGCCAATGGGCTTCTTCCCAGGTGGAAGATCAGAGAGGACCCAAGTGTTATTCTTCAGAAGACTATGATGTTCAGCTTCCATAGCCTGTTCCCACTCAGGCATGCCTTTAGCCTTTGAATATGTCTGAGGCTCAGAGATGTTGTGAAGGTTGGCCATAAGAGCAAAATTAACTGTATTCTGCTGCTTGCTCTTTTTTCGAGCAGATCTACCCTCAATTAATTCAAAATCATGAAGATCACCTATGGTCTTTTCCCACCATTTAGGTCGGAGAGTAGAAGTACCAACATCTAAAACAGGAGGAACAACATCACTTGGGGTGGTTGGAACAAAATCAGTTGGATGAGGATCCAAATTGTCCTGAGGAGGGGTGGGTGGTGGAACATTATGCTGAGGTGCCTCCACAACTGCAGAATCCCTCCCATCAGGTGGTTTTTAGGGGAAGGCAAACACCCAAATCAGAAGCCTTCAGAGGTTGATCCTCAGGGCTCATAGTAGGAGAAGACAAATGAAAGGGCCTAGTAGCTTCATCAACCACAACATCATGACTGAAGATGAGACGATCTGTATCTACATCAATCAGCCTATATGCCTTATGATTATCACTGTAACCAGTGAACATGAGTTTTTGGCTCGGCATCTGGAATCCATACATGAGCAATAGAGCCAAAGACTTTCAGGTGGTTGACCTTAGGCTTGCGTCCAGACCGGGCTTCTTCAGGAGTCATCTTCTTAACGACATAAGTAGGAGACCGGTTCAGAAGATAAACTGCAGTGTAAACTGCTTCAGCCCAGAACTTCTTAGGGACATTTCTATGCTCCAGCATTGAACGAGCCATTTCATTAATGGTACGATTCCGATGCTCAACGACACCATTATGCTAAGGGGTGTAAGGTGTGGTAAGTTGGCGCTTAATGCCATGTGTAGCACAGAAATTGGAGAAGTCAGAAGAACAAAACTACCCCCCAACCATTATTAGACCGAAGAGTGACTATCTGAGAGCTTGACTCTTTTTCAACTAAGGCCTTAAACTGCTGAAATATACTGAACACCTCTGATTTGTTTTTAAGAAAATACATCCACATTCTTCTACTAAAATCATCAACAAATAACAGAAAATACTTGGACCCAATAACTGAAGGAGTGCATTGGTCCACATACATTAGCATGAACCAACTGTAATACCTTGGAAGCTCTCCATGTGTCACCATCTGAGAATGGAGTTTGATGTTGCTTTCCATCCTGACAAGCTCCACAAACTCCATGATTCTAAGTCTGAATCTCATGTAGACCACCAACCAGATCATCTCTAGATAACTGAGAGAGATAATGCATATTCAGGTGCCCATAACGTTGATGCCAGAGGTTGCTGATGGAAGTACTTCTGACTGCCATAGTGTGCTCTTGAGAATCACCTGAATCAACAAGTCTATAAAGACCATGATCCTCAAGTTCCTGAACAACTGTAGTGTGAGTCTCTCTATCAACAATGCTACATACATGCAAACTGAAAACAATATCTAGCTGAGGAGAGTGACGCATGATCTAACTGACTGACAACAGATTTAGCTCCATGTTAGGTACAAAGTATACATTGAGAAATATTAAATTTATCCCTCCAGATTGAATCTGCACGTTGCCCTTTCTGACAATAATATACTCTTCGCCTCCTCCAAAGATAACCGAATCTCTGAATGGCGTGTACTTAGTGAACCAATCTCGACGATGAGTGAAATGCCTAGATGCACTTGAATCAATATACTAGGCAGAGTATTTAACATGATCTGCTGGTCTCTTGGCCATAAAGGCATAGAAAGCAGACTCTTGCTCAGTGTACTCTGCAACATGGGCTTTAGGTTTAGACTCTCCTTGCTTGGACTATTCAGAAGCCAAGCGTTTCTGGCAATCTTTCTCCATGTGGTCATACTTGTGGCAATAGTTGCACTGGATATTCTTCTTCTTGGAAGTGTCCTAGAATTGACCTTGGCTAGTTTGCTGAGAGGGCTGATTTTTGCCCTTATTCTTCTAAAATGCCTTGGCAGTAAATGCCTATTTCGTGGAGGATGAACTAGCACTGCTATCAAACTGCTGTCTCCATCCATCCTACTGCAGAAGTTTGGTGCAAAGCTCTAGAAACTTCAAGTCAACATGAGTTGAGGTAATTTTGAGCGTCTGAATAAAGTGCTCATAAGACTTTGGTAGACTCTTTAGAGTGATGACTACCATAGCTTCCTCCATCTTCTGACCAATCGCCTCCAACTGATCACAGATGTCCTTGATTTTTGTCAAGTGCTGCTGCAGAGTTGTCTTCTCATCCATCATGATGGAGAACATGTTCTTCAGAAAGAATGATCGGCTCTTGTCGGATGTTTCATGAAGATCTTTCAGAAGATCCCAGATTTCTTTAGCAGTTTTGCCAGACGGCACTTGAGGCACCTGGTCATCGGTGATCGACAATTTAATAAGCATCACGGCTTCTCGATTCTGCTCATCAAATTTGTCCCGATCTTTACCCGCCATTGTAGGACGTGTAGACTTGCCTAGAGCAATCTGGTCAAGGCACTGATACTTAAATATGGTCATCATACGCTGCTTCTAGGTGTTGTAGTTGCGGCCGTTGAATTTTTGACTAGCTTCCAACATAATGTTAGATAAAGAGGCTATCCTTCACGCTTTCTAAGGCACAAAAATGAGGTAAATTGAAGATTGGATGGATTGGTACAAACTGAAGGCACAAAACCCGAGACAGAAAAATAGGCTCAAAACCCTAGCACAAATTAAGTCACAAATCCCGAGGTCAATAGAATCGACAACAGGAGACTGGGGTTGAGAGCCTGGGATGCTAGCCACTGGTTTGCAATGTGACTGCTGTTGTGCCAGGCGCTAGCTGATGCGACTAGCAGATTCAACCTATTGAAGATACTCTTATCAGTGCGGAAGGACGCTGTCAAGGCATGAAGCCGCTGGTGATGACAAACAAACAAACAATGACCAAGAAAGTAGTGCAGATCGTTGCTAAAGCTGAAGAAATAAATCGCCGGCCAAGAAAAAAGGTGCTGAAGCCACAGGAAAAACGACGACCACGAGTTTCCTTCAAACGTCGATCAAAGGTTTGCAAACGGTGATCAAAACTTGACAACTGCAACTTCAAACAAATCTTCAAACTACGACTTCAAACAACGACCAGAAAATGCCAATACAAATAGCAAATCGGGATCATAGAATGTTGACGAAGTTTGAGGAAACCGCCAACGAAACCCTGCAAATCACGACCAGAGACTGGAGAAAACTGCCTGAAACCAAAACTTCCACAGAGGTCAAGGCAATGTACGATCGTTCGTACGTCCATACGGTACGGAAATGCACCGAGAGGGGCTGAAGGTCATACAACTTGTACGACAGAGAGCACAAAAAATTTTGAAAGGAAAAAAAAAAATTCTAAAAAATGAATTCCTGCTCTGATACCATGTAATGGTAAAAATCTTGATAATATTAAATGAAAGAGACAAATGCTCTTTATAAAGATTTACAATACAAAAGTTTCTAAAAGAAAGAATAGAGATGTTTCTAAAATAAACTAAAGCTAACAAAAGAATAGAAACAATCTAAACTAATATGTTTACAATATTGACCATTAAATAAACTATCTAAATATTATTTTAATACTTACAACCCCCATCCAATACCTTTCTTGCAAAACAAAAAACAAAAACCCCCTTTGTCTCCTTGAAGGAGAGAAACAAGAAACCCGAGCTACAAAATGATGCGCATGGCCATGCACAAACTTGACAGACTTTGCAAACACCATAGAACTCCAATCACAAGTAATCTCTAAATTAGTTAATTACGTTTTATAGTTTTGTAATGTGCCACCCTGATTTTTTTCTATTTTTCTGTATTTGTGCTTTGGTTTTGTTTTGTGTTTTAGAAGAAGACGGATATACAGAAGTTTGTTTTGACAATAGATATTATAACAATTCAAACAACATTTAAAATAACTTCACAAAACACATATTTCGAACACCCTTTTCAACTATAAATATGAAAGTACAATATGTTGACTAAATAAGAGACCCAGATTGGGAAATCACATTACAATGCATTAATCAACATACCCATTTGCTGGTTATTTTTCTGTGAGTCTGAAAATGGTGATGGAAGCAATCTGGAACCACAAAAACACCTTCAAACACAACAGCCTCGTATTTCTCCCTATTGGAAATGATGCACAGCTGTTGCTAAACCCTAGGCGCCTCAAAAGAACCAAGTATCATGCCCAAACCCTAGGCGTTTTGGGCCTAAAGTGCTCACGCCTTGCTGTGAAGGTAGTACGGCCTGGTTTTGGGGAATTTAGCAGTTACCAGCAGCTCTCAGACCCCTCAAATCTGCTCCAAAACTTTGTCAAAAATACCAATAATCTGCTACAAATAACCCACGCTAAAGCTGGAGAGGAAATGCCAATGAAAAATGCTTCAAACCCAATGCAAATGGTACGGCTCCCTTCTAGAACTGGTACGGCCAGCACAAGGAATGCCAAACAGCTTTAAAACTCATTAAAAATCTGCATTCCAACTTAGGAAGCTCCTCTAAAAACCTTCTCACAAATCTGCAAGCAAATATTCATTGAAAACCTTAGAAAAATTGCAACATTGAATGTCCCAGCATAACCTCTGTATGAAGTTATCAGTGAATATCCTAGAGAGATCTTTCACTCCCGCAGATATTGTCTCCATGAGGGATTCCATCCTCAAGAAGCATGAAAATGGTGAACTCTGTTCAGCCAACAATTACCTGTGTGTGTAAAATCAAGGATATGAAAATGAGCCTTCAAAAACATCTTTTATTCTCCTTCAAACCCTACGCTCAAGTTGGGATTAATAAAATATTTTATTTTCTGCTTTAACTCCTTATGCCTCCCATAAAGTGGCGTCCAACTCAAATAGACTTATATTTCATTTTTTCCCACTTTATTTATCCCCCGTAGTCACTCTATAAAATATATCAAATAAAGATAAAGTTATATCTTTAATTTAACTTTATAACTTATTGTTATTTAATTTAAATTTGCTTGACTATACCAAATATTGAAAAGTTGATGTCCACCGCTCCCACCGACACATCTAAACATAGTAACCCTGCCCGCTGACTCAGTCAGTGACTGAAATTGACTTACTAAAAATAGTAAGTATTGGATAACTCGGCCGAAATCACCCTAGAAAAGGGCATTGTGTACACTATAACCATCGTAGCCTCAAAACACAACAAATACTGCCATCCCGCTGGACAAAGAGTCGCCTCAAAGTTCCCTAACCCTAACATATTAGCCTACGGGAACCCATAGAATAGGCTAACTGTCCATCAAACTGCATTCATTAGGAAGGGGACATAACAAGTTTTGATGAGAATACCTTGTCCTTGGTATCAATAATTTATTTACGTATCTAATCTAATATCATTTTAGTTATATTCCTAGTTAATAGTTAATCTATTTGGTCAATATTAATGGTGTTTGTTAATAGTAAATAGTTAATATCATTATTATTATCATTCATAGTTAATATTATTATTATTATCATTCATATCCTTGTGACTTAACCTATTTAATTAAATAAAAGTTAAAATATTGATTTCTAGTTAAATCATTGCTTTCTACTTTCTCCTCACTTTGTTATATGAATTTACACATTTTTCACTATTAGACAGACTTTTGTTAATTTTTAATATTTCTATTATTTTTTTACCGATGTACCCAAATTGTTCCACACCCATGTTCTAAAAATAGAAAAGCTAAGCCCCCATGCCCAAATTCGAATTGGTACCTTAGATGTAAATAATGCCCATTCTTTTTGGTCTAGGAGCACATATACCAGGAGTTTTCACTCGTGGGTCATATATTGGTGATGGTTGCCACTAGAACATTTAGTAAACTATTAGAAAGTAGAGATCCAATAATAGCCATAAATAGATGGTAAAGCCCATTGAGGTTCTTGGGCATCTTTATATGAAAAAGACGTCTCACCCATCAAAAATGTCTAGGAAGGATCTTGGAGAGGATTGTCTACATGCTGTAATTCCAATAAACACCATAATATTAACAGTAATTGAGGACTTAAAATCCCTTTGAAAAATAACAAAATGCAAATGTGGCCACTATATCTTGTATGAAAAATTAAATATCTTTTCAGCATAAAGTCATGATTCCTTGCAAATGGTGTTGACAATGGGGATTATTTGCCAAAGATTTCCCCAGCCATACCCAAGTAGCTAAGTGGTGTAAATGGTGTGGACATTGGACAGTTGTAGAATGAGATATTTTTGTTAATCTATTGTGAAGTTGAAGACATATGGGTTAACTGTAAAAGTGGATGAGATTCCATTTGCCTTTGTTTCTTATATCTTTTTAATATTCTACAAAATGTTTATAAGGAGCATAAATCGGAAGTTGAGATACAATGCAATACATTGATATGAAAATCAATTGTATAAAGGGAAAGAGGAATAGACAAAAGGCATTTATTAGTTTTGTCTTCAAGGTTCATAAGAACATCAGGAGCTTAATTGTCAAGAAGAATAAAGAGTAGTGGTTGTGCATGACTATCAAGCAATCACGAGGTGAGAGTGATTTCCCAATAAGGAAAAGTGAATGCATCAATTATCAAGGCTGACAAAGGATTGGCAAGAGAAGGTACTTGACAAGGAAGTCCAAGGGGAGGAAAAAATGATTAGAGGCTTAACCTCTTTCAACATGAGGATTGTGATCCTAGTGTAAATGAATGGCATCAGGGAACTAAGTATTAATCTAAAAGTTCACGATAGTTCATATGTTGGTCAAAAGTCTTCATGACTTTTCTAGTCCACCTTGTAGCTCCCTCTTACATGTTCTTATGCGTGTCCTAGAATCTCTTATCCATCTTACTATGTCATAGATGCTCTTACACATCTTAAATGACATTAGATATTCTTACATGATGTCATAATACTTTTACACATGGCATAAAGTGCCACCTCAAGTGGGACACCCTTTTTCATGTGGGCATATAAATAATGCAAAATAAATAACAAATACAAACATTAGGAATCGCTAAGTGTACAACTCCTAATTCCAACATTCTTCCATTTGTTGTATATCTTGCAAGAGGATAAAGGAAAACCACCGAAAGTGAACTACTTGCTAATGGCAGAAATGCACATAGCCTCACTGCACAATCTGAACTTCATACTCACAGGCTTTTTCAAAGCATCTATTATGTTCTCCAAAGTATCCACCTTCTCAAGCATAACCCTCTCATCCTCGACCATGTTATGAACAAAATGGTGATGCACATCAATATGCTTAGTTTGCATGTGAAATGTAGGGTTCTTTGCCAAGCTGATGGCACTCTGACAGTTAATCCTCACAATTCCTTGATTTAGCCCATTATCGAACACAACCTTTGAAGATAGATTACCTCCTTATAGGCATGAATAGCTGCCATAAACTCTGCCTTTGTAGTGGAAAGGGCGATCACAACTAGTTGCTTACTCATTCAACTGATTGCACCGTCAAATTGGCTAAGAACACAGCCACTGGCTGACCTCTTGCTGTCCACATCTCCTGCCCAATTTGAGTCTACAAACCCTTGCATCTCCATTGAGTGCTAAGGTGTGCTCTAGGTATCCCAAAGCATTGCCTTGTGCATCACCAATATTGCTACAGGCATGCTTTAGGGACCCTAAGTGCTATAGGCATCACTATGTAGTTCTCTTTGCCATGATTAGTCATAGATCGGCTCAATAATCCCATTGTTGCTTGGGCAATGTCTGGTCTGGTGCAGACCATAGCCTACACGAGGCTTCCAATCGCACTAGCACACTAGCATAAGGGACATGACTAATGTC
Source organism: Cunninghamia lanceolata (assembly GCA_027924645.1). Lineage (NCBI taxonomy): Eukaryota > Viridiplantae > Streptophyta > Pinopsida > Cupressales > Cupressaceae > Cunninghamia > Cunninghamia lanceolata. Next base: position 393,584 of record BSBN01000257.1, on the reverse strand, counting down.
CTCCATCTCACCTAGTGTAGGACACTACTCAATTGAAAAAATTAATCCTACAAGAAGAGGAACACTCATTGGTTTGTAATCTTCCATGTTGAAATGCTGCAAAACAAATCAACATACGTCTTTTGACTTAACCATAGTTTTTTATTAGCTCTATCTCTTCTAATCTCCACCCCTAAGATAAACTTAGCAGCCCCTATATCTTTCATATCAAATTATAATGAGAGCTAAGATTTCAAATCCCTTAACATATCCTTATTGTTACCAATCAACATATTATTCACATACAAAGTGATAACAATCAATTGATCACCATCTTGCTTATAATAAACACGGTAATTTGATTTGGATCTAACAAATCCCAACCTCGAAACACATGAATCAAATTTTTAGTACCACATTCTAGGAGATTGTGTGAGATCATAAAGAGATATCTTAAACTTGCAAACCAATTTCTCCTTATCCTTTACCATGTAGTGCTTTGATTGTTTCATGTAGATCTCTTGCTCTGGGTCTCCATGCAAGAAAGTTGTCTTCACATCCATTTGTTCAATCTCAAAGTCAAATATAGCAGCAATAGATAAAAGAAATTTAATGAACGTAAGCTTTGAAACTAGAGAAGGATGTTTCTAAAATCTATTCCATCTACTTGGGAATAACCCTTAGCAACTAACCTTGCTTTGTACGTCTCTACCTTGAAAACCCATTTGCAATCGACATGCATCTTCCTCTTTAAGCAACTGAACTAGGCCCCATGTGTTGTTCTTTAGTGTTGCCATCTCCTCGTCATGGCCAACCTCTAGAAGTCACTGTCATTCATCTCCATTGCCTCCTTCACAATTCTAGGCGCATCAACATTAGTAGACAAAGCAAATATACATCTAAAATTTGATAGGCTATACTTCTCTGGTTGCCTCCTCTATTGAGTAGACATCCTCACAAGTTGAGGTGGAGGTTCTTCCTCCTCAGAGTTCTCAAATCTCTCTATATCCTCCTCCTCATCTTGTCCAACTTGAACCTCTAGTTTAGCCTTAGGTGCAACCTCCTTGGTCTTTGGCTATAGCTACGCTATTGACTTTGCTTTCTTTGTTGGTTGCTCAACTATAGGAATAGACTTGATCTCTTTAAAGATTACATTTTGACTGTATATTGTCTTTACTATCACTGGATTCCAAAGCTTGTGTCCCTCTAGCCCATCATTGTAACCATTGAACATACATTTAACTGCTTTTGAAGTCCAACTTTGACCTCTTCTCCTTAGGCACATGCACATATGTCTTGCAACCAAAAGCTCTGATATGCTAAAATGAGGACTTTTTGCCCATCCAAACCTCCTATGGGGTTTTGTCAACAGGAGTTGATGTAGGGAGATCGGTTAACCAGATAACAAGTACTAACCGTTTTTTGCCCAAAATTTTCGATCCAAATCAGTTCCACTGAGCATCCTTCTAGCTCTCTCCATTAGCATCCTATGCACCCTATTTGCAACTCCTTTTTGTGGAGGCATGTATGGAGTTGTCTTATGTGGTGCAATACCATCGTCCTTACAAAACTTTTCAAATGTTGCTGAACAAAATTCCCCACTTTTCAAATGTTGCTGAGCAAAATTCCCCATTATCATCTGTTCTCAACACCTTGATCGTCTTTTTCGTCAAGTTCTCAACAAGAGCTTTAAACTCTTTGAACTGACAAAAGACATCGGATTTATGTCTCAGAAAATAGACCCATGTCTTCCTGTAGAAATCATCAATGAAAGAAACATAATATCAGGATTTTTCAAGTGAAGGTACATCAACAGGACCAAACACATCACTATGAATCAAATCCAACATCCCTACAAATCTAGTAGAGCTCAAGTATAATTGAACATGATTTTGCTTTCTATATATACAATGTTCACAGAAGTCAAAATTCAAAGAATAATCAACTAATCGCTCAACTATGTTTTTTACTCTTCAAGGTCCTAAGACCTTTCTAACCAATGTGGCCTATGTACTTATGCCACAACATAGTTAGTCTTTTCAATTGGTAGCTTATGGATTTTTTGAGGAAACAACATGCTTAGGAACCCATGCTACATGTTTGGATGCTACGGGTCCAGATTAATCATCCTTGGAAAGCAATGGTTTAAATTTTTGTCTTTGACTTGTTTAGTTGCAATTTGTTAGACAGATCTTCCAAAGGAACAAGATAAACTATATTTCAGTTGTGTTTATTAAAAAAAAAATTGAAACCAGTCATCGTGAGATGACTAAAAACAAACAGTGGTCAAGTCCCACAGAAACTAAAACTAATTAAGGTTTTAAACTTTTTACTGTAGCTTTGCTAGTTTTCCAATTCTGATGAAGGTATGATCAAGGATACCCAAGTGTAAGTGCATTATTGTAATATGGGTGAGATAAATTATCATTTATGTTTTGTGTTGTGGTTTTTCATTCCAACCTAAATTGAGGTTGTAACTACAGGCCAGACATGGAACACGTGCACCTACAAAGAAGAGAGCAAAAGAGCTAGAGCTGTTTTCTGAGCGTCTGGAGATGCTTTTAAAATCTGCAGGGCACACAGTTGTGGGAGATGCCCATGAGTCAAAGCAACTACCATCTTGGCTAAGGGCGTGGCGATCTCCTTGGCAAGGTGGGAAAACAAATGGACAACTAACACGGGAAGGGGAAGAAGAGTTGTATCATTTGGGAAAGAGGATTAGAGAAAGATTTCCAGAACTGTTTACTGAAGATTATCATCCTGATGTCTATCCAATAACTGCAACCCAGGTAAGGTTTTGATCTTTCTAGTAATTAAATGTAGCATTTATTCACATGTTTTTTATACCAATCAGGAGATAAATCACGGGTATATATGTGGAAAGAAAATATTTTTTTAAGTAATAAAAGTTGTTGAAAGTATTTGCAGGCATTTTAACATGCTAAAGTAAAGAATGTTTAGCAAATCTTTAAGCAGTGGTAGGCAATCCCTATAAAGTCGGTTCTAGCAAGAAAACTACTAATGTCTCTATGCATTTACAGACTCTTAAGAAAATGTTTCTACTGAATGCTGTCAAGTTTCTTCCATTGTTATTCTAGATATCTCTTAATAGTTAATAGTGTATTTAGTGGAATGTTCAAATTTCATTTGAGGGTTAGATGATAACATGATTAAAGTAGATGATAGCACGTTTCTTCTAATTCTATCTACTTTGCCGTATAAGTCACAGTTACCAGTAGTCAAAACTTAAAACTTTAATGAACAGTATTTTGCACAAGTATGATATAGTTCACTAATCTTGTAAATTATTTAAAAAAAAAAGTTTACATATAAGAGATAAATTGTGAAAAAATACATAACTGTCATAAATATTGGCAAATCAAATTAATGTATTAATATTAAATACGAAATTCACATGGATAATTTAATTTTTAGGCATTGATAACACAGTAACCATTTGGCAAAAAGTTATGCATGAAGATATCCTTGGTTATGTAGGTCTTGGAATATGAATAGTGTGTAAATGTGTCATGTGGCCAATGTCGGTGGAATCATGAAAACTAAACAATCATAAATATCATAGTTATTGGGAGACGTGGGGATACCAGTATGGGGACGGGGATGGGGATGCCAATCAAATTAGACTATGTGAGTAATGGAATAAGGAGACAACCATATTATATATAAATGTGTTAGTGTTTTAATTTGTTTGTTGCCAAACAACACAAAATGGAACAACACATACAATAGAACTGTTCTTCAAATTGGAAGGGGAAGCTTTTTGAAATCTAACCAAACCTAAAACTGTAATGTCCCAAACTGATTTGTTCTTTTTTTTTTTAAAAAATTTATGATGAAACTCTCGCACCTTTTGATCACCAAGATCCTGATGTGGGCAAGGTGAGAACATACGGTGATTGAGACTCTACTTGACGGCAAGCCGCACAATCTAAATGGATGCAATAACTGGAAAGGAAATTAGCTAGTGTTTTGGCGGCATGGCCATCCAGATTGAAACAACATTAATTGGCGGTGAACCATCCAGTTTGTACAATTTAAATAATAAGCTTGAAATTTGAAATTAAACATAAGTTGGTGGTATAGCCTTTTGAGCTTATAAACTACTCTAGACTGGTGGAGAACCGTCCAGTGCTTTACAATCAAGCAATATGCAGGTAAGCTGAATTAACACAAGATAAATCTTTAGGTATAATAGTAGCAATCTTCCTCAGAAAATAAATATAACAGTAGTTATATAACTAGGAATGATAGAAATATGATGGATCATTAGTACCAAACTGTACGGCAGCTATAGGAGGCTATATCAATTGCACACAAATAAAAATAAATCAGCTCCAGCTCAGTATGACTGTTATAGAGTGTCACTATCCCTCTGCTGCTTGGTACAACCACTTAGCTGTGATGTCCCGATATTAAGGCATTGTTTAAATTAAAGATTTAAACATCATAATAAAACGGTAAAGTTACTTTCGTAAAATACACTGTTTAGACATATTGAATGATAGAGAAAATTAATATTTAGATAAACAATAATATTAAATAATATTATTATATAACAAGATATTATAAATATGAAATAATAATATAAATATTAATATTATCAATTAGATATTATTATAAATGTCATATATTATAAATATAATATATTTATATTATTATTATAGATATGAATATAAACATAAAAATAAATATTAACAAATATATAATATTTAATTAATAATTAGCTGACTCCACATAGGCAGCGCTCAAATCTCTTAAAAGCTGCGATTAGTAAGAGGAGGCAGCAGTCAATGCAAAAGCTGCGATAAATAAATAGAAAGGGTCAGCAATAAGAATAAGTCAGCAGACAAATTATGGAAAGGGTGCGATCCTTAGAACAAACGCATCCCATTCCAAAAAGGCATCTCCGATGGATATAAAAGTAAGTATTGAGCAAGAAGGAATGGGGTATGAAAAAAGAACACAAATCAGTTCTGAGTTTAGAGTCTGAGCAAATCCTTGTAGGATATGGTGGCTGCCTGGGAATTCAATCTCTGCAGATTTATACCAACGCCACCATTGGAAACTATAATGGAAGAAACAGAGGGAGAAGAGAATATCAACCGAAGGCAGAATATACATTATTAATATAAGATCTAATCTACAGGTATACAGAGAGGAAAGCAGCGACATGCAATCATAAGGAAGTAGCAGGTATATTAATAATCATAAAATCTGATAACATAATTGCAGCAAAGAATCGATATCTCTTTTAGGTTGCATTACTTATGTAGAATGGATAAATGTGAACCAATAGAATATGAAATGCCAATACAGCATAGATGATAATGTTAGTATTTATTATGTATCAATGAATAATCATCTTTAATGCATTTCAGATGTAAATAATATTGAACATCATCATGGAGGAAGGGAAGGAGACGTAGGTAAGAGGGTATAAGGTTTCCATCTAAGTATGCCACCTTGGATGGATGTCAAAGCCCTGTCATCAAGGCCAAGAGGGTCAAAGTCCCGCTCTTGGGCTTAGATTGGATAAACTGAGAACCCCACTACGATCTCCATACCATTCCTACCATGATGAGTTATTAACTGTAAGGGATAAGGCATGGATAGGGAAGCAAGAGAAGCACTCTACTAAGTACGCCACTTTGGTGGATGTCAAAGTCCTGCCACCAAAGCCAGGAGGGCCAAAGTTCCGCTCTTGGGCTTAGTATGGGTAGTTGGGTCAAACCTATCATGTCCCAATCCCTATGCTCCAAAATGTGTTTGATAGTAATAATAATATTGGAGTTGTATTCTGAGTTTAATATATGCTTAGCTAACCCTAACAATGGCATTAGTTTATATGTATATATGCACTTGTGTTTTTCTATATGATGATAGTAGGATTTATATTCAAGAGCATAACGAAGAAATAACTACCTGTAAGTCATCTCGCTAACCCTAATTTATTATAATTGTGATTGTAGGGTTTAATCTAGGGCAAATCTAGAAGGGGACATTACATGATAGTTCCGAAACCCTAACCCTAAACTTGTGGTATTTGAATATTTAGGGTAAATTTAGTAGTGTTCCAATAGGGGACATTACGTTAACATTGCAAAATACCCACCAAAAATTTGTACAACCCTTAGACACTGCAAATTATAATTAGAAAATTTGTATGGCTCAAAACCAATTTGGTACAACTCATAAAATGCAGATGCGGCAAATTGGGTTTGAAATAGTACGGCCGGCATCTGATATGTATAGTATTACGGAAAAACAGAATGGTAAATAATCGAATGAAATGTTATTAACAAAAGAGTTGAGCTCTTATAGAGAATTTACAAGAGGTTTCTAAATATACAATATACGGATGTTTCTATATTAGATTAAAGCTAATCTAAAGAGCAGAATAGAAACATCCTAAATATGTTACAAAGATGACCATTAATATAAACTAACTAATATTATTTTAATACCCTCCCTTAATGGTCAATCTATCAACTACACCAAGTTGCCCCCTAAATTTGATAAACTTATCCAGGCTCAGAGACTTGGTGAGAATATCTGCAGTCTGGTCCTCAGTTGGAACGTACTGCAACACCACTGATCCGTCTTCGACAAGCTGGCGGATTAAATGACAATGAAGGTCAACATGCTTTGTCCTTTCATGGAAGACTAGATTTGTAATACAAAGCACACATAACAAAACATTTCAATAGCAATTTTAAAGAAAGACATAATAAGTTCTATTGAATGAACACTGAATTTTGGGTTAACATTAAGATTGATTAGCAATTTTAGCAATATGTAGGCTTGATAATTACCATTAAGAAATTTAGTGTAAAAAGACACTTATTGTAATGTCCCTGATAAATATTTTTTGTAATTTTATGATTTTTTAATTTTTATTTATTTTGAAAAACAACAATAAATTGTAACAGAAAAACTAGAAGTGAAAATTAATATTGATCACAACATCTATAAGTTGGAAACTTCACATTGAACCATCACATGCCTCAAGGATTAGCAGATCTGAATTGTGTGAGTCAAAATACATCAAGTGCAATGTTGGTATAAACCCTAGGTCGCTAAGAGTGCTCATAAAAATTAAAAACAACAATAGGAACCCACTCGAAACTAGTTTTTATTGATTGGCAGCAACATGAACAATTACAATGATTGATATGAAGTATGTGAAACTGAGTTTTAGTTTACATATAATTTATTCCACTCACAAGATGATTGAAAATGTTGGCGATGCAACTGATCAGACCTGTAGCATGTGTAGATGGTTCTAAAATGTATGGTTGCAGCTGAAAGAGGTGCAGGTGTACGACGACAACGACAAGTTACAGAAGGTTGGCGGCTGAAAATTAGGATGAAAATGCCGTAATAAACCCTCTAGAAGTAGTCGGCTCCCAAAACGATTGTTGTCAACAATTATCGCTGCTTACGATTGGTGCAAATTGCCCAAATGGGTTTGGATATTCCCCTCAAATGCTGACGCCAATGAAAATACTTGTAATAATGCTGATGGCTGTACTAATGATGATGTTAGTATTGTACGACTGCTCCAAAAATCTCTTTGAATGGTACAAAAATGTTTACAAATGTAGGTGGTCCCAAAATGGTTGTAAAATCAGCAATATAAAATTGTAGATGAGTTTGAAAATGCAAAAATGAAGTCCCTTGACAATAAAATATTTGCTTGCAAATCCAATCACCAAACTCTGAAAATGTGCATGAAATTGCAAAAATTTAGCTCCAATGCAACCCCTGTGTGGAGATTCCCTAGACAAAGATGATGGTTTTTGTCACCAAATTCGGAAATGGAAATCTAAGTGGGTTTTTGTTCTCCAAGATCTCAAAAACAACCAAGGGTTTTCGTCCTTGGATGCAAATCCAAACAGGAAGCTCCAAAGTGAAGATTGCCAAATGAAGCCAAGTGCCACCTTTTTGTTCCTTTCCAAATTGGGCCCTTGGATTTAAATTACCCTCCAAAGTATTTAATTTTTTTTTATAATTAAGTGTTTAAAAATACTTTTTAAATTATTAAAATAATATTATTAAGTTGCCCTTTAAAATATAAAACTAGTAGGCCCAACTTAAATTAATATTATTCATTATCCTTGCTTAATCCTTTAGCCAATGGGAATTGAGGATAGGCTAGAAGTTTTCTCCATGGTGCTAACTTGGAAAAGAGGACGTGACATTTATATTGTTTACAAAGCCTCACATGAAATAAATTAATTGAACTTCAACTCTAGCTAGTGACTTGATTGCATGCAATGCGATTTTTATTACACAATCCTATCTACTAAAACTAAAACTAAAACTAAAACCTTGTGATTGCCAATTAAATTGACGGTCTATATTATTATAAACTAATACTTAGAAGTCACATCTCTTGCATAACAAGAGATCCAAAGGTAGATGATCTAAAAGTAGCTAACTTTGGGCTAAAAATAGAGATTGCTCAAAATAACACAAGCTAAAAATAACACGGGCTAAAAGTAGTGGTAGCTAAAAATAGCATGGACTATAAATATTCCCAATTAAAAATAACAAATCTCAAACTATGCTCCTCTTTGAAAATGGTGATGGCTAAAAATAGACTTTTGGATAGGTGGTTGTGGATGATTTTGATGATTCTTTAGCTTTTTCTTTGATCATGGCTAACCCTCTGAAGACATCATAAAACCCTAAAAATCCACTTTTATATTTTGAATCCCTTTGATAGGTGCGTACTTTTGCTTTATACGTGCACCAATACACTATAAAATAGGCTTTGAACTTGCACTTTTGATTTCCTTTGTATAGGAGGGCACTTCATTATCAGGTGTGCACTTGATAATTGGACTTTGAAAGTTGAGTTTGAAACTAAATTTTCCTTAGAGAGGTGTGCACTTGCACCCTAGGTGCACACCTGACAAGAGCTTTTTTGATGTTTACATTTTGAATTCACTCATTTGTTGAGGTGCACACTTCTCTAGGTGCACCCCTGTCAATATAAAAATTAAAGGCTTTTGATCTCCACTATTCGGTGTGCCCTTGATGCTCTCACGTGCACTTGTACATCGTGACTTTTGAACATTTGATTTTTCCTTTATATAGGCATGCACTTCATGCTCCCATGTGCCCCTGACAAGGGAGTTTTCAAACTTCGATGTGAGCTAAAAATTTTCTTTGTTGAATATTCTCTTGGTGAGGTGCACCTTTCATGCTTAGGCACACACCTATGTATTTATCACTGAGATTACTTTTGGAAACCTCCTTTATGAGGCATGCATTGGGGAGTCAAGCACATAACTTACCATGTGGCCTACAATTTTTAAATTTGAAACCAAATTCCCTTTGATAAGGTGTGTCCCAATGCTCTAGGCACACACCTCAACACTATCGTTTGATCGTGAAGGCAAACCCTCTTCATTGAAGTGCGCCCCAACCTTGTAGGGGTGCACCTTTGCTAGAGTTTGATTAGAATTCAAAGTCTCTTCTTTTAGGTGCGCTCCAACCTTGTATGTGTGCACCTTTGTATGTGACTCTGCCCTTACTTTGTTAGATGCACTCTTCACTGTCGTGTTCTCATATTTACTTAAATCGATTAAGTAATCAATTATAGATTTAATATATTTAAATAATAAACGAAAAATATGAAAATAAATATTTCAAATATTATTATAATAATAAAATAAATTATAATTATCAATGTATATAGATATTAATAATTAAATATTATTATAATAACATATTACTATATTAAAGTAAATATGAATTATAAGCAATGTTCCACGGAGTTTCCTGAAGGGGACGGGTCTCAGGGACGGGGGGACAAAGGGTCTAAGTTTGGGGACGGCGGCGGCGGCGGAGGGGGGGGGGGGCGGCGCTGATATACATATGGTACTTGAATAACTAGTTATAAAAAGATGTTTAAGAATAACATTTCAAATGGCAAATTAGTAAACTAGCAAAATTGCAAATACTAACATTTTAAATACTTGAATACTATTAGTCTATTACTAAAAGACAAATGAAATTGTCGAATTTGACAAATGAAATTGTCGAATTTGAGATTTCTTAGTTTCTATTATATCGAAAACGGAAAATATAACATGTCAGTGATGTCACGTCATAATATCATATCAATGTATCATAAAGTCTTAAAGATGGTTACAATCACAATGAGTAGCATATGATGATATCAAAATAAGTACAAACTACAAAATGCAAAAATCAAAATGTAGTGAAGGGGGCCTCTAATCGTCCCCAAACTCCTCATCACTCGAACTACTAGTTTTCCTCTTAACCTAGCTGTTGCAAAACATGAAATGGCATATTGAGCAAATAAAATGAAGAATGAGAGTCTAATGAGAGTTTTTAGCTTTGAAAAAGGTCAAACACCTCCTTAGGGTTCGGACCTGGGCTCTAAGTCCAAGGAAAAACAAAAAAAATAAAAAAAAACGAACTTTTTCACTGCCCAGCACGGGGGACGTCCAGAAGTCCCCGAGACTCTCGAGGGACGTCCAGAAGTCCCTGAGACGTCTCGGGGATGTCCAGAAGTCCCCGCCATTTCTCTGAAGTTTTCGGCGTACCGCCGGCGGTGGGGGGACGTCTCGCAGGCATCCCCAAGTCTCGGAAACGTCCGGGACGGGGGGTTTTGGGGGGGGGGGGGGGACGGGTCCCCGTGGAACACTGATTATAAGTCAATTATTATAGATATTATAAAATTTATAATATATAATAAATATGGTATAAACATAATTACTAAAAGTGAAAGACCATTACAAAGGTATTATTATTAAAAGTTAGCAAGGGCCCACCGCTCATATAGAATAAGATTGCAAAGGCCTGATGGTAATTAAGGAGTTGACGAACACCTTATTTAAACAAGCAGCGATTAATACAACTAATCATTCAAGGTAAGTATTAAGAATAAGAAATGAGTAGCTATTAAGTATGTAGTGGACAATTTGACTATCGGGTTCATAATAATCCAAGCCAACGATTAATGAGGAGTGCGATTAGAGGATGATCTAAGGGATACAGCCACTGTAAGGAGTGACACCTCTTACAAGAAAATGATCTTTCAAAGTTATATTAGTGATCGATGGGTCATCAACTAGAAAATAAGGAAGAAGCAGCAAGACATCTGAGTACAATGAATTAATCATCACATCAGCAACGCGTCTGAATTATAAAGACAGCAGAAATAATGCAGCATCGAATGACAAGACAACAATCTCTTCCAACAGATCGAACATCAATCAATCACAAAAAGCATAAAAAGCATTGATAGAAGGCACCATCGAAGAAATTGAAATCGATCAGCAAATATAATTGAGTCAGTGGACTACAAGTATCTTAGCATCGGATCATTGAATATAAGAAGAACATCTGCCATTTAACATCCGGCATTATATATAGCAAATACGACATTAGTATCGGCAACAGTAACGAAGCAAGGGAATCAAGTCTTAAAGCAAATTGGTAATCAAATTCATCACAAGGCATAGTAGGCATAAATAAGACAGCGAAATTCAAGGTATGATCTTAAGCATTGAAATATAGCGTATTGATTTCATGTTCATAGAGTATGTAAGCTGCAGATGGTCATACTGATAAACTCTTGCATTGTTTGAATTAATAACTTGATAATCAACAAGTAGGAATTACAATTCCAAAATGACTAAATAAGAATATTAACGGGAAATCAGAATAGCATAGATTTTAATAAGAAAAATAGAATGAACACTTACATATTGCATGATCACTGAATGATTATATAAGACTAGATTGTTACATGATTACTTTGATAGCTAATTACAAGAACTAACTTAAAGACTATGAAAAACCATCATAAGGGCATGAATGAATAATGAAGTTGTAATAACAATTATCATAGCCTATGTTACTAAGGCATAGCTTATATTGTCAAATAACTTGAATGAATACTTAAATTAATTATGATAAAGAAGGGATGAGATGAAGGGCTCATGGTAGATCAACCAAACCCATAGATCAAGACGAAGGGGTAAGGTAAGTAATGGGGCATAATAATGGTTGATGCTGAAGTTGGTCAAGAGTGCCATCTGGCTAAAGACCGAGATTATGGTTGATGCCTAAGTTGGTCAAGAGTACCATCTGGCTAAAGACCGATAAATCCTCATCTCAAGTTGGTCTAGAGTACTCTTGAGATGAGTTTCCCATTGTCTTATGTTGGTCAAGAGAACCATCGAGATAATGGATAGACCCTTGTCTCGTGATAGCCTAGAGTACCTCTCCGGGACAAGGGATGGCCTTCGACTCGAGTTGGTCTAGAGTACCTCCGGGTCAAGGATTATGGAACCCGTGATTGCTCCTTACAAACCCTCTCTCGCTGGGCAAGTGGTATGACAAACATGTAGACCCAAGTGTACCTCTCCCAAATGGAATCATGAAATATGTTTAATGGATATCATGAAAGGTAGAATACATTTAGATTATGATTATAAGATTTGATTTAATATATATTTATGAGTAATATGATTAGATAAGACAGATTGAATACTAATGTTCTCTTTTGCTAAGTTAAAATTGTGTGCAAGGTTGCGAAAATTTTGGCTTGCTAGAAGGGGACATTACAAGTTGATTAGATAAGAAAGATTGAATACTAATGTTCTCTTTTGCTAAGTTAAAATTGTGTGCAAGGTTGCGAAAATTTTGGCTTGCTAAAAGGGGACATTACATTCACGATGAGACGTGCACCTATATACAAGATTTTTGAAATTATACTTCCACTTTTATCAGGTGCGCATTGATGAGCACACGGTTATACTGAGAGGGGGGGTGAATTAGTATAATACAATCCTTTACCTTTTTCAAATCTTAACAACCATAGCAATATCAATTTGTAATGTGCTGCACCTGTTGGTTCTTTGTTTAATTTTAATAGTGTTATTTTTATTAATTTTTTGTGTGATCTTTCAGACTAGACAGAAGTGCAGAAGGGGTTTTGGTTTGCATGTATTTGTTTGCCAGAATACAATAGAAAATGAAGCATGCAAATGAAACCCCAAAAAAGTACAATAGATATGAACAAAATATCAACAACCCAGATCATGAAATTGTTAGTGTAGGTTTTTATTTCTTAGATGGGTTATTTATTTTTCCTATATTCCTAGGTTTTTCCTACACTTCTATTAATCTCGCTTAGGTCAATAAAGCATGTCTTATTAGGTGAGTGGTTGCGAGGTGTCACCTTCCTACATGTGAGCATCCATTAGCTATTTTGGAAAGATACTTTGCTATCTTTAGTCCGATAGATGGTTGCTCCTCATTGGTCGGTGTTGCCACCTCCTCTCTCTTCCTAGTCTATATAAGCATGCTACCTGGCTTGTATTTGGCATCTCTTTTGCTTTTGCATCCTCTTAATGCTATTTTGCTTCTAGCATTTGCATTACTCTCTCAAAGACTAACTTTGTGTTGCTATTTTGATTTCGTATCATTTGCATTCATAGTTTTAATATCTATTCTTTGCACTAGTTTTCTGGGTTATTAATCTTTTCAGATTCTAACATGGTATCAGAGCAATTCTATGTGCAAGAGTAGATTTTAGTTTCCATATTTGAAAGATTCGGGGGGGGGCTAATAAATCTTATTGCAGGTTTTCAAAAAACCCAGTATGCTCTTCTCTTGCATCTTCGGATGATCTTGAGAATCAGAAAAGTTTGACGGAAACTTTTTTAATCTTTGGGGTTGCACATGTGTTTTATGAAATCTCGGTGATTGCAGCATTTCTGGTTATACTGGCAGCATTTCCGGCTGTTCCAACGCGTCCAGGAGGCTTGAGAAAGTCAGATTTGGCTTTCGTTTCACCGAAATCGGAGATCGTCATACACAGTTGCGGAACCGGGGTTTCAAGCTCAAATCTGACAACCAGCGTGCATATTTGGTCCTTTGAATCAATATTGCAGGTTCTAGCATCTGATTCAGCCTTTGCATGTCGTTTTTTGGTTGTTGGGGTCGTTTTTTGTAGCTAAAGGCGTTCCATTTACACTGGAGCAACATCTTCTGTGCATTTGCAAGAAAAACGCTTTCTGGGTTTTGTTCGCAGCACAGAAAAACCATCTGGGTATCTTTCTGTTTTTGCATGTAGTCTGTATATTTGGAAAAACGCACTCAGAAAGCTATAGCAGGACCCCTCTCCGTTGGCAGCTGCAGTTTTGAAGACAGTTTTCAAATGCTCCGTTCTTGCTCATACGGACTCCTTTTCCCACGAATTTTTTTTTGATTCTGGCTATTTTTTCGTGCTCTATCCACTAGTGTAGTCGTTTTTTGATTTTGATGCCAAGATTTTTCAGAAATTGCAGATTCTCAGTCGTGACATTGCACGGTTCTCGTTTTGGGAATTTCGGAGGATCATAACTTTCACATACGACCTCGTATCGAGGCGATTCTTTTTTTGAAAGTGCATGATTTTTCGCGTAGATCGCAGTGGTGCTATTTATTTCTCTGGATATTATGCCAAAGTTGTATTTTCAGCATATGCTCTTCATGAGGGTTTTGTAAATGCATTGAAATCAAAACCACTTAGTATTTATTGCTAGTGGTAGTTGTAAACGCATTAATATAAAGTGCCAAATCATATTTTCTTGGGGGGGTTCTTTGATTGAGTGAAAAGGGGGGGTTGTCTTGGTTGGGTTCTCTTCTTTTCGACACTTCTTCTCTGCATTTCTTCATCATGGATCAAACAAATCTGCCTATCCTAACTCCATACAATTACTTTGAGTGGAAATCACGTATGACAATTCACTTAAGAAAAGCTGGATTAAATAGGATAACTATGGGACTTGAAACTGAACCTGCTAAAGATGAAGATAAGCCTAAGTGGTTTAACAAATGTGATGAGACATATGGAACATTGTGTTTGTCTGTTTCTCCTGATTTGCTCTTTCACATTGAATTTTTGAATACACCAAATGAAATCTAGACAAAGCTAGAAACACTATTTGGCACACAAGATTCAATGAGGGGTCATATGTTGGAAAATGAACTAATTAGTTTAAGTCCAGGCAATTTCAACACAATCCAGGATTTCTTCACCAAATTAAAATCACTAAGGCTGCAGTTAAAACAATGTGGAATTGAAAAGAAAGATGAACAACTGATTCTTAGTATTCTCTCTAAGCTAAGTTCAGAATATTCTGTGTTTGTCTCTACTTTCTATGCTACTAAGGGTGCACTTGGTACTCAATTCACCATGCCATCTTTAGATGATTTTGCTGTCAATCTCACTCGGGAACAGGACAAGCTAATCCAGATGGGCACTCTTAAGTCCTCTAAGTCACATGCCTTGGCTGCCAACCAAGGCACAAAAGAACAAAAAGGACAAAGTAGTAACAACAATAGTAAGGATAAGAAACAAAAGAATAGCAAGGAGAAGAAGGATCAGATAACGGTTGCTTCAAAAGCAACTAATGAGACCCAATTTTCCAAGGGCGACAAGCCTAAGAAAAAAAGGGTCCAATGTGCCTATTGTAAAAGACCCGGTCATGATGAACATAAATGTCTGAAGAAACAAATTGATCACTTGACACACATTCTTGAGGAGAATAATATCAATGTTCCTGAGTCTGTCAAACAGAGTTCTAATGAGGGGTCTAATAAGGCAAAAGAAAACAGCAAGGGAAAAGGAAAGGGTAAGGCCCTTGTTGCAGTTGCTTCTTCACCATCCACTTGGGTTCTTGATTCGGGTGCTTCGCACCACATGGCTTCATCTAAGGAAGAACTTGCATCCTTGGAGCCGTGTACTATGCCTTCTATTTTGATGGGTGATAACACTCCTGTTGAGGTGTGTGGGAGAGGGTCTGTTGATGTGGGGGATGGCACATTCCATGATGTTCTTTGTGTGCCCTCATTATCAACTAATCTCCTATCGGTATACCAGATCACTCACACAGGTTCAGGCAAGCGGGTTGAGTTCACTCTTGATTCAGTGGAGATTCGTAAGTTGCACAGTGGTTCTACAGTTGCAGTTGGGAGAGCAGATCATCAGTCACGGCTCTATCTGTTTTCACACTTTGTTCCTGATCCTCCTTCGACTGTTTTGCTCACTCATTCTAATGATGTGAGTAGATTATGGCATGAGCGGTTTGGCCATCTTAACTTTCGCTACTTGCAGCAGCTCAACCAGCAGAGCATGGTCACAGGGTTGCCTTCAGTTCAGTTTTCAGGTGGTGTTTGCCAAGGTTGCATTCTTGGTAAGCATCCTAAGGAAAAGTTTGACAAAGGTAAGGCATGGAGAGCTTCACAGATACTGGAGTTAGTTCACAGTGATTTGGCTGGACCATTTCAGCATCCTTCTTTCAGCAGGGCTAGATATGTCCTCACATTCATTGATGACTTTTCTCGAAATACTTGGGTGTACTTTCTCAAACAGAAGTCAGAGGTATTTGATCATTTTCAGGACTTCAAGACTTTTGTAGAGAAGCAATCCGGGAAAGCCATCAAAGTTTTGCGCACTGACAATGGTGGTGAGTATGTCAACCATCGGTTTGAGAAGTTTTGCACTTCAGAGGGGATTGATTTGCAACATTCAGTTCCATACAATCCTCAGCAAAACGGTGTTGCAGAACGAAAGAATAGGTCCTTGAAGGAAATGGCGAACTGCATGATTCACTCCAGATCTCTTGCACCACAATATTGGGCAGAGGCCATTAACTGTGCTTGTTATATCCAGAACCGTGTTCCTCACCGAGCCTTGAAGGGAGTCACTCCTTTTGAAGCTTGGAGCAGTCGGAAACCATCAGTTAAGCACTTTCGAGTTTTTGGTTCTCCTGCATGGGCCCACATTCCTACAGAGAAACGCAAGGCCTTGGATCCGCAGAGCAGACCTTGCATATTTGTAGGCTATCCTGATGGTGTGAAGGGTTATCGGTTGCTCCACCCTACTACACATGAGTTGTTCATTGAGAGGAGTGTTCAGTTTGAGGAGGGCTCTTCGAGCTCACTTTCTATCACTTCTCCAACTCCTTCTACTTTGACATTGGAGTCACTTGGGATACATGACAGATCTTCTGATGAGTCAGATTCACTTGAGCAGTCTTCTACCTCCACTTCTGATGCAGAGAGCGATTCAGAGGACTCACCTCCTTCCTCTCCTAGTCATCATTCAGAGGTTGATGATTCTCCTCCAGATTCTCCATCTTCCGGTCCACTTTGGGCTAGACAGACCTTGCAGTCTGCAGGTGATTGGGTTGGGGATCCATCAGACACCAGGCGAACTCGTTCACAGTTCCAGGATGCTCCACATGTCTTCATTGCTACTGCCTCAGATCCACAGTCTTTTCATGAGGCTTCTGGTATTCCTGAGTGGGATACAGCTATGCAGGAGGAGTATAGTTCCTTGATGAGGAACCACACTTGGGATCTTGTCCCTCTTCCTAAGGGAAGAAAACTTGTTCGATGTAAGTGGATCTATCGGACAAAATTTGCAGCAGATGGGTCGGTTGACAAGTATAAGGCTCGCTTGGTTGCAAAAGGATTCTCCCAGGTTCCTGGGATTGACTACTCTGAGACTTTTGCGCCAGTTGCCAGAATGAATTCTATCCGACTTGTTCTTGCCATTGCTGCAGCTAATCGTTGGGAAGTACACCAGATGGATGTGAAGAGTGCTTTTCTTCACGGTGACCTTCAGGAAGAGATCTACATGGAGCAACCACAGGGGTTCCTTCAGGATTCTTCACTTGTGTGCCTTCTTCGGAAGTCTCTCTATGGCCTCAAACAGGCTCCTCGGGCTTGGTATGCCAAGATGGATTCCTTCCTTCTATCAGTTGGGTTCACTCGGTGCCATTCTGATCCCAATGTCTACATTCTGCAGCAGGATGATTCACTCCTATTTCTGGTTCTGTATGTTGATGACTTACTGATCACAGGGAGTTCTTCATCCACCATTGGGGCTGTCAAAACTGCCCTTCATGACAGGTTTTTGATGACTGACTTGGGCTTGTTGCATTACTTTCTCGGGATTGAGATCTACCAGTCTTCTTCCGGGATCACCATCACACAGTCCAAGTATGCTCTAGATTTGCTCTCGAGGTTTCATATGGCTGACTGTAAGCCTGCTCTGACTCCCTTTCTTTCTGGAGTCAAACTTGAGGCTCAGTGTTCTTCTCCACTTGTTGATGGCATTTTGTACCGACAGCTTGTTGGGAGTCTCATTTATCTGACTCATACGAGACCCGACATTTCATATGCTGTAGGCATGGTCTCTCGATTCATGCAGGAGCCTCATGAGCTGCACTGGAAAGCAGCCAAGCGGATCCTTCACTACATTCAGGGTTCTCACAGTTTTGGGATTCACTATGCAGCGGGTATTGAGCTTGACTTGGTGGGCTACACAGATTCAGATTGGGCGGGCGATTCTCAGGATCGCAAGTCTACTTCAGGTTACAGCTTCTCACTTGGTTCAGGTCCTGTTTGTTGGTCGAGCAAGAAACAATCTGCTATTGCTCTATCTTCTACTGAGGCTGAGTATCGGGGGGCTATGAATGCCGCCACTAAGGCCATTTGGCTTCAGAATCTTCTCACTGAGTTTGGTATCCAGATCAGACGGCCATCAGTCATATTTTGTGACAACCAGAGTGCCATTCAGATCTCACGTAATCCGGTCCATCATCAGCGGACCAAACACATAGAGGTCCACATGCACTACATCCGGGAGCTCATCCATGGCCACGTCATCGACCTTCGCTACTGTCCGACTTCCGAGCAGGTTGCTGATATCTTCACCAAACCCTTCACTGAGAGCAAGTTCCTTCATTTGCGAGCTTTGCTGGGGGTGCGGGATGCTTCATCTTCTGGGGGGGCTTCTTCCTCTCACTCGGAGTCCTGACTCTCTCTACTTTTGGGGGGGTCTCTTTTCTCTCTCTTTGGGGGGAAATTTTTTGTACATGGGTACCTCATCAGGCTTGATTTGTCGGGACCCATTTCTACATCCACCTAAGCTTCGCTTATGGGGGGGTGTTAGTGTAGGTTTTTATTTCCTAGATGGGTTATTTATTTTTCCTATATTCCTAGGTTTTTCCTACACTTCTATTAATCTCGCTTAGGTTAATAAAGCATGTCTTATTAGGTGAGTGGTTGCGAGGTGTCACCTTCCTACATGTGAGCATCCATTAGCTATCTTGGGAAGATACTTTGCTATCTTTAGTCCGATAGATGGTTGCTCCTCATTGGTCAGTGTTGCCACCTCCTCTCTCTTCCTAGTCTATATAAGCATGCTACTTGGCTTGTATTTGGCATCTCTTTTGCTTTTGCATCCTCTTAATGCTATTTTGCTTCTAGCATTTGCATTACTCTCTCAGAGACTAACTCTGTGTTGCTTTTTTGATTTCGTATCATTTGCATTCATAGTTTTAATATCTATTCTTTGCACTAGTTTTCTGGGTTATTAATCTTTTCAGATTCTAACAGAAATTACTCCAAATGAATTATAGTTGCATACCCATTTGCATTTTTGAAACTTGATGGTTTGCTGTACATAAACCAGCTATTGGGTTTGCTACAAAATTGTCTCCAATACAATACTCTTGCAATCTCCGGCAAAGAAGTGATGACCATCGACGATGAGCGCCTTTGGCACTCTCCAACCATGCAATTTTTGCCCCAAATAAGGAGCGATTATCCTCACAGCAGTTCCCACGTCCTTGCAATACTCTGTACGGCCTGGCTGGACTGATATCAGCAAAATACAGTCACCATCTCCTTAGAATCTGCCCTCTAAACTCTTGCAACAGCGCTGTGCTATTTCAGTGAACACCATAGAAGCCAACGCTTAGTCTTAGAGCCTCCAAATTGCCCCTTATGAAGAGTACGGCCTCCCTGAATATGTACGGCTAGTTTGAGTGTGGGTACGACCAACAAAGGAGGTATGTGCAACTCAAAACCCTCTCTCCAAACTGAGACAAACGGCTGCTAAAACCCTTCCGCTTTATCACCAATCAATCTGGAAAGATATGTTCAATGTCTCCTCAAAACCCTTATCAAAATGAATCCCATTGAAGCTCCATTGCAAACACTGGATGTATTTGCCAATCTAGCACCTTTGGGCAGTCCTTCACGCTTGTAGAATGCTGTCATTGTAGGAAGTTTACGTTTCCAATAACCCTTGTGTTCAAATCCCTTCCAAACCCTCCAACTCTTGCAAAGCAAAAACCAAGCAATATCAATATTCAAGCATAAGGCAAATGAAGCTCTTTTTTCCTCTTTTATTTCCTCAGAGGCGTCATTGCCTTTTGGGAGGGAATTATTTTAATTTAAAACACTTTATTATTCCCTAAGATGGGCGCCCACTTCACTTAAGTGACCTCCTTTAATATTATTTCATTTAAGTCACTTAGCTTTAATAATCTCCAAAGTCCCCTTTAAATAATTTAATTAATCTTCGGACTTTAAAACGAAGGCCAAGATGTACTCGAAATCCCATGATCTATAGCTCGTCGGAAAGGTCTCGTCAAGACGCATCAACTCCAATACTGAGAATCTGAAAATGACACAAACCCCAATTTACTAAAAATAGCATGTCTGGGCCAAAAGCAAACAAACCACCTCAAGAAAGTGCCAATTGGAGACCCAATTGAACCCAAACCAACATCCAATCAATTGACCCACTCATCCAAGCCATTGCCAACCCAAAGTTCCCTAGTCAGGCTAGTTAGTCTACGGGAACAAGATAATAGAGTAACTTTGTATAGAGAAAGGGGACATTACAGTCCGCCCTCAAGATTGCTTGCCTCAAGCAATCTCAGATCAGGATGCGATAAAATTTGCTCGCTCTCCCAAGTAGCATCCTCAACTGGCAGGTTTTTCCATTTGACTAGATATTCCCTGATAACCCTCCTCCGCAAAGTTCGTCCTCTGGTATCAATGATGGCTTCAGGTACTAAGATCAACTTCCCCTCTTCATCAAGAGGAGGTAACTTTGCAGAAGGAACCACATTGTGTCCTAATGCCTTCTTGAGGTGAGACACATGGAATACATTATGTACCCTGCTACCTGCCGGCAACTCTAACTCATAAGCCACTTCTCCAACTTTCTTGGAGATCCTGAAAGGCCTGTAGTATCGTGGCTTAAGCTTCTCTGCACCACTCATCTTGAGAGTGGATTGTCTGTAGGGTTGCAGCATCAAATACACCATGTCACCAACCTCAAAAGAGCGCTCAGTCCTGTGCTGATCTGCATACTGCTTCTGCTGATTTTGCGCCTTTTGAATGTTTTCCCTCAAAGACCTCATAATATCTTGACTCTCCTGCAGAAGGTCTTTGGCCTTAGGAACTTTGCTATCACCAAATAACAAATCTACAAAACTCGTACCCATATAGTGCCATGAACGGTGACATCTAAATGGACATGTGATAAGTGGTATTATAATAGTATTCACACATGTGTAGCCACTTTACCCATGCCTTTTGTTGTCTTGTTATATAATTTTGGAGGTATCCTTCCACCCATTTATTGACTATTTCCGTTTGTCCATCAGTCTGTGGGTGGTAGCTAGTGCTGGGGGTGAGCTCTGTCCCAGTCAACCTAAAGAGCTCTTGCCAAAAATTACTTAGGAACCTGCTGTCCTTGTCGCTCACTATGCTCCACGGCAACTCATGAAGACGGAATACCTCTCTAAAAAACAGTTCTGCAACTTGAGTTGTAGTTAAAGTGGTCGAAATAGCAAAGAAGTGTGCAAACTTCGTCAACCTGTCGACCACCACGAAGATGCAGTCTCGACCTTGGAATTTGGGCAAGCCCGTGATAAAGTCATCGAAATACTATCCCATTTCCTCTCGGGTATGGTAGGGGCTGCAATAAACCACTTGGGAAAGAGTGCTCCTATTTGTTCTGTTGACATGTCGGGCACTCCCTCACATACTTCAACACTTTGGTTTTGAGTCCCTTCGAAGTAAAACTCTCTCACCTACCTGAATGTTTTGAAATAACCAGGATGACCAGCCATAGGCAAATCGTGGAAAGCTCTTAAAACCCTCTGTTTCATCTCTGAACCTGGCATTAGAAGAATTCTGCCCTTGTAAATGATCAAGTCATTTACCACTGTATATTTGTCATCTCTGATAGTGCCATCTATGATCCCATAAGCCCATTGGTCTTTTGCATACTTTGTAGATATCAACTCCCTCCAGTCCTCTGCAATCTCACCCAGTGCACACAAATGAGGTCTCTAGGACAATGCGTCAGCAACTATATTTTACTTTCCTTTGACATAGACAATGTCAAAGTCATAGGCCTGTAGTTTACTGACCCACTTTTGCTGTCTGTCATTAAGGTCCTTCTGTCCAAGGAAATGTTTCAGGCTGTTATGATCTGTTTTTACCACAAACTTACTCCCTACCAGGTACTGCTTGAACTTAGCCAAAACGTGCATGATGGCTAACATCTACTTGTCATATATACTGTAGCTTTTCTCCTCACCCCTCAACTTATTGCTTTCGAATGCTATGGGGTGTTTATCTTGCACTAATACTGCACTGATGCCTTCCCCTGAGGCATCACATTGTAGCTCAAAAGGCTTGTTGAAATTTGGAATGGCCAACATTGGATAGGTACTCATCAACTCCTTAAACCTGTCAAAACTCTGTTGAGCATCACTAGACCAACCGAATGCATCCTTCCGAGTCAAGTTTGTAAGGGGGGTAGCTGACTGTGAAAAACCCCTCACGAAGCAGCAATAGTACCTGTTGATGGTTGTTTTTCGACAAGTCAACAATTAGAGTAAAATACTGAGTATCTGACTCTCTCTTGAGCAAAGCCTCTCGGATGCTGAACTAGGTGATCAAACGAGATGACTCCAAGGTTCCTTATGATGGTTTCGGTAAGAGACAGCTCAGCGATTAAGTATGATTTTGCTGTTAAACACAAAGGGACTTACATAGACTCTTCTCCTTTCATTCGACTTATTCGTCCTTTGATGTGGATGACATATATACAGAGCTTCTACGATAAAGAAAATGAAAAAAGGGGTAAGGGTTTAGAAGGCTAATCTAAGGACAATGAGATAATGAAACATGTAAAGATAGACAAACTCCTCATGAAACCAGACTTCGCTTCGCCATGAGAACCAACAACTACACGAAGACGGTGCAATCTTCTAAGGAAACTCAAGGATTTTCATGTTGTAAATCTCCATCCAAACACCCACAGCTGGCGCAATTTGAACAAGCATTCACAACCGAACTAAAGAAAATGAAGGTTCAGTCTAACTTTGCAAAGTGGGTTGCCTTCGACAATACACGAAAAGTATGAACTAGAAGAATTCATCAAATATCTTTACGCATATTCATTACATCAATGCACTTCTAATCTATTTCTAAGCTATTTGAAACATCTCTTAATTCCATCAAGATCCAGGAAACCATGTTACTCCACAAGATAATACTTAACACCAAACAAGTAGCTCCAATGTCTTTGCATTAACTTTGAAAAATATTTACAACAATTTCAAGTTCTCTCAGAGAATTTTGAGTCTCTTCTATTCTACTCTTAAAATCTACTTTCTACTACTACTAATGATCTACTTCTCTATATCTATTACAAATGAGGCAACAAGGCCTTTATATAGTGCTCCAGTTTTACAATGAATGGCTTAGATCAATTTGATAGCCAAGGGTCTAGATCATGCCACCTCAGAGGTAGTTACAACAACTTTCTATTTTTAGCACAAAAGAGAGAGGCAATGAAGGCACGTTTTCCAATGTGATAAGGTAAGACGAAAGTATTTAAAATATTCCTCCACATAGGAATCCCTTTGGCTTCTTTCATTAAATGATACATTTAATGCATTTAATAATGCGGCTAATCAAAATTGAATGATGTGTACTCGCCACATAGATGCCACTTCAGCATACTTTGAAAATTGTATCAACTTGTAATGATGTATTCAATGTGATTGCTTGAACTTTGTATGTTTAGGAATACATCTTGTAGATCTTTGCCTTATTCATTCTTCTTGTAACTGGATGTATGATACTTGTTGCTTCACTTGTCTAACTTCATGATTTTTCTTCTTCTTGTAGGTAAGTTGATGATCTTCCTTGATGCTTCTTCATGTGGAGTAGATGATGATAATAATGATGTGGCTTTCTTCATGTAGAGTAGAAGACTCTCTTGGACTTGAAATTGTAAAGTCTTGAAGTTTAGATGGATGAATGCCTCCGCTTGATGTAGATCTCTTGGAATGATGCCTCTTGGAAGATGATCTTGAATGATTCCTTAGAGCAGCCACATGAGGTTTCCTTGAAGTAGAGTGGATGCCTTCGGAAAGTCTTGATGAAGATGATGTCCTTCGGATGGATGTCTTCTAGACAATCTTAACTTGATGCCACTTGATGAAGAATTCCAACACAAGGATGATGAAGGATACCCTTGAAACAGCTACATGATGCCTTGCTCTTTCTCATTCCTTGCTTGTCAAAGGTTCTTATCACTTGATCTTTAGATGATTCCCCCTTTTTGCTGCAACACAAGTAAAGAAACAGCATCAATCCCCTTTCGATAACACATAATACATAAGAATCATTACAAGCATTTCTAATCTAAGCACATGAGTTAAGGACTTTGATGTCTAACTTGAATGATATGAAAACTTTACTAAGATGGCGTGCTGGTTGAGATAAGTGAATTCCTCCTAGATTCCTCCTTGATAAGCCTCTAAAGTTTGCCTTCAACACTTGACTTTACTTCCCCTTGGATGGAGCATTCAAATTCTTCTAGATCTAGCACACTAGTCAAGGTCTTGAAGGTCTTATAGAAGGGCGCATTTGATGAAGGATTTCAACTCTCCCTAAAATTTTCCCTTAAAAACTCCACTATTTTATCTCCTCTACAAGTCGCAGTGGATGAAGGATTGAGATCCTCTTCTAGCATTTCGCATTAGATGAGCATGTCAAAGTCTTCTTCTTTGACATACCTTGATCTTTCTTCATAACCCTCTAGGCGCATTGGATCAAGGATTGAAATCCTCAAGCATTTCACTTTAAGACACCCTCAAAATCCTCATGTATGGCGCTTTGGATCAAGGTTTGAATTCCTCTTAGCATTTTGCATTGGATGAAGGATTGAAATCCTCTCAACATAGCTTTGGTTTGAAATTAGTTTTCACTTGCTTAAGGGAGTGGCGCATTAGATGGAGGATTGAAATCCTCTAGATTTTGGCGCATTAGATCATCAATTTGAATTCTTCTTATGCATGGCGCAATGGATAGGGTTTTGAAGTCTTCAAAATCAAACTTTATTCTCCCCTTTTGTGTGGCGCACTAGGTGGGTAGTTAGAGATCTTCAAAAATGAAATTTTACTCTCTTCATGTATGGCGCACTAGATGCCACTTTCGATTTCTTCTTGTTGAGCGCTTTGATAAGGGGTCTTGGAAGTGGCGCATCACTTCACTAGGTTGAAATCTTCAAAACTTTAATGTATTAGACGGCCTTTACCTTGAAGTGGATCATGCATGGTGTTGGCGCATTAGATGCCCTTGGAGAATCCTCTGGGAACAAATCTCACTCTTCTTTATGTTGCGCATTAGATGACCTTGTTGGAAGCCTCATGATGTTGGCGCATTGGTTGAGACTTTAAGATCCTTTAAACTCAAACCTTGAAGGCTTAACCTTGAATCTCACCTTCCTCCTTGTAGGGCGCATTGGTTCAAGCATGGAGAATCCTCTAGATTGCGCTTTGGATAAGGATCCTTCAAACTTCATCTTGAAACTACGTGGGCGCATTAGATCAACCTTCTGGAATCTCTGGAGTTTCCTCTCATGAGGTCGCACTAGATCAGCTTTTAGAAGTCCTCTAGACTTGGCCTTGGAGACTTGACATAGAATAGGCGCATTAGATCAAGGATTAGAATCCTCTGGCTTCTAGCGCATTAGATAGGCTTTTGAAATCCTCTGGCTTCACATTGGTGAATTGACTCTAACACTTGTATTGAATGTTTGAGTTTGTCAATTGGCGCATTAGTTGAAGGATAAAAAATCCTCTAGATTTTGGCGCATTAGTTCAAGTTTTCAAATCCTCTTCAAGCTAGATCCTTCTCAAGTCAAAACCCTCAAGACTTCCTCTTTCTTCTTGGTGGCGCATCAGTTGAGGTTTTCAAATCCTCTAATCTCTTTTCAAAATTTTAGATTTCGGAGTCCATTCTTCTTCCTAGCGCATTGGTTGAGCTTTGGAAATCCTCTGACACTTATCATCTTAATTTCACTCCAAGATTCGTTCTAAGACTTGTCCTTTTATTTTCGCACTAGTTCAAGGTATTGAAATCTTCATTTTCTCCTTCAAAATGATATTTTTAGTTTGGGCGCAGTAGATGAGTGATCGAAATCCTCAAGCATTTTCGCATTAGATCAAGGTGTAGATGGGCGCATCAGATCATTGATTGAAATCCTCATGCTCAAGCGCCTTTTTCTTCATGATTTTGCGCCACTTAAGTGCCCTGTCGCACTAGATCAGTGTTTTGAATCCTCTGGAATCGTCAGGCATTTTTCAGGATCGCGCGAGTAAAGGTATATTGAAAAATATATTTAAGTATAAGTTGAGAGATTGAATTTCTTATACTTTAAATATTTTTCAATATACTTTTCAGGATGTTTGAGATAGGTCCCGAATCCACCGGATTTAAGATGCAAAATATAGAATTTGGAGGATTCACCAGATTTCAGACTTAGCCATTTTTTCAGGATTTTTAGGATTTCAGGCTCCAAACTTAGTCTTTTTCAGGATCTCAAACATTCATTAGGATTGATCTCGACATTCACTATCTAGATGGGATTTGATCAAGATTCTTCATTACTACAAGTTTATGTACCAGATGAGACTCCAGTTATAAAGCAAAATCATCTAGGAGAAAGACCTCTTGTTGGATTGGCAGAGGAAATGAACCTAAAGCATCGTCAGAACTTCATGCAAAGCATCGGAGCTCAAAAAAAAGGGGGTCCCCATTTGCAATGGGGCGATGTGTGATTTGGTCACAACAGTACCCACATAAACCAAGGAATCCCTTGAGCTGAGAGAGATTCTTTGGTGGCGGCCAATTAGTAATTGCTCGAATCTACCTTAACACTACCAACACTGATAATGTGACCTAAGTATAACAACTTGGTCATCCCAAACTCACACTTCGACATCTTGGCGTATAACGACTCACGCTCCAATATGCTCGACAATGTCTATGTGCTTCATGTGTTCCTCCCATGTCCTGTTGTATATAAGTATGTCATCAAAGAATATGAGCACAAATCTCCGCAATTGCTCTCTGAATACCCTGTTCATACAGGACTGGAAAGTGGCTGGCGCATTGGTCAAACCAAAAGGCATGACCATAAACTCAAAATGCCCATAATGGCATCTGAATGTGGTCTTCTCAACGTCTTCCTCCTTGACCCGTATCTGATGATAGCTAGGTTTCAAATCAATCTTTGAGAAGTAGCATGCTCCGTGCAATTCATCTATGAGCTTGTCAATACGAGGAATGGGGTATCTGTTTTTGATTGTCTTTTTATTCAACTCTCTATAATCTATACACATCTTGAGTGTTCCGTCTTTCTTCACCAGGACAACAGAAGAAGCGAATCCATTTCGAGAAGCTCCTTAATAGCCTTCTCGATCTTGTCCTTATATCTTTTTGGATGCCTGTATGGTGTAGTAATAACAGGTTTGGCACCCTTTTCGAGCTTAATAACGTGCTCAATTCCCCTAACAGGGGGTCTGCCTGGTGGTATGTCACTAAACACTTTGGTGTGTTTAGTCAATAGAGCCTGAATGTCTGGAGGATACTCATACTTTTGTTGCTCTGTAACTGTAGGCATCACCATGACCTCTGCTACCCACTGAACCTGATCATGACGTATCATCCTCTCCATCCTCTTAAATGACACCACCCTCAAACCACCATCTGATAATCCTCTGAGCACATGTCTCCTACCGTTCACCTCAAACTTCATTTCCATGGTACACAAGTTGAGGGTGAACTCCCCAATGTCGTGTAGCCATCTCATGCCCAAAACAACATCCATCTCACCCATACTAACCACACAAAAATCTGATTGGCAAATATAATCGTTTAGCTGAATGGTTAGGTTGGGTATTCTCTTGGTACAGGTGAGAACAAATCCATCTGCCACTCTCACCTTAAAACCCTCGAACTATTCTGTCTTGAGTACCCTTTTAGCAACCAAGCCCTCGTCAATAAAATTATGAGTAGCACCAGTGTCCAATAAGGTGATCACTCTCTGCCCACCAAGAACTCCTCTGATCCTGAATGATCTCTCTCTACACTTGTGCTTAGGATCCCAAGGCTCTCGACAATGAAAACATAGTTTCTTTCTCCTGAGGTCATTTAGTTAATCATTATCCAACCTAGGAGAACACTTGTGTTGCTGTCCGGGTTCCCTTTGAAAGTGTCTTCTATCCTTATCTTTCTTCTGAATGAATCCCTTAGACTGAAATTTACTCCTCCATGCTAAAGATTCCATGTCACGTGCCTTCTTCATGGCCTCCTGAAGAGAAGGTGGATCAAGACCCTTATCCATCCTCGCAAAGGATCGGATAGCCCATTAATGAAAAGGATCATCAGTCTGCGCTTTGAGATATCAGAGACCATAACAGATAACTCCTGAAACTCCGTAATGTAAGAATCAACTGAGCCCACTTGTTTGAGTTAGGCTAACTCCGTGAACTGCAACTCTGGATCCTTCTTATCAATTCTGTCAATCAATCTGGCAATGAACTCAACATATGAAGTGATCTGATCATGGACCAAAGTGGTGTTACCATTACTCCATTTGTGAGCATTGCCCTCTAAGTGCACAACTGCATATGTGATTGCATCAACTTCAGGCATAGCATTGATCTGCAAATAACTATCTAGTTTCTGAACCCACACTCTAGCAGTGGTTTTGCATGAACCATCAATGTAAGGCAAAGTCATCTCACTGACTTTCTTCTAAAGCTCCTAATTGTGTTGCCTATTATCCCTGTTGGGTTAGTGTTTCATCCTTAGATCAGAATACTCCCTGAAAGTCATCTCAGCACGAAACTCCTCACTAGAAGCCCGCCAATCCCTCAAAATCACATCCTGGAATTCCACCTGTGTAGGCTCCTGTTTGCGTACATTGTTCGTAGGTGCAAAAACAGGTATACTGGGTCTATCACCAACTGTAAACTGTGTAGGTCCCCTGTTATTGATTGATGCTTCTCCCTCATTATCCCTGTCTCTGTGCCTATCTCCATTGTTCCTGTCACCTCCCATATTATTCCTGTTTCTGTCATTTTGATTATTGTTGTTGTTATTGATATTGTTCCCAGCATTACCAGGTATCAAATGGGCAAGAATCTGTGCTAGTTTTGTTTGTGATCTTTGCATCGTGTCAACCATATCTTGCTGCCCTCTAGCTAGATTATTCAAGGCATGCATCATGTTGGTCAAATATGCTCTCCCTTCTTCATACCAGTCTTTGCTAGACCTACCCTCACGATCACCCATGTTCTTTGTAATGGGTTCCTCTTCACTATAAATCTCTACCGGTTGTTCCTCAGCTGCTACCATAACTGTATTTGCATCTGCAAAGGGGTCTATATGGGGAACCTGAATAATTCACTATGACCTGTTTCGTGTTTAACCTCACAGGATGGCAGGAAGAGCTGCGCTCTGATACCACTGTAATGTGCTGCACTTGTTGGTTCTTTGTTTAATCTTAATAGTGTTATTTTTATGAATTTTTTGTGTGATCTTTCAGACTAGACGGAAGTGTAGAAGGGGTTTTGGTTTGCATGTATTTGTTTGCCAGAATACAATAGAAAATGAAGCATGCAAATGAAACCCAGAAAAAGTACAATAGATATGAACAAAATATCAACAACCCAGATCATGAAATGACTCCAAATGAATTATAGTTGCATACCCATTTGCATTTTTGAAACTTGACGGTTTGCTGTACATGAACCAACTATTGGGTTTGCTACAAAATTGCCTCCAGTACAATAATCTTACAATCTCCGGCAAAGAAGTGATGATCATCGACTATGAGCACCTTTGGCACCCTCCAACCATGCAATATTTGCCCCAAATAAGGAGCGATTATCCTCACAGCAGTTCCCACGTCCTTGCAACACTCTGTACGGCCTGGCTGGACTGATATTAGCAAAGTACAGTCACCATCTCCTTAGAATCTGCCCACTAAACGCTTGCAACAACGCTGTGCTATTTTAGTGAACACCATAGAAGCCAACGCTCAGTCTTAGAGCCTCCAAACTGCCCTTATGAAGAGTACGGCCTCCCTGAATATGTATGGCCACTTTGAGTGTGGGTACGACCAGCAAAGGAGGTATGTGCAACTCAAAACTCTCTCTCCAAACTGAGACAAACGGCTGCTAAAACTCTTCTGCTTTATCACCAATCAATCTGCAAAGATATGTTCAATGTCTCCTCAAAACCCTAATTAAAATGAATCCCATTGAAGCTCCATTGCAAACATTGGATGTATTTGCCAATCTAGCACCTTTGGACGGTCTTTCACGCCTGTAGAATGCTGTCACTGTAGGAAGTTTACGTTTCCAACAGCCCTTGGGTTCGAATCCCTTCCAAACCCTCCAACTCTTGCAGAGCAAAAGCCAAGCAATATCAATATTCAAGCATAAGGCAAATGAAGCTCTTTTTTCCTCTTTTGTTTCCTCAAGAGGCGTCGTTGCCTTTTGGGAGGGAATTATTTTAATTTAAAACACTTTATTATTCCCTATGATGGGCGCCCACTTCACGTAAGTGACTTCCTTTAATATTATTTCATTTAAGTCACTTAGCTTTAATATTCTCCAAAGTCCCTGTTGTGACCGAATCACACATCACCCCATTGCAAATGGGGACCCCCTTTTTTTGAGCTCCGATGTTTTCCATGAAGTTTTGATGATGCCTTAGGTCCATTTCCTCTGCCAATCCAATAATGAGTCTCTTCCTTAGAAGATTTTGCTCTATAATTGGAGGTCTCATCTGGTGCATAAACTTGTATTAATGAAGAAGCTTAATCAAATCGCATCCAAATCATGAATCTTGAGACCCATCCTGATGTATGTTTGAGATCCTGAAAAGACTAAGTCTGGTAGCTTGAAATCCTGAAATCCTGAAAAATTGACTAAGTCTGAAATCTGGTGAATCCTCCAAATTCTATATTTTGCATGTTAAATCCAGTGGATTCGAGACCTATCTCAAACATCCTGAAAGGTATTTCAATATACCTTTACCCTCAAGGACCCTGAAAAAGTGAAATTTTCTGAGAGGGCGCAAATTTCCCATCTACTGCGACATAATCTAGAGGATCTCCGAACCTTGAACCGATGTGCCACCTTTTAGAGGATCTCTAACACCCTAACCGAAGCGCCCAAGGAAGGGGAAGTCAAAATCTTGATCTCTTGCGCCAAAAGAGGGGAAAAGTGAAGAGGATTGCAAAAGTAGGATCTCATGCGCCAATCCTGAGAGGATTTTAAAACCTTGATCCATTGCGCAAATCCTAGAAGATCCCAAACCCTCAATCCAATGCGCAAATCCTAGAGGAAATCAAATGCTTGAACTAATGCGCCAAGATAAAGGAGGCAGGTTTTAAGAGGTAAAGTGCAAATTTTATAATGTTTTTAGAGGATTTCAAAATCCCTATCCATTGCGCCACTTCCTAGTGGATTTCATAATCCTTAACCAAAGCGCAAATACTAGAGGATCTTCAACTCTCAATCCAATGCGCCAAAGAAGGGAGAAGGTAGAGGAATTCAAAAATGGATCAAGTCCGCCAATGCTAGAAGATTTTAAAACCTTGATCTAATCCGCTCAAGGAGAAAGAGGTTCATTTTAGAATTGAAAAAACAGGAAGAAATCAAAAACCTTAACCAAAGCGCCTAGTGGAAGAAGATCTCAAAATCAGCATCTAATGCGCCATTATGGAGTGATAGAAGAGGATTTCAGATTGCTGATCCAATGCTCTTAAGCAAGGAGGAGGATTTGCCTTCAAGTTAAGAAGAAGAAGAAGATTTTAAAACCTTGATCTAATCCGCTAGGTTGTAGAGGAATTCAAAAGTGCCATCCAATGCGCCACATATAAAGGAAGCTTGCTTGGTGTTTAAAAGTCTATCTAGAAGATTTTGAAACGTGGATCTAGTGCACCAGCCCTAGAGGAAATCAAACACCTATCTAATGCGCTACTCAAGGGAGAATTCACTTTCTTGATCTAATGCGCCTAAAGCTATAACACACCCTTCAAGTAAGTATTAAGAGTTTTAATTGGAGTAAGAGGTAGGGAATTGTATTTCATGTGGAGAACCCAAAAGTTTCAACCATTGCGCCAGCCCTTAGAAATTATGAAAATATACTTAAATTAAGGAGGATTCAGACTTGTGATCTAATGCGCTCCCTTCTAAATCTGTTTGCAAGAAAGAATTTGAACCATTCAACCAAAGCGCCTATCAAGAGGATCCTAGAACCTTCATCCTAGAACCTTCATCCACTGCGCTGCCACAATGAAGAATGACAAGGGAAATTCTATGAGGATCTCCAACTGCTGATCTGCTGCGCCATTTCTATGTAGGATGTATGAAGATCTGCTGATCCATTATGATGAACTCAGAAAATTGATCTAATGCCCTAAGCAAGTAGGAGGATTGAAGTATTAAGGTTGCAAGGAGATTCCAAAAAACCATGATCTGCTGCACCAAGGAGATAGGACAGAAGATTTTAGTTTCTGATCTGCTCCTCCAAGAAGGACGAGTTCAAGAGTTTAAAGAAGGATTTAAGGACTTTATTCAATGCTCTGTTTTCTTTATTGTTTTCATCTTCTTTAGACCTTGAGCAAATGATTTCTTATGTGTTTATGGTATAAAGTTGAAGTATTGATGTTGTTTCTTCTCTATGTTGCAGGAATGTGAATGATGCTAAGGGGTCATCAGAAGAAGAAGTTCAAGGATACCCTATTTGATCACTTCAAGTATCAACTACTTCATCTTCCAAAGGCATCCACTTTACTTCAAGGAAACCTCGTCCATCTAAGTTTCAAGTCTCCTTGGGAAGTTAGCTGCTCTATCATAAGGAAGGTGTTATCATCAAGTTGGAGCATTTCATATATTCTACTTCATTCAAGATCATCTTCTAGGAAACATCATTCCAAGAGATCTACATCACTTCAAGTATCAGCTGGTTTCTTCATCAATCTACTGGAACTCTTCATCAAGTGGCATCATGTTCAAAGACAAGGCATTCCCTCATCCAAATTTCAAGTAAAGTTCTCCCAATCTTCAAAGATTCATCAAGTTTCAAGTATCCTTGAGAGGTCATCTACTCCACATTCAAAGAAGGTGTTGTTATCTACATTCCGAAGGGTCACTTCGAAGATCATCGTGCGAGATCACTTCATCAACTTCTACATCAAGCAAAGGCATTCATCCATCTAAGCTTCAAGTCTTTATAATTTTCAAGTCTAAGAGAGATCTCCTACTCCAATTCATGAATGAAGCATCATCATTTAGAAGTTGAGAAAGAAACATCGTCTATTCTTCTACTATTCTCTACATCAAGAAGCATCGAAGAAGATCATTCACATCAACTTACAAGAAGAAGCATTACAAAGTTAAATCAAATGGAGCAACATCTATCATACATCGAGTTTACAATTCAAAAAAACAAGGCAAGATTTACAAGATGTATTCTTAAACATTCAAGTATCAAAGCAATCACATTGAATACATCATCACATTCTTTGATACAATTATCAAAGTATGCTGAAGTGGCATCTATGTGGCAAGTACATATCAATTCAATAGCATTAAATGTATCATTTAATAAAAGAAGCCAAAGGGATGCCTATGTGGAAGACGTTTTTAAATGATTTCACCTTATCCTTATCACATTGGAAAGTGTGCCTTCATTGCCTCCTTTTTGTACTAAAAATAGTAAGTTGTTGTAACTACCTCTGAGGTGGCACGATCTAGACCCTTGGCTATCAAATTGATCTTAGCCATTCAATGTATTCTGGAGCACTATATAAAGGCCTTGTTGCCTCATTTGTAATTCAGTAAGAGTTCAGTTGATAAATTTGTAGGAGTAGAATAAAAGAGACTCTCGAAATTCTCTGAGAGGACTTGAAGTTGTAAATATTTCTCAAGGTTAATGCAAAGACGTTGGAGCTACTTGTTTGGTGTTAAGTGTTATCTTGTGGAGTAACATGATTTCTGGTATCTTGAATTGAATGGAGAGATGTTTCAAGTAGATTAGAAGTAGATTAGAAGCTCTTTGTTGTAATGCATGTTTGTGTTGAATATTTGATCAACTCCTAGCTCATGCTTTTAACATTCATCGCTGGTGAAGTGTTGTGTAAAGCTAGTCTGAGCTTCATTTGCTTAAGTTCGATTATGGATGTTTGTTTGAGCTGTGCCATCCGATGGGTGCTCATATGAACCTTCATGATTTGAAAACCATTCGCGTAACCTTAGGAGATTGCACCAACTTCATGTAGTTGTAGACATCCTTGGCAAAGTGGAGTTAGGTTTATCAAGGAGTTTGTCTGTTCGATACCTCATCATTGCTTCATTGACCTTAGATTAGATTCCTTAAATTTTTATCTTTTTATTTTCTTTATCATCGAAGTCTTGTATATATGTCATCCACACTGAAAGGAGAAATAAGCTAAGTGTATGAAGAAGTCTGCGTAAGTCCCTTTGTGATTATCAGCAAGATCACATGTAATCACTGAGTTAACCAATCATAAATCATAAAAAGGAACCTTGGAGTTACTTCACTGGATCACATAGTTCAGCCTTTGAAGAGCTTTATTCAAGAGAGAGTGGGATACTCTAGTGTTTTACTCTATTGTTGACTTGTCTAAAAACAAACATCAACAGTCCCCATTAAATAATTTAATTAATCTTTGGACTTTAAAATGAAGGCCAAGATGTACTTGGAATCCCATGATCTATAGCTCGCCGGAAAGGTTTCGTCGAGACGCATCAACTCCAATACTGAGAATCCGGAAACGACACAGACCCCATTTTACTAAAAATAGCAAGTCTGGGCCAAGAGCAAACAAACCACCTCAAGAAAGTGCCAACTGAAGACCCAATTGAACCCAAACCAACATCCAATCAACTGACCAACTCATCCAAGCCATTGCCAACCCAAAGTTCCCTAGTCAGGCTAGTTAGTCTACAGGAACAAGATAATAGACTAACTCTGTATAGAGAAAGGGGACATTACACAATCACACAAGATCTATCAATTATGCAACACAAGGAGAACACCAGATTTATGTGGAAACCCTTACGGGAGAAAACCATGGCAAAATATTGCTTATATATATAATTCTCTTACAAGCTTTGTAGGCTCCAACCTACAAGACACTCTAATCCCCTCTTGTACAATCTGTGAGCACCAACCTAGTAGAGACGCTAATCCCTGTTTGTAGAATTCGTGAGCACCAACCCACTGGAGACACCAATCCCCGCAACTAAGCACCAACCCAGCAAGGCACCAACCTACGAATTCTTCAATGGATGATATGTCTTCTTAATGTTGATACACTTCTTACAAATCTGATCACAACTCACACGATATTCTTTCTTCACAAATCTGATCCAAATCATGCACAAATTCTTTCCATAAAACTGATCCAATTCATGCACAAATTCTTTTCATAAATTTCTCCTTTTATATCTGGCCAAACTCTTCCTCTATCTCTGCAAGATCTTCTTCTTTGTCTTAGCACAATCTTCTTCTTTATCACAGCATAATCTTCTTCTTTATGACAGCATTAACTTCTTCTATATTTGCAAGATCGTCTTTTTTATATCTACATAGTTGTCTCTTTTACTTCTACCTTTTAACTCTCCTTTATATCTGCATAATCTCTTATACAAATCTGCCTCTTCTTTTTAGTTTCTCATGTGTGGATGTGCAGGTGTCTAAATGATATATCTTTTATATTTGACGCTCTACTCATACATTCCACAATCTTTACTTATACCATCTTGAGGAGTGGTGATTCCTTGAATGGTTGCGTCCTTTGCAAAGAGAGACAACTATAACAATACACATACCTTTTCATTTGCATCCTTTTGTTTTGTCTTATGTGAAGGCACCACTTAGTCAAAAGATAATCGCTGCTCCTCATTAAAGAAAATTGCATCTCTCTACCAAAGTTAACTGCTCCTTTTATCATTAATAACTCACACCTCTTTTATTATCTCTTGATCGCACCTCTTTTAACAAGCTGTTTTGTCTTTATTTAGTTCGCACCTCCTCTCATATATGTTTCTCTTCACATGATCTCACCACACACTAACTACTTTGTTAAAATGATTGCTGCCTTTTAACATATATTTACTTGTCTTCTTGATCGTATTTCTTTATATGATCACTTCATGATATGTATTTTAAATAAGATATTTTGTTTTATATGTGGAGTGCTACTTCTAGGGTCGGCCTCCTTAGACAAACTCAGATTTATATATTAAATGTCTTCTTCTTATATTCATTGCTGTCTCATTCATACTTATCTCAAACTGACTGCTCCTCATAGCTTAGTGGGCCATATTAACTTTAAACATCAAACTTGAAGTCAGCCTCTTGAATAGGGAGCATTAAATTTGAGCTCCAATAACGTTGGCCAGCATATCATTATTCTTAAATCTTCAAATCTTCTTAAGGAAAGAAGTCAGCTTTATGAATAAGTTTAAATCTTTAATTTAAACTTCAATATGATCGCATTCTTTTTGACAGCCATATCTAATCAATGTTTAAATCTTTAATTTAAATATTATCTTCTCTATCAACCTCTACTCAACGATTGATCCATTTGTCTTAGACATTCCACTGAATGATGATAACAACATTTACACCTTGCATGCAATGATATTGCTACTTTGACATCAGTGACAACCATCTCATCTATTCATCAATGATAACTTGTCCATGCACCTTTGACATCTATGACAACGATCTTGCCAATAGTCTCGTCGATACACTCTTGACATCAATGACAACCATCTTGTCCATGCACCTTTGACATCAATGACAACATTTCCAACATGCACTTCTCCTTTACACATGCACCGTTGAGTGCTATCTTTGATTTTTCTTCCCTTGTATCCAAGTGCATTCTTGATCTCAACCTCAACAAATTTCTTCATTTAAGAACTATGGTAGATGTCTTTAAGAGCCTAATTCCTTGATCTTGCAAATATTTTGTAGTAACCCTGCCCTTCCTGAGATATTTGCTAACTGTTTTGTTCTCCTTTTTCTGATTACTTTTTGGTTTAGGGTTTATAATGTTTTTGCATTGTTTGATTTTTCCAATGAAAACATAGAATGAAGGGCATATAACAAAACCCAAACAAACTAAGATAGATATGCACAAACTAATGAAAACCCAGATCATAGAATAACCAAATATCAATTATCATCACATACCCACATGAAAATATGCATCTTCGTAACAATGTTGTAGCTGGACCAGCAATGGGTATTGTAGAAATACCTCTGAACTCCGAGGAATAACAGAAGATTTACAATGCCAATGATTTCAGCAGATATAAAACCCTAGACGCCACAAAAGAGGTATTGGCACTGCCGAATCAGCAAGAAACACTTCCTAACAGTCCCACGTCCAATGCATTCAGCTGTACGGCCAGATTGGGGAAGTTATCTTAGCCATGGTGATGAAATCTGCTGCAACACAGTTTGAATATTACTGCAGAACCCTTGTCAAACCTCCATGCCCATGTATGAATGATATTATGGTGCACAAACCACAACAATGAGCTGTTCCAAGTGGTACAGCTGTCCTTAGAGGGTACGGCCAGCCAGCAAATCACCTCAACTCCTCACAAAATCAATGACCGAATTAAATCTGCAATCTGTCCTTCACAATGAAATTCAGTCTGAAACCCTTAAATAAATCTTCACAATTCTACACAATGTTGGTCCCTGTATGAAGCCAATCTGATTAGCAAACTTCAACTGGTGTTGCACAACCTCAGATTGCAAAAACAATGAAGAAGCACGTTCTCCAATGCCCAAGAATTGCAGAAACCCTAGTTTGTTCTCTCAATGCCACAAAGCTCATAAATGACAAAGTTAATAATGATCCAAGAATGAATTCTATTTGCTTTTTGAGGTCCTTAAATACTCATCCCCAAGAGGGTCAATCCACTTGGTTGGCTTTTAATCATAAAAAAAATGCTTTTTAATATGCTTTTGTTGACTTTATGAAATAACCTCATAATGGGCACTCAAATCAATAAGTTATTTAATGTACTTTTTTTTAAGTGTCATGGTCCCATTTGTCATAAAGTACAAACATAATAATATGCTTTTTAATTTAATCTCCATAATTGGGCGCTTAGACCAAGGTATATATTTAATGTGTCATTAATACTTAATTGGCCCCCTCTTAATGAAGTCATAAAGTGACTTTTTAGAACATAAGCTTTTAAAATACATTAATTATTATTAAAGTCAACTTTAATAATAATTAAAAATGCATAACTTCATTAATACTCAACATTTCTCAACCCCGTCTGAACCAGGAGCTCAACCACTGTATCCACTATGCACCCAACTGCCTTACTAAAAATAGTAAGGGTCCCTC
Organism: Cunninghamia lanceolata; assembly: GCA_027924645.1. NCBI lineage: Eukaryota > Viridiplantae > Streptophyta > Pinopsida > Cupressales > Cupressaceae > Cunninghamia > Cunninghamia lanceolata. The sequence goes on along the minus strand of BSBN01000257.1, from coordinate 354,946 downwards.
TCTAACATCCATTGACTTACTATAAATAGTAAGTATATGCAAATAAAGCCATAAACCCCTGAATATCAATTGCCTCAGAACATATGAAGGATCTGGAGATGGGAACACAGACAACTGCCCTCTGGTGAGCCAAATAACTCCACAACAGGGTCCTTTAAACATCGATATTAGCCTACAAGGACCCAGTGATAGGCTAAATCCTCCAACTCTGATGCTCATGAAAATGAGGACATTACATATTTAGAAAAAGACAAAAAGATGATAAGATGAAGTAGACTGAACAAGATGTGATCATGACTTGTGGACAGACAATAGACTCCAGTTTAAAAATTTGACACAATATGGAAGTTTCATATGGGTACAACAAAATGCAAGTTAAGATTTTGGCATATTTTTCGAGTCTATTCTAGTTGTGTTCTATTTCCGGTGGAGTGCCTATTTTTAGGCGGTTTTATTTTATTATTGTTTAGGACTAGTTTTGCTTAAAAGTTTATTTCTTTCCAAACCCCCCTCACAGAATATTGTAAAGTGTGCATATTTGTATATTTTGTCTATAGTTTTTAAACTAGGGTCAATTTAGCTTAGGTTTAGGTTAGTTTAGATCTTAGTGAGCTTCCCGTCTTAATTTGAAGAGACACATTATTCCATTTTGTGTTGTCTTTTATAAGACAAATTAAAACACTAATATATCTGATTGTCTTCAAACACTAATAGATTTGAGCTCCACAAGAGGTAAACACTCTCAATCTAGGAGGAAACGATGCGAAATAAGGACTTCTTTACCAATAGCGAGCAACCCAGTTGCACTCCTCATGAGATTGATCCAACTGCACTTGAGATCCACATGTTCCACTCCATGCTCCTTACAAGATCTTGCAACAAGCGATTACTCACTACTCAACCTTTAGGTGCATACACCGAGCTTCACTCACAATGAACATATGAGCTCCATATCAAGCCCTTTCTATATAGGAAAGAGAGCAACAAGAAAATTTACTATGGAGAGCTGACTAAGTTTTCTAATCAATTCACCCAAGTGACACTTTCCAAGGTGGGTGCCCAAGTTTGATTTCGCACCCAAGAGTCACTACAACCTCCAAGGCAAACCCAAACGCTCTCTCCAATTCAAGTGCCCAAGATGGCTTGTCTTCATGTGGCCCCCCATTAAATGCATTTTACATGACCTTCAAAAATTAAATGCATTTCCCCAATGTGCCTTCCACATTAAATGCATTTGTAATGTTACACACAACAACTATCTAGGAAAATAACCTCGGGATTTTGGGTGCGGGGTGTGTCATCCGGAATGAAAATGGAGAGGTTTTGTGGGCTATCTCCAAGAAGTTGCCAAACAGAACCAACAACGAATCCGAATTCATGGCTTTATTAACAGGTTTAAACTTTTGCAAAGAGAAGAATTTATTCAGCATTGATATAGAGGGCGACTCACAAATTTGCATCAACACAATAAGTAGCCGAAACATTACCAACTGGAAATTGAAAAATATGGCCATTTCCATTTGGGCAACTATAGACAGCCTGCAAGGCATTGCCTTTCGGCATGTATATCGAGAGGCAAACGTAACGGCAGATAAACTGGCAAATTTGGCATTCGATTGAACAGAGACTGAAATAATATGCTTCGATATCGAGGATATGGTATAGAGAGCACAGTCATAAGCTCAAATGAGAATCCAAAAATAAGATCATGCAGAGATTTGTCTGGTCCAGATTATCCTTTCCCAATTTTGCTCTCTCCTACACACATTGAACGAGTGAGTGAAGTCTCTTAAGGGCTTCGTTTCTTGATTCATTGGAAGAAGCCGTAAATTTTCTTGCCTTTGGTTTAATGAAATGGGAGCTACCCCCACTGGTAGCAGCTTACCTATTTAAAAAAAAAAAAAAAAAACTATCTAGGAAAATTTTGCACTACCCAAATTATGGTGCCGCACATCAAGATGGACTACAACTTTACAAAGTATTAGATATTTTATGCAAAGTGTACAACACCTTTCCCAACTGAAACTATATCTGAAACTCGCTAGTTGAACTGAAATTTCATGTTTTTTATTTTTTTATTGTATTATACCATCCTATTTGACAAAAAGGAGTTGTTTCATTGTTATGTAGATGACGATCTGCTTGAGTACATATTGATCACAACACATTGAGTATAGTGATATTTTCTCAACTTGACATTAATATTAAAAAAATATATTATCTGAAGTATACTTGAAACTTAATTGCTTCAATGCAGAATAAAGAATGTTGTTCATTCTTTTAAGCAAGTTATTGAGAATTTTGTGTAAACACATTGTTTGTAAGCTGTAGGTTCCCCGAACCTCGGCTAGTGCAGTGGCATTTGGCATGGGTCTCTTTGCTGGGAAAGGAGTTCTTGGACAAGGTCAGCAATGTGCATTTGCAGTTACAAGTGAAAGTCGAGCAAATGATATACATTTGCGTTTTCATGATACTTGCCAAACTTACAAGGTAAAATATATTCCTTCAAAATCATAGTACTTTTAAAGGTTTTTGCTTTACTTCTAAAGTTTATAATCATTTCAAATGCATGCTGTTCTTTTTATGTTCATTTCGTGGTTAGAAGTGGTAAATCCTTGGATATAATAGAACAAAGATATTTAAGCAGTGTCAACTGTCAAGTGTTCATTTTCCTTGACTTTGTTGGAGAGATTTTCTTAATTCTAATTCCCAGTTGATGTAAAATCTTTTGATCTCTAGAGTAATATGAGATACATTTCTTCAAAAAAAAGAAAAAGAAAGAGGTTCTTAAGAAGCTTTGAATTTGAACTAGGTATAATAGTTGATGTTGCACGTGTTTTGTGGGGCACATTTGGATTCAATATTAAATGATCATATGATAATTTTGTCAAAAGGTGATCTAAATAGATTAACATGTTAAGTCAAAAGGAAGGGGGAAAAATCAAACATAGATTCCTGTGTGAAAAAGCCTTGCATAAAATCAGCCTTAAAATTATGTATGGGTTTTGCATGAATTTGTTAAGCAATATTCTTTTCTTTCTACTTCTAAAATCAGGATTTTTAATCTGCAAGAGTCTAATTTTTCTCCAAGATTGCAATTGACATCATAATAAATCATTATAATGTTCCTATATTAGGCCTGATTGCAATCATCTGTTTTTGCATGGGCCCTTGTATTTATTTTATTCTCTGTTTGGTTGAACATGGTAGGTTGAACTTAATCTGTGTTGTATGCTTAAGAAGTGGTGTAACATATTGCAGAACTTCAAGAAGATGCGTAAGCCTGAAATAGAGGCTTTCCTAGTTCATGTTTATGCTGAAGTTTCAACTTCATTGGTAGAACGCTACAAGTTGAATTTTACAAAAAAGGATGTGGCCTCCCTTTGGTATCTTTGCAAGGAAGTAATATCTCTTGTTTTGAGCCTCCCTTTTGTGTATTTATTTTGGACAGATCCTCATTATTTTTATATTGCAGAATTTGATTGTGTTTTAGGTTGTATAAACAAGGGAAACAAATTCCTGTCATCAGTCATTATTATAAATGATCAATATGTAGATGGTCATTTTCAATGTAGGAAGCAGCCTTACTGGACAAAACTGATCAAGCCTGTGGACTTTTCAGCCAAACTGAGGTGAGGCTATTTTAACATGCTTATTTTGGCACGTCGGTTTGTTTGTTTCAAGGGCATTATGTTTCTATTTTATATTGTGCCCTGGTTGAAAGGATATTGCAGCTTACAATTATATGAGTTATGACATTAAAAACTAATATACCTCAGTGCTAGGGTTCTCTAGAAATTGTTAAAGTGTGTTATTTTTGTTAGTTGGTCATGTGCATTAATGTTCAATATTTACTTTTTTCTAATTAAAAAACAAAAATAACTTCATCGTACTTATCTCTCATACATAAAACGGAAGGTTTACAAAGGAAAGGTAAATATAAAAGTAACTTAAATTATTCCAAATAGATAACATGTTGGGAAATTTCGTATGGAACAGGAGTAGTACTAAAACCTCAAGAAATCAGAAAACATAAAACAATAAATTTCGTCTACAAGATCTAAAAAGCCTTTCAATTTTTTTGGGAACAATTATTTTTTTTATATGAAATCAAAATAATATTCTATCTCCTATTTTGCCTCATCACAAAACTGAACTTACAAAAAATGGTTCTTCTTCATCTTACTCTCTAATGAAATATTTTCTCTATATATCCTAATAATGATCCACCCTTCTTATAACAATGAATTAATACTTTAAACATAGCCTTTCTTTAGAAAACACAAAATCAATCCTATTTTTATCTTTTTTTATTTTTTATCTCTATTTTGCTGTTTCGATTTTTAATAATTGCTTTTTTGCTGTGTTTGGTGTCTTGCTTTTTTGTGTTCTGCTGTTCCTTGTGTTCTGTTGATTTGTGTTTTGCTTTTCTATTTTTACCTTCAAAATTGGTATTCTATTGTGTTTTGCTGCTGTTGTTTAGGCTTGTGCTTTTTTGACATTAGATTTTCCAACATTCTCCTCCTTGATGTCAAATCCTTGTATTTGCAACTTTGTCTTCAATTTTGAGTGTATTATCTTCCCTAGTCCTTTAGTGATGATGTCTGCCAACTATTTCTTTGACCTTTAAAACCAAATTTCAACTTTCTTGTCTTGTACTAACTCTATTACGTAATGTGATATAGTCATGGACGGAGGATCCAGTGAAGGATTATCCAACCATGCAGCAAAAACAAACAATTTACATTCACAGTAGAAACTCAATGAAACAACAACACAAACTTTATTGCTTTCTCATAAACGAATTACAATCTGCCGCAATGGGCTTCCAACATGCTAGGCCTGAGCTGTTTGATTATAAATATGCAAATTACAGAATTTAAATGATACTGCAATACAATTCCAAACTTGACCTCCAACTTTCTCCATTTACTTTGTTGCCCTCAAATGGTTATGAACAATGTTTATATAGTAGTCTCAAGCCTTCTGAATGATCCTAGTCGGCCGTAAGGTGGTGCACAACTCGATGCCTCTTGAAATGTGTAGTCAACCAAATGTGAAGATGGAGTCTTCTAGATTGAATGCAGTGATGAAAGATAGGTAAAACTCGATGCGATGCACACTGTAAGCATTCCCAGGTCCAATGTATCTAGAAATGTGTTCCTTTGCGACCGCAAGCTTTGGAAAGTTGCTGCAAGCCATGAACAGTGAAATTGAGTATAAGCTTGTCAAGCCCAGTAAGGTTCAGAAATTGAGATATGCCTTTGCGTTGATCACAAACTTCTGAAAAGTGAATATGTCATTGAAGAAGAACATATACTCCCAATTGTGAGGTGAGATGTACAATTGCAGTGATTGACTGATGACTGAAAACATGCAAACGAATAAAGTGAAAGCAAAATATTTTTGGTTGATGCAAGATTGGTCTTATACCCTGGGATGCTCTTGCATTAGACACCTAGGGTTATTTGAAATCACTTTCCAGTGGCTAGAGGGAAACCAAGATGGTCTACCTTAGCCCTAGAAATCTAACTTGAATCTTCTTTAGGCCTTCCTTTCCACTTCACCAAATATTCTTCATACTACCTATTTCTGGTGCCTGTTCACAATATTATCTGTCCCATGTCTTGCTAAATCGTGCCAATGTTTCTCCTTAATAAAATTTTCTCTCATTGAACTTCTTGGTATGCATAATTGACTACCCTTGAACAACATCCCATTTTGAATCAAGTAGTCTAACCATTTACTTCTATCCATGCTCATTACTTCCTTACATGCTTTCCATGCTTCCGCAAAGTCAAGATTAGTTCCATATAGATGTTTTAGTTCTTCAAATTCTACTCTCATTTCCGTCAACAAATTTTATCTCCTACTCAACGCATCAACAACCTTGTTTGAGTTTCCACTTCTATGTTTCAACACAAAAGTATAATTTTGCATAAATTCCACCAATCTCATATGTGTTTGGTTCAACTTATCTTGACTGTTCAAATATTGTAATGCCTGATGATTAGTATACAACACAAACTTGTTGGATTAGACGACTATTCTTGTTGAGGGTGACTGAGGCCAATAAATGTAGTTATTGCCAAAACATCAACTTCTAGCTAGAAGTAAGATAGCATTTTGAAACAAATGTGGGACTTGGTAACTTCTTTTCATTCCATTAGATTTAAATAATGTTATGGAGAATCTAATAGACCCATTGATTTATTATCTAATACATGAATCGACCAAGAGGCATTAAGCTTCATTTATGGCATATGTATTGAACAATGGGTGGCCCTGAAGGATTTGGTGACCCAAGATAAAAAACTATGATAAGTGACTAGTGTTATTGAGAGCAGTCCCTTATTCCTAAAATTTGCACAAGTAATGATTAATGAGCATGAATGCCTTTGAAAAAGTAAAATTATCCCATCAAATATATAGGACCCAAATTTGGAAGATCTTATTTGTTTTCCTCAAGAAGGAAATTTATGGTTTTGTAAAGGCCCAATGAGGAAAGGGCAATAGCAAATTTTCTGCAAAAGTCAGCGAAGTGATGTCTCTAGTTTGCTCTCCCTCAAAAAGCAGCAGGAACTCATTACAAAATAAGCTCCCATTCAGATCTCTCTGCTATAGTAATGTGGGCATTAATATGTGTTGTAATTTGCATTCCGAACAAGGTATTAGCGAAGGGTTGGCAGACGACATGGAATAGAGTGAGAGGAGACATCAAAAGGAAGAGGTTAGTGTATTTATCTAGAGTTGTATCAAAAAAATGCTTAAAGATTTTTTTCATGTTGTTAAATCCCAGAACACCAAAGCCATGTTTTGGTTTGTGCTAGGCAAGGTGGGTTTGGAAGATAAAGGTGTTGAAAAGATTAATGTATATGTAGGGGGAGATTTTGCCAAAAAGTTGGCCGGCTAGTAATATACAAAATCTTGATTGAGTGAGTTTGGCATGGATTCCTAGGACTGAGGCTTTCGTGACTTGGCTACAAGCTATAACAAGCATTGAAGGCAAGTTGAAAGTGTAAGGTGATGAAGGCTGGGGTGTGGAGTTGGTTATGAGATTGGTGGTGGAGTCCAAATCAATGCAATGCCACTTTGAAGTGTTTTGTCATCTCTACACTAGAACAATGATGTAAATCCAAGATTTATAAGTGGCTAATGTGGGGATAGTCTAGATGTAATAAATTCTGGTCCATGACCAATTCTAAAGCAAGCACACACCCTATCTTGTGAGCATAAGATCCAAAAAATCATTAGAGATTCAGAAATGGTCTGGGCTGTCATCTAGGCTGTGCATTGAAGGTATCATCTACCAACTATTCAAAGCCGAGAAAATGGATTTATTTGAGATCCAAGATAGGTCAATAGTGCCTGAGGAGTTGGTTGCCAGGTTTATTCCTAGAGATGAAGCTATAGACATGATAATAGTCAGCTTCAAAGCTTGGTAAAGAAGAAAGCAACGAGATTGGGGGAATTAGTCACAAAAGCATGTCAGAAGCTAGATTTGAAGAAGCAGCGTCACCATGCATCTTCCCGAGTTGTTGCATTGTGCACGAAGGGCACCAACTATGAGGAGTATTTTTTGGTTGGGAGCTCAGTCCCACCTGCGGTAGTGATTGTTAGGCCAATAAAGCCTGTATTGATATGTGAAGTACATCTTTCTGTTTTTTCTCTATTGTATATGCCCTTTAGGATCCCCCTATATAACTTTGGTGGAGCAGGCTCTACCGATTAAAACGTTTGCCTCAGTTGGCTCAGCCTGAGTAAGCACAGTATTGTTGTGACGTTTTAACACATCGCCCCATTGCAAATGGGGACCCCCTCTTTTGCTCGCTTTCGCCGTCGTTTTTGCTTTGATCTTGCAATTTCTTGCCCGAATCCATGAAGCTAGGAAAGAATGTCCAAGCAGTTAGCTCACAGGGAACATTAGGAGTGATTGAAGTAGTGAAGAGAAGGGTGACTACTGAGGATGAATAATGCCCTACCTGTCATTCCTCGATTAAATCTGGCCAGTCCATGGAAGGAGTCCATCATTCCATGGAAAAGGGTCCAAATCATTCGCCCTCAGCATAAAATTCCTTGATGAATAGGAATCCTATTACAAAGTTCCTATCCAGGAATCCTATTCCAAAGTTCCTATCTAGAATCCCGTTCCAAGGTCTATCCGGATTCTTGTTCCACAGTTCCAATCCATGTTTCAAACTTCAAAATCTGGAGGTCCTTGTTTGCAATTCCATTCCGGTGGTATTTGTTCTAAGTTCTTGTCTAGGGTCCTACTCCAAAACCCACCATGATTTCTGTTCCAGAGCTCTTAATCCAGAGTCCAGAGTGCACCGAGGGCTTGTCATTCCTTGCCGAAACTCATCGATCCCTGACTTGAAGTAATGGAAAATTCCAAAGATGACTATAGGAGTTCCATGATAAAAGAGGCAGTTCCTCGTTCCAAGGTATAAATCCTTGTTCAAATGTCAAGAAGCTTCATCCAGAGTGAACAGAAATTCCACAGTTCAAAGCAGGAAAACCCAAGATCCTCAGGAAGGAATTCCTGAACTGGATATTCCTTGACAGGAAGGAATTCCTGAACTGGATTTTCCTTGACAGGAACATTCCTGAACTAAACATTCCTTGACCCACTCCAAAAGGGTGACCTTCTACCTTGCAAGAGTTCCGGACAGGAAAATTCCTTCACTTAGTGAAATTTGCAAAACAAGGAATTCAAGGATCATTCCATTCCAAGACCCACCTTGAAGCTACGACTTTTTGCCTTGGAGGAATTCCTGACAGAGGAAATTCACTGACCATCAGGAAAATGCGACAAGGTGGAAAATCTTGTTCCTACAGGAATTTGCACCGTAGGAAATTCCTCCTTGACTGTCTGGATTTTGCGACCTGGAAAATTCCTCCTTGATTGTCAGGAATTTGCGACCTGGAAAATTCCTCCTTGACTGTCAGGAATTTGCGACCTGGAAAATTCCTCCTTGACTATTTGATAAATTCACCATGAAAATGGGAGATTCCTTGAGGGGATGGAAGAAACGAAAACTCCGTATTTCGCCATGAAAATGGGAGATTCCCTAAGAGGGATGGAAGAAACGAGTTCCGTATTCCGGATCCCATGTCGCCATTGAACCTTCGAAAGACTCCGAGTTCACGAACTCCGTATCTCGCTATGAAGATGAGAAATTCCTTGGGGATGAAAGAAACAAAGGATGGAAGAAACGAACTCCGTATCTCGCCATAGGAAATGAGAGATTCCTCGAGGGGATGGAAGAAACAAAAGATGGAAGAAACAAACTTTGTATCTTGCCATGGAAATGAGAAATTCCTCGAGCGGATGGAAGAAACGAAAGATGGAAGAAACGAACTCCGTATCTCGCCATAGGAAATGAGAGATTCCTCGAGGGGATGGAAGAAACGAAAGATGGGAGAAATGAGCTCTGTCAAGCACTAGGGAAATGAGAGATTCCTTGAGGGGATGGCAGGAACAAAAGATGGAAGAAACGAAAGCTCCGTGTTTCAGATCCCATGTCGATAACTGAACAGCTAAAAGTGTACCTACTGCAAAACTGAAGTCCCACTCAAAATTGAAGAAAAGATAAGTCCTTAGCCTAAAATCCTGGAAACTAGACAGGCAGGGTCAAAGGCGCAAAATCCCTGACTGCTTGAAATGTGCGCTCTAGGACAATTTTTGTCCTTGGGCGCAAAATCCTTGACTGCTAGAAATGTGCGCTCTAGGACAGTTTTTGTCCTTGGGCGCAAAATCCTGCACCTATGGAATTTTGCGCTCTTGGACAGTTTCTTCCAGTTCCTCCACAGATAGCTCCTGTCCAAAATGGAATGTTAACATTCATGAAATCTTGCCGAGTGACCCTCCTGACCCAGCCTGAAGATATAACCAGACTCCAAGACCTGTAGGAAGGCATGCCAGATAGATTCCAATTCCTTCCGGAAGATTCAACTTGAGTGGATTTCTGTTCACAAAATGCAAAATTGCAACACTTCCATCTGAATGAGGTTTCAAGGAGGCAACATTCCAAGACTTAGCCAAATTTCAACAAAACATACCAGAATCACTCCAAGGGAGAAAATCTAGGACATCAGGAAATCCTCGACATTGGAAAATCCCCGACATTAGAAAATCCCCGACATTGGAAAATCCCCGACCTCATGGAATCCCCGACTTGGAATTTCATCCTATCCTTGCCTGGTGACCCTAGAATGAAGGAAAAATGTGAAGAATGCCAGGAAGTGAAGAAAATCCATTGTTTAGTCAGGAATTCACAAGTCAAATCTGTCAAATCTTGCAAGTTTATTTCATGTTTTATCTTTTGATTGCATTACATTTAATGACCTTGTTCATCATGACTACATGAGGTTTCCCTTTTTTCGCAGGAATCAAGGACGAGGATGAGCTTCCATGAAAGCGGAGCTCAAGGATGATCAAAGACTATCTCAGACATCATGGAGTTCCAATACCGGAGAGGAGGACTACTTCCAACACCAGACTAGGAGACTACATGTGAATTCCACGAGAAGAAAAGGAAGATTCAGACATCTCAATGATACAAGGAAGGCAACATCAAAGATTCCAGTTCAGCAACAGGGAGACTTCGCATAAAAGACTGGAACTCCTTTCAACACTTCAAGTTTCACATCAAGGACTTCAGTTCCAGACAAGAGGATCAATCCTTGGAGAGCCAAGAACAAAAGTACAGTTCACCATCCATCAGGAAGAACGGGAATCCACGTCAAGGATGAGGAATTCCAACCCAGGAATCCAGGACAGGGAATTCTATTCCACGACAGGGAATTCCAACTCAAGAAGGAATTCCATTCCAGGACCCTAAGGAAAATGCACCCCTGCTCTAGGAAGGATTCCTCCACGTGAAATTCCTGTTCACCCTGGAATCTGCGCTCAGGAAGAAAATCATTACTGGTCGCAAAATCCTGTTCCAAGTGGAATTTGCGACCAGGACAAGTGGATTCCAGGACACCATGGAATTTGCGACCAAGGAGCAGGACAAACAGACAGTTGACTGGTCTCACCTACCAACCAAGTAGCTTAGTCAGTCTGGCGTCCAGGATAGGTGGCAGCATCCCATGGAGCCTATGACATATTCATCCCTATCTCTTTAGGGTTTGCACAGATTTCGAGGAAATCTTATCTTTTTTCACCTCCTTGTTTGCTAGCTAGCTTATAAATAGGCTGAGGATGCCTCATTATATAACTCCCTCTCTCTTTTTTGATTTTTATCATTTTGATGCTCCTAGAGCACCCTAGTAGCTAGCTTTTATTTCTGCATGATTCTTATGAGCTGAAACTCCCAGAATCAGTTGGATTGTTGTGATATAAACTTCTGAAGCAATAATATATGCATTGAAGAATGGTGTTCATATATTTCTTTGGATTTTTGGCATGGTCTTATTGATTTCTTGGAGCAAATCTGAAAGATATTGAAGTTCTTTCTTGTATTTTCATGCTTTCGTTAGATAAGATGTGATGGAAATGTTCTTGTTGAATGATTGAAGTTGATTTGTTCATACCATTTGTGATCTGTGGCTTGCAAATCACTTTGTATGGTTAGTCTGAACGTAATCCATGCTTAACTTCGACTGTTTCTGTATGATCAGTTCCATGTTCCATGACATGACAGTGTGAAAATCTTTGCCTCTACCCCAGAGGATTGCACCATCCCTGCCTAGCTGTTGTCTCATGACGAAGTAGAGGACTGGTTCCAGTTTCCATCTTAAACAATGGTCATTTCCATTTATTAGATTCCTGAACCCTTACCTCATCTTTTGCATTTTCTTTTAGATCTTCGTTAGGAATAGTCCGTAAGGAACCTCACTGAGAAATCATTCCCTATCCGGAAGTGGAACTAAGAGCCTACGCCTTGTTTCCTTGGAAGAGATAGTGAAATCCAGGCCTTTCCGTGGAAGAAACAGTGAAATCCCAGTCTCTCTGTTGGAGGAAGCAGTAGGTTCCAGGTTGTCCATTCACGAAGGAGTTTCATTCACCCACCAATTCGAGTCCCAGGAGTGAATTCCATGTCCACGAAGGAGTAATCCCACGTAAGTCCCCCTCGTGATTACCAGCAAGTCACATCATTCCACTAAGTCTATCCCTGTGCACGTCAAGACCTGACATAAAAGGAACCTTGGAGCAGTCTCATTCGATCACATAGTTCAGCGTCTGAGAAGCTTTATTCAAGAGAGGATAGGATACTCTGTGTTTTATTCTAATGTTGTTGCAGTCACAAAAATCTCATCAACATAAATTGGTGCTAGAAGGAGGGCAGAACAAAGGCATTGTTCCATTCAAAGACATCGATTTCATCATCACACCCCTCTCTTCCAACGCATCAACATAAATTGGCTTTAGAAGGAGGGCTGTTCAAGGAATTACTCCTTTCATTTTGGGCATGAACTACGAATTGTCCTGTTCATTCCACGGCTAAAGGAAGGATTGCTGCATCCATTTCAAGTCATTCCTCCATCAAATGTCTAACGGAAGCGAGAAGGAATGCTGAATGAACTCCGGATTGTGAATATGGAACCAAAGTGAGCTTTCAAGGAAGAATTTGAGATTTTCTAGATCTCATCATATGTGGAAAATACAAAAAAAGTAAAAAATTCAAAAAATAAAGGTAGACATGGATTTCTCAGGATCTAGAAGGCAATTCAATGTGGATCATCCTGATGTTAACATTCTCCAGCTCTGGTGGAATTTGAGTGCACAACTTCATCTTAGGAGCTTGGATGACTTTGCATCACAGAAGGGATTTAGAATCCACGGCACCCATGGACATGAGGAGTTATATTGCCTGACATTTCTGTCAAGGATGGAATTAGCCTTGCAAGGGAAAATTTCCTTTTCACAAGTGCATGAGCCAGTTGCTCCTACGAAGGTGGTGTTCGACGCCTTGTTTGATGAAAGGGAGTTCTTCAGGAGTTTCAAGGAAATGATCAAGAAGATATGAAGCATTGAGAAGGATTTGCCTGCAGAAGACTTCTTGATTCCAGGTGGTTGGTGTCGGATTCATAACACAGCTCATTTAGAACTCACACGTTCATCTTGTGTGGAAGGTATTTGTCAAGTCAAGGAACAATTGAGGTTGGAAGAGGAATCCAAGACACAATTGAGATTGGACATCTTGTGGAGCAAGTGTCTTCAGGAAATCAATTGTACATCCAAAGGAGAAGATTTTCCCATTCCATCCAATAGTGTAGATAGTACAAATGGCTCTGATAATCAAAATACTATTGAGGAGAACAAGTTTGCATATCTTCTTCCAAGAAAGAACGAGCCTGCTGAAGGAGAAGCGGAAAAGGAAATAAAAGATGTTCAGATAAATACATGTGACGATCAAGATGTTGATTCCTCCATCAAAAATGAAGGCGACTTCAGTCCATTGCAAGAGGAGGAAATCCTTGACGAACACCCGTCCATATGCTACAAGAGGAAGTCATTGAAAATGAATCACAAGGAATTTCAAGCGTCCTTGGAGAGGAAGACAACCTTATGGATATGCTGAATAAAAAGGTACCAGCTATTGAGTCCAAGGAAGAACAGTTCGAAGGGGCGCTGGAAGATCCAGGAAAGGAAGTGCCTGAACAACTTTTGCCAAAGTTGTTCCAAGATGAATGAGTTGCTGCAAGAGGAATGATCCATCATCAACTGCAGCCTTCTGATGCACTGATGGGAAGCAAACAATATCTCCACTAGAAGACGAAGTATCCCAGGTTGTCTCTTTCCCTGCCTTTAGTTATGAAAGTTATAATTTTGATTATGGCAACTTAGGGAAAACAACTTGTTTGTGGATACATCATGGACCTTTTGAATTGCCACAATTGATAATCCTGCATGAAATTTTGCTTGAATATGAGAAATATAGTGTGCAAGATGCTTTCTTTGAATTCAAGGATGAATTCGCTAGATTTCGAACTGTCACTTGTGCATTATTGCTCCTATTCATTCTGAGAAACCATGCTAGATCATGTATATATTTAGGCCTTTTAAGTCTTGTTCATTCTTTGCTTGTGGTTAGATAGGTTTCTTTTCAGTTTGCTTTAGCTTAGGTTTGCTTTCTATAGTTTGTTTTCTTTCCTTAGTCTAGGTTTGCTTTCCATAGAGAGGATGTCTCTAGGTTTAGTGTATAGCTCGCTTCAGTTAGTTGATTTCCGGGGTTCCCAACCTGTGAAAGGAGGTGTTGAACTTCTAAAACACAATCTGACACTTCCACCGCGAGACTCATTGCTTGGATAAATTGCTCATGAGATTGCTTGAATCTTCAGGATAACTTTTCTTTAGCTTATCTTTTGTTAAGATTCGTACTTGACTCAAGATTAGAATCATACATTACATCTCGACATGAATATCTTTGATTATATGTTTAAAATGCTTAAATCTTTAAATGAACACTTCCTAGTTTTCCTTTGAGAAACTCGTATCAAACGGATGCGTTCACTGTGAGCTCCATCGTTAGTGTTTGGATAACATGTTGCTTGCTCTTGGAAGATAAATTGACTGTTTAGAATAACTTGAAGTATGTTGAGATCTCATACCTTACACACTAAAGAAATTTGGGAGTCGCTAGGAGAGACTTTGTGATCTTACATTAAGTGAAAAATCCATGGTCCACCTTTGCCGACATCGGAATTCCACACCCAGCTATCTGAGTTATCAATGTAACCTATGTCGTCAAAAAACATATGTTGCAAGGGTAGCAGTACTGCATTGTACTCTACCGAATTCTAGCTTAATTGATAATTGAAAAGGAAAAAAGGAAAAAGAACAAAGCACTCAATCACACACTATAACTCAGTTAGATGGACAATCGAGCAATCTCCACCGGGGCTATGGATGCTCGTTGGTAGTGGGGCTCTACTCGAGTGGAATTACGAGACAAACCCGTCGGGGCTATAAATGCTTGCTGGCAACGGGGCAATGTCCAGGTAGTTCAGGAGGTGCGTACTAATCACGTAGCTTAATGTAAAGGAACTTTGATGACCCTAGTTGCTTACAGATGGGAATGAATGCAATCGCACACACTGGATCTTTAGGATACGAATGATTGTACTAACCCTTTGATTTTGAAGCCTCGACCAAGTCTTCATGTTTATCTGACTTAACGTGTGGGTGTGCATAGGGATGTTTGAAGTCATGACTCATGTTTATCATTGAAGCACTTGAAGAACTTTAAAAGAAAATGTTTCTTTAATGCAACAACAAAGATGGATGTCTTGATATAACCTATGACTCTCTTCTCCTGAGTATATTTCTTAACTGATAGATGGCCTTAAGGAAGTTGTATTGTTGATCTCGAGTTCTGAGTGGACCTTTTATTCTTAGAATGTTCAGGAACATTTGTTCAAAGATGGCGCTAGATGTTGTGACGTTTTAACACATTGCCCCATTGCAAATGGGGACCCCCTCTTTTGCTCGCTTTCGCCATCGTTTTTGCTTTGATCTTGCAATTTCTTGCCCGAATCCATGAAGCTAGGAAAGAATGTCCAAGCAGTTAGCTCACAGGGAACATTAGGAGCGCTTGAAGTAGTGAAGAGAAGGGCGACTCTCCTGAGGATGAATAATGCCCTACCTGTCATTCCTCGATTAAATCTGGCCAGTCCATGGAAGGAGTCCATCATTCCATGGAAAAGGGTCCAAATCATTCGCCCTCAACATAAAACTCCTTGATGAACAGGAATCCTATTCCAAAGTTCCTATCCAGGAATCCTATTCCAAAGTTCCTATCCAGAATCCCGTTCCAAGGTCTATCCGGATTCTTGTTCCACAGTTCCAATCCATGTTTCAAACTTCAAAATCTGGAGGTCCTTGTTCGCAATTCCATTCCGGTGGTATTTGTTCTAAGTTCTTGTCTAGGGTCCTACTCCAAAACCCACCATAATTTCTGTTCCAGAGCTCTTAATCCAGAGTCCAGAGTGCACCGAGGGCTTGTCATTCCTTGCCGAAACTCATCGATCCCTGACTTGAAGTAATGGAAAATTCCAAAGATGACTACAGGGGTTCCATGATAAAAGAGGCAGTTCCTCGTTCCAAGGTATAAATCCTCGTTCAAATGTCAAGAAGCTTCATCCAGAGTGAATAGAAATTCTACAGTTCAAAGCAGGAAAATCCAAGATCCTTAGGAAGGAATTCCTGAACTGGATATTCCTTGACAGGAAGGAATTCCTGAACTGGATATTCCTTGACAGGAAGGAATCCCTGAATTGGATTTTCCTTGACAGGAACATTCCTGAACTAAACATTCCTTGACCCACTCCAAAAGGGTGACCTTCTACCTTGCAAGAGTTTCGGACAGGAATCCTTCACTTAGTGAAATTTGCAAAACAAGGAATTCAAGGATCATTCCATTCCAAGACCCACCCTGAAGCTACGACTTTTTGCCTTGGAGGAATTCCTAACAGAGGAAATTCCTTGACCATTAGGAAAATGCGACAAGGTGGAATA
Source organism: Cunninghamia lanceolata (assembly GCA_027924645.1). Classification (NCBI taxonomy): domain Eukaryota; kingdom Viridiplantae; phylum Streptophyta; class Pinopsida; order Cupressales; family Cupressaceae; genus Cunninghamia; species Cunninghamia lanceolata. Next base: position 338,478 of record BSBN01000257.1, on the reverse strand, counting down.
TCCTGTTCCTACAGGAATTTGCACCCTAGGAAATTCCTCCTTGACTGTCTGGATTTTGCGACTTGGAAAGTTCCTCCTTGACTGTCAGGAATTTGCGACCTGGAAAATTCCTCCTTGACTGCCAAGAATGTGCGACCTAGGAAATTCCTCCCTAACTATCTGATAAATTCACCATGAAAATGGGAGATTCCTTGAGGGGATGGAAGAAACGAAAACTCCGTATTTCGCCATGAAAATGGGAGATTCCCTGAGAGGGATGGAAGAAACGAGCTCCGTATTCCGGATCCCATGTCGCCATTGAACCTTCGAAAGACTCCGAGTTCACCAACTACGTATCCCGCTATGAAGACGAGAAATTCCTTGGGGATGAAAGAAACGAAGGATGGAAGAAACGAACTCCGTATCTCGCCATAGGAAATGAGAGATTCCTCGAGGGGATGGAAGAAACGAAAGATGGAAGAAACGAACTTCGTATCTCGCCATGGAAATGAGAAATTCCTCGAGGGGATGGAAGAAACGAAAGATGGAAGAAACGAACTCCGTATCTCGCCATAGGAAATGAGAGATTCCTTGAGGGGATGGAAGAGACGAAAGATGGAAGAAACGAGCTCTGTCTTGCACCAGGGAAATGAGAGATTCCTTGAGGGGATGACAGGAATGAAAGATGGAAGAAACGAAAGCCCCGTGTTTCGGATCCCATGTCGATAACTGAACAACTAAAAGTGTACTTGCTGCAAAACTGAAGTCCCACTCAAAACTGAAGAAAAGATAAGCCCTTAGCCTAAAATCCTGGAAACTAGACAGGCAGGGTCAAAGGCGCAAAATCCCTGACTGCTTGAAATGTGCGCTCCAGGACAATTTTTGTCCATGGGTGCAAAATCCCTGACTGCTTGAAATGTGCGCTCCAGGACAATTTTTGTCCTTGGGCGCAAAATCCTTGACTGTTGGAAATGTGCGCTCCAGGACAGTTTTTGTCCTTGGGCGCAAAATCCTGCACCTATGGAATTTTGCGCTCTTGGATAGTTTCTTCCAGTTCTTCCACAGATAGCTCCTGTCCAAAATGGAATGTTAAGCTTCATGAAATCCTGCCGAGTGACCCTCCTGACCTAGCCTGAAGATATAACCAGACTCCAAGACCTGTAGGAAGGCATGCTAGATAGATTCCAATTCCTTCCGGAAGATTCAACTTGAGTGGATTCCTGTTCACAAAATGCAAAATTGCAACACTTCCATTTGAATGAGGTTTCAAGGAGGCAACATTCCAAGACTTAGCCAAATTTCAACAAAACGTTCCAGAAGCACTCCAAGGGAGAAAATCCAGGACATCAGGAAATCCCCGACATCAGGAAATCCCCGACATTAGAAAATCCCCGACATTGGAAAATGCCCGACCTCATGGAATCCCTGACTTGGAATTTCATCCTATCCTTGCCTGGTGACCCTGGAATGAAGGAAAAATGTGAAGAATGCTAGGAAGTGAAGAAAATCCGTTGTTTATTCAGGAATTCACAAGTCAAATCTGTCAAATCTTGCAAGTTTATTTCATGTTTTATCTTTTGATTGCATTACATTTAAGGACTTTGTTCATCATGACTACTTGAGGTTTCCCTTGTTTCTTAGGAATCAAGGACGAGGATGAGCTTCCATGAAGGTGGAGCTCAAGGATGATCAAAGACTATCTCAGACATCATGGAGTTCCAATACCGGAGAGGAGGACTACTTCCAACACCAGACTAGGAGACTACATGTGAATTCCACGAGAAGAAAAGAAAGATTCAAACATCTGAATGATACAAGGAAGGCAACATCAAAGATTCCAGTTCAGCAATAGTGAGACTTCGCATAAAAGACCGGAACTCCTTTCAACACTTCAAGTTTCACATCAAGGACTTCAGTTCCGGACAAGAGGATCAATCCTTGGAGAGCCAAGAACAAAAGTACAGTTCACCATCCATCAGGAAGAACGGGAATCCACGTCAAGGATGAGGAATTCCAATCGAGGAATCCAGGACAGGGAATTCTATTCCACGACAGGGAATTCCAACTCAAGAAGGAATTCCAGTCCAGGACCCTAAGGAAAATGCACCCCTACTCTAGGAAGGATTCCTCCACATGAAATTCCTATTCACCCTGGAATCTGTGCCCACGAAGAAAATCATTCCTGGTCGCAAAATCCTGTTCCAAGTGGAATTTGCGACCAGGACAAGTGGATTCCAGGACACCATGGAATTTGCGACCAAGGAGCAGGACAAACAGACAGTTGACTGGTCTCACCTACCAACCAAGTAGCTTAGTCAGTCTGGCGTCCAGGATAGGTGGCAGCATCCCATGGAGCCTATGACATATTCATCCCTATCTCTTTAGGGTTTGCACAGATTTCGAGGAAATCTTATCTTTTTTCACCTCCTTGTTTGCTAACTAGCCTATAAATAGGCTGAGGATGCCTCATTATATAACTCCCTCTCTCTTTTTTTTGATTTCTATCATTTTGATGCTCCTAGAGCACCCTAGTAGCTAGCTTTTATTTTTGCATGATTCTTATGAGCTGAAACTCCCAGAATCAGTTGGATTGTTGTGATATAAACTTCTGAAGCAATAATATATGCATTGAAGAATGGTGTTCATATATTTCTTTGGATTTTTGGCATGGTCTTATTGATTTCTTGGAGCAAATCTGAAAGATATTGAAGTTCTTTCTTGTATTTTCATGCTTTCGTTAGATAAGATGTGATGGAAATGTTCTTGTTGAATGATTGAAGTTGAACTGTTCATACCATTTGTGATCTGTGGCTTGCAAATCACTTTGTATGGTTAGTCTGAACGTAATCCATGCTTAACTTCGACTGTTTCTGTATGATCAGTTCCATGTTCCATGACAGGACAGTGTGAAAATCTTTGCCTCTACCCCAGAAGATTGCACCATCCCTGCCTAGCTGTTTTCTCATGACGAAGCAGAGGACTGGTTCTAGTTTCCATCTTCAACAACGGTCATTTCCATTGATTAGATTCCTGAACCCTTACCTCATCTTTTGCATTTTCTTTTAGATCTTCGTTAGGAATAGTCCGTAAGGAACCTCACTGAGAAATCATTCCCTATCCGGAAGTGGAACTAAGAGCCTACGCCTTGTTTTCCTTGGAAGAGATAGTGAAATCCAGGCCTTTCCGTGGAAGAAACAGTGAAATCCCACTCTCTGTTGGAGGAAGCAGTAGGTTCCAGGTTGTCCATTCACGAAGGAGTTTCATTCACCCACCAATTCGAGTCCCAGGAGTGAATTCCATGTCCACGAAGGAGTAATCCCACGTAAGTCCCCCTCGTGATTACCAGCAAATCGCATCATTCCACTAAGTCTATCCCTGTGCATGTCAAGACCTGACATAAAAGGAACCTTGGAGTAGTCTCATTTGATCACATAGTTCAGCGTTTGAGAAGCTTTATTCAAGAGAGGATAGGATACTCTGTGTTTTATTCTAATGTTGTTGCAGTGACAAAAACCTCATCAACAAGTATATAGTTGTATCGAAACAATATTTGTCAATTGTTATGGTAAAATCTTGGTCTATTAACAATAGAGACGAAGGCTCTATATAAAGAATTACAATACAAAAGTTTCTAAAAGAAACTAAAGCTAACAAACAACAGAAATAGAAACAATCTAAACTATTAAGATTATAATATTGACCATTAAATGAACTATGTAAATATTATTTTAATACCTTCCCTTAATGGTCAATCTATCAACTACACCAAGGTGCCCCCTAAATTTGACAAACTTATCCGAGCTCAGAGACTTGGCGAGAATATTTGCAGTCTGTTCCTCAGTTGGAACATACTGCAACATCACTGATCCATCTTCAACAAGCTGGCAGATGAAATGACAATGAAGTTCAACATGCCTGGTCCGTTCATGGATGATTGGATTTTTGGCAAGTTTCAATACCCCTTGATTGTCATAGTACAAGGGGGAAGGGCCTTCTTGAGACATTTGTATGTCAGAAAGCATCCTTCGAAACCAAATTGCCTCACATGCTTCTTTAACAGTTCCTCGATATTTAACTTCGATCGAGGAAAGAGCCACTACTTGCTGCTTCTTGCTGGTCCATGTAACTGCACCTGTACCCAAACTGAAAACATACCCAGAAGTAGACTTCCTGTCATCAACAGAACCTGCCCAATTTGAGTCTGTAAAGCCAATCAACTTAGGATCTTTGCACCTGCCAGACAGAATGCCAAAGTCGGAAGTGTCTTTTACATATCTTAGCACACGCTTCGTTGCAACCCAATGTTTAGCTTTTTGCGCTGTCATGAAGCTAGAGATATAACTCACAACAAAACTGAGGTTAGGTCTAGTGGCAGTGAGATAAATGAGGCTGCCCACTAGTTGCCTGAACACTGATTCATTCTCCATAGGTGTAGATGCAGGTTTGCATTCATTCATCCGGAACTTATCAAGCAGACTTAGGGCATACTTGGACTGAGAGATAAAGATGCTACCTTTTGTCTGCCAAACCTCTACACCTAGACAATAATGCAAAAGTCCCAAATCTGTCATGTCAAATGATTGACTGAGATTATGTTTGATCTCCTCAATCAAATGTTTCGAGCTGCCAGTAATGATCAGGTCATTGACATAGACAACAGGAAAAAGAATATCATCACTAGACTGTTTGACATACAGATTAAAATCAGGACTCTCCGAAAACCATGATCAACTAGGTACTTATCAATTTTCATGTACCATGCCTGAGGAGCCTGTTTAATGCCATAGAGTGCTCTCACCAGTCTGCATACCTGGTGTTTTTTACCAACAACCTTGAAACCAGGGGGTTGTGTCATATAGACTTATTCCTATAATTCCCCATTGAGGAATGCACTCTTGACGTCCATTTGATGGACTTTCCATCTAAACTGGGCTGCAATAGTGAGGACAAGCCAAATGGTACTCATTTTGGCGGTGGGAGCAAAAGTCTCCTTATAATCAATGCCCTCTATTTGTGAGAACCCTTTGGCTACTAACCGAGCCTTATACTTATCAAGAGTTCCATGTCATGCCCACATTTGCCATGTGGTTATGACACGATAACCACATGTCATGAACACATTTGTCATGTGGTCATGACACGAATTATCAATAACTTTTCCCTCTCGACTCTAAAGCCCCCTCGCATGCATCAAGCGTGCTTGGTGACACACACGTAACGAAGTTGCATCTGCAACCATCATTAGGCACTTCGCCCGAAGGCGGAAGAGTCAATCACAAACGAGATTATGCGAAATTCTGTTCGCAATCCCTACGAGATGATAGCCACTAAGGGGGTGTGTGTCCCAAGGAGCAATGTTATGAGGGTTGGTTTCCGTTGCAAGTGAAACAATTTCGATATGAATCGAAATCTAACCCTAGAAGAACTACAACTTAATTAACATTAAATTAATGGAACTAACATGATCTCAAAATTTATAACATTTAAACAAATATCTATGATGGAAAAAAATTATTCAAATATAATTAAATAATATTCCTATCTATAATCTAGGAAAAACATAACGGAACGAAAGGAGATATTTCTCTAATTATTTTGACAGCATAACGCCATCTTATCAACTATGGCAGAAGAGAAAATTAAATTAAATAATAAATAAATAAATATAAATAAATAAATAATTAAAATAAAAACTTCCACTACAACCTTTTTAAATTTTAAATCAAAGTGATTACATTAAGTAAAACAAAATAAATCCATTCACTATTAATCCCTATCTAAAATTAAACGAAATTAAATAAATACATGAAATAAATTCAATAAGGCCGCTATACAAATTATACATTTAAAATAATCTAATTGACCAACACACGAATTAGCACTAAGATATTATAAATTTAATAATACCATCAAAGTATTCACCAAAGGTTTTCCACATAGAAAATTAATCAAATGATTTAAACATCCAAAGGGATTAATTAATTAATTATGATGCACTAGAAATAAACTCCCACACATAAATAACAATTAAATCCACGCACTCTCAAAGTGGTGATTAAGGAAAGTAAACCAATCTTAAAGTTGCTAAACATCCTCCTTAATTTTAGGGCACCCAACCCTAAATAAAGATTATAAAAGCAATCCCATTTCCTATTTGCACTCACAACTAACTTTGTTTTCTATTGGGAGTAGGGTGCAAAAAGCAAGGGAGATGGGAGAGTCCTTTCCCAAGTGGGAAGGATTTTCCCAAAAAAGAAGATTTCAAAAGGATTGTTTTAATGCTTTCTAACATATTTATCTTCTCAAGTTTTCTATAGGTTTATTTTTTTCTTTAACCTCATTTATTTTGTTCTCTAACAATGATCTCATTTGCATGCACAGGTGTCAAGTAATTCTCTTTTTCTAAGTCTCTATTGTTCCCTCTAAATAAAAAATATTTTTCTTACAAGTTTAGAAGAATTTTCTAAATAAACTCTAGCTCTTTGTTTTTTTTATTATGCACAGAAAAGTTTTACACAGAACTTATTTTTCAGCACAGGGATATATACATATACATACATACCTGTATATATATATATATATATATATATATATCCAAGAATTAGGTAGGGGCGAATATTAACAGGTTGGGTCGAATCATTTTAATGGGTGGGGGTTTGATTTTTTTTTTTAATTTAAACACAATGCACCCATATATATATATAGACTGGGAGATAAAAAATAGCCATGGCCGATCATGCATATGTTGCTGGCATTCAACAAATAAAACACCGAGCGCCATTTTCGATTTGCTCAGGGTATACTAAATATAATACACAGTGCTATATATTTAAGCTGAGAGAGGATAATTTTTTTTTTAATAAACAGGGGTTAAGGATTTAACACAGGCGTAAGAAATGTATAAATAAAAAAACAACCTGCATAAGGGCCGAATGGCCTACAATACACAGAGGTGTTGATAACTAATGCAGAGGCGTTTTAAGCATTAGCAGGGCCGAGCAACAAGAAACACAGGCGATATTAATATGGCGACGAGGGGTTTATATTGTTCTAACAGCGTTTAGAGAACAAGGAGAAATAAAGATTATTGGGCGGCGCCCATGGTACGGTCCAAACCCCCATTTCTTAAATAAAAAAAACTTCTTTAAAAAGAAACAGTCGTGCCCTAGTCTCAGGCCATGGTCTCACTAAAGTTTTTGACTCTTTCTTAAATTCAAATGCTATAACTTTTATTTCTATGAAGTGAAAGGAATTTGAAATATATATACATATATATATATATATTTTATGACTGGTGAAAAAAATATATGTTCTCTGTGTTTTCTGCCAAAAAAAAAAAACCAGAGAACCAAAATCATAAAACAAAACAGCAACTCAATGTATCGTAAATGTTTACATACATACATATATATAAACATATGTATAAATATACCCACCATAATAAATCAAAGGTCTCTATATTTCATGCCAACAATCTTGTTTAACAAAGGCATATGTATTTTCTTTAAAACTCAAAGGCTAGATTTCCATATATTTTTTTTTACAAAAATCAAATACACCTCATATGCAATTATCTATATATATATTTTTTTTCACACAATAATATAAGCATGCTTTATCCATTTACTTCACAAGCATAGATATACTTTAGAAAAGAGAGTTAGGGTATTGAGAGAGAGATATTTTCTTTTTCATCATAAACCATATTTCCATAGGAGCAAAGATATTGAAACTCAAAACCATTCATATCATTGAAATAACAAAAGTATTACAAGTATTTGAAAACACATCAAGGACATCTTGAGAGAGATTCAACTCTCATGAAAACAATAAACTATTACAAGCCCATTTAGGCCAAGGCAACCTCATTGCCATAACTTTTACAACTCATACAAAACCAATGAACTCTTAGTTTCTTCCAAACTTCAAAAGTCCTCCATAAGCCACCAAAACCTACAAAACACAAAAATAAGTCCTCCAAGCCCATGGAGAGCTCACCTCCCAACCTTAGGCCTACAAGTAGGCCACCCCCAAGCTAGGAGGCCATTCAAATAACCATGTTCAAACACAACAAGGGTTACAAAACACACAAAACACTCACACAACACACTTGAACACCTTCCCATGGATACTCACAACAAATCCATTCAACAATGGATTTTAGGGGTGAGAGAGTGGACAACTCTCTACTCAAGGGGAACCATAACAACTCAAATAATGTTCAAACTCATGGCCTCTTGCCATTAAAACTTATCATGTACTCTAAATAACACAAAGACACTCTTGCCATAATCATAAATCCCAACTTCCACCAAAACCCCTCCAAAAGATGAGGATACCCTAAGGAGGTTCACACCTCTCTCACCCATGACAAGGTGAGCTCTCTCACATAGAGAGCTCACCAAAACAACCCATAAAACCACACAACATAAAACTAAAAACTCGAGCATAATAACCATAACACATGCATATACATATAAGCAAAAGCAAATAAAAGAAGGCTTGAAGCTTTGAGAGCATACCTCTCAAGCTCCAAGTAAAGAAGGTGATGGTGAAGAGTTCCCAAAAGTCTTTTCCCCAAAAATCCTTCCAAGTCTCTCCAAGTCCTTCTCTCCTTCCCAAATCAACAAATAAAATGCAAAAAGGGAAAGAACCCTCCTCTCTTCTCAAAGAGAGATAAATAGGCTTTGCTCACAAGCCCTAATGAATGAGAAGGTGACACTTGTCACCTTCTCCTTCATCCACACAACCCTCCTCGCAACCCCACTAGAATGAGGAGGTGACATTTGTCACCTTCCCATTCAAGCAAGCTACACTCTCCCACAAATGCTCTCACACATGTGTGAGAGCATAGGGAAGAGGTCTCACACATTTGAGAAGACTCTTGAAGCTTCTAAAGCACTCAAGACAAGGGTAACCTTACTCTATGTGAGTGGGGTCAGGTTAAGTGAGATGGTGACATACCAACCACCTCACATCTCCCAAGCTCGTCACTTGATTGAAGGGCCAAGTTTAGGTGACCATACAAGGGTTACACCAAATTTAAACATGCTAAGAATAGCCCTGAACCCTAGGGGTATGACCCAGGGTCACTATTTGACCATAATTAACACTAGGGAACTCATAAATCCACATGAAAAGGGCTCATAAACATTTAGCACCAAAATGGTGCAAACCAAAACATTACAACCTTACAACTCATCAAGGTGATAAATCAAAAGGGTGAACCTAACAAAAATATCATAAATTAAAAGACAACATAAGACATCATTCTCATTCACAAATGACCTCAGTCCATCTTGGGGACTAGGTCGACTTCACATGGCTAATACATAGGGTTATCTGTTTGACCTCCGATTTTTCTATGGGCCATGGAAATACTTGCACACTTACGCAAACACCTTAATAGCACACGATATATATATTTCTATGGGCCATGGAAATACTTGCACACTTACGCAAACACCTTCATAGCACACGATATATATATATATATATATATATATATATTTCTATGGGCCATGGAAATACTTGCACACTTACGCAAACACCTTAATAGCACACGATATATATATAGCCGAAGCGAAATGAATTACACACACACTCACATGGTCGCATAAGCACATATATTCTCAATTATAACACATGCTAACATTTACATGATTCTCAATTCCTTCACATTCCACAACTACAATCAAGTTCATCTTCACATAGCATTTCCTTAATTCAATCATCTATCTATACCATTTCAATTGCATCAAAAAACACATTCAACATCATGGAATTCATAATATAATCACACAAGTAAGATATAGCTCCATCCTAGGATAACTCATCTATCACAAGATAAAACTGACAAATGTCCAACTAGGAGGGATCACTAGTCCTCAAACGACCACGTATCCCACATAATCCGAACAAGAAGTCCCATGAATAAAACAAGAGTGCAACACTAGTTAGACTCGCACTACACACTAAAGAGTCCAGTTTCAAACATAAACAGGTGATATTTCAATCAAACCCAACTAGGATGTGCATCGCCTATGCACCCACAATCTATCACCCCTACCTTATACAAAGATCCACAACAACACTACACTGACTCAAGATAGGACCACGATTCCATAGACCAAACCCTTAGCTAGGGTGAAGCAAAACAATCATGGTAAAAGGGCAACTAATCTAGTCGCACAAGGGTGGGTCTGACATTACCAACAACCTTGAAACCAGGGGGTTGCGTCATATAGACTTATTCCTGTAATTCTCCATTGAGGAATGCACTCTTGACGTCCATTTGATGGACTTTCCATCCAAACTGGGCTGCAATAGCGAGGGCAAGCCAAATGGTACTCCATTTGGCGGTGGGAGCAAAAGTCTCCTCATAATCAATGCCCTCTATCTGTGAGAACCCTTTGGCTACTAACCGAGCCTTATACTTATCAAGAGTTCCGTCAACTTGAACTTTATAAACCCATTTGCAGCCATTGGGCTTCTTCCTAGGTGGAAGATCGAAGAGGACCCAAGTGTTGTTCTTCAGAAGACTATGATGTTCAGCTTCCATAGCTTGTTCCCACTTAGGTATGCTTTTAGCCTTTGAATATGTTTGAAGCTTAGAGATGCTGTGAATGTTGGCCATAAGAGCAAAATTAACTATATTTTGCTGCTTGCTCTTTTTCCGAACATATCTACCCTCAATTAATTCATCATCATGAAGATCACCTATGGTTTTAGCGCACCATTTAGGTTGGAGAGTAGAAATACCAATATCTGAATCAGGAGGAACATCACCTGGGATGGCTGGAACAAAGTCATATGGATGAGGATCCAGATTGTCCTGAGGAGGGGCGGGTGGTGTAACATTATGCCGACGTGCCTCCACAACTGCAGAATCCCTCCCATTAGGTGGTGCTAGGGGAAGGCGAACACCCAAATCAGAAGCCTTTAGAGGCTGATCCTCAGGGCTCACAGTAGGAGAAGACAGATAAAAGGCCCCACTAGCTTCATTAACCACAACATCACGACTGAAGATGAGACGATCTGTATCTACATCAATCAGCTTATATGCCTTATGATTATCATTGTAACCAGTGAGCATGAGTTTTTGGCTCTTGGAATCTAGCTTGGTGCGCTTGGCATCTGGAATCCACTCATGAGCAGTAGAGCCGAAGACTTTTAGGTGGCTAACCTTAGGCTTGCGTCCAGACTAGGCTTCTTCAAGAGTCATCTTCTTAACGACATAAGTAGGAGACCGGTTCAGAAGATAAACTGCAGTGTAAACTGCTTCAGCCCAGAACTTCTTAGGGACATTTCTATGCTCCAGCATAGAATGAGCCATTTCAGTAATGGTGCGATTCCGACGCTCAACGACACCATTTTACTGAGGAGTGTAAGGTGTGGTAAGTTGGCGCTTAATGCCATGTGCAGCACAGAAATTGGAGAAGTCAAAAGAATAAAACTCCCCCCCATAATCAGACTTAAGAGTGACTATTTGAGAGCCTGACGCTTTCTCAACTAAGGCCTTAAACTGCTGAAATATACTGAACACCTATGATTTGTTTTTAAGAAAATACACCCACATTCTTCTACTAAAATCATCAACAAATAACAGAAAATACGTGGACCCAGTAACTGAAGGAGTGCATTCGTCCACATACATTAGCATGAACCAACTATAATACCTTGGAAGCTCTCCATGTGTCACCATTTGAGAATGGAGTTCAATGCTGCTTTCTAGCTTGACAAGCTCCACAAACTCCATGATTCTGAGTCTGAATCTCAAGTGGACCACCACCCAGACCCTCCCTAGATAACTGAGAGAGATAATGCACATTCAGGTGCCCATAACGCTGATGCTAGAAGTTGCTGATGGAAGTACTTCTGGCTGCCATTGCATGCTCTTGAGAATCACCTAAATCAACAAGTCTATAAAGACCATGATCCTCAAGTGCCTTAGCAATTGTAATGCGAGTCTCTCTATCAACATTGCTGCATGTATGCAAATTGAAAACAATATCTAGCTGAGGAGAGTGACGCATAATTTGACTAATTGATAGCAGATTCAGCTCTATGCCAGGTACAAAGTATACATTGAAAAATATTAAATTTCTCCCTCCAGATTGAATTTGCACGTTGCCCTTTCCGACAACAGTATACTCTTCGCCTTTTCCAAAGATAACAAAATCTCTATATGGTGTGTACTTAGTGAACCAATCTCGACGATGAGTGAAATGCCGAGATGCACTTGAATCAATATAGTAGGCAGAGGATTTAACATGATCTGCTGGTCTCTTGGCCATAAAGGCATAGAAAGCAGACTCCTGCTTAGTGTGCTCTGCAACATGGGCTTTAGGTTTAGGCTCTCCTTGCTTGGACTGTTCAGAAGCCAAGCGTTTCTGGCAATCTTTTTTCATGTGACCATACTTGTGGCAATGATTGCACTGAATATTATTCTTCTTGGAGGTGACCTGGGATTGACCTTGGCTGGTTTGCTGAAAGGGCTATTTTTTCCCTTATTCTTCTGAAATGCCCTGGCAGTAAATGCCTGTTCCATGGAGGATAAACTAGTAGCGCTTCCAAAATGTTGTTTCCAATGATTTTCCTGCAGAAGTTTGTTGCATAGATCAGGAAACTTCAGGTCAACATTCGTTGATGTAATGTTGAGCGTCTCGATAAATTGTTCATATGATTTGGGCAGACTCTTTAGAGTTATGACCACCATATCTTCTTCCTCCATTTTCCGACCAATAGCCTCTAGCTGATCACGAATATCCTTGATCTTTGTCAAGTGCTCCTGCAGAGTTGTCTTCTCATCCATCATGATGGAGAACATGTTCTTCAAAAAAAAACGCTCGGCTCTTGTCGGATGTTTCATGAAGATTTTTTAAAAGATCCTAGATTTCTTTAGCAGTTTTGCCAGACGGCACCTGAGGCAGCTGATCATCAGTAACTGAAAGTTTGAAAAGCGTTACGGTTTCCCAATTGCGCTCATCAAATTTGTTCTGGTCCTTTTCGGCTGTTGCAGGGCGAGATTCTTTACCCAGAACGATTTTATCAAGGCGACGATATTTATATATCATCATCATGCGTTGCTTCCACGTGTTGTAGTTGCGGCCATTGAACTTCTGACTGCTTTCCAACAAAATGTTGGTCAAAGATGCTATCTCAAATACTGAGGTCACGCAAGATGAAAATACCCTCAGATCTGCAGCTTCAAACAGAATAAAAAACACAGGCTAGAGATTCTCCCGCCGAACAAACAAATCGCCCGAAGATTGCCGAGCTTAAAGACCCCGATGTTAAACTAGAACAACGACCATTACTATTTAAATTGTTGATGGCATTACTGCCGAAACCGCGACCAAAGCCACTAACCGCGACCAAGTAACAATTGTTAAGTTTGCAAGCTGTCTGTGGGAAACCTTGCGGAAACCGCGACCAAGTCACAAACCTTTACAACAACTTCAAATGGCAACATAACCCTTAAACGATGACCATGCTTATTAACGCCGATGTTTGAACTGTGACCAAAGTAGCGATCAAACCACGGTAAAGACCACCGACGGAGATATAACTGCCGATTGTAACCTTGAAGCTGAAGATTGAAGTTGACGTTGCGAGAGGAAGAGCCTGTGCAGAGAGAGGCCGAAAGCCAAAGCCTATGCAGAGGGCTAAGGAGCCGTATGGCCTGTACGTCTGTTCATATAAAGTACGGATTGTTTGTAGAGAGCGCAATTTTTCTTTTTGAAAGATAAAAAATTTTAAAAAAAAAATTGTGTTCCCGCTCGAACCCGCTCTGATACCATGTTATGGTAAAATCTTGATCTATTAACAATAGAGAGTCAGAGACAAAGGCTCTATATAAAGAATTACAATACAGATGTTTCTAAAAGAAACTAAAGCTAACAAACAACAGAATTAGAAACAATCTAAACTAATAAGATTACAATATCGACCATTAAATAAACTAGGTAAATATTATTTTAATATCAATGGTATGACAAATTAATCGTATTTCTGCCTATTGCCTATCTGGTTTTGTATTTTCAGGTCCTTGTAACTTTATTGGTTTCACGTTATTCTTTTTTTGAATGTGCGATCCTATAAAACTCTCTGGCATCAAGCAAAAAGAAACAACATTTAGATTGAATTTTATGCTTATATTAACTACCTGTACCGCCCCTCAAGGTTCATTTGCATTTGTTTTTATCCTTTTTTCCCTTCAGTGGCTGTCCTTACTATTGTTGTCTAATAAATATATTACTTGTTTGCCTATAAGATACATGAAAACTAGTGAAAGGGGTTGGGCTTAATGGCAAGGTCATAAGGTTGTCAAGATGGATGTCATGTCCCTATAATGATTTATAATTGAATTGTTTATTTAAATAATAAGTTAGCCTTATATAAACTAAATATATAATATATTTATTTAAAATATATTATTAATATGTATTAGTTAATAAATAATATTATTAACTTAATATATTTTAAATAAATAAATAAATATATATATATATATATATATATATATATATTTATTTATATTTATATTACAATATAAGATAATAATAATAATATTTGTATTTATATTATTAGATATATTTATAATATATTATTTATTAATGTGATCGCTGGTGTCAACCAACTTAATTGCTGCACTTATAAATATCCTCCTTCGGCCTCCCCTTAATCTTTTTAAAGTACATTATTTATATAATATATATAGTATAAATAAATACATTTGTTATTAAGTATGGGAGCTCTTTTATCTTATTTTATTCACAAGCATATAATATGGTGGGATAATGTTTTTGTCTTATTAGACTTTTATCTTTATTTGATTTTATTTTGAATTTGACCTTTTGTTTAACCATATTACTTTGTCTTATTCCAAATTACTTTACTTTCTAACTTTAATGGGTAAGACTCTTCATAATATTTATTTTTATACATAATAATATATCTTATTAATTATTCACAAAAATATTATATTAAAATATCTATATTTATAATATATGTAGTTAATTAAATATATATATTTCATATATTTTATAATATTTAAAATATATTAAGTTAATAATATTATTTATTAACTAATAAATATTAATAATATATTTTAAATAAATATATTATATATTTAGTTTATATAAGGCTAACTTTTTTTTTTTTTTAAGATAATGCGCTTGGTAAACTTTTTAACGTGACCGGTGATGCTGGTGCGACACGCCCTCCGGCTCCACACAACGCTTTTGCCCGGAGCTATGAACCGGTGAGGCCACAACACGAGGGACCTCATCCCCAAGAAAGAACACTTCAAACCCGCGAGCTCGTTGGCCCAGCGAAGGCGTAACGCCTGCGAACTCGTTGGCCCAGCGGGGGTTTGAACTCTGGTGGCTGCCACTACAATCGAGCGACTTACCACCGAACCACGCCCTTATCGGCTATATAAGGCTAACTTATTATTTAAATAAACAATTCAATTATAAATCATTATAGGGACATGACAATGGAGATCCAAGTTAGAATCCCCCAAGTAACATCTATAGTTGGAACTTCAAAATGTGGCTCTTGGACTTCCGTGGTGGTTTCTAGTGTGGTTCTATGTGGTGACTCTTGGTCTTCCAGTGGCTCTTAAGTGGATTCGTGGCTCTTGGACTTCTGTGGTGGCTCTGTCGGTGGTTTCTAGTGTGGTTCTATGTGGTGACTCTTGGATTTCCAGTGGCTCTTAAGTGGATTCGAAAGTGTGTATGGCTCTTAAGTGGATTCAAAAGTGTGTATGGCTCTTAAGTGGATCCTAAGCTCTAATGTGGATGGGAAGGAGGTCCCCCTCGTGACCTCCGCTGGAGTGGGCCAGCCTAAATATCCTTACATTACCCATCAAAAAAAAAAAAAGATACATGAAAACTAGAATTAACTATTCAACTTGATGAATGATTTCATAGTCAGGCTGGATAGTTATGCCAATGGTTGCTTTCTAAATTTGTGAACAGTTTGTTTTATGCATCTAGAAATAAATCTGGTTATATGAGCTTGGTTTAGAGAGGCTTAGTTGACATGAAAATGGTTACAATAGATAAAATAAGTTTGGTCAAATATTGTAGCCTTTTGTATTTCAGAAAGTTCATTGTAATGTACCTAGAGTAAATTATTGATCATAAATCAAATATTCTATATAGGTGGAACTGCTTGAGTGGGCTGATGATTTTGAGCTGCATCATCTTAAAGGCTATGGAGAATCGTTAAATTACCGTATGGGGGTACCTTTACTACAAAATGTTGTTAAGTCGATGGAGCAAGTTATACTGGCATATGCAGGTATCTTTTATGTTGTAACGCACCATAGATGTAAATAATAACCCTGTGTTTTTTGTAAAAGTCTGTGGATCTTTTGCATAGTGAGATGATAGCCTAAATTTATGGCATTACTTCACCTATCATTGGAAAAAACATACATCTAAACTAAGAAGCTCACTGAATCTGCCAACATTTATATGAAACATGGTTTGATTTGTTTGATATCAAAATAAAGTTTTTCCTCTCTAAGCGTTGTAAAGCTATTCCTAGAATGGAAAAAGGGTCATAGTGAGAGTTTGTGCTAATTCATCTATACTCGAGTGTTGAAATCAAGATCTTGGATTATAGGCTTTGAGCTCTTCTATTAGTAAATCATTCAGAAAACACATTCCATATTTACAAAAAATATTTGTCTCCTTTACATGTTTCATGGAAAAATTTGTCAGGTGAAAACGTTTTCTTATCTATGATCATTCATAATGCCTATTGATAGTTGCAAGAAGAGTTCACCAAAAGAAGGGCTTATTCTTTGATTTTCTTTTCCTCTTGTTGTCCATGATGTTGACTTAAACAAAATGATAATTTTGTAATTCTTAAGAGGGATATAATCCTTCTACTAACTTGCAATGTCTCTTGCTTTGTACCAGAAAATCCAAAACTACAATTAGAATCTTGCTATGTAAGTTCTTGCCTAGCATTCAGCAGGAACAAATTTAAAGTTTAAACTATTAGGCTATAGCAGGGACAAAGTGATGCCAAAAAAGACAAAATCACTGCTTCATAATTTATACATTTCAGTAAGTCTGCCATTGGGAATTCAAGAAAAATGCTGCTGTTGATTGTTTTTCTTGTTAGCCCTTGTGAAACATTTTTCAAGCTTAATTTTTTTTTTTGATAATATAAACCTGGTTTAGGGGTCTAGGAACCCATCAAAAAACAGCAACGAAAGTTTCTGTATCAGCAACTTCAGTATTATCACATCCACCTTTCCCCCCATAACACCTAACACATACTACCATATCTATACGCTGCCATCAAAACAAACCCACCCCATAACCCTGAACCTAAACCCAGTTCCAGTCACCATGTTTAAGTAACAGCAGATAGGGCAAATTATGCAGGCCCATCAATCCACATATACAAAAAAATACAATTCATGAAACAGAAAACCTTACGCATCCACCTCACTGGACAGCTCCACTACATCATTTTTGGAATCATAGGCACATGAGAAAGGACACAAGCGCGAACAGGAACACCCATCTTCCCAGCAATACCATCTGCCACCTTTCTGGTCTCCAACACCTGAGTTAGCACATCATGCAAATGCCCCATAACCTGCTCCAGATTCTCCTCATTTTGTTTGGCAGCCTCTATCATGTCTTCGTGCAAAAGAATGGATGAGGCAGCAATGGAAAGCATCGTAGCAATTGTGAGGGAATGTGCCGCTCCAAAAACATTCCAGCGCCCACGGGAACTACCAGGATCCAACAACAAATGCGCAATTGCCGAACAAACATTGGCCCCCTCCTTCCCGTCAACCTCCTTCGCAACCTTCAAGAGCCAGCCCAACCACTCCCGCAGAATAGGGTTTCTAATTTCCTTATCAAGACCATTAATAAAGCCAGCCATAGCTCCCTCCCCTGTAATTTTCTTCAAGCGTTTCCTCCCCACAATTCTCCTAACTGGCTTCACACCAGACTCCATTCTACCACCCACCGTCAAACTGCATCCCTTCTTCCCAATCTGCCTCCGCGGAACACCATCCTCCACCTTTTTCCCCTTTGACTGAGACATTTTCTCCTTCCCTCCCAACAAGCCAGACCCAACACCTTCAGAAGCCATAAGAGACAGCTGCCAAGCACACTGAGGAGAACAAATGATGGAAGCCCACACATCAAACTCCAGTTCAACATGGCA
This sequence comes from Cunninghamia lanceolata, assembly GCA_027924645.1. Taxonomy (NCBI): domain Eukaryota; kingdom Viridiplantae; phylum Streptophyta; class Pinopsida; order Cupressales; family Cupressaceae; genus Cunninghamia; species Cunninghamia lanceolata. The sequence goes on along the minus strand of BSBN01000257.1, from coordinate 320,289 downwards.
ACAAATGCCAAAAGCCATCCCAAGTGATGATGTCCAACTGCTTATCTCACACTTCGCTGGTCTTTTACACGCTGCACGTACGCCATCACATTAATTTTTAAGTGGATTTAGCTCGTCGTGTTGGCTCCTTATCAGGCGGTTTTCAAGCTTAATTTTTACTTTGGGTCAGAAACTGATTATCATGTAGCAGAGGACTTGATTTTCTGCATGTAGAATGTTGGACAAGTCAGGCACAAAAAATGATTTTCAAGTCTTTAAGAAGTTCATGTTTTCATCTTATCTAGTGTTTAATAAGTTGTGTATACTTTAATTATTAATATTATAGAAGGTGTGACAGTGTTTCTTTGAGTTTTTGTGATGGAGGGGAGGTGGGGGAGGCGGGGGTGTACGGGGAGGACAAGGGAGGTTTTGGTGATGGCAATTTTTTTTACCCAGATTTTTGGGATGGCTATTAAGATAATATATAGAAATTAAAATTTGAAAAATTAGTTACAAAAAATAGTAAGAAAGTTGCAATTTATCATTTATGCTAACTAATGAATTGCCCTGAAACCTTGGCAATTCTGGGTATGAAACGTTTCAGAATCAGAATTGTAATAGGGCATTAAATTTTGAAGTTGGAATTGTTTTGAATCAAACCTGGGTGTACTCGGGTGATTTGAGGTGCATTAGGGCGATTATAAGGCATTTCCATGCAGCAGACATCATTTTCAATGTGATTTGACTGATTTTCTTTGACTTTCAACCTTCAAAAGGTAGCCCTAAGCTCTACTCTAGCCTTGACAGTTCTTGCACTTTCTCTTCAGCTAAAAAATTGGCATGCTTTCTCTTCCGATAAAAAGTTGGCATCCTTTGTCTTTTCAAGCAGCATGTTGCCAAACAGCAGTGGAAGGATTTTAGCATTGTTTTTACCAGTGCCACTACCTTTGTTGGTGGAATTGGCCTTGAATGTGAGTGATGCCATGTCTGTGCCAGAAAGAACTCCCTTGAGTTTTGCATCAGTAGAAGAAAATAAAGACATCAGATCTCCACAATCCATAATATTGTTCATTAGTGTTTCTGGATTTAATTGTGTGAGAATTTTTTGCATCAATGTTTTGGATCACACTCTGTGATCCATCATCAGATTGTAGAGAGCTAGAGGAGAAGAAAATAAAGCTACCAAGCTCCAAATCCTTGTTAGTTAATAGAAGATTTATATGTCACCCAATCTGAAGCTCATTTGCATGGCATACAAATTGTTGAGGATTTTCCAACATAAGCTAGCCTGCTTTGATGCATCGCCAAAACTCCTGCATGTTGCCATTAGGCAGAACAACTTTGTGGGCATTGTTGAAGCGATGCAAGACACATAATTGTCCATCATTGATCTTCTGTGTTCTATATAGAAACCTTCTTTTCCTTAAACTATAATGATTCTGTGGTAGTTGTCATTTCCTGCTGGTTATATTCCATGTATGTTAACGAGTGAAATGAGTTTGGGGAAACAAGTGAAGATATAGAGGCTGGCCAGGTGATGCATTTATTAAGAAAGCATCTTGTGGGCAGGGCTATTATGTATTATTCTAATATTGAACAATGAATAACTATCATGACATTTAAGTTTGACAAATTGTTATCGAATCAGTATATTGTTTTTTAATAGTTATAGTAGTTTTGTTTAGCATATGCATGATATGTGGTATTTTGAACTAAATTCTTGTTTTCAGGCTGTAAATATGTATATATTTATGCTTTTTATATGTTTTTTGTATGAATGTGCCCAGCCCACTAAAAACTCGCCATACCATACCCACATACCCATACTAGTACTTGATTCCGATTCAACAACTTAGCATTTATGTAAAGAATATGAGTAAAAGACATCGAGATTTTATACAAAGCTGTAACTCCCAAGGAGAGGGCCTCAAGCCTCTTTAAATATGCGGGAGTTTTCTATCAGAGGGGGCTTTTGATCATATTTTCTCTCTTCTATATTGTGGAGCGCTTGTGTTCTTCAAATTCATTTTGTGGACAAAAACCTATAGGAGATTGAGTTCAGTGGACAAAAACCCATTGGATTCTAGAGTTAGAGGACGAAACCCCTTTGATTCCAAAGTGCAATCTCACTTAGAGGTTGTATATGTGCTTCAAGAAGTTGTAGATCTTCAGTGGTTTCCATTTAGTGTGATTTGCAGATTTTTGGTGTGCAAGGAGCAAGCAAGATTCAAAGAACAATTTTCAGATTTGTTCCTCTTTTATTTGCTGCTGTGATTTGCTCTGTAATAGACCTCTTTGCTGTTATTTCAATTGAATAAATCATCTACAGAGGTTTGGGGTTCTAATCTTGCATTTTAGGCAAAATTGTCAATGCTGATTGTATGTATGCAAGGGTTTTATTTTCCAAATTCATTTTCAGATTTGTGGCTGTAGATGCTCGTATTTTTCCAGAAAACTTGCTGTATATTTGCTGTGCATTTCATGCATAATAAACAGCCTTTGAAAGTAGAAGAGGTTTCCAATTGATTCGAAGCAAAACTGCTAATTCTGGTTGTGTAGTTTTTGTAGAAATTGGTGTGCGAGATTGGATATTTTTTGAATTTAATTTGAATCATTTTCAGATCTGAAATATTTGTGTAAAAATTTTATTGGGGACATTACAGATTGTGGTGGTATATCAGGTTCATTTTTGGCCACTTGAGCAACTTTGTCAAATTAGAGACCATCAATTTTTCCAATCTTGCTTGGATTATCATTTTCTTCAATTGTGAAAGCGATAGATCATCAAAATTCATCATTTCAGTGTCCCTTCTTTCTATTCATCATCACAAATTTCATTCTCATCCTTGGTAAAAGGTTGATTATTTGCTGCTCCATATTTATTTTTTCTAAATCCGGTATCTATAATACTTGTTGCAGGAGATCTTGAATGTTAAATTGCCATAACTTGGGATCCGTTGCGGGGATTCTAGTTTACTGGCTCTCCTTATCATCTGCAAAAACTACTCCTTCTCTTTCCAAAGCCTTAAAACTGTTTCAAGTGACCATGATTGGTCTGTTTTCGTTTCTTTTTGGTCTTTTTCTGTGGCCCAATGGAACCATCCTTAGCATAGGGAGAGCTTGATGCTTTTCTCATTTCAGGGAAGTGACTGGAAATATGACTTTGATCATCGAAAACCCTACATTTGAAAGGGATATTCTCATAATCAATCTATTGCTATCTTCCCTATACTCAGATTTTAAAAGTATAGCCTTTTAGAGGGGTTTTGCAAGATCCATTTTATCACATATTTTGCAATTAGTGATCATAGATGCACCTCAGTTGATTTTTCCATGCATACGTAGTCTCCTAATTTATTACCATGGGAATAAATTTCCTTCTTCAAAAAATCTGTCTAGCATACTCTAAATCTAGATAGGTACTTTTGATAGATATTTATTTTTGGATCAACTCTTCATCCCAAGGTCTCATATAGAGCCCTGCTCTTTGGATAAACTAGGATCTTATTCGGAAAGGGAACCCTTTATTGTTAAGCTATTAAATGTTACCAAAATGTGAAGGCTACTATTTGAGCATTTTTTTAGACATCTAATTGTTAGAACTCTAATTAATTTAAGACAGTGATAGCATATACTATTAATTTGTTTCTTGTTTCTTGTATGTGATTCAACCTTTTCAGAACATGATGGATAACATAAATGAATTCCAATGATTAGTTAAGTAGCCTTGAATCAATCTTTTGTTGTTGAAATTATCTTTCTTCTGTGTTAATAAAAATGTATTATCTCTACTTTATATTTCAGGTCCTCATAGCCAAGGTTCCATAGAGAAGGCTCAATTACGGTTTGCCCATGCTGAGACCATCATACCTTTTACCTGCCTCTTTGGTCTATTTCTTGAAGCCTCTGGTGAGTTTAATATTTTATATTTGAAAGAGAAAATATTTACATGGTCCCGTCTATCAATTACGTAAGTTGCAATTACATTTGCAATTTGTTTTCCCTTTGTTCTGTCACCTTTAATCACTAGACACCTAAAATTTTTGCTTTATCAGACATATACAAGATACAAAGTGAGCAACCTTTACAGCCACCACTTAAACCCCCTCAACAACGGAGATGGAGAGGCAGTACCGTGGCACCTTTCGCAGCAAATAACATGCTTGTTCTATATAAATGCCCTACTAAGGATTCGAATTTTGGAAAGGTTACCTCCACAGGAGAACATGCAAACAGATTTTTTGTTCAAATTTTACATAATGAAAAGCCAGCTTCTATTCCGGTAGGATTCTCTAAATCATTTACTTTTTTCTTGCAGGCTATCTTTTAAAATTGGAATGGATATATTGGAAATTGACACTGTTGTAAACTTTTTCCATGAAGTTTTTCCCTTGATATAAATTTTACTTGCTTTTTTAATATTTCCGTACCTTCACAATATTTGCCTTTAGTACATTACTGTTAACTCATTATAACATGTCCAATAATCTTATCTAGCAAGTTATACCCTATTTTTAAATCTGAGCATTTTTTGGTGTATAACAAATATGCACCTTTCACTTCTAAGTTTAGTTTTGTCTAGCTAGCTTGAGATAGATTATGTCATTTTATGCATATAATCAATTTGTAATATAGAAAATTCACAGGATACATCTCATGTAGTTGAATAGGTCAGTCTTAGTTAGCACCCTAGTTCACTCCTTAATTGAACTCAATTTGAAATTAGATGATTGAGTTCACTAAACTCATATCACAAGTTAACTCTCAATCACCTTGAAACAAGGGAGTTAACTCATAATAAAATTGAGTTAGCATTCAATTAGGATTTCTTCCTAGTTGGAGCTTACAAGGCACCCGTATAATTCACTTTTAGGTTGGATAAATTATATAGAAGCATTATGTTATCGTTGCAATTGTTTTAGTGTTCTATTGTCAAATCGACAAGATTCCATTTGGGTGGCTTTGATGTCTCCGTAGATTCCTTTGTGTGAATTCAATTGTTGAATTCAACATAGTATTAGAGTTTGCATGGTACCATTGGCCCCTTTGCTTCTTGATTGTTTTTTTGCCTTATAGGTGCTTTCTAGAGTGTTTTGACCTTGCCATTTACTGTGGAGCATGGGGTTTTTGTTGAAGATGTTTTGAAACCATGTTAGCAAGAGCACATGGGCTCTCATGCCTTGTGAGAAACATAGGAATGCCACTCATAACCTATTTAAAAATGGATAGGATTATATCTTATGCAAAAGATCACTATTAACCATAGTAGCATTCCATTTACATGACATTGAGATGGTGTGGCAAAAGTGTAAATGAAATTCAATTACTTTGGTTTAAAACAGGGAAAGCTTAAGGAACTAAAAATAGTAAAATAATATGCGTAAAAATAGATAAAAGTTGATTTTGTTATATCATGTCAATTATAGTGCATAGAGATTAAAAATAAACATAGTACAAAAAAAATTCAATTACTAAAAAAATATGATTTAGAAAATAAAACTATAGTACTTTTACGGATACCTAATAGGGTCTATGTACAGATTAAAGGGTTGGTTCTAAAATAGTAGGAAGGTGATGCTGTCACGGAGCACAACCTACTATTTTAGGGATGTCCCAATGTTTTTTACTAAAACCCTTGTCAGGGTGTAAATATAAAGAAAAACCTTCATTAGTATTTAAATTTTAACTTGAAAAAAAATCTATTCAAAGTCAAACTTAAAAGAAAATTTTAGAATGTCCTAGCCTTAACCTTAACTTAAAATCTCCAATCTTTCTGTGCTTTTAGCATTGTGCCTCTAAATGTTAACATAAGGTCAAAAAAGGTAAGTATACATAAAACAAATTAGAACTAAGTTTTGTAAACTCAAGAAATGACATGGCCAATGTGGCGGCCAAAAGTAAGCAACTGGCAGATTGTTATTTGGACTTCTGGATGCCCTCAATAATAAACAATGTGCTAGTTTTTAAGCTTTATCATAAGGCTTGCAATGTTTGGGATTAATTGTAAGTTTTTGGAGTGTAATGCTACTATGCCATAAATACAAATCGATACTATGAATCTGAATTAAAAAAAATAGAAAACAACACAATAACATTACATTAGTAAGCTCCTCTCACAAGCTCCTAAATAAGATCCTCTCATGGAATTTATTTCATAAAATGTCTCCTCACATCCATTTCCTCTTTCCATAATGCTCTCATGCGAGGGAGAAAGCTCCAATTAAAAGAATTCTAAGCTAATCCTAAGATAATCCTTTTGGCCACATTACATCACTATTGATTTTGATTAGCCAGACTACATGGTTAACTCTTATTGGATGGCTTGCAGAGCATCTTACTTTTTCTAATATCCTAGTTACTCAAAATAAGAAAATAAGTGCCATTCTTAAATTAGGATAACCTAAGTACGTAAGTAGGCTTAAGTAAAATGGTGTGTACATGACCACACAAACACCCTCCTTAAGTGCAATTTAGGGAGTGTTTTACAAAAGCAAGAAGATAAAACCTCAAAAATGGGTCTCAACAACTAGGCCTAATGATGTACCTTATGTACAATAAACTCAATGAATAACGAAACAGTACTCCCCTGCAGGACAACTTTTATCACCTATAAAAATACTTGATAATAAGCATATCAAGTGTTCAGTGAAGATGCTAGAGCAATTGTGTTGTTGCTCCTCTTGAAGTCTGGAAAGACGAGTTGATTCACAAAATGGTCATAGGTTGATAAAGATGGACAATAACTGGATGCTGAAGAAGGTTCACTTGAATTGAACAACATTCTTCCCTTAGAGTTAGGAAGAGATATAGCTGAAGGTGTTAAACTGGAATTCTTTCCATTCCAAAATAGGATATGAAGGAGGCGACACAAAATTGTTTGGAATTGGTTCACTTTTCTTTGAAGGTGGTTGTCAAGACATCATAATCACAAGCTTTGGAAATGTTGCCATCAAGGAGGAACTAAAAACTGGAGATCAATCATCCAAAAGATGATGTCCATCACAATAGGAGGGTCTATGGCAGGGAATCTCATTTCATCCATTGAAAGAGGATCTACAAGACAAGGTGGATCACAAAGTAAAAGAATTCTTGAAGTTCCTTCCAAAAACATCCATGCGAGAACTCTTAACAAAGAGCAAAACAACATCTTCCAAGAAATGAGGACAATCATGACGATGAGATTTCTACAAAAAGATGACCAATGTCACAAAGATAGGAATCTAAAAGAGGTGAAGATGTTCCAAAAACACTTCGGTAGGAATTCTCATCAAACAAAAAATGCCCTCCAAGAAATGAGGAAAATCATCAAGTTAAGATTCAACAAAAAGATGAACAATGTCCCATAAGAATCCCATAAGAGTGGCTCCTTGATGATGGGAGATCTTGCAAAGAAAGTATCAAAAGATACATCACAAATAGACAAATTTAATGAAGTTGCTTGTGATTCTTCATGTTTTGCATTTTTATCATTTATTGAATTATCAAGCTTGACATGGTGTCACTAACTGCAAAAGCGTGAACTAGGCAGTAGAAGGTCACTCACTATCTTGAATATGATGTTGGAAGTTCATGGAAAGTAACAGACAAATATGATTGTAAACAATGTCACAGTTATTGAGCCACTTAGTGTACTTATAACTGGTTGGTGGCGGAACTTGTCCCATAACATTGGGATAGAGACCTTGTTGACTGAAAAAGTTTTTGTACACTCTTGATGAGCAGTAGTTTATTCCATCTAGTATGATTATAGGATTTTGAAATTTCACATGCAAATATTAATGCACACTAAAACAAATGCACGTGACTTAGTATTGCACACATAGGAACAAAGACACTAAGAATGGTTTATAAAGATGCACTGCCAAAAATATGTGACACTTTATAGAAGAGTATGATTACAAAATATTTGCCTGCCCTATAACTGCTGTAGTGCAAAATTGCACTCCAATTCAAAAATTAGATATGGGAAGCTGCAGAGCTAGCAACAGTGACTTATTGCAGGCATATATGTTTTGAGGCAGTTCATCAAAATGCTCCATGTGTGGGAAAAATTCTGAGGCTTTTGACAAATGTGAGTATTTTACGAGCTAGAACTGAATGTCAAAGGTTTAAATACTTTGGATGAGAGTTCAGATGATTATTTGAGCATTGAGAATTTACAAGGTCATGTTCTTCATTATCTTCAAATTCTTTATGTACACAGGTCAGTTGGAGGAAAGGTTCATGGTTAAATGTTTAATATGAAACTCCACCTAATTGAATTAGGCATGAGGCCTGCAGGTAGGTGAGAAATGTATAGCCCACACAATTGTATTCAAAGCCTTTGGCATTATGAAACCAACTAGAAATCTGCAGGCATGTGTGTCATTGAGCCTGTACTGGTAAACTACAGTAATGCCTCATCTATCTTTGTGGTTTTCTTCAAAGTAGCATAAAAATATATGAAGTAATTCTATCTAGCCATCACGTTTTCTAAAACAGCCTTCATAATTATCCAACCATTAATAAAAATATAATCAACTAGAGCAATAACTAATTTGAACATTTCCAGGTATACAATCTCTAACAGTATGGAACAAAGCCATGTCTCCAAGAACCTTATTGAGGCTAGGGTATTCTTCTAATTTGATATTTTTGAGAACTATTAAATCAGATTCTTTTCCTTACGAGCTAACCAAAATAATCAATTTTTCTTCTCATCATTATTACTAATTTTTGGTTTCTCCTGAGGACTATATTGGCCACCTTGGCCTATAAAATGTCTCATCCTATGTTATGTATCCTATTCCTATCATTAGTAATAAGAAAATTCCTAAGAATATATATAAAAGTTTAAAACTCTTGTATGATGCTTCCTAAATTTTGGGAGATGTTTGGAGATGGCAAGAAATGTCATTTGGTGTCTTCTGGTGTCCTTCATGCATCGTGGAGATAAGCATGCATTTCTAGGAAAGTAGACATTTACTAGGATTCATTGTATACTATGTTCCATGGTGTTTTGAGGACGGTGATGGCGGGATGTGTTTTGGGGAGGCTATTTTGGGGGACAGTAGGGGACTGCAGTGTAAAAATTATATAAATATACCCACATATATATACATTAATATATGTTTTTATATGGAAATATTTACAAGTGTAGCTATACATGACATTAAGATTCAATGTTCAATGCTCATTGATTCAAGTATAGCAAATTAGCAACAATAAAAAATTCATTGCTTTCATTAGGAAAAAAAGGCACCAAAGCTACAAAATATCCAACAATAGGTAGGGTTAGTTATAGGGAGAGTTAAGGGTGTGTAGAGGGACTTGTGAGCCCTGCAAGCTCCCATTTTTTTGACGTTCATATGTTTTTTTTTTAATCAGACATAGTGGGGATGCCGAGCTGTTCCACAAATGTCCCCCATACATAGAGCACACTTGGGACACTTCAGGAATGCGTTCCTAAATTTCTGACTAGTAGGGGATGGCCTGGGGGGACAGGGACGTTGGGAAATGGGGGAGGGGGGATGAATCTGTGTAATGCTGGTGTACAAGTTTCCCTGCAACAATAGGAATAAAGCCTCTTGTGTTGGAAGATGATGTAAGTTTTCTAGAGATACTTTTTTAACATTTGTCCAAGCTTACCAGAAACATGGGTGTGGTTACTACAGGGTTTCCTAATGTAGGATTTGGGAATTTGATAATGTTTACATATATAAAATTAGAGAAATGCTAGAAATTAAAATATATAAACTTGAACTTGAAGAGTATTCAAACAAAATAATAAAATCCTATGTTCCCCCAAGTACCGGGGACGGGGACGGGGGGACGAGTTTCGGGGACGGCAATTTTTTTTGGCCATTTTTTAGGGGACGGCTACTAAAAAAATAAGTTTTTTTTTTTTAAATATAAGGAAATTTCAAATATTTAGATGATAACATTGATAAGGCATTCATTATAGACATTATAGAACATTAAAACGTGCATACATAACCATAGCATTACACTTGAACTTAGTTTTCAACTTGTCACACGAGAATTGGCAAACAAATAAACCAAATTTAATTATTTTCAACGACAATCTGCATATAAATTATATCAAAATGCTCAAAGGCTGCAAGTTTCAAGTTTCAACAACAAAATGTTTCAACAACAAAATGACAAAAACATAGAGTATGGGGCTGTCCCTAATCAGCCTCTCCTAATACTACATCAAAATCGGAATTTGAGTGAGTTTTTTTTTTTTTAATGTTTGGTCGTTGCTGGGCCATAGGGGACAGTTAGCTGTCCTTGGTATGGTCGGGGGACGTCCCGGCCGTACCGGGGATGGCTAGCCGTCCCCTACATTTCGTCAAAAAAAGGGGACGTCCCTGGGGAAACGGGGACGGTTAGGGGACGTTTCTTGGCTGTCCCCGCGTCCCCGGGACGTCCTTGATATGGGTACGCCTTAAAAAAGGCACGGGACGCATCCCTGGGGAACATAGATAAAATCTAGTCTTGCATAGCCCTATAACGTTGCACAATTATCACAACCGATTCTGTATAGATAATTTCGTCACATCTTCTCCATGGTCTCCAATGACAATTAAAATTTGGCCTTTGAACTATTCTCTAATCTCACTTCAATCCTGGGAAACTTTTGTTTGCTCCACCATTTATACATTTAAAAATATTTCATGCACTTCACTGCAGCACATAATTGCAGCAATGCAATTATTTGTCCTTTAAGAGGAGTCTAGAATTTTGACCTGAAATGCCATTAAAGAAAGTGGATAGAATACAATTGTTTCTAGTATAACTTTTGGAAACTGTAATCATTTGTTTTTAATAGAATTTACCTTATGTGATCATAGGCTATATCCAGATTTAGAACTTACCTTTCACCATATAATCAAGGCCACACACTTATCACATTCAAGCACTGCATACCCACATGTTACTGAATTCATTTTAGATAAATACTAAACACCATATGGCAGGTTCTAATCTTATGTAATCTCCATTCCAAGTCATAGAACTGCCCCATGCCACTATAGAATAAATGCATCATTACTACCCTTTTTAATACAAAAGCTTTTATTTATATAAAACTTAGGAAACTTTTGAAACTTGAAAGGTTGACAAATAGATGACTTGACATTGCAGGGAGAATCTAGGATTCTAGACAATCAAGGCTGTGATGCAAGTTTTCCCTATATATTGACTCACTCTACTTTCTCTTCCGCTAGAATTTGGAGGCCACATTAAGTAAATTCTTTGCAAAGGAAGATGAGAGCTTTAAGCCCCTTTTATTTGGGTGGTTGGTAATTACGACAAAAACTAAGGAAGTCCCAATCATAGTTTGAAAACTTGGACTCGCCAAAAGTCTAGCAGCCCAAAATCCTGATTTGGAATTGGGATTCAACAAAAACTTGGCAAATAAATAAGTTATACAAATACACAAAATAAACTTAAATAATGCATGAAACACAAAAAATAATGTAAAGAATACATAAATCTGTTTGGATTATAGTAGCAATCTTGCGAATTGGGATTTACTCTGCAAACCAAAAGTACAAATGGACTTCAATTATTTGGGAGACTAAAAAGTGCTGAAAAATTCATAAAAATAGGGAAAAAATGCTGTTTTTGTTATTTCAATCCAAATAAAGGGAAAAACACTGCTTTTCCTTCTGGCACAGCCCAAAACAATTTTATGTTCCTACTTTTAAAAACAAAGTGGGGGTTTGGGGGCAGCCGTTCCCAGTGGGGATGAGGGGCATAGCCCAAATTAAGACCTTCGGAGTCACAAAGACCTTCATGATGCATTCCATTTTTTACATTGCTGAGATACTAATCATTGAAGATGAAAATGACAAAAAAATTCTATATTGATAGTGGATAAGGGTTTATCCAAATTCCCAATAATAATCAAATAGGCAATAGCTAGCACCATAGTTTGCATAGTTGGACTTGGCAGACCGAAAACTTCCGACTCAGTAAGACCTGACAACTTAAAAAAACACTTAAATTTCTTTAAAAAACATAAATTTTATGCAAAATAGAGTTTAAATGCAGACCCACTTGAAAACAAATTTCTCAATCAAATATAGATCATGCGATTAGGAAACAATTGCCAACACAAGTGATGAAATTGCATGATATGGTAAGTAATGCTGGCAGTGTGAATGAAAAGAAGCAACCAAACTCAAGTGGCATGAGGGAAGAAATCGCATGAGGGAAGAAATCGCATGATGGAGCAGTTGTTGACAACAAAGATCATCAGGGCACACAATCTATGAATGTTTGAGTAACGAATAACTTGTAATCAGGTATAACAGAACTTTGATGGCATAATTATCAATTTGCATGATTAGCTATAAATGTGTTGACAAGGACATCTATTCTGCAATCAGTTAGTAGAACACTAGAAAAACAAATGATTGCATGTGACAAACAGAAATCGCTGGCAGTGAACCCTAAATTGTGTGACAAAGGCAGGAAAGTTAGCATTAATTATGAAATTGTGCAAATATCTTGTTTTTTCAGAGTAAAATCCACATTGAAACTGCATTTCCGCATCACAGCAGCATCCCACAAGTTTTAGCGTTGGACTCGCCACGAGTTTAGCACTAAATCTCGCAAGTACTTGGCTCCTACAAGTGGTGAGTTAAAACTGCAAAAATTCGGCTCTTTAAAATACCCACAAGTATGCAGCGAGTATTCCAACTATGATTATCACCTTTAGTCACACCTAAGGATTAGGTAGCTAATTTCCAAGAGTACCTTTACTAACATATAGGAAAGAGAGACATACTCAGGTTTTAGGTTAATAAATGAAATGGCTGCAACCTTCTCGCCACCTCAATTGTCTTTAATACCATTTAGACTCTAGGGAACATATTATACTTGCTGATTACTCTACTCAAAACTGGCAAGATACTATAATGTGGAACAACTCTATTATACCTAGTAGCATTAATTAAAATCCAGAATGAGCCAGGAAATCAAAAGTATAAATGGAACTGAATTGATTGCGATATAATCAGAAAAAACTTGGGAAAAAATCAGGAAATTAAAAAATGTTGAAATATTCATAAAAACAGGGAAAAAATGTTTTTTTTTTAAAATAAAATATAAAATTTCAAGTTAAATAAGGAGAAAAAATGGTGCTTTTCCATCTGGCGCAGCCTAAAACATTTTTTAATTCTTTTCTTTTTAAAACTAGAGCAAGGGTTTAGGGGCGATAATGCTAGGTAGGGTCAAGGGGCACTGCCTCTTGCAGGGTTCACGAATGAAGCCTCCCCACCAAGCCCAAATTAAGGCCTTTGAAGCCACACGGACTTTTATGCCGCATGCCAATTTTTTGTAATTTTCTCTATTTTAGCCAAAATTTAAATCCTTTAAAAACATGGGCATTGAGGCCATATGAACAGTAATTAGAATGTAATAATTGTGACTAACGGCTTCTTGAAAATTGTCCCAAATTTTCAAATACAAGTTCGAAACTTTATCGTGCACATGTGCTTGAGAAAATCCAAATTTGTAGTGTAAAATGGGGGGAAATTGAGACAAAGAAGCATGTTTATAGACAAAGATGTAAAAACTCATTTAATCCCTGATTAAATCATAACTTACTCACTATTTTTGAATAAATTGTGATATAATCAGGTTCTAAATCAAAATTAAATTTTGTCTCAAAACCTGTTCTCTTTTCTTTTAAAAAATCCAAATCGGAACACCTCTGTGTCTGGTTTGTGGTTTTTTATCCCGATTTTTGTTCCTTGGGTATTATGAATGAAATTTAAGAAGAATTCAGGTCTCAGACTCATAGATGGAAAGCACTACAAGAACTGAACCATCAAGCCATATGTAATGTCCCCTTTTTCGAGCTGAATCGAATCAGAGGACCGAAGCCTATTTTTAGTCCTTGTAGGCTGGAGGGAGGATTTGCAGGGGAATAATATAATAATAATTTATTAAGTTGTCCAAAAAGCACTATAAGTTATAACTTTGGAAAAATGACACTTAATTTATTATTTTTAAATGGGGCCAGAAAGCAAGATAAAATTATAAAGTGAAAAGTGGTGAATATTTGAATAAAAGAAATATTAATAATTAAAAAGGTAAAAAGGAGGAATATTCAAAATAGAATAAAAACGTAATTTTTAATTAATTTTAGGGCTGGATGGAAAAAGCATAAAAAAAGAAAATATTGGAAAAGGGAATTCATTCTATCATTGCATATTTTCAGAAATCCTTGTGCAGAGCTTTGGTGCAACATCTTTCCTTGAGGACGGAAGCACCTCCTGGATCTTCAGGAATTGGAGGATGAAAATCTTCTGATTCCCAATGTTGGCTTCATACAGAGACCAAATTTGTGCTGAATGGATATATTATTTTATTCTTTTTGATTGAGGGATCCAATTTGTTTTGGAATTTTGGAAATTCAGATTTGGAAAATTATTGATAAAATTCTGCATACTAAATTAATTCTGATTGGAAATAAAGAGGTCCCGCAGCTTAGCCGTACCTTAAATATAGAAGAAGGGACCGTACAAATAACAAAGTCAGCAGTTGGAAAATAAGATGAAGACAATTTTATGGGGGTCGTACCAAGAAGGGAATGGCGTATGAATTTGTGAAGGGGGCAATTTCATTTTAAGAGGATTGCTGAATACGTCCAGCCGCCACCTCACCATAAAGGAGTAATCCATTTCAATGCAAGATTTAAATATTGATGGGACCCTCTAAAGCAATCGATTCACTTTGGGAATTTTGTTTGGGTTTTGGGCTGACCACACTACCCAAATAGCTGAGCACATCATTTTAAGGAGCATGTGAGAGTAATAGGGGATTGTGAGTTAGTTGGTGTGGTCTTTGGAGACCTTGAAACTAGCTGCAACCTTTGAAATTGTCATTGAATAAGGAGAAAGGTGGAGATGTGAGGTGTTTGAGGGAGAATTAAAGTGATCGATGTAGTTTATGGTGATTTTGGTGACCCCACACACACAGCTGCACCTTCCTTAAGGTTGAAATTCTCTTACAAAAGCTGGCCACTCCATATTTTGAAATCTTGTGTGATTTGCACATGTTGGAAAGGAAATGTGGGTCCCTCTACATCAGGTCTTGGTGATTAATTGGTATTGGAAAAGAAAATTTGCTGTTGTAAGAAGGACGTGGGGCCTCAAGCACCCGACCACTCCAAATATTAGAAGATTTACTTATCTCTTTACTGGCCGTAGCTCTACGCAACACTATTTCAGGTCTTTATGAAATTTTAAATTGTATTGAAAATTGTAATATAGTGTTGTTCAATAATATTCACTTTTATCAGCTTCATTTGGTCTACAATTTCAAGTTCAAACAGCATACATTTGTTTAAATATTGCATTGGAAAATTGCAAAAAAAATTTAGAACATAAAAATAAAATCAGATCTCGGAAATTTTCAAAAGGGATTATTTTAGTGGAATCAGAGCCATTTTCTTGCCAGCTATGGGTAGAGGAAAAATTACTTTTGTAGAATCAACCTCATGCACGAAGGTGATAGGGAAATAAGATATTACCTAAGGGAAAGGAGAAAGGATCCGAAACAGTTGAAAATTATTGCAGAACGACAGGACACGAAGATTCCCAGGAAAGACAAGAAAGCAATGGGTCAAAATAACAGGGATGCAGATGATGCTCGGTTCGAGAGGCTTGTTCAAGGACATGACGGTTAGTGGATATTATGGCACAATTGATCTCTACCATGCAGAATAATAACGCATTGAGGACACACAATGGTGAAGGCAGCTCTTCGGGAGCAAACATTCACCAAAACACTCAGAGCATTGGTGTTGGTTCTGCTGCGAGGCCTTTCCAACCTAACTTCATCCGCAGGGAGGAAGTAATTGTTGAGCCAAAGATGCAAATGTCTATAGCAGATGACATAGTGGCCAGTTATGAGGAGTACAAACTCTCACAAGCTGAGATTAAGGAGTCAATATCACTCATGAATTTTATGAACTTGAAGAAAAACAGGGGTGGTTAGAGAGTTGAAATAAGGCAACAAACAAATCCCAGAGATCTCCAACATGCATTGGGGAAATTGACACTTCTTGCATTTGATGGATCTAATAAGTCTACTGCATGCTCCTGGATACAAAAATTGAACACATTTTTATCATTGAGAACCATGATGGAGGATGAGGTCATCAAATTCGCCACCCTTCATCTTGAGGGTGTAGCACACGAGTGGTGGTACCACAGATTGATAACTCAGGGGCACAATCATATACACACTTATGCTGAGTTCAGGGACAGGTTGATTGAGAGATTTGACAGAGTTGATCCGGAACGTAATGTCCCCATTTTCGGATTCTCTTGCAGATTAGTCAGAGCGGGCTTTCTGGGTTGGTGACAGCATAATCAGAGGAATATTTCGATGTCACCAGGGTGTACGGGTGATCCAATGGAGATGGTGGACACTTTCCGGAGGGATTTCAGACAACTTGTCCATACTTTTTATAGTAAGTGCTTGCATGTCGTTAATCTTTCTGGGTTTTTCTGGGTTTGTTCTCTTTGGTCCCCGGTGGTCACTGCTATTTTTAGTAAGTGGCAGTTTGGCACTGTTTGGGCGACTTGGCAGTCGTTTGTTGGCTCTCATAGACATTGCACTGAGCTCTGAGTTATCAGATGGTTTGTGGATCCAATTGGCACCCTCTAAGTTGACTCAGTTTGCTTATGGCCATTACTATTTTTAGTAAGTTTGGGATTGGCACCGGAACGGGATTTTGAGAGTGGGGTTGGATTCGTCTTGTCAAGACCTTTCCAACGAGCTATAGTTCATTGGTTTCCAACATCATCTTGACCTCCGTTTTAAAGTCCGTAAATTAAACATTATCATTTAATATTGGACCTTGGTGCCTAGGCTCAACAACTTAATGTTGTTTTAAAAGAGGGGACTTTAAGAGTGATGTTGAGAAAAGAATTAAAGAGACTTATAATGTATTTTCCCTCTCATGTTTTATCCCATATGCAAGAGGATTTTAGAGACTCCCAATTGAAAAAGTATAAAAGAAGGAAAAGAGCTCTCATTTCGATATGCTTGGATTATTATTATTTTCTTCTCTCTTTGAGATTTCCCTTGCTAGGGTTTTGGAGCTTTGGCTCTAGGGTTTGAGGATTCAAACTAGAGGCTCTTGGAGATGGAAACCTCCCTGAGTAGCGGTATCCCACAGGTGTGAAAGATCACCCAACGGTGTCTTCTATGGTGGATATATTCAGTGTTCACAAATGTGCTTCAATGGAGTTGACGGATTGAAGGTTTGATGCAATTCTTGATACATCCTTTGCAGTTTAATGGAGATTTATGTGTGTAGATTGGAAGGACTGTTTTAAAGGCAGATTTTTGTTGTGGTTGAGGCGAGTTATTGCTGCTATGTAAAACCTTCTTGCTGGCCGTACATATTTGCATAAAGCCGTACCACAGTTGAGTATTTTTGGAGCATTTGGGAACAACAAACTTCTTCAGACTTTGTCGCCTAGCCTTGTAGACTGCATTCAGTTCCTAACAGAAATATTTTAGAGGCTATTGGTCATTCTTGCTACTGATATACACTTCCAGCCATGGCTGTACACATCGAGGCATGAAGTTGAGAGTTTTGAGCTTCATTTCTCTTTGCGGGCAACTTCTATTTTGCATTGTATGAGGTGTCTAGAGCCTTATCTATTGCTGTTATCATTTGTATGTTCATCTTTGTATTCTTTGGAGTTTGGACTGATTTCTGGCTATGCCCATTTGCTGGTCCGGCAACAACTGAAATATGAAGTTGCAAATCTGAACATGGGTATGTCACAGTAATTCATTATTGGTCATTTTACTATCTGGGTAGTCGATAGTTTCTTTATATCTGTTATATATTTCTGGGTTTGGGTTATATGCTCTGTATTGTATGCTTCAGCATCGCACATCTGCAGGAAAACATAAAACCCCTTCTGCATCTTCTATCTATCTGAAAGACCACAAAAATAATAATAATAAATCACACATAAAGGATCATTAAAAAATACAAACAGGTACGGCACATTACACGGAAATTCACTTTCTTGAATTAGCTCAACTTAGGCAAACATACACAGCAGATTCATATGTAGTTGATTTTCAGAAAGTTTCAATTTTGGTGCCAAATGTTTCAGAAAGGAGGATGGTGTTATCATTTATTGAAGGTTTCACTGAATCTCTTAGAGGCTTAGTAAAGACCTTCAATCCTACTTCTTTACAAGAAGCTATTAAGAAGGCCTTGGATCTTGAAACTTCAGCTAATAGACGTAGATTCCAGCCTACAGGACAGCAGAGATCACCACCCCATGGGCAATCCAAATCAGCCCCTTATGGACAGCCAAAAACCTCTACTTTTGGGCAGCAAAAGAAACCATTTCAACAGAGTTACCCAAACAAAGAATTGCCCAAAACTACTAAGGAAATGGAATCAAGAAACAAACTCCGAAGGAAGAAGCTTTGCTTTTCATGCAAAGAGCATTGGGAGCTAGGGCATAGGTGTCTCCCAAAAGGATAGGTGCATTACATAGAGGTAATCTCTGAGGATGAAGAGGAGGCAGAAGAATGACAGGTAGCACTAGAGGAAAACGTACCGGAAGGGGAGAAGACTACTAGTAGCACTTTAGCTGCACCTAGGTACCACCCATTTAGAGTTCATTGAGTGTTGAAGGGACAAAAAGGTGATAGTATTGATTGACAGTGGGGCAACCCACAACTTTATTGATGAGAGTTTGGTTAGACAGAGTAGGCTACCCACAAAAAAATTCTAGGGATTTATTGTTATTGTGGCAGATGGATACACTATACCATGCAGCAGGAGGGTCGCAGGATTATACATCAAATTGAATAACCACAAAATTACAGATGATTTCTATGTAGTTGGTATAGGGGAAATGAAAATGGTGTTAGGGGTACAGTGGCTTCATTCCCTTGGAGAAATATCACATAATCACAAAACCATGGAGCTAAAATTCCAGCATGACAGTAAAGAGGTTGTACTTCGTAGTATGGCCAATGGTGCTCCTATAGAGATTTCAGCTAAGAGGATGGAGAGAGCTTTTTGTAAGGGTTCAGTAGAATGGATAGCTCAATGCTTTGTGAAGGATACACCCTCAACTAATGGTAAGAGGTATTATCCTGTTGAGATATAAACTATTTTGGATAGGCATGGCACAATATTTAGTGATTTACCTCACAGATTGCCTCTTGATAGAGGGTTTGAGCACATCATAGAGCTTGAGATAGCTTCTAAACTTGTCATGGTTACTTCGTATCGTCACCCGAGAGCTTTCAAAGAGGAAATAGAGAAAGCCATTAAGTAGTTGTTGGAGATGGGATTCATACATCCTAGTTCTAGTCCCTATGCCTCTTCGGTAGTACTGGTGAAAAAGAAAGATGGCACTCTGAGAATGTGTATAGACTACCATGCATTGAATAAGAATACCATTAAAAAATAGGTACCCAATATGCAAGATCGATGAGTTGATTGATGAACTACATGGAGTGGTTTATTTTTCAAAAATTGACTTGAGATCCGGCTATCACCAAATCAAAGGAATGAAGATGTACACAAAACAGCCTTTAGATGCCACTATGGACATTTCAAATTCTTGATTAAGCCTTTCGGGTTAACCAATGCTCCGGCTACATTTCAGTCTTGTATGAATCATATTTTCAAGGAGCAGTTGAGGAAGTTTGTTTTCGTGTACTTTGATGACATTTTGGTGTATAGCAAAACATGGGAAGAGCACTTGCACAACTTGGATACAGTGTTGGGAATCCTTGAGCAGCAAACTCTTTGCAAAAGAATGCAAGTGTGAGTTTGGTATGACTGAAATTTTATACTTGGGACATATTATTAGTGCACAAGGAGTACGGGTAGACTAGGAGAAGATTCAGGCAATAAGAGATTGGCCACCACCCACTTCCTTGACATAGTTGAGAAGTTTCTTGGGACTTTGCAGTTATTATAGGAGGTTTGTGAAAGGATATTCACAACTTGTTGCTCCATTGACGAAATTGACAAAAAAGGTGCATTTAGATGGTCTGAAACAGCTCAAGCCACATTTGAGAAACTCAAAGAAGTAATGAGTTCTTGCCTAGTACTTGCTGTCTCGGATTTTTCTATTCCATTTGTTCTCGAATGTGATGCATCAGGGGAAGGAATAGGGTAGTGTTTCTCTAGGTTTCCGAGATGGGGGGACGGGTTTCCGGGGATGGCAATTTTTTTCAAAAATTTTGGGGACGAGGAGGGGAGGGCTATATATAAATTTATATATTATTCAATATATATATAATTTGGTGTTATAATATATTAATATAGATAATAATAAATACATTAATATTATATAAATAATAATATAATATATTAAATTTAATATAGATAATAAATATAATAATATTTATAATATATTTTTTTTTTATGCATAATGATAATATTTATATTAAACTGAAAATAGAGAAATACATTTACTTATGCCTTGGCATAGTCTGCTATTCATGACTGCTAAAATCCCCAAACCTACTTGCCACTATTTAGATAATCTATTCGAGACCACACAGGGTCAATCTTGCATTACATTTTTAAAAGCCTATTTACATATTGGCTTCCATGAACAAAATGAAGCCTATATACTTATCAAAAAGACACTACTGCAAAAAGAAGAGCCCTAAAACCTTGAAATCCTTACTACTTGTCGAAGTCCTCCAGCTGTTGTTCAAAAGCAGTCACCCATTGAAACCCTGCCTCCTTTGTTAAGCCCAACATCTTCTTGATGAAATCAATAGCTATTTGCACCTGATCCTTCAAAGCTACGAGCTCAAAGCCTCTAATATCCAGAATGAACGGGTATAGTTTGACAACTTCCCCCAGGGTTGTTGAGGAGAGCCATGTCCCTGGGTCTTGGTATGCCCACACACAGAGTCGCTGCTTGCAGAGTGCTCTCCAATTCACCCAGAAGATCCGGAATGAAAAGTCCCTTCATTAAAGTTTCTACCTCTGTTTTAGGGATACTCAGTTCCAGTAGCATCGCCAAAACCCTCGAAGGAACATTCGAATCCACCCTATATCTTTCATCGTCCATCAAATATCTTTTTCCCAGTATCATCCTCACCACTCTGACCATTAAAGGATCCGAGCGTCGAAGAATTCTCTACAAATGAAGCTCCATGATCTGCCAAGGAAGGCCATTTGTCTCTTTCTACTCACCAGTCTTACCGGCGTATCCATCCCTCCGCAGCGAACGACCTCTGCAGAGTAGACTACAACGAAGCGGGAAGGCATAGATGAAGACGCTCTGCCAAAGTAGCCCGAGGAAATGAACTCTGCAAACATTTTAACTTCTCGGCTTGTTTATGAAGCCAATTCTTGCCATGAAGTTTCTCGAATTTGGGCTCCTAACATTACTTCTCATCATTCACTTCGAATGCCATCAACTCTCCCCACAATCATGAAACAACCCCTTCTTTTTGACATCTCCGCCATCCTCTACCAGGGGTCTTCAATATCTTCCTCACTCGAAGCTGCCACCTCGCCCTTGCCATCCGTGAAAAGATGGCAAGGCGCCTGCCCTACCATCCACATATATTATAATATTATTAATATATATTATAAATAATAATATAATATATTAATATAGATAATAATAAATATAATAATAATATATTATAATATTATTAATATAAATAATAATATCATAACTTCTAAATATATTATACTATTATAAATATTAATACGTAACTATTTAGTAATTTACTATATTAATAGAAGTATTAATATTATAAATTTGTGTGACGGGATTCTAGGGCACAAAATTAAATATTTAGTTTTGTAGATTATCAGCTAAAGAATACAAAAATCAATATTAGTAAACATGATACAAAACTAAAACTGTCAGACATCATATAACAATTTTCTTGACGGGATGCAGTTTTGTAGACTATTGACTAGGTCAAAACTGAAGAATATCAATACATTGTATAGCACAAAACTAAATATGGCATTCGTCTCACGTGCCCTATTGAAATCACGTTTTTTTACTGCTGCTGAAATCACGTTTTTTTGCAGGGGGATGTTCTGTCCCCTTCCTTGCGTCCCCAATACGCCCCAGTTTTCGGGAGCGGGGGAAAGCCAGTGGGGACGTGACCTCTAGGACCACTGGAATAGGGGTTGTTTTAATGCGAAAGGGGCATCCCATTGCTTTTGACAGTTGGAAATTAAAAAATATAGAACACATATTTTCTATTTATGACAAGGAGATGTTGGCTATCATGCACGCCTTAGCCAAATTCCGACAATACTTGGTGTGTGGCAGATTTGTGGTCAAGATTGATCACAATAGTTCGAGATTTTTTCTCAACCAAAAGGACTTAAATGACACACAACAAAAGTGGGTGAGTAAGCTTCAAGCTTATGATTTTGATATAGAATATGTGAAAGGCAAAAATAATGTGGTAGCTAATGCCTTATTTAGGAAGCCTTATCTATGTTCTATATCTGAGATTACTGCTGATTGAAAAGCACTGATAATAGCAGAGTATGTGAAAAACAACTTCACTAATGAGATCCTTGAAGGCAAAATACAGGATGATGGGTATAAGGTAGTGGATAGTCTCATTCTCTACAAGGATAGGATCTATCTAGTCCCTGAATAAAAAATTAAGAGTACAGTCTTGAGGGCTGCCCATGATACACCCTTGGCTGGTCTCCTAGGGTATTTCAAGACTTATAAGTAGGTTAGGGACAAATTCTTTTAGAGAGGGCTCAAGGGAGAAGTCCTCCAATACATCAGGGAGTGCATTACTTGTCAGCAGAATAAAGTAGAGCATGTTTTTCCAGCAGGTCTATTGCAGCCTTTACCTATACCAAGGCAAAAATGGGAGAGTATCAACATGGACTTCATTACGGGACTTCCTAGGGTTCAGGGTAAGAGTTGTATATATGTTGTGGTGGATAGACTCACCAAATATGCTCATTTCTTCTCCATTCCTACTGAGTTTAAGGCTCCTCAGGTTGCTGATTTGTTCTTCAGACATGTTTTTAGGCTACATGGTTTGCCTAAGAACATTGTGAGTGACAGAGAACATTGTTTTGGTAGGAGCTTTTTGGCTTGACAAGTACAAAGTTGACTCCAAGTACCAGTTATCCTCAAATAGACGGGTAAATGGAAATTATTAATAAGTGGATTGAAGTGTACTTGAGAAACTATGTGGCAGGGCAACAGTCAGCTTGGGTTAAATGGCTTTACATGGGAGAGCATTGCTACAACACTACATACCATATGTCAATTGGTATGTCACATTTTAGAGCGCTATATGGCTATTATGTCCTTTCCTTTATGGATTTGGTTATTGTTGACAGTGGAGTACCAGGAGCCCAAGATTTGGTTGCACAAAGCCAAGACATATTGAGTGTCTTGAAAGAAAACCTCCAGGATGCTCAAAACCAACATAAATTATATGTAGATCAGCATTGTACAGAGAGGAGTTTTGAGGTAGGTGACATGGTTATTTTAAGGCTATAGCCATACAGACAATCTTCTAACAAGAAGAGTGGAGCTGAAAAGCTCAAGCCCTATTTCTATGGGCCATACAGGATCACATGGAGAATTGGTGAAGTGGCGTATGGGCTTGAGTTACTAGAGCACAATAGGACACACAATACGTTCCATGTATCATAGGGCATTAGGGCAGCATGTTAATCCTCCTACTGAGTTGCCTCCTTTGGATGATGAAGGAAAACTTATATTGGTACCTGAGACTATCTTGGATGTCAGAGAAAGGAAATTGAGAAATAGGACGATTATAGAGTATTTGGTATGATGGAAGGATCTTCCTATCGAGGATGCCACTTGGGAGGGTGCAGAGATTCTTGAGCATCCCAATTTGCAATTGCTTGAGGGCAAGCAATTTTGGGAAGGGTGGACTGTAATGTCCCCTTTTTTGAGTTGAATCGAATTAGAGGACCCAAAGTCTATTTTTATTCCCCGTAGGCTGAAGGGAGGATTTGTAGGGGAATAATATAATAATAATTTATTAAATTGTCCAAAAGGCACCTTAAGTTATAACTTTGGAAAAATGACAATTTATTATTATTAAATGGGGCCAAAAAGCAAGATAAAATTATAAAGTGAAAAGTGGTGAATATTCAAATAAAAAGAATATTAATAATTAAAAAGGGAAAAAGGAGGAATATTCAAAATAAAATAAAAAAACTAATTTTTAATTACTTTTAGGGTTGGATGGAAAAAGGATTAAAAAAAGAAAATATTGGAAAAGGGAATTCATTCTATCATTGCATATTTTCAGAAACCCTTGTGCAGAGCTTTGGTGCAGCATCTTTCCTAGAGGACGGAAACCCTCTCCGATTTTCAGGAATTGGAGGACGAAAATCTTCTGATTCCCAGTGTCGGCTTCATACAGAGGTCAAATTTGTGTTGAATGGATACATTCTTTTATTCTATTTGATTGAGGGATTCAATTTGTTTTAGAATTTTCGAAATTTAGATTTGGAAAATTATTGATAAAATTCTGCATATCAAATTAATTCTGATTGGAAATAAAGAGGTCCTGCAGCCTAGCCGTACCTCAAATACAGAAGAAGGGACCATACAAATAACAAAGTCTGCGGTTGGAAAATAAGATGAAGACGAAATTTTATGGCGGCCGTACCAAGGAGAGAATGGTGTAGGAATTTGTGAAGGGGGTGATTTCATTTTAAGAGAATTGCTGAATAGGTCCAGCCACGACCTTACCATAAAGGAGTAATCCATTTCAATGCAGGATTTAAATATTGGTGGGATCCTCTAAAGCAATCAATTCACTTTGGGAATTTTGTTTGGGTTTTGGGCTGACCACACTACCCAAATAGCTGGGCGCTTCATTTTGAGGAGCATGTGGGAGTAATAGGGGATTGCGATTTAGTCGGTGTGGTCTTTGGAGACCTTGAAACTAGCTGCCACCTTTGAAATTGTCATTGAATAAGGAGAAAGGTGGAGATGTGAGGTGTTAGAGGGAAAATTAAGGCGTTCGATGTAGTTTATGGCGATTTTGGTTACCCCACACACACAGCCGCACCTTCCTTAAGATTGAAATTCTCTTACAAAAGCTGGCCGCTCCATATTTTGGAATCTTGTGTGATTTGCACATGCTGGAAAGGAAACGTGGGTTCCTCTACATCAGGTCTTGGTGATTAATAGGTATTGGAAAAGAAAATTTTCTGTTGTAAGAAGGACGTGGGGCATCAAGCACCCAGCCACTCCAAATATTAGAAGATTTACTTCCCTCTTTACTGGCCGCAGCTCTACTCAGCACTATTTCAGGTTTTTATGAAATTTTAAATTTTATTGAAAATTGTAATAAAGTAGTGCTGTTCAATAATATTCACTTTTATCAGCTTCATTTGGTCTACAATTTCAAGTTCAAACAGCATACATTTGTTTAAATATTGCATTGGAAAATTCCAATAAAAAATCAGAATATACAAAAAAAATCAGATCTCGGAAATTTTCGAAAGGGATTATTTCACCATATTCCTCTTAAAAGCCAAGAGCAAAACAATTTGGCCTTATACCAATTAGGATGATGCCATAGTGGGCTTGACCTACACCAACTCAATGATATGGCTCAACAAAGCAAGTGATAGTGGAATCAAATTTAGAATTACGCATATTGCTTTCTGTGCATAAAATAAAAAGAATTCAACAGTGATTGATTTGCAAGAATGGCGTATAACAGGATGTTCCATTTTCCCAAACTGTAAAGGCAGCTGTGAATCTATTTCCCACTTATTCTACACTGTTCTTAGGCTATAAAACTGTGAGAGTTTGATGTATTTCAAACATATAGCAGGAATCACTCTGTCCCATGTAATTTGGCATATATGAAAGAGAAAAAATGCTCGAATATTCAATGATTAAGTTACTACTCTTGCTCAGCCAAAATAATCAGGGCTAATATTCGTGGCACAGCTATGGGATTTTATTTCAGCAAGCAAGAATGGTTGACACATCTAATATGACTGATTGTCAGATTTTATAAGGGAATATTCCCTTTCACTATAGAATACAATTAATCTGTATGGATCCCACCACAAACAGGCTGGCACAAAATAACTGTTGATGTGGCAGAAAATACTAACCCAGTTAAATTGGGAATGTGGGTAATCATTAAAGATGATCAGTGAGAATATATTCTCGCATTCCTAAAAGATAGAGGTTTACAAAATGCCAATGTGGATGAGTTGTTGGCTTGTTTTTCTGGGATATGATTGGCCTTCACCAAAGGGATCCGGAAACTTAAGATTGAAGGTGAGTCTAGTAGTATCATAAACTAAATTATCAGCTGGGCCTACAATCAAAGTTTTTAATGGTATATATACAGACACAATATCAATGAACAGAAGGAAAGTAGAATCAACTGAACTGCTTATTTAATTGCTCAATGGCATACGTACTGTTGATGATGTTTTCTTGACAACAACAACATTAGAATAAAACACCAAGTGCTCTATCCTCTCTTGAACAAAGTGTCTCGAATGCTAAACTATGTGATCAAACAAGAACGCTCCAAGGTTCCTTGTACATAATTTGCAACGGATAGCCTCGGTGGTGTGATGTGATTTGTTGGTAATCACAAAGGGACTTACGCTGAATATGCTCCTTACTTCATTCAAATATGTACTCTTTCCTTATGAAATGGAACTTCTTCTAATCAACTACGAAAAGAAAAGGCAAAAGGCAAGGGTTAAGAAGGCTAATCTAAAGACAATGACATGATGAACGATGCTATGATAGACAAATTCCCTTAGAAAACCAAATTTCACTTCGCCATGACGAGCAACAACTACATGAAATAGGTGCAATCTCCAAGGGATAAACCAAGGATTTTCATATCGTTGACACACTCCAAAGTACCCACAGCTGGCGCAACTCAAAGGAGCATCAACAATCGAACTATTTGCAAGATGTGGTTCAGGCTAACTTTACACGATGACTTGCCAGCGACAAACCATCAAAAGTATGAACCAACGGGAATTTATCAAACATCATTGCATATATCCATTACATCAATGACCTCTATCTACTTTATTATCTACGCTACTTGGAACCACATCTTCATCATATTCAAGAACTTGAAACCATGCTAACATTTCAAAGCCACAAAATCACCATGCCAAACAACAACAATGAGCTTGTATTACTTTGAAGTGTGTCATTACAACAATCTCATGTCTCTCTTCATGACTTTGAAGAGTTCTCCCTCTACTCTACTTGCTATTCTACTCTCTACAGCAACTCTACTCCTAATCTCCTCTCTATGTATTGCCCCCCTTTTACAAATGAGAGAAGTGAGCCTTATATAGAACTCAAGAATTACAATGAATGGCTCAGATTGATTTAGCAATCAACGGCCGAGATTGAGACAACAAGGCAGTTTGTTACAAAATTTGCTATTTTTAGAACATGAAAGAGGCAATGAAGGCACGTTTTCCAATGTGATAAGCATCTTTGGAGTGGGCACTCTTGAATAAATGACATGGCAGAATTCGATTGCCCTGATGATGTGTACGTGCCACCTCAGCATCTTCAAACGAACTAGTGTGATTCACTTCATGTTCACTTCACTTAGAATATTTTCTTCTTCTTGTCTTGATGTAACTCATGGATCGCTTTTATGATCATGCTCATCTCTCATCTTGTGATGTTGTTGTGCTTGTGCAGGATCATGCCTCTGGACGGTTGCATGGGCTCATGGAGTAGACTAGTGCCTGATGAGAGTTCTTCTTGTAGTAGACTTGCATATGATGGGTGTACATGAAGTAGACAACTCTGGATGATGACTCCTCATGCATGGCGTTGATGTCTACGAAGTCTTCAAAGTAAGATGAACTTGATGTTGGAGCTCTCCTCCATGTGGTGATGATGAACTTGAGCAATCTTCCTGCGCCTTCCAAACTTCTCATGTATGAGCTTTTGCCATTCACCTCTTTGGATCCTCCATCACCTACAAGAAGAAACACATCAAATTAAGACTTGATATGAAGGATTTTCAATAACAAATTGCATTCATGTTATGCATGTGGGATTTCAAAACATATCCTTTCGCATGAAATCCATGCCTAAGTGCCTAGGTGGGTTTAGAGGGGCATTATGGATTATTTGATGTGAATTCCATGTCAAGGTGTGAAATCCGCCCAGGTTGGGCGGGTTTAGGGGTGTCATCCGGAGAGTGTCTTGTGAATGACATGACATTGTCCAGGCAAAGTGCTCAAGACCGCCTAGCATGGGCGGGATTGGAAGAGGTGTAAGGAATTTTCATCACTTAAGCATTTTTAGCTTGGTTTTGACAACTTAAGAGTTCTTTACTTGTTTCATTGAGAGTTTATCCTCCTTTGAATGCTATGTAATTCTTGAAGCATGGGCGGATTTAGAGTGAGTGCATGGAGTGAATGGTGTGGAAGACATGCATGATGGTGGGAGTCACTTGACAAGGCGGGTTTGGAGGGTGTGTATGGAGAGTATGTTGTGGAAGAGGCGACATCATCCAGATGAAGGGCTCAAGGCCGCCCAGCATGGGCGGGATTGGGAGGCTAGTAAGGATTTTCACCTCATTTGAGATTCATTCCCTTCATTTGATAAGGCTTTTCTATCAACTCCAACACTTAGTGAAATCTTGAGATGCTCATGAAGTTGAAAGACACAACTTGGATGTTGGGTGATGATGTCCACTTGTCATGGTGAAAACCGCCTAGGAAGGGCGGGATTAGAGGTGACCTTTGGACTTTACCTTAAAATACCTTCCAACTTATGAACTTTCATCAAATCTTCATAGGTCTTCTACTTGAGCGGGTTTAAGGTTGATGTCTGGAGAGTGTGTTGTGCAAGAGGTGAAGTTGTCCAAGCATAGAGGTCAAGGCCGCCTAGCATGGGCGGGTTTGGAGGGTATGTGTGGACAATTTCATGTGGAAGGTGACATTGTCCATGTGAAGGGTCTAAGACCGCCCAACAAGGGCGGGATTGAAGGGTAGGCTTGGATTTTTGCTGACTTGGTGATTTTTGCTTAGTTTTGATAGTCTAAAACCTTTTACACTTGTTTCATTGATAACTTGACCTCTTTGAATGCATTGGAAAGCCATGAGAGGATGGGCGGATTTCAAGGGTCTAGGCGGAGTATTTCATGTGAAGGAGATGACTCTGTCCAAGTGAAGGTCCTAAAGCCGCCTAGGAAGGGCGGGTTTCAAGGGTAGGCTTGGATTCTTCAACTCTAACCTTCATTTGATGCTTGTTTCCTCCTCATGATTTCTCCTTGTTCTTATCTCCTTGTAAGGTTTCATTTCTATACATTCTTAGGCGAGGTTAGAAGGCAGATCTGAAATGTTTGATGGACTTATCCTTATGTCATGGTGGAGTCCGCCTAAGCTAAGGAGCCTCGAAAATGTTGTATGGAGTGTATGATGTGAAAGAGGTGAATGAAAGTGAGAGTTTCTTAACAAGATAGTCTTGAGAGTGTGTATGGATTGCTTCGCTTAGCTCATTCATCTCCTCATGATGTTATCCACCCATCATGATGAAAACTGCCTAGGAAGGGCGGGTTTGGATAAGTGGTAAGGATTTTACTATGTGCACACATCTTTACCTTAACCTTGACACTCCTCTTCCACCTCCATGACTTAGTGACTTTCAAACTTCCTTCCTCTTAGAATGACCTTAATTATCTCATCTACTGAGTGTGATCTTGCTCATCCATCAAACAAACTTGCAACTTATGTCATTCTTCACCCTGAGCGGTTTTGAGAGTGTTGTGTGGAGAGTTTCATGTGGGAGGAGACAGAGTCCATCATTCCCTCATGAGGCCGCCCAGGTAGGGCGGGTTGAGAGGTGATGCATGGATTCTTCTTTGAAATGCACTTGATTCTATCTAACTTGCAAACTTCCACTGGAATTTCATCATATCCTAGTGTCTTGTGCAAGAAAACCTTGAAAACTTGACCACTTTCCTTCTTGGGTGGATTTAGAGGGTATGTGTGGAGGATTTCATGTGACAGGCAACATTGTCCAAGACCCCCTCCTGAGGCCGCCCAGGTAGGGCGGGTTTGGACATGACCCTTGGATTTTCATCTTAAAACTCACTTAATCATTCTAAAACCTTCAAGTTTCCATCAATCTTTATCACCTTCTGATGTTTTGTGTTGAAACACTTTGAATTTTGCATAATCTCTCCTAGGGCGGGATTGGAGGCAGTGTTTGGAAAAATTGATGAGGTGATGAAGACATTGTCCATGTCTACATGCCAAAGCCGCTCAAGTAAGGCGGGTTGGAGAGTGACACCTGGAAAATTGCTTATTATCCACTTGACTTCACTCAAACTCAAAAAAATCTTACTTACAAATCACCATACCTCAATGTTTTGCACAAGAAAACCTCAACACTTAACCATTTTTCCTCTAGGGCAGTTTTGGGAGCAGTGTGTGGAGAGATTGATGTGGCAGGAGTCATTGTCCATCACTCCCTTGTGAGGCCGCCCAGGTAGGGCGGGTTGGGAAGTAATGTATGGAATTCACCTTCAAAAGCTCTTAAAAACTTGCAACCTCTCTCCTAGGGCGGATTTGGAGACTTAGTCTGGAGAAAGTGCGTGATCACAACCTTGAATCCAAGACCCCATGCCAAGGCCGCCCAGGTAGGGCGGGTTTAGAAGGTGTGCTTGGAATGCAAGTGTCGTCGCCATATCGGAAATGTCCTGAATGGAAGTATATTGAAAATATGTTTAAGTATAAGTCAGATATTGAATTTCTTATACTTTAAATATTTATCAATATACTTCCAGGATGTTTGCGATGGGTCTAGGATCCATAGGATTTAACATGCAAATTCTAGATTTTGGAGGATCCACCAGATTTCAGACTTAGCCAATTTTCAGGATTTCAAGACATCAGGACATCAGGCTTAGTGATTTTTTATCATTCTTTCCAATTATTTCATCCTTGTTGTGAGGAGTTTAAGTAATGCTTGGTGTCATCTTCGTCATTCTCATCAAGTAACTTGCAAATTATGCCACTTACATCCCTGAGTGGTCCTAGGAGTGTTGTATGGAGAGTGTCACCTGGTGGAGATAAGGACATCATCCATGAATTCATGCCAAAGCCGCCTAGGCAGGGTGAGTTGAGGAGTGACACTTGGAATGAACCTTGACTTCACTCAAACTCATAAACCTTGCTTACTAATCATCATATCTCAGTGCATTGTGCATGAAAACCTCAATACTTAACCATTTGTCTTCTAAGGCGGTTTTGAGGGCAGTGTCTGGAGAGATCCTCCTGGTGAAGACATTGTCCATCACTCCCTTATGAGGCCGCCCAGGCTGGGCGGGTTGGGAGGTGATGCATGGATTCTCCTTTAAAATACACCCAAACTCTTCCAAATGGACTCTCCTTGTAGTTTCATCATCTTCTAAGTACTTGGAGCTCAAAACACTACAAACTTGGCAATTTATTCCTAGGGCGGGTTTAAGAGTGTTGTCTGGACAAAGTCTCCTGAAACAAGGCAAAGTCCATGAATGCACCTTGAGGCCGCCCAAGCTGGGCGGGTTGGGATACCACCCTTGGATTTTGTCTTGAACTCACTCAAAATCTCTTCTAAACTTTGAAAATTCTCTCCCTAAGGCGGATTTGGAGGCAGTGTTTGGATAAATGCATGTGCAGGACATCAGATCCATGAGCTCATGCCAAGGCCGCCTAGGTAGGGCGGGTTTAGACATGGAGTGAGGAATTTCTTGCCTTGGTCAAATTTCAGATTTCCTGAATGGAAGTATATTGAAAATATGTTTAAGTATAAGTCAGATATTGAGTTTCTTATACTTTAAATATTTATCAATATACTTCCAGGATGTTTGAGATAGGTCCTGGATCCATAGGATTTAGCATGCAGATTCTAGATTTCTGAGGATCCACCAGATTTCAGACTTAGTCATTTTTTCAGGATTTTCAGGGTATCAGACTTAGTCATTTTCAGGGTCTCAGTGACATGCATCAGGATGAAGGCATATAGACCTCTTGGCAAGAAACTGTTGAGACTTGCATACACAACACTATCAAAATCATACAAGCTCAGAAGAAAACTAAACCTAGAGCAAAACAAAGCGAGAAAGCACAAAAAAAAAAAGGGGGGGTCCCCATTTGCCATGGGGCGATGTGTGATTACATCACAACACGTACGAAGAGAATGCAATAAGGTTGCACATAGAATGGTTAATCTGGCAATAGCCCTCTTCAAAAATAAAGGACCAAAAATCTATGTTCATTTTAGCTCATCATGTATGACAAATTCAATAGTTAGTGACTTAAGACCTTGATGCCACAAAAACCAAAGGAAAATGAATAATACAGCCTGGCTCAAGAAATAAAAGCAGCTCCTAGGAAAGGGATACTGTCCGAAAGAAAGGATGAAGGCTTCAGTTAATATACAATCCATAATCGTTCAGAAGAATACTCTTGGAATATCTCATATAAATAGACTCTATACAAACAACACTCAGACCTAAGTACCAGAAGCTAATTAATAAAAGAGGTGACATCAAATATTTCTCATGTGGGGTGGATCCCTATAGACCTTTTCCCTCACACCCTTTATTTTCTATTTTCTTTTAGAAGTCTCATACATCCTTACTTCCAGCTTGTGTTCCTTGTCTTCCTTTCAAGTATCCTTCATTCACTATCTTTTATTATACTGACCAAAGGGAAGGTTCTGTCTTTTGAAATGTCCCCATTTCTGGCATGATCACCTAACAAGAGTTTGGGTTAGCCTATCCTCATACCCATAGGCTAATTCATGGGTTAAGGGAATGATTTGGTTGAGGTCTGGTTATAAATGGCTTGGAGAAGAGAACGTTGCTAAGAAGCTTGGAGAATGGAAAATTGTTTTATGAGGCTCAGCTGAATTTTCTAGACAAGGCGAACTTGAAAGAATAATTAATGTATTTTTGCATTAATTGTGATTGGGCAAAAAATAATAAAATATTTTTCTAAGAGATGGGATGACCCACTTGGAGGGTTTTTGGCGGCCAAAAAGGAAAATTAAATAATTATATTTTATTATTAAATTGGAGCGCTCAAAAAGGAGAAATAAAATATTATTAAAATCAAATCTTTAATTTGATTTAATTTGCCCAAGTCTTTTAGTGATGGTCGGCCAAATGGGAGGTTGAGCGCCTAGACTTGGTTGGCCAGATTAGAGGAGAAAAGGAAACTCAAGTATAAATGAAGGTTTTCGGAGCTTCATTTCGGGATCTGGAATTTTGGCATCTTGAGTATTTTGTATTGGCAATTTTATTGCAGGTTTTTCCAAGGACGAAAACCCTTGTGGAAGAAGGTGGAATTGGACAAAAACCCAATTGCATCAAGGAGGTGGATTCATATGGAGTTCACACTTGCATTTCATTGGAGAATTTGAAGGATTGTGAGAATTCAAGCCATATCTTTCATTGCAGATTTGAACATCATTGTTGAAGATCTTCATTATCAAGTTGAGCGCCGATTTTGTGAAAGATATTCTTGCTATTGAGGAGCGCCACTTTGAGGAATTGATTTCAGATCTTTGGAGTTGTTTGGATCGCCGATTTGGAGGAAGGATTCAGATTTTCAGATCAACATTGCTGCAAACCTCAAAACCCTAGCCGCCGCCCTTGTCATATCAGCTTTGGGTTTGCATTTCATATCTTTCATCACACTTGGAGGAGCTGATCAGCAGAAGGGCGATTGACATCATTTTTTGGGTGTGGCGACCAACATTGGAGGCATACAAACTTCATTGGTGGACATCTTGAGGAGGGCGAACAGCATTTGAAGACTTCCTTGACATCATTCATCATTCCATTGAAGGAAGAACTGATTTGATAGAGGTTCGCTCACCTTGTTTTGACAATTTGACATTACATTGGTATGTTGAAGACCATCTTTCATCTCTGATTTTGTAGCAGCAGCTTGTGGATGTAATTTGGCTATGATAGAGCCATGCATTTGATGTAATTTGATCATTTGAACATTCTGATTTCATAACAGCGGTAGTTTGATTTGATTTATCCATCATTTTGCTGTCTCCCTAGTGTGGATCTTGTGAAATTCATTGTGTAATTCAACTAGGGTTTGATTGTACATTTTGGCATGTTGTTTATGATGCATTTGGCATGATAATTGGATGATATAAGTGTATGTTTAGATCTGAAACAAGAAAATCAGAATTCAGATCTAGGGTTTCAAGTTTGAAAATTCAGAAAATTTGGATAAAACCCTAGTTGAGGTATTTCATCTTTCTTCTCAAGTCAGATACAACTAAAAAATGTGTATCTTGGAATTGCTTCTATGACTGAAAAATCCTTATATCTACATCCAAAAATTAATTTTATATTGGTTGGAAGGCTTGGTCTGCGGCAACATATATAGTCTGATATATCACGATCCTTGTGCCAGTAGAGAGGATGACACAATAGAGGTGGTCCTCCTATTAACATAATAGTTGACTGGTCCTTCCCTCTCCTCTTCTGTGACTTAACAATTAAAAAAAAAATCATCTTCATACAAAATTATATGGAAAATGTGCATCTTGGAATTGCTTCTATGACTGTAAAAAATCCTCATAAAACTCTTTTCTCAATTGTATTTGTTAATCTATATTTATTTCGTGTTCTTTCTCTTCTTTTTGTAACTTTTCCTACAAGTAAACCGGATTCAGCAGGCCCACTTGTTAATTGTCTTAGACTCTCATGAATGCCTAGATGGACAACATCACCGTGACTACCAAATGAGTGAACAACATGACTGCCAAATTTATCAAGGTGCAAATAGCAAGTGAAGGGATTATATGAAACATAACCAATAGAACACCATGTAAATATACTCGACTATCCATCAGCAGAATGCTTGATGCCACTTGGACAACACTCAATCCCTCCGTCTAACACAATCTATTATGGTCTTCAAGGTAAAAAAGGCTGTTGGTATGGAGATTGTGGGATTTAAAGGCAACACAAAAAGAAGAATAAACATTGACGCTCTCCATAAAATGCTTGTTATTAATGAAAGACTAAAGATCTTTGTCTTAATGGAAAGAGAGGAAGATAAGGAATCAAGAAGAAAAAGACGAGTGGGTTAAGGGATCTGTGAAGATTTGTGCATATATTAAGCTGTAGGTGGCACTAATAGCACCCAAGCCATAGGAAAAGTGATAGAGACCGAGCCACTGACTATACGCCCACCTCCTAGCATTAATGTGACAATTACTTGTCTCCCACACCACAGAGCCATTTCGATGGCAGCCGTCAACTCTCAGAGATCTATTGCTGGGATTTGTAGAAGATTATATGACCTCTGCTGGTCTAATCAAGGGAAGGGCTACTCAAGTGCTTATTAATTTTCTTGTTGTGATGAACTTGGGAAGAAATCACAAGTTCAAAACTTCTCTTATAAATTAATAATAAATGCAAGGTCACTATTAGAGTGCATACAGACACTTCTATTGTTTGCAACCATGAAAAATCAACAGGGAAATGAAGCTGATCTGCAGCAGCTGATACACATTGAAGATGTTGAAGCCATACCCCCTTGGCACCACAAGTGTTTTGTTCACACTCTCAATCACTGCCAAGGGCTCAGTCACCCACAAGAACTCAACCTCACTCAGTGAATGGACTCAATTGCTTTGAAGGACAATACATCTGGATGTGACCTCTCTCCTCACTACCCTAGGCCCCAACCTGTATCTCAAGTTTTTTCTGTTGTTGACATTTGCTTAAAGACGGGGGATCACCCCTTCCTTGGTCTCTACTATTAATGGATTTTTTTATTAACCCTATCCATCTCAACATCACCACATGGTTGCTCTCAATTTTGGCAATGCTCTGCTTTGAATCACATTCTTTCAGAATAGATATCACCCACAACCTTCTATTGGCTCATCACAAAAACCTAGCCCATTCTCAGGCCCGTAGAATACTACCATTACTGACCTGCTATCCTGACTGCTGTTAATGAAATTTCTGCTGTCTTCATCCTGGTTGCTGTCCTTGAAATTTCTACTATCTTGAAAATTTTGAACAATGTCATTGATGAGAAAAGGAGTCACATTCCTCTATCTTGAGAGTGGTTTTCAAGTTTTCTACAGTGTGTTCTATAACATATTGAAAGAATGGATGCCTTTAACAACCGCATGGAAAGACCAAGTAAGATGGATGACCAAAATGAAAAGACCTCTATATGCTGCCACTCCTATTTGAAAATGCAAGAAGGAAATTTGTTGAAATCATTCAAGAGCACATAGAGATGGTTCTCCCTGCAAAGAGGTTCCCTTGTGAAGAGGCAAGCTAACAACGGCAAAAACTCCACTAATGCAAACATTCAAGGAGCAATGTGGCAAAGGACTCTGTTCAACCCCCAAGTTTCAATCATTGTTCAGATTTGATTTCTCTGCAAGATTAATGAGGAAAGGTGTTCTTTTCTTCTTGCTCATGGAACCCACCACAACAATAATTAATGTTCAAAAAACATAGTAATTGTCCAAAAATGTTCAAGAATTCTCTCTTTAGATGCAGGCGATTATGCTGAAAAATAGAATTGCCTAATTGGCTAAATATTCTTCACCATCCCAACTTGTTCTTGAACTAAACAGGAATAGAATCTATATTCTTCACCATGTGTCTGCATGAACATGTGTTCATTTATTGTTTTGCAACTATTTTGTTTGTTTTCAATTGAGTTTGTCAATGAACTGAATTGAGATTTTGAAGCAACCCTTTTCTCACTTAATTTTGTTCCATTTGATAGTTCGTTACAGACAATTCTACCTAATGATTCAGGAGGTTTAACATTTTGTTATTTGTCCGATTATTGATATTCAGGGTTGCAATGGAACTGATTTTTGCCCTTTTGAAATTTTCAAGGTAAGACTTAAGTACTTCCTTTGAGTTTGTGAGCATGCACATGAATACACAGTTGGATTCTCTTTTGGGTTTTATTCTTTTAAAGTTTTCAAGGATAGGATGTACTGAGAAATGTGTTAACAATGCAGGAAAAGGTTGCAGGTCCACATCTCAGGCACACATTTGAATCATTGTGCACCATTAAGGCGACACCTGAAAATTGCTCTTTAACTTGCAAGCTTATGAGGTTTTTTCGTAGGATTGTTTTAGGTGAGGGTGCTGAGGTTCATTCTTGTGAAGATAAAGCTGAGTTGTAATTATTTCATAATATGTTATTGGAAGCAAATTTGAGTTGAAATAGTTTCATTTTATGTATTTGAAGTTCTAAACTCGTATATAGTTATATAGAGAATTTTGCAATTTTATTGTCTTACATGGAGAGGACGAGGAGGAGAAATTTTGACAGATGATTCAATTGTTCAATTTAAAAGCCATGATATTTATAAGAAAGTGTGGACTGTAGTATGTAATATAAAGTGTCACTCAATTTATTTCAGCATTGCTTAGAAATGTTTGTCTTGTACGAACAGAAATGTTTGTCTTGTAGGAAATGGTTTGTAAAGGAAGGGTATAAATAGGTGCATGAAGTACATGTATTGATTTAGCAAGTAGGTTAAACAAATCCTTTTAAGTCTTTAAGTCTTTGATGCTAAGATGCTGAGCAGAACTGTCATGCCCGCTCCAATGGACATCCCAAAAACACACGCAGAAAACTGATGTAACCACCCTTTTATGATGGGTTCCCCACTACCCGTCCATTTTCTTCCACTGAGCAATTTTTGTTATTCTTGATTGTAACTGCCATTAGTGGTGGTTGTAGTGGTTTTTTTTATTCAGGCTTTTCTTTTTAGATTCACAGTTTTTGGTTTTGGAGAGGGAGTTTTTGGTAGATGTTTTGGTGAATAGTTTTTGGGGTGGTCTGCATGTGACAGGAAATACTCACGCTGATGTAGAGGAGATGGTAACCGTACCGTAGGAATGGGTTTTGTGTTGTAAAGCTTCCAATAAGCTGTGTTCACATTTCTGTATCAGTCTGATCATGAAATAAAAGATTGCTTCATCTGCCTGATCAGTTTTTGGTATCTGCTAAAGTTTGTGCTGTGCTGTGCTGTGTGATTTTTTTTGGCTGTTCAAAAAGTTTATATATTGTGTGTTCATTTGCTGTAGCCGTTTTGATCATGAATAAAAAGGAACATGGCTGTATCCTTACCTGAGCAAGATTCTTCTTCACTAGTGTCTGCATTTTTGGTACTGTTTATAGTCTCGAGTATGAATTGCAGGAACAGGACATTCTGTTGGAGTATATTTGCAGGGGTAGAGTATTGTTTTAGAGACTAACTTGCAAGAGCATAGGCTTTTCTGTATCAGTTTCAGAGCATGTGATTTGTAACCACAGAGGTGGTCTGTAGCAAAAACTATAGATAGATAATATTTTTCTGAATGGTCTAGATAACTGCAATAACATAAGCACATGCGTGAGCCTATTCATAGGCTTCTTGCAAAACTTCGAGCAGCTGTGTTGCAACATAATTGTTGTGCACCGATTGTCTCATGTGTGTAGCACATCTCTTCCTTGGCACTCTATTGTGT
This sequence comes from Cunninghamia lanceolata, assembly GCA_027924645.1. Lineage (NCBI taxonomy): Eukaryota > Viridiplantae > Streptophyta > Pinopsida > Cupressales > Cupressaceae > Cunninghamia > Cunninghamia lanceolata. The sequence continues at coordinate 281,751 of BSBN01000257.1, read as the reverse complement.
CACAAACCAGCCAGGTCAGCGTTTAGATGGCATACATCCCATAGCGCCGCACCTAGGCAGAGGACTCCTAAAACAGACTCAGCGCACACACCTATGACAAAAGAGTCGTGGAAGGAGAGTCCGCGGGTGGTTGTCACTTAGGCAAACTAGTCCCATTCATATCAGAGGATTTGAAGATCCACCCTGGTGGTTATGTCCATCCGAGGATATTTTGAAGACACTTAGCAGTTAAGTTTAACTTAACTGTTGCAATTTGTGGCGGTTGCGGGGAGTACGTGGTCAGATTTTGTCGAATTGCGTCCTCAAACTTGCAATATCCATAGGACTCAGTCGTCAGAAATGGAGGGTAGTAGGAAGTGATGTCTACCACATCTGCATTATTCAAATTACTATGGAGCGCTGAACTGATTCAACAAGAACGCGGGGAAGAGATGTGGTGTCCTTTCCCTCACTTGCGCCTCACAACTCCTATCAAATCTTTCAATCGCCAAAATTTAAATTCATTGTCCCAAGGAAAAACTAGAAAACCAACTTTGGCATGCGAGGCCCTATTGGCTTTGTGTTTTTTTCTCGCATAAACATATGATAACACCATTCTTTTATTCTGTAATAACCTTATAGATTTAGAGAGAGCGGCCCCCTTCTCAGGCGAAATAGAAACCAGGCGATGAGCAACCCGACGTTGCTCACTTCCGACGAGGGTTTGGTTGGGTAGGATTGCAGCGGCTAGGTCTGAGGCAGTTTAATATTAAAAACCAGGCGACGACGGGCTTCCAGGAGACAAAGGTGAACAGTGAAAAATGGGACCGGGACAGTGATTTCCAGGCGACAACAGACATCAGGTGTGCCCCACCCTGCCGCCCTTTTCACCAGTCTTTTGTATTCTTCTATATTTCTTTTGCTTTTTGTCTGCAAAACAACCGGTTTGCAATCTCTCTCAAAACAAACATTTTCATCTCTCGAAGAGGGTTTTAATATACTCGGAAATTCCTTCGAAGCAAAACAAAGCAAATAGAAAACACCAAACAGGGGTGGGACCCTATGGTAGGGCATAGGGAAAACAACAATGGTTTGGCAGACTCGGGGGACCCAAACAGGGTCAAGGAAGAAAATGAAAACACAATCGTGATTGCTCAGACGGAGGTAACAGGCCCAGTAGGGTTTACAACGGTAAAAGTGAAATAGTAGAACAATTTCATGGGGGTAAACAAAGTTAGGGGTATAGGTTTGATATTTTAACTCAGGTTTTTTAATCCTTTTTAACCTCTCAACACACTTCCCAGTGGGCCCCTCAAAGGCTTGTCCGTACCCCAGTCTCAATGATCAGGGTGAAAAAAATGACAGAAATGATAGTGTTGTTAATATCATTATTAAATGTTTAAAAGACTTTGGAGAGAAGGAAACCACAAAAGAGTTAATAAGAGACTTTTTTAACGACCAAATGCAATGGGTAGGAGTCATTCATCAAGCAAATAGAATTGGAAAATGGATGAGATGTTAAAAGTAGACATGTAAGAGTCACCTTGAGGAACATAGAAGACAAGAACATGATACTAAGGAACAAAAGATTCCTTAGAGGTACACAAATATATCTTGATGAGGACATAACCATAGGTCAACAAGAAGAAGGGCAAAAAAAAGTGGGAAAAAGTAACAAGGCTCAAGTTAGTGACAAAATGACAAAAAAAGGAATTCGAGGCCCCCTAGGAATATTTGACAGTGGTAAGTTGGAACTGTAGATCGAGTATGTTTCCTAATTTAAAATCATATAAGAAAAGGAATCTAGATCGAGAAGATCCTTATGCAGTGCTTAAAAAAGACATTTATGCTTTTAGTACCATGGGTGAAGTTTTAATAATCGACGACTTTAATGCAAGGACGACAAACTTACAAGCCCTCAATCTGAAAAGCAGTAACATATATACAGGGAACTTGTTATGGTTAGAGGAAGAGAGTAACCATCTTCGGGAAAGGGCCTCACAAGATAGTAAGGGAAATGTTACACATTATGAGGCAGAATTATTAGGACTGTAGTTTATACAACATGGTCATATGCAATGGTATGAGAGCATGGCGGGAATTAGGAAACATCACCTGCAAAACCTACAACGGGCAAAGTGTAGTGGATTATGTCATTTGCTCACATAATTATACCTTGAAGTTGATGGAGTTAGCAGTTGGAGATTGCCAAATAGAGCTGAAATTAGATCTTAATCCAATCTATATAAAGCTAGACATTCACATCAAAAAACAACAGGGGGAGCAAGTACACTTCAACCAAAAGAAGGCAACTTCATAGGGTAAAATCCTCATGAATCAGGAAAATCAAAAAATCTTTAGAGCTTCCCTCGAACGACTTTTCAAAGAATACGAGAATAATATAGCTTGCATAGAAAACCATTCTTTAAACAAAAATATGCTGATCCCCCTAATGCACAAGGCCTTAAGTGGTTGTAGGAGGGCTAAATCTAGAAGAGGTACAAAAAATACTTTTTCGGAAAACCCTTGGTTCGACGAGGAATGCAAGATGGCAAAAAGAGATCCGCAGAAAGGTGGAATGGACAAAGAGGATAAGAAAGAGTACGGAAAATAGTTACGAGGTAAAAAAGAGAATTATGTGAACATAAGAAGAGTGGAGGCTAATTGCCCTTGGAAAACACAACCCCAAAAGCTTTTGGAAGGAACTACACTAAAAGAGAAAACAAATAGAAAACAATATCACGGGACATCAATGGTTGGAATATGTGAAGTTATATGAGTGTGACCAAGACAAACATAGAACACCAATAATCAATGCAAATATTGAACTTTTCACCACTGAAGATGTCAACCGAGGCATACAAAAGTTGGTAGGAGGGAAAGCACAAGATATTGATGGGCTGCAAGCAAAACATTTAAAATGGGGTATTGAGGTCCTTGGATCTCATATCAGAGACATCTTCAACAAAGTTATTCAAGAGGGCTTTCCAAAAGAGTGGACGACTAGCATTGTTATTCCTCTCTACAAAAGCAGTGATATCAATAATCCATCAAATTACTGCACTATTATGGTTAATCCCCTTCTTGGTAAACTTTTTGGAAGCATGGTGGAATGTAGAATTAGCAGTTGGGCAGACAAAGAGGGAATAAGAGCTAAGGGATAGGTTGGCTATAGACTAAAGCATTCCACTATTGATCATGGTGTTACCCTTCGGTTCTTGGTTGAGAAAATATGGAACACCCAATGTGACGAGGCCTTTGGCTGTTTTGTAGACTTTAAAAAAGCCTTCGACGTAGTGCTACGCAACAAACTTTGGAGCATGATGGAATATATGGGAGTTCCAGATGTGTTTAGAGCAGCAGTCCATAGGCTTTATGAACAAGTCAAGGCTAAAATCAAAACTAGTGAGGGAATGTCAGAGTGTTTTGGCAGTGATATTGGTGTCAAACAAGGTTGCTCGCTTTCCCCAACCTTGTTTGGGCTTTACATTGACAAGTTAGAAGATTGGATAAACAAGGCTAATGGAGAGGAAACAACTCATAGCCTAAGAGAACACTTGAGAGCGCTTGAAACTTATTGATAGGAGGTTGGGATGCAAGTGAACACTAGCAAAACCAAAGTGATGATCTTCTCTTTGAGGAAAAAAAAGAAGCAAATTAACTTTCTTTTTTAGGGCATCCCGTTGGAACTAGTGGATGAGTACAAATACCTCGGGCTTGATTTCCACAACGAGCTTAGCTGGGAAACATGCAGAGCAAAAAGAATTCAAGGGGGCTGGAAAGTTCTATACTCTCTTCAAAATAGATTTAGGAATGCAAAATTGTGGGACTAGAAAACCAAGAGAATGCTTTTTGGTTTGCTTGTTATTTTGGTGATTCTCTATGGGTGTGAAATTTGGGGCAGCAGTATGTTAGATCAGAAGTGGAAGCAGGTATAAAGAATATAGAAACATCTCATCATAAGCAGTAGCAAAGTTAAGAATGTTGTTCTGTACAATATATTATTGGCTGAAATGGGTTCTTTCCCTTTGGAAGCATCGACAATGGTTCGGTTGTTAAGCTACTTAAAGAAGATTTAAAATATGGCAAGCCACAAGTGGCCTAGGCTAATTATGGAAGAAGAGTTAACTAGAAGAAAGAACACATGAATGAAACAAAATGACAAATGGATAAAGAAATGGGACATTAATATGCAAGAATGCCCAAATGCTAATGAGGAAATAAAAAGGTATGTAACAAAAAGTTTGGCATGCCATGTGGACAAAACAAACAGGCTGAAAAAAAGCTTATTATATCATAGTTTAACCCCACGGGAGATCATGAGGAAAAAGCCTGCATAGGAGCGGTTATTAAGTGGAAATCGAAAATGCTGATAGCATAGATAAGGATTAGCTCACATCATCTTAGATGTGAAACGGGAGATGGTTGATTCCTAAAGAGGAGTGTGAAAAGAGAATATGCCTTTTTTGCAACAAAGGTGTGGTGGAGACGGGACAACACTTCATCATGGAATGCCCAACATACAGTGACATTCGTTCCAATTATGAAGACATCTTGAAAATCACCAATTTAAGCACCGTGTTTGAGGTAAGACTGGGCATAACTGCTAACCTCTTGATCAAACTTCACAACAGAAGGTCTAATCTCAAGAAGAGATTACAAACTTCATAGATCGTGGGTGTCCTGTTTAGGGGGATTGTGTGTTGTTATTGGACCCATAGGCTGCTATGGCCTCATGGACGTTATTAAAATCTTTCATTCATTCATACCCTAGAAAAACATAGTAATTAAGCCTTATTGACTCTGCATTTTTCTCAAGTGCATAAACATATCATAACATCATTCTTTGTCTATTATACCCGAGAAAAACATAGTAATTAATTATTTAAATTGATTTACTAAATATTTTTATATTTAGTGTTTAATTGTACATAGAATTAGATGGCTTACTTATTAATTCTGTGCATGTCGATGTGATATATGACCAACAATATAGTTTGAGTAAGTATATTTGATTATGATTATTGTCGATGAATAATGTTTTTGACTTGGATTGATTTTGTGTACATAGTCCCTAGATTGAAGGGAGAGTATCTTGCAAAAGATGTTAGTATGAATAAGGAAATGAGATGAGAGAAAAATGCTTTCTTTTCATGGATAGAGCATAGTTATTTATGGATCTAGAAATTTATTATTGCAACTATGATTTTATAACTACCATATTAATGATAGTACAATAAGCTCATTAATGAGTTGCAACAACTACAACAACCTTATTTAGTGACTTACCCCTAAACATCTAATTTATTACATACAAGTGTAAACATACATTTTATTACATTATTATTGTAATACATTCTAATTTCCCCCTTAATGATTAAACCAGAAGGATCTAGAGGTTTACTTATTAAATTACATTATTGTCTTCGAGATGTGTAGAAATGGGGAGAAATATTTGTACGAGCAACCTTCATGATAGTAGGCACCTGAGAAAGATATGTAAAAAGAACACGTTCAGTAGTTGAACCAATAATCTATTTTTTTCCCTCTAAGGTTGTTCATTTGATTGAGGAAGTTCACCCTCATTTACACCTTCCAAAGTAGAATAATACTATTTAGGCCTCTGATGTGGATCTCAGTTGAAGTTTCAGTCGGAGTGGAAACACCTTTAATCTTGTGTCTAATAGACAAGTGGAGAAGAACCAACAAAAGGTTAATGCATAAACTAACTTGATGAACTAAAGGGTTGATCTTTTAAAGATACCATAATACCTGATTCAATAACTTCATTGAGCTCATACTAAACACATGCAAAATATGGTTCTTTCTGTGACATCAACATCCTGACTAACTATTACTTTGTTGGTAGAAATATCAATAAGCATGTATGCCTTAGATTGTACACTATAACTAACAAAGAGATATCTAATACTTTTGGAATCTAACTTATGTCTTTTTTACGCAGGAACTAAAGTGTATGTACCTAAACCAAAAATATGAAAAGATGCTACCTTAGGTTCATTACTAGACCAAACTTCCTTTGGTGTGATATTTTGCAAGGACTCTTTTTTAGGAGATAAATGACTATGTTCACAAGTTCTCCCCAATATTGGTAGGACACATTATTGTGCATCATACATTGTGTCGTTTCCATGATAGTCCTATTACACATTTCTACCACTCCATTTTGTTGCAGTGTATGGTGCAATTAACTAGTGTTGAATACCTTCTTTTTCACGTAATTATTTGAATTGAATGGACGTAAATTTCCCTCCATTATCTAATTATAGAGTTTTGATTCAACGCCCTATTAAATGTTTCTACCAACACCTTCAATTTCAAGAAGGCATCGTAGCATCAAACTTTTTTAAGAAGTAAACTCACATCTTTTTGGAGAAATCATCCACCAACAATAGAAAATATCCCAAACCATTGACTATAGGAGATTTCCAAGAAGGCTCATAGAGATCTACATAAATGAGATCTAAAAGCCACTTAGCACTCCATGCATCTTCTGAAGGAAACAACTTCCTCTTCTAGTTTCTAGCTAAACACTCAACACACTAATCTTGTTTTTCCTGTATAGGGGGCAACCCATGAACCATATGGGCTGAGTTTGGCCAAATATTGAAGATTTAGATGACCATATATTTCATGTCAAAGAACATTGGCATTATCTTCGACAACTAAGGCATGCAGATCAGTTGTAGTAGGATTAACAAGCTTATGCACACCTCCTTGTCTGATTCCTAGGGAAACAACTTTGTTCTATTTCACATTAGACACAACTTAGTTCTTTCCACAAAACTTGACTTGAATGTTGGGGTTTTCAGTAAGTTGACTTATATATAATAATTTTTTATTCATGATAGGAACATATCTAATATTATGCACTAAGAATTTGAGAGAATCATTTAGTACAACCCTAATATCTCCTATCCTTTCAACCATGTGTGACCTACCATCACCAAGTGACAATGTATCCATATGACTAGAAATAATAGTGAACTTGACATAACAATCCTTTTGTTACATGAAATCTCTAGATGCCCTTGAATCAAAGAACCAACAATTGTTGTCAATGTTGTTTGAAGGAGAGGCCATGAGAACAACTCACTATATGAGCCATGCCCTTCCTCAACACTAGCTACATTAATTTCACCATACTTTTTGCAAGATAGATTGTATATCCTATTGTTTCATTCTTTCTTAACATGTCCAAATTTGTTACAATAAAAACATTTCACTTTTTTCTTGGGTTGAGTAGTGTGAGAAGAAGTGTTGTAAGACAAGTTTTGAGATTTGCCCTTAAACCAAGCAACAAAAACACTTTTTTATGCCTAGATGTAAATTCACCTATTTGTTGTTCTTTACACCTTTTTAGCATTATGTATTAACTTTGTCAAAAGTCAGAGTTTGACTTTCAACCAAAAAGTATAGGGACTCCACAAAAGTCTCAAAGGAGGGTCGTAGGCTATTAATGGCCAGAATAACCATATCCTCGTCATCCATTGGTTTGTTGATAGTAGTGAGTTGATCACTAAGATTCTTAATTTTTAGATGTTTTGAGAAAGACCCACCCTCATGCAATTTAGTACAAAACAAACGAATTTTTTAAATACATGACAACCTTTTTTTGAGATTTGAGATTTGGTTTTTAGATTATTCTAGAATGTAAATTAGATGTAGCATTATGGACTCTAGGGTTAAATCATCAACCACATATAACTTGAGTAATAATAGGGCATTCCAGTGATATTTGTTAGAGTGAATAATTTATCAATTCACTATAGCTTAAGTGTACCTAGGTTGATGAGGTTAGATAACATATTGTCTAATTGAATGTACAACCTTTTAGACCTTAGAGGTTACCTAGTTGTTTGGTAAACCTCATATGCATACCTTTTGAGGTTGGAAGACTTTCCATCTCACTTCAAAATACACTTTTGTAGTCACCCAACACTTGTCACCAAGGTTGATGACTTGGTCCAAAGGTTGTTGGTTTGCACATTCCAAGTGATCCAAAGGTTGACACCTATAGGACACTTGTCTACATGTTTGTGCCACATCATGGGGCACTTGTCAATCCACATGAAAGGTGGATTGCCTCATCCATGCCTATATAATAAGGCATTTCTATGTAAATTATTAAGTGAGATTAATATATGTTTATGCTCTTAATAGGTTCATCAATATCATTGATTTCTCATCTCTATTTGTTTGATTTCCATATTGTGAGAGTGAATATACAGTTCTGCAGAGTATCATTGGCTATTCCTACATGGTATTAGAGCATTGCTGCAGACACACTTTCCGTTTTGAGGGGATCCATACGTGAGGTGAACATCGGTACGTCCTGGAGTGAAACGGATCTCACGAGCAAAATTTTAAAAAATTACATTGTTCAGAGTATTGCATTCTACAAATTTGTTTTATTTATATCTGTGTTTGGGAAGTCAAATCTGGAGGCGATTACAGGCATTCAAGTCTTCTCAAATGGTGTTTGAAATTAGAGGTTCAAATCTCCAGTTTGGGCGTTGGAAATCACCCACAATCTGGGCACATTGGAAGGCATTTGGGCATTTTATTTTTGTGGCAGTGTTTAATACTTCTGTGAAGGCGTTGAAACAGAAAAGAAGCGCAAAAATTTGCAAGGCGTCCTTTGTTTTACCCCTGTCGTAGCGTTTCATACCTGTGAAAGGTGTTTTTGACCTGGGCAAGGCATTTTTTTGATGTGCAAGACATTTTTTGACTTGTAGTTGCCTCAAATTGACCCGAGAGGAAGAAATTCGGCCTATGGAATTGAAATTTGGTTGCCTTTTTGGGCTCTTTTTGCCCTAATCCGCCCATTTTTTGCCCTATTTTTTGCTCATCAAAATAACATTTACATTTTTGTTTTTAATAAGCATTTAAAAGTATGTTTATTAAGAAACTATAAATGCAAAGTTTTGGGGGTTTATTGTAAATTAGGAGGCAAATTCAAAGGGCAATTTTTTCATTTGAAGAATTAATGGTTTTAAAACACTTGTATCTTTGCCTGATAAAGACGAAGGGTGAGGCCTGGGTTGGCAGGGGGCCAATTCCCCCTCATAAATAAAATCATTGTAATCTTCACTCCATGTTGATTCCAATGAGTAGTTGGAAGTCAAGGTTTATCTCTCAAGAGGCATTTTTTTTATTTCTAGTGCAAGTGTATTAAAATAAGCCCATTTTACGGGAAATTGTTTTTGTCATAACTTTTGATTGGTAGCTCGAAATTGAGCACCGTTTTTTTGCAAAAGTTAATGTTTTCACATTTCCCACGCATTGGACCTATTTTTATTGTAAAACACACTAAGTTATAAAGTGCCAAAAGGGGGGGAAAATCTCATAGGTTTCGGGGGGTTGTCTTCTTTCTTGCAATGACTAACCTATTAACTCCTTTTAATTACCATTCATGGAAACATGCAATGGATTTACAACTTAAGCAAAAGTGTTTACATAGAGTAGCTACAAGGTTGTAACCTGAACTTACTGCGACTTTTGAAAAGAGGAAGTGGTTTAATAGACTTGATGAAGCTAATGACACTATTTGTATGGCCATTTCTCCAAACCTATTATTTCATGTAAATGATGCTAAAACCCCTAATGAAGTCTTAACAACATTAGAAACATTGTTTGGCAAGCAAGATATAATGAGGGGTCATCATTTGGAAAATGACTTAATAAGTCTCAATCCCAGAGATTTTGCGACAATTCAAGATTTCTTCACCAAGTTAAACTCATCAATGTCCCAATTGAAGATATGTAAGATTGACAAAGAAGATGATCAATTGATCCTAAGTGTCTTATCAAAGTTAGGCCCAGAATATTTAGTGTTTGTTTCTATTTTTTATGCCACACAATGCTCATTAGGAAGGCACCTCACCATGCCTTCACTTGTTGAGTTTGTGGTTTCTCTAACACAAGAGCAAGATAAATTAATTCAAATGGGCACACTAAAGTCTTCATCAACTCACGCTCTCGTTGCTAGTGGTGAAAAGGCTTCAACTCCTAAAATAAAGAAAGCAAACAAGGACGTACCTAAGGGATCAAAATCAAAACCTCAAATTGAAGAAACTACCCCATCCAAAGGGAAAAAGTCTAAGGAAAGGCCCACTTGTAGTTATTGTAACAAACTTGGGCATGAAGAGCACCGTTATTTTGAAAAGGAAAGAGATAACCTCAAACTTCGAATATATGAGTTAGAACTTCTTACTAAGAAGAATCAAATCAACTCCTCAAGTGGCTCTTCCTCTACATCATCTTCAAATGTGAATAAGAACAAAGGAGTAGCATTGGTTGCCTCTACTAATATTGCATCACCTAAGTGGCTTCTAGATTCAGGGGCTTCCCATCACATGGCAAATTCAAAAGATATTGTTTCCACCTATGAACCAGGTTCACATCCACCTATTCTCATGGGAAATAACCCCTACATGACAACATTTGGAAAAGGCACTATAGAAATTGGTGAAGGCACAATCAATGATGTTTTGTATGTACCTTCTTTATCCAATAATCTCCTTTCCATTTATCAAATCACTTATAATGGGACATGGAAAACAATTGAGTTCATGCCTAATTCAGTGATCATAATGGAGTTCCAGAGTAAAGACAATGTTGCAATAGGAAAAGCATATCATGTGTCCCACTTATACTCTTTCTATTGCTTTAGTTCTTCACATATTGAAGACTTGCATGACGATCTTGATGCATTACACTTTGATAAGGAGATTCAATATGGATATTTGAACCTTGGAGTTGTTTCATCCACACCGGTTCTTCTTGAGATCACATCTCCTTGTGAACCTACATCTTTGGTTCCCATAGACTTCGATCAGCAGGCTACTTTCATCAATCTTACAACACCAGTTTTTTGGGATGAGTACTTGACATACATTGCATGTTTGTTTGATGATTCTCACTATGCATATTTGGTAGACACTTTTGATGACAACCATCTAGATGCTATTGTGCATCCATCTTCCTCCTTGGCATTAGTTCTTTTGGAGCAGGTTTTAGAGGATTTCAGTACTATCACAGAGGCTCATCATCACTTTGTTAAGGCTTCATACTTATCTTTGGATTTTGTGCACCATCCAAAGACTTCTTCTTCCATGGGAAGATTCATTGCACTTATTTGTAGTTCTCTTTCTTCCTAAGGGGAGAAACATTGTTCGACATTCACGAAGCAACTTCAACATACTTCATCGAGCATCTACGAGCATTGCAACATATCTTATGGGGGGCTTCCATGTCTCTCTTTGTATCTCCTATTTTGGGGAGATTTATTATACACATGTGATAGAAGTTGTCCTAGGGCGGTCATGATATAAGTCCTTCACTTGTTTTTCTTTTTCATGCATTTTGTTTCTTCTTTTGGAGAGGAGTTTTCTTCCCACATGGTTTTCTCCTTTACTCCACTTTATGAGGAACTTTGTACATCGGTACCTAACATGGCCTAGTAGCCGGGACCCATACTTATGTATTACTTGCACTTTTGTGATCTCCCCAAGTATCACTTAAGGGGGGGGGGTGTTAGAGTGAATAATTTATCAATTTACTATAGCTTAAGTGTACTTAGGTTGAGGATGTTAATAACATCTTGTCTAACTGAATGTAGAACCTTTTAGACCTTAGAGGTTACCTAGTTGTTTGGTAAACCTCATGTGCACACCTTTTGAGGTTGGAAGACTTTTCATCTTACCTCAAAATGCACTTTTGTAGTCACCCTACACTTGTCAATAAGGTTGATGACTTGGTCCAAAGGTTGTTGGTTTACACATTCCAAGTGATCCAAAGGTTGACACCTATAAGACACTTGTCTACATGTTTGTGCCACATCATGGGGCACTTGTCAATCCACATGAAAGGTGGATTGCCTCATCCATGCCTATATAATAAGGCATTTCTATGTAAATTATTAAGTGAGATTAATATATGTTTATGCTCTTAATAGGTTGATCAATATCATTGATTTCTCATCTCTATTTGTTTGATTTCCATATTGTGAGTGTGAATATACAGTTATGTACAGTATCCTTGGCTATTCTTACAATATTTATCAAAATCATCTGGGTTGGTTGTAGGCCTAGTTTTAGTTCCCAGGATAATTCCACCACACATTTGATACTCAACAAGTGTGAGTATCTTGTGACTTCAGATATTATAATTTTTTTTGTTGAGTTATTATGCTCTTGGTAGAACTAAATTTTGTATATTTACCACTAAAAATAGTAGGGATATACAAACACACAAAATTCAAACCCTAAGAACCCCGTTAACTTGACCCAAAAATTTTCAACTTTAAGTTCAAAGTATATTGATCCCCCCCAAAAAAATGATCTCGAAAATATTTTTTTTTTCTAAAGTCCTACTTTGTAGATTTTGTAGACTTTAAACCCTTTGCCTTTAATTTTGAAAACCCTAGAATTTATTAATAATTTTTTGAACCCCTTTTAAAATTTTTTAGACTTTAGAAAATTTAGATTTTGCAAGGGATTTAAAAATTGAAATACACCTTTAAAAAAAATTGAAATACCCAAAATATTGTTGCTCATGCCCTAGTTGTGATTGTCCAAAAATCACACTGACATGGAGAATGCAGAAAACATGTTCAACCTTGCATTAGCTGCCCATACGACTATAAAAATCATGTGCCCTAAAGGTGTCCAGGAAAAAAAACTCCTTTAAGAGCTATGAATCTCAATGGATTTTTTATTGCAAATCTATGTGTTTTTGATTAGGAATTTGCATTTGAAAAAAGGAAAAATGACATACAATTTTCTGCAAAATGGCTATTTTACTACTTGAAGTGTGACCTTGCACTTGTGACTATTTGTTGCCCACACGATGTTAAAAACCTTGAGCTTCTTGATTTTAACAGATTTTTGGCCACGTTAGTGATTTTTTTTACAAATTTTGTTACCTGATCCACTCACAACTTTTGCACTTGGCCATATGTAGGATTTTTGACGGTTTGTGATTGAAATCCATGCTTGTTATGGTCTATGACCTTTAGCTCACGATTAGGGTTTTTCTACAACTCTTTGATCATTGCCACCTACGACTTGCCTTGAAATGCCTGCAAGCTCTGTAACTTTGACATTCTCTTCTCGAATTCCTTCACAAGAGCAAATTTGGCTTTGGTATCAATTTTACTTTGTACAAGGAAATGAGATGAGAGAAAAATGCTTACCTCTCATGGAGAGAGCACAACTATTTATAGATCTAGAAATTTAGTATTATAACTACCACATTAATATTTCAATTACCATATAATTAATGACAATATAACAAGCTCATTAATGAGCTTCGACAACTGCAGCAACCTTATTTAATGACCTACACCTAACCACAATTTATTACATACTAGTGTATTATCACATCATTATTCTAATACATTATAATAGAAGGGTACTTGATGCAGGAGCATCTGGGTTCACTTGAAATCCTATGTCACCAAAAATATATTTTATTTTCTAAGTTGTTTTTTGGCTTTATTTTCTTTGTAGTGTTGGTTTTGTGTCTTTAGAGGCAATTTCAGATTGTTTGGCCAAATTGAGGACTTCATTTGTTAAAAACCCAATTGGGTATCTCTAGTTTCATTTTGGTGAAGATTGGGCAAAAATTGGCTAAGTTATAGTCAGTTGGTGATTTCTTCAGTTCACGAACTGCTTAGTTCGCAGATAGCTTAGTTCGTCGATGGGCTATTTCTTCGACTCAACTTAAGGACAAGTTTGCAAGTGCTTAAAATCATTGAAAAGGAGCCTTCAATCAATACAAGTTTGAAGTTGCAAACTTAGTCGACAAAGTCACTAGTTTGTGAACCCTTAAAGGTTTTCAAGTTGAAGTCAAAGTTTCTTTGGTTGGCAGAATTGGAATTTTGCCGATAGCAGAAAAGTATAAGTCTTGACTAGTTTGTAATCTCCGAAAGTTGCCGAATCGCCGACAAGCATATGAATGGAGCTTTTGAGGAGAAGTCAAAGAGTTCGTAAAGGACAAGTTTCACCGATAAAAGAAGTTGATGTCTTGAGACTTTGTATCGACAAACTTTTAAGTTTGTGAACTAGTTCGTGGTTTCCACAAATTGCCGATAAACCAATAAAAGGTTCAGAAAAGGTCAATTTTGCAGACAAAGGGCTTGGTGACCAAAGGGATTGTACTGACAACTCTTTAGTTTGCGAAATGGTTATTTTGCCAATAAAGGGGATCTGATGTCTTAAGGCTTGTATCGATAAACCATTTGTGAACTAACAAATTTGACGATAACATGTGATGGCGAACTTTTAAGTTTGCAAAGTTCTCCTTTTGCTGATAATTGCTTCATAGTGGGTGTCAGGGAATGTTAGAGTTTCGAAACTTGAAGAAACACCGATAATGAACGTAGTGGTTGTGGAAAGGGCATTTTTTTGATGAAGACATTTTGACCTAGTACGAGGGGAATATGTTTTGTTGAGGCAAAAGAAAGGAAGTTTGTTAAGTGATGTTTGCTGATAAGAGGTCCTAGTGAAATGAAGGCTAATTTTAATAATCTAGAGGATTATCCTTGGCACGTGCACGTGTCAAGTCCTAGTAACAAGACTGTGGTGATTCAGTTTTATTTTTGGGAAAACAGTTCAAACGGTTGAACTAACTTTGAGACGATTTAACTTCCTTATTGGAGAATATAAAAAGAAAAATTCAATTATTTTTAGGAGAAGAGTTCCACCCAACATAGGGGCAGGTGGTTATTCTTGGCGGAACAGAGGTGGACGATCTTAGATTGGGGGTGATCCCTGCAAAGTGATTTGGTGCTGTACGCACACATTTGATTGAGTATTGCATTGTAAAGATTTAGGTGGAATCGTGAAGGCCAACGAGTTTGTAATTGCTAGTGTTGTGAATTTTTACTAAAGTAGTTTCATATTTGTGTGTTGAATTTTTGTTTTTGTTGTGTTGTATTGGCTGCATGACTGGGAAGTTTGGTAAAACCCTCTGGTCATGATTGCACCAAGTGGTATCAGAGTAGGAGGTTCTGAGTGTATAGGCAGAGTGTCGAACATGAGGCAGCCTATGCCAGGACATGCGGGTGGAGAGTGAAGCAGTTGTGTTGTCTGAAGAGTTCGAGAGGATTGTTGCAGGTATGCGAGGAGTCCTGAGCAATTGAGAGCTGAGAGAAGACAATGAATCTACGGAGAGGGTTGATTGTGTGTTGTAGGTTGCATAATATATGCAAAGTAGTCGTAGAAATGTCTAAGAAGCAGAGCATGAGTTTGGCCTTGGGTAAGGCCTTAAGAATTTCATTTGTTGAGAAGAGAGAAAGAAGGTTGGAAGAAGAAAGTTGGGCAAGAATTCAAGAGCAATGTGCAGAGATTTCCACAAGGATGGTTGTCTTGGAAAAGAATAAAGAGATGGAAAAGAAGAAGGCAGAAAATGATATGGGTAAGGCGAAGTCCCATTATTCTTTTTATGATCATTTGTTTGCAGATAAATTTGTGTGTGCAGAAGAGCATGAGGAAGAATATGAAGAGGCAATTTGTGAGGAATTGAGAAGAGTGGAGGTGAGACTAGAGGCATTGAAGACATGCCATGAGGAAGGCATGGAGAAAGAAGAAAAGGTTGAGCAAGAGGATACAAGTGCAGCAGACAATGATGATGAAAAGATTGCAGTAGATGGTGAGAAGACAAATGTTGCAACATCAACAGAGGAATAGGTGAAAGAGGTAAAGCTACACTCTTTTGAATTTGTGAAAGATGATTTGCATGTTGAGATGAATAAGGTAGTGAGTGTAGAAGAAGAGTTAGTGAATGTAGAAGAGATGGTACAGATGGATTTTGTTAGTGCTGATTTGTATGTAGGAAAAGAATTGTATGATGTTGCAGAGGATAGTGTAGATGCATGTTGGTGGAGGTGTCCGGAATATGGTGGGTTGGATCCCACAAGATTGAAGAAGAATGAGAGTTGCAATTGGTGGAGGAGGTCAGAATATGGTCGAGCAGATTCCACATTGAGAAAGAGAAGTGCAAAGCGAACTTGGTGGAGGAGGATGATAAGTGTCCTAGCAAGATGTTGGAAGAGGCAGAAGAAGTCTTCTAAGCCTAATACAACAATGGAGTTTGCTGTAGGTTGTTTCAACTTGGAAGAGTAGTCCCACTACTCAACTCCATTTTGTGAGCCCATGCTCACAAATTTCTTACCTGACGTGTCTGATGCAGGAGCATCTAGGTTCACTTGAAATCCTATGTCACCATAAATATATTTTATTTTCTAAGTTGGTTTTTGGCTTTATTTTCTTTGTAGTGTTGGTTTTGTGTCTTTGGAGGCAATTTCAGATTGTTTGGCCAAACTGAGGACTTCATCTTGTTAAAAACCCAATTGGGTATCTCTAGTTTCATTTTGGTGAAGATTGGGCAAAAGTTGGCTAAGTTATAGTCAATTGGTGATTTCTTCAGTTCACGAACTGCTTAGTTCGCCGATAGCTTAGTTCGTCGATGGGCTATTTCTTCGACTCAACTTAAGGACAAGTTTGCAAGTGCTTAAAATCATTGAAAAGGAGCCTTCAGTCAATAAAAGTTTGAAGTTGTAAACTTAGTCGACAAAGTCACTAGTTTGCGAACCCTTAGGTTTGCTGATGATTCAATTCACTGATAAATGTTTTCAAGTTGAAGTCAAAGTTTCTTTGGTTTGCAAAATTGGAATTTCGCCGATAGAAGAAAAGTATAAGTCTCGACTAGTTTGTAATCTCCAAAAGTTGCTGAATCGCCGACAAGCATATGAATGGAGCTTTTGAGGAGAAGTCAAAGAGTTCATAAAGGACAAGTTTTACTGATAAAAGAAGTTGTTGTCTTGAGACTTTGTATTGACAAACTTTTAAGTTTGTGAACTAGTTCGTGGTTTCCACAAATTGTCCGTTAAGCCGATAAAAGGTTCGAAAAAGGTCAATTTTGTCGACAAAGGGCTTGGTGACCAAACGACTTGTACTGACAAGTCTTTAGTTTGTGAAATGGTTTTTTTGCCAATAAAGGGGATCTGATGTCTTAAGGCTTGTATCGACAAACCTTTTAGTTTGCGAACTAAAAAATTCAACGATAACATCTTATGATGAACTTTTAAGTTTGCAAAGTGCTCCTTTTACCGATAACCGCTTCATAGTGGGTGTTGGGGAATGTTGGAGTTTCTAAACTTGAAGAAACACCGATAATGAATGTAGTGGTTGTGGAAAGGGCATTTTGTCAATGAAGACGTTTTGACCTAGTACGAGGGGAATATGTTTTGCTGAGGCAAAAGAAAGGAAGTTTGTTAAGTGATGTTTGCCGATAAGAGGTCCTAGTGAAATGAAGGCTAATTTTAATAATTTGGAGGATTATCCTTGGCACGGGCACGTGTCAAGTACTAGTAACAGGACTATGGCGATTTAGTTTTATTTGTGGGAAAACAGTTCAAATGGTTGAACTAACATTGAGACAGTTTAACTTCCTTACTGGAGAATATAAAAAGAAAAATTTGATTATTTTTGCAAGAAGAGGTTCCACCCAACATAGGGGCGGGTGATTATTCGTGGCAGAACAGAGGTGGATGATATTAGATTGGGGGTGGTCCCTATAAAGTGATTTGGTGTTGTAAGCACATATTTGATTGAGTAGTGCATTGTAAAGTTTTAGGTGGAATCGTGAAGGTCAACGAGTTTGCAATTGTTAGTGTTGTGAATTTTTACTAAAATAGTTTCAAATTTGTGTGTTGAATTTTTGTTTCTGTCATGTTGTATTGGCTGCATGACTGGATAGTTTGGTAAAAACCTCTGGTCATGACAACACCAAGTGGTATCAGAGCAGGAGTTTTTGAGTGTATAGACAGAGTGTCGAACATGAGGCAGCCTATGCCAGGACCTGCGGGTGGAGAGTGAAGCGGTTGTGTTGTTTGAAGAGCTCGAGAGGATTGTTGCAGGTATGTGAGGAGTCTTGAGCAATTGAGAGCTGAGAGAAGACATTGAAGCTGCAGAGAGAGTTGTTTGTGTGTTGCAGGTTGCAGAATGTATGCAAAGTGGTCGTAGAAATGTCTAAGAAGAAGCAGAGCATGAGTTTGGCCTTGGGTAAGGCCTTAAGAATTTCATTTATTGAGAAGAGCGAAAGAAGGTTGGAAGAAGAAAGTTGGGCAAGAATTCAAGAGCAATGTGTAGATATTTCCACAAGGATGGATGTCTTGGAAAAGAATAAAGAGATGGAAAAGAAGAAGGCAAAAAAGAATATGGGTAAGGTGAAGTCCCATTATTCTTTTTATGATCATTTGTTTGCAGATAAATTTATGTGTGCAGAAGAGGATGAGGAAGAAGATGAAGAGGCAATTCGTGAGGACCTGAGAAGAGTGGAGGTGAGACTAGAGGCATTGAAGACATGCCATGATGAAGGCATGGAGAAAGAAGAAGAAAAGATTAAGCAAGAGGATACAAGTGCAACAGACATTGATGATGAAAAGATTGTAGCAGATAGTGAGAAAATATATGTTGCAGCAACAACAGAGGAACATGTGAAAGAGGTAAAGCTACACTCTTTTGAATTTGTGAAAGATGATTTGCATGTTGAGATGAATAAGGTAGTGAGTGTAGAAGAAGAGTTAGTGAATGTAGAAGAGACGGTATAGATGGATTTTGTTAGTGCTGATCTGTATGCAGGAAAAGATTTGTATGATGTTGCAGAGGATAGTGCATATACATGTTGGCGGAGGTGTTCAGAATATGGTGGGTTGGATCCCACAAGATTAAAGAAGAGTGAGAGTTGCAATTGGTGGAGGAGGTGAAAATATGGTGGAGCAGATTCCACATTGAGAAAGAGGAGTGCAGAGCGAACCTGGTGGAGGAGGACGACAAGTGTCCCGATAAGACGCTGGAAGAGGTGGAAGAAGTCTTCTAAGCCTAATACAACAGTGGAGTTTGCTATAGGTTATTTTCAACCTGGAAGAGTAGTCCCACTATTGAACTCCATTTTGTGAGCCCATGCTCGATAAACTTATTATTTGATGTGTCTGATGCAGGAGCATCCAAGTTCACTTGCAATTCTGTGTCACCAAAAATATATTTTATTTCCTAAGTTGTTTTTTGGCTTTGTTTTCTTTGTAGTGTTGGTTTTGTGTTTTTGGAGGCAATTTCAGATTGTTTAGAGAAACTGAGGACTTCATCTTGTTAAAGACCCAATTGGGTATCTCCAGTTTCATTTCGGTGAAGATTGGGCGAAAATTGGTTGTTATAGCTAGTCGGTGATTTCTTCAGTTCATGAATTGCTTAGTTCACCAACAACTTAGTTTGTCAATCACTGATTTCTCTGACTCATTTTAATGACAAGTTTGCAAGTGCTTAAGTTCATTGAAAAGGAGCCTTTAGTCGGTAAAAGTTTGAAGTTGCAAACTTAGTCGACAAAGTCACTAGTTTGCGAACCCTTAGGTTTGTCGATGATTCAATTTGTCGATAAAGGCTTTCAAGTTGAAGTCAAAGTTTCTTTGATTCGCGGAATTGGAATTTCGTCGATAGAAGAAAAGTATAAGTCTCTACTAGTTTGTAATCTCTAAAAGTTGTCAAATGACCAACAAGCATGTGAATGGAGATTTTGAGGAGAAGTCAAAGAGTTCGCAAAGGACAAGTTTCGCCGATAAAAGAAGTTGATGTCTTGAGACTTTGTATAGACAAACTTTTAAGTTTGTGAACTACTTCGTGGTTTCCACAAATTGCCGATACGCCGATAAAAGGTTTGGAATTTAGGTCAATTTTGCCGACAAAGGGCTTGGTGACCAAAGGGATTGTACTGACAAGTCTTTAGTTTGCGAAATGGTTATTTTGCCAATAAAGAGGATCTGATGTCTTAAGGCTTGTATTGACAAACCTTTTAGTTTGTGAATTAACAAATTCATTGATAACATGCGACGATGAACTTTTAAGTTTGTAAAGTGCTCCTTTTGCCGATAACCACTTCATAGTGGGTGTCAGGGAATGTTGGAGTTTTGAAACTTGAAGAAACACTGATAATGAATGCAGTGGTTGTGGAAAGGGAATTTTTCCGATTAAGACATTTTGACCTAGTATGAGGGGAATATGTTTTGCTGAGGCAAAAGAAAGGAAGTTTGTTAAGTGATGTTTGCCGATAAGAGGTCCCAGTGAACTGAAGGCTAATTTTAATAATCTGGAGGATTAGCCTTGGCACAAGCACGTGTCAAGTCCTAGTAATATGACTGTGGCGATTCAGTTTTATTTGTGGGAAAACAGTTCAAATGGTTGAAATAACTTTGAGACTATTTAACTTCCTTACTGGAGAATATAAAAAGAAAAATTCAATTATTTTTAGGAGAAGAGGTTCCACTCAGCATAGGGGTGGGTGGTTGTTCCTGGAGGAACAGAGGTGGACGATCGTAGATTGGGGGTGATCCCTGTAAAGTGATTTGGTGTTGTAAGCACATATTTGATTGAGTATTGCATTGTAAAGATTTAGGCGGAATCGTGAAGGCCAACCAATTTGTAATTGCTAGTGTTGTGAACTTTTAATAAAATAGTTTCAGATTTGTCTGTTGAATTTTTGTTTCTATTGTGTTGTATTGGCTGCATGACTGGGTAGTTTGGTAAACCCCCCTGGTCATGTCTGCACAAATACTACTGCAATTCAATAGCATTGTGGGTAGAAAAGTGATATATCAGGTGTGTTCTTAGTTAGCCAAATT
Organism: Cunninghamia lanceolata; assembly: GCA_027924645.1. Classification (NCBI taxonomy): domain Eukaryota; kingdom Viridiplantae; phylum Streptophyta; class Pinopsida; order Cupressales; family Cupressaceae; genus Cunninghamia; species Cunninghamia lanceolata. The sequence goes on along the minus strand of BSBN01000257.1, from coordinate 261,071 downwards.
AATATGTTTATAAGTAAATGTGTTGTTTCTAGTCATTGTGAGTGGTAGCATCTTAGTGATGATATTTTTTTTAATTGTCATAAGTTGTCTTATTCGATGATGACCAATGCAATCTTTGGTTATTTTATTTTCATGATATGTTAGAGGGTCATAGTGTTGGTTGGTGTTTGAGTGGTATAGGTACTACTTAGCATGATATTATTGGTCAACTTTATTGGTGATTCTTAGCTTTACTTCATGGTGGATAATGTGATTCTTTCTCTTGATTTTCCCATTGATTATAATTGATTCATTGGCTCACTCCAAAAGTTGATAGGGTCAACTATAGTGATGACATTCCCATATACTCCATTATGGCTTAGTGATTTTTATCTTATTGGTTATCATTAACACCTACATTGATTTTCGTGCTCCTTTATGCTTTAGTTGACATTAGTGGAGTATTTGTTTGATTTGTAAACTCATTCAAACCCTAAACTTGGGCAAAGCTTTTAAGATTGAGGAAATTCATTGTGGGTGGTGGTAGCCATAACCATGTCGCCATACCAGGGATGGTGTGGTAGGGGTGGCAGCCACACTATTACTTTAGTCCTAAAAGTACTTAGGCATGTTGTTAGATTATTGGATGACCATAAGGAACATTTATTGGACTTCAATTTTGTTAAGTTTTTTGAAGGGTTTTAAGCTCTATCGAGTTAAGGAAAAGGCATTAGATTTCTTTGTATTTTCCAGTATAGCTTTGAGGGAAAGCAAGGTTTGAATAGGAGTTGGCTTGATTATTTTGTGAAGGATTTAGAAGAGTTTGTAGTTCGATCTTGGTTAAAGGGAAAAATATATTTCATACTCTGCACTATCAAGCTCTATCAAGCTTTATCCTTATTCCTTTGTGAGCTTTGTTACTAGGTAGGTGGTTGCATTTTTTAGTATTGAAAGGGAATATTTTATTGGTTTGTTAGTATGTTGTTTCTATGCAAGTTGAAATGAAAAGTTTTAATTTCTTTGTTTGTATAAATGTGGTTGGGGTGTGCAAGGATATTGGACTTCAAATGCCACAAATCTTGCTTCATAGGTGAGGCTAGGAAGTGCAATACTCTTCGACCGTGTGACCCATCTAATAAAATCCATTGAAATTGCTAAAATTTCATTTTGGAGGGCTTAACCCTTGGCCTTATCAAAGGTAGTGCATATTTGTATAATGAATATAACCCCGGCAGTTATGATTATAGACAACCATGAATTAAAATGGGTTTTCTACTTGTTTTTGATTAAAGGGGGTAAAACCAAGTTTTGATGGGGCCTTGGAAGCCCAAAATAGAAGGTGAGACGTCAGTGAGAGCATAGATGACCCACAACAAAAACACAGATAGTTTTTGAAAGGACCTGGAAAGCTTAGACAACACTACAGCTAGACTACCAACGCAAAGATGGTTTTCAAGGGACCAAAAACCTTGAACAAAGAGACTGTAGCTAAGATGCCAACCACAACAGACCTAGGGAAGTCACCTACACAACCCTAGGCTTTGACCTATCATTCCAAACACCCTTGATTCGGATGTGGGAAACACAAGCATGTTTAACAAGACCTCTCTTCCTTGTTTGAACAATATTCCATGAGACATCGTCCTCTGAGGACTTAGAATGAGGGGAGAGGGGAGTACTAGCCTCCATTGAAGCCTGAACCCTCGTAGGGGCTAAAAGAGGAGCTAAATGTGGAATTGAAGCCTCTAATAATTAAGGAAAAATAAACCCAACATCCAATGGAAAGAGGTTCAAAGGTGTGAGTGCCAGTATTGGTCTAAGAGATGACCCATCAGGAGAAATATCTGAAGTCTTGACAACCTTAGAGGGAACTTAGTAGGGGCCTTTGAGGACTCATCTTCCTAGATATCAAAATCATCGATAGTCAAATGGTCGTGGAGGGCATTCCTCCACCAAGTCACCTCACCCTTCTTGCAGCGTGGATGAGAGCATTCTGAAGTGAGGTGTCTAGTGGTGAAGCATCTCCTGTAGTGAAAAGGAAGGCCCTCATAATCGAGAGTCTGAGTCCATGGTCTTCCCCCAACAAGTAGGACAATATCCCTAGGTAGCTCCTTAGATGTGTCAATGTCCACGAGAATGCGAGAAAAGGTAGTATGGCTGAAGTTTTCTACTTGTTATTAAAATACAACTTGAGTGTAAGGATTTTGGAACCTTATGCTTGATTGAAAGTGGAACTGCTACTGATTGAATGACATACCATGTATATTATATAGTGTTTGTTGAGCCTTTCAGCCTTGACTATGTATGATGGTCACATGAATTCAAGTTCCTTAATTTTCAAGTAACTTGTAACATAAGGGATATATGTTTAACTCCTTTTGGAATGGTAAATGCCTTTTTAAATGGTAATTAGCATTTACTAGACAATTAGGACCTAGAACTTCTAGTTGCCTTGAGCCATAACCTCATACTTCATAATAGTGACTGATACCAATCTAACCTTTCATTTTTATCCACCATTGATTCTTTTACATTTGAAACTATACCTATTCCTTGTAGTAGTCCAATAAATGCTTATGGGTTGTTGGCTTATGAAGACTCTGTGATCTTATATCCTTCTATAGCATATCATAAATGTGTTCACTTTAGTTTTTAGAATTTGGATTTGTGAATTGTGATAGTGAGACTTATTAAGGCCAAACTAATTGAAGGATATGAATGCATTCGAGGTTTGATATGATATATATATTGTATAGGGTAGAGATATTATACTTAAGATGGATGTGATTTGGCGAGCCATAGGTCTTGATATGATGAACTCGACCTTTAGAGATATAGTATTATAGTTCTTATAGGTGAAGGACATGTCTACACACCGAGTATATCTTGTAGACTCCTAGAGGATTGTATTTTGATTTGTTAGTTCTGATATACTATGTTTTTTATTAGATAAGATGGAAACAAAGGTCCAGATCCCTATACAAAAGCAACCCCCAGGGCTAAATAAAACATGCCCTCAACTGGCCAAAAACAACATTTAAACAACATAGTAATAGTTCATAAACATCAGTAAGTATAGAACTAGCATAATAAAAAACAACAAAAACAGTGGTAGAAACACAAGAAAACAAAGACTAATGGAGCAACTTTCTCCAATCCTCAGTGAGGAATTTATACATTTCATCACAATTAACTGCATTCTCCATAGCTATACCATGCTTCTTCAGCTCCAAATCCTGCAGAATCAAGAGTCGTTGCACACATGTGCACGATTTAAGTGCTGAACCTAGTCATGGTCTTCATATTATCCTCCATCTCCTCGACCTTGGCCTTCAACATAGCCAAATCCCTAGACGTCTGCACACAAATCTCACAACCCTGCTGGACAGTAGCAGGGGATTGAGGGGCTTGCGGGGAATCCAAGTCTTCAGTATCATAATATGGGTCATTCATCTCCTTAAACAAATTGTTGCCTTCACCTAGTAGATGAGAAGTCTTAAGAGATTTCTATATCTTTTAAGTTGGGGGGATGCATCCCAATCAACTTGTTAGATCTTCTAATTCTCTTACCTTTCTTCTCCTGCTTATGAGCATCCCCAACCTCCTCCTGATGAGCATCCCCAACTTCCTCCTACTCATTCATTTGGGAATTAGTCTTATCCTTGTGGGAAAACAAGGCCATACCAACAAACTAGCTTATACCCTCTTCACAATTTTCCCCAGCAACATCATGACTACCTTTGGCTTTTTTACTTACATTTTTTTAATGTCCCCTTCAAGATTTCTCTTAACAGTCTCCTTGTTTCTCACCCTGTTTTGATGCAGGAGCATCCCAGGTTGCAGAGCAATCTTGCATGAACCAAAAATATTTGCATTCTTCTCTTTTTTTTCATTTTAGTTCAATTCAGTCATTTGTAGTTTCAACATTTTCTACTGCATTTTTCCGCATCTTCGTATCAGAGCTTGAGGAGTAGGAATTATCTTATATTCCATGTCATCTACATCATATTCAGATTTCAGAAGATTTGGATTTGTCTACAGAAAGTTATCGCTCTTAGAAGATCATCAGCTTTCACAGAGCAAAGCAATCATGTAGTCAATTGGGAACAGAAAGTTTGCAGAGTACTTCCACGACTTACGAAGCCTAATGAAACATCATACACGACACATAAGGACTAGATAGACCTTCCTTGAGGTCCGCACCAAGTTTCATCGATTTGCGGAGCAATGCCATGTGTCGTAGGCCAACCTACATGTTTCTACATGTTACATCTTTCATTGGAGTTTGTGACCTCTTGTGGCCAACACAGAGGATTCTATAAGCTTGAAGATGATATATATAGATCTCTTAGATGCATTAGGAAGTCAATAGTTTTTAGAGAATATGATTTGATAGATTAGAAGTTGAATTCTTTTCGGGAGGCACTTCACTGCCATATCTTGCATATATGTTGCAACCTGGAAAGTAGGCCTGTGAGCCCTTGATTGTAGCCGGCATGTTGCCAGCATATAAGCATTTTGATTATTTGATATATTGAGCATTTGAATCTTCCATTGCATTCTATGTTTGTGTTGTTTCCATTGTGTTTACTCTAGCTGCATGGTTTGGAGAGTTCATTCTTTGGACCCTCCTACCATGGCTGCACCACTGTTTATCTGGGGAACTGTATTTCAAAGAACACAATTCCACCACAACCTCATCACAGGCCTTGGATTTACTAACATGAATATTGGGGGTAGACTTAACATGTTTCGATAAAGGCTTAGACTTCAACACAATTTTCTTAGGTCAATTAGTATCATCCTTCTCAGTTCTGTCCATGGGTTTCTCTGAGGGTTCAATCTCAATAGATTTCTGATGGCAAACAATCACCTTCGCTTTACCTTTAGACTAGGGAGAAGAGGTCCTGACCAGAGTGAGGGGTTTCTAACCCTTATCCATAGGGTTATAAGGAGGGAAATTCTCCACAATGCTAACTTTGATGGGTTTGGGATGACAAAGAGCAAGGTGTAATTGATAGAGGCACATAATTAAGCCCTAATGGAGAGGAATGATAGGCTTATTGGGGTTTTTATACTAAAAATATTTGGCTTCCGTAATGGAATTCTCAAAAGAGGATCGTAGAAAGAAAGGGAAGCTCAACAAAACTTTGTGACGGAAGTGATTCATCAAAGCAAAATGGTAATGAAAGTAACATTTAAAACGACCTTCAACGGTAAAATACTTCATCAAAACCCAACATACCTTATCCCATGGCCTCTAAAGCTTTTCATGCTCAAAGCCATTTTGGTATTTAAAAGGTTCTCCCTCTTTGAAGAAAATGGCCATGCTCTCAGTGTCTGGGGCCTTACTCTGTCTTCTCACTTTTTTCCCCTTGTAGCTCATACCGGTAGCTTGGCTGATAACCTCTTTGTTGACTTCTGATATGCTATGTTCAAAGAGGTGACAATACTATTATTTTTCATACTAATTTACTAGATATGAATATATGATAGTTTGTTGTCAAATGTGGTGCATTTTGATTGTTTAAATATATGACAATTTTATATCAAATTTATTATATTATAATAGTGAAACTATATGACATATTTATGATAAATGGAAAAAATTATGACCATTATCAACTTCTTTGTAGAGTGTAACTTTGTTTAGCCATACTTCCAATTTATTATTTTGAACTTGATCTGTGATACATGTCAGATAAACATTTATTGTGTATAGATTGTTCGAAGGCAATGAAGATGAGTGCAACTTATTGGAGCCCACTAATTCTTTGTGTTTTTTTGTCAATATGCATTTAGTCATGATGTAATCCTACGAGTGTCATGCATGAGGAAAAGTGTTGGTGGTAGTCACTAGACAAGTGTTTGGGAGTGCATATAATCTTGGAAAGAGCTGCATACCTACCATTTATAATTTGATTATGATTGCTATTACACATGATAAATAGATGTTAATGACTATCAATTACAACTAGATCTTGATGAGAGTCTAAGAATTAAATAGCTTTAATTTATTGATGTAAAGCCAAAGTAAGTTAAACATGTAATTAATTGAAGAATTACTTTCCTTTGATTCTTTGGAGGGGAAACATATCTGGTCCATGGAAGTTCTTGAGAAATTAGGCTGAGTCTAGGGAATTGCTCCTTTATTATCTATGTCCATTTTTGTTGCATAGAGCTTGTATAGTAGTTCGTAAAACGTGTATTGGTCCTTCATACTTGTTGATAGTCCTTATGCTTGTGCTACAATATTTCATACTTGTTTAACAAACCTTTACCCTTGTTCAACACTCCTTGCAATTGTCATTGAACTTGAAACAATAGGTTGATATTGTGACAACTAATTTGCTCAAATAATAATAGTTTGATAGTTGTAATGATCCTTAAATTATAACAAAAAATTGATGACGGAATTAGTCCTTTTACTCAACTAATAGACAATTTTGCTTTTACTTTAGCAATATATGGCGTTGTAATAACCCTAGGAAAATTGGTGCAACAATCTTATCCTTGCCTAACAACTCTAAATGCTTGTGTATCAATCCAAGATATAGGTCTATAACAATAGTTTTGATATCATTTTTGGTGCAGGAGCACCCCATCAACAGGCTAAATATACATCTGAAGGAGAAGACTAAGTTTTACTATGTTTATACATTTCATGTTGTCCTGTAGTATTTGTGATAACATTTCATGTTTGTAACCGACCCCACCATACGAATCAAAGTCCGAAATTTGGCATCCCCATTTGGACATCATTAGACATTTGGGGTATGTAGATGATTAAGTCAATGTGTTGCATAATTAGGTGTTTCGCTATCTTAAGCCAAACAGGTGTCGAGTGATTAGTTAGGGTTTTTTATTATAATCTTGGTTTAAGCAAAATCAGAACGGGGGCAGTTGGGGACAGAAAAAATGAGGCAGAGGTGTGAGAGAGGAGGAGGTTGTTGGTTTTTCCATCCTCTGGAATTATCAAATGTATGAATCTCTGTAAGAATGAAGAAAGAAAAATTCTATTAGTTGTGTTTTACAAATTCTGAATTCTGTGTAAATTCCCTGTGTATTGAATTGTCCTGTGTACATTATTTGTATAGAATCATTTTGTATTTAATTTAGTTTTTCTATGGTTGAGATGTACGATTAAAGTCATTCCTGTAGGAATACACACAACACTGAGAGGGGGGGTGAATCAGTGTTGTTAACAATTTTAACACTTTTTACTACTTTTGATTTATCTAATTTCACAATTTAAAATTCTTCAGAAGGAACAAAGTAAATATGCAGAGTATCAACACACAGATTTGACACAAGAAATTTCCCGAGTGGAAAACCCTCCTGGGGTATAAAAACCACTCAGCTGCCTCACTGGCTTAACACAAAATTCAGATTACAATTGTCTCACTGACATTACAATTCTACCTCACTGGCAAATTTTATCTCTCTGCATGTCTCACTGACATCATCAACATTCAATGAAAAATTATAACTCAGGGGATTTCCCTGTTTCAATAAAAACCAAAACCTTATTTCTCCCTTTTAAGACAAACAAAATAAATTCTTTGCAATCAACCTTTAACTGTCTTCAACACCTACAGTCAATCAATTTTGATCTTCAATATATTTCATACCTCTGCAAAACAATTTCAAACTAATTCACCATTTTGAGCTTTCTCTCTCTGCAAACTGAACAATTTATCTTCTCTGAAAAATTATAGTCTTTAATCACCTTCACTTTCTCTGACACCTTCACTTTCTCTGAACAAACATTAATCCATCATGATCATTGAAGAATTCCATTCATTTTGAATTAACATTCTTTCAAATTCTCAACATAAATCCCTGAAAAATGAACCTCCATTCCTGCAAAAATTACATTTCAAAATAACAATTCCATTCTCCAAAAGAACTTCTTCAAAAATTCTCAACAATTATCTCTCATCTGCAACTCTTTATATCTGTCATACAAAAATCTCTTTTTGCAAAAAAAAAATTTCAATCAAAAACAAAAATCTTCAATAACCGGTTCAACTTCAACTTTGTTTTTCTTCTCAAACTTATCATCTTCTCTCATGAAAATCAAACAACAAAACAAAAAAATGAATCCTCTTCGAACAACACTGCCTTTTCATATTCTTCATAATTGGAAACATTCTACAACTCACTCTTTCCTTTACATAACTTTCTAAATTCAAAATCTCTTGAACTTCGGTGAGGAAAGACTAAAAAAGGCATGTTTTAGTTCTAAAGCTACAAATCAACCGTCAATTTTACACCAGAAGGCCGACCGTTGGAAGCAACTTACAGTTTAAACCTTATCCCTCCGATTTGCGCGGCCCGCCATCCATCATTCAAACCTTAGCCGTTGATCGGCTTTTTCGCGCCCGCTATTGAGTCTTCCACCGGCGCTCACCCGAGGCCTAGCACAAGGGGCCGGTAACATCGACAAGTTTGATACCCTTATATTGTAACTTAAAGCCCCGATGACCTCTTTTACCGGTCAATTTGAGTTTATAACATAAAGTGCATAGAGTTATGACGGGCAAAGGTTAAACAATGTATAGACAATGTATAAGACTTAGTCAATGTTGAGACAACCATACTTACCATATCAAATATTATATACCTTGTCAAAAATCACATACTCCAAATACTAAAATACTGAAATGAAACACCATGCTTCATCAGACTGCCACTGTAATGAACTCAATGTAGATGGAGTTAATATAATGCATATTAACATTTGTCAAATGATGCAAGCCCTTGCCCTAATCCAAAAATTGATAATATGCAATGAATGTCATCCACTGAAATGACTAAGTCACAGAACAAATTCACACAAGATCAACATTGATGTCATTACCATGAAGGACCACTGAAAGATCAAAACTGAGAGATCTAACAACCATTGTCACTGATGCAGACCATATCACTGAACTGAAAACCATTGCCATTGATGAAAACCATGTCACTGATGAAGACCATTCATAAAGCCAACCTTATGAAAAATCCTTCACAACACTGATTGCAACTTCACAACACTGTTTGCATACTTCACAACACTGATTGCATAACCTGTCAACTGCATCTTGTGAAAACTGTGAAATGCAACATCCTGATATCCTGATATTTTGACATCAATGAAAAGACAACATCCTGAACTATGAAATGTGCTACAAAACTCCCCCTTTGTCTTTGACATTGATGGCAAAACCATAACTGATTTCTCCCCCTTTTTGACATAAAAATGTCAAAGGCAAAAAAAATAACATCACAATCAATAGATTCCTGTTCTTGTAAATACAATCCTCTGAAAAATTTGTCAAAACCAACACTTTACTTCAAACTGATCAAATGTACAATACTATAACACTACCAACCACAAAAATATGTACAAAAACTATATACAGGCTATGTACAAATGAGATTCAGGACATTAAAATAATCTAGAAAACAACTCCCCCTGAATCTAATATCTCTGTAACTTACTGAAGAGAGACAAGAGACAGAACTCCCAGTCTCTGTCTCAGAGTTTCAAATGTCTCCTTTGGCAAAGGCTTTGTGAAGATGTCAGCCAACTGATCACTTGTATGCACATATTCCAAAGCAACTTCATTTTCAATCACCTTTTCCCTTAGAAAATGATATCTAATAGCAATATGTTTAGTTCTTGAATGCATTATAGGATTCTTTGACATATTGATAGAACTTGTGTTATCACAAAGAATAGACACAGGCTTTTTAACCTCAACCTTAATATCAAGAAGTGATTGTACCATCCAAAGTACCTGTGTACAACATGATGAAGCAGCAATGTACTCAGCTTCAGCTGTAGATAGAGAAACACAATCTTGTTTCTTACTATGCCATGCAACCAATCTGCCACCTAGAAAGAAAGCTGCCCCACTTGTGCTTTTTCTGTCATCAGGACACCCTGCCCAATCTGCATCTGTATAGGCAAGAAGTGTAAAATCATTGTGTCTAGGATACCATAAACCAAAATCAATTGTACCCTTAATATATCTAAAGATTCTCTTAACAGCATTCAAATGTGATTGTTTAGGACAAGCTTGAAATCTAGCAACCAAACAAACAGCCTGCATAATATCAGGCCTAGAAGCAGTGAGATATAAAAGACTCCCAATCATAGATCTATACAGAGATTGTTCTACTTCAGGTGATTCATCATTTTTACTTAGCTTATGCCCTGTCTCCATAGGAGTACCCAAAGGTTTGCAATCATCCATTTGAAACCTCTTTAACATCTCTTTGGCATATTTATTTTGTGAGATGAATATTCCCTTTTCAAGCTGAGATACCTGAAGACCAAGAAAGAAAGACAATTCTCCCAACATAGACATTTCAAATTTTGATTTCATGATGTTAGGAAATGAATGACTCATATCATCATTGTTACTACCAAAAATGATATCATCTACATAAATTTCAACAACCAGAATATCCTCACCTTTGATTAAATAGTACAAATTACTATCCACACCTCCTTTTGTGAACCCCTGTTTCTGCAGAAACTTATCCAGTCTATAATACCAAGCCCTTGGAGCTTGCTTTAAACCATATAAAGCCTTTTTCAACCTGTAAACATGATCTGAATTATCTTTATTCACAAAACCTTCTGGTTGTTCCATGTAGACTTCTTCTTCAAGATCTCCATTTAGAAATGTTGATTTTACATCCATTTGGTAAACTTTGAAATTTTTATAAACTGAAAAAGCTAAAAACATCCTTATAGCTTCTAATCTAGCAACATGAGCAAATGTTTCTTCAAAGTCAATACCTTCAATTTGTGAATACCCTTTGCAAACCAGTCTGGCTTTGTTTCTAACAACTTTACCTTTATCATCAAGCTTATTCCTAAACACCCATTTTGATCCAATGACATTCTTACCTTCTGGTCTTGGAACAAGTTCCCATGTTTTGTTCTTTTCTATTTGGCTTAACTCCTCTTCCATGGCATTAACCCATGCTTCATCTTTGCTGGCCTCAACATAATTCTTTGGTTCCATTTCAGATATCAAACACACATGTGCTTGATTATGTGCAGCAGCTTGCTTTCCTCTTCTTGTTAACACACCACTGTCCTTATCCCCAATGATCAACTCATGAGGATGATCTCTTTGAAATGCCTTTGAAAGAGTCTTTGTCTTAACATCAACAGATTTTTCAGGATCTTCTTCCTCTTCCTGAATTTCTTCTTCCTTTTGTGAATGATGATCAACTTCAATGTCATGAATCAACTGCATACAGGGCTGCAAATCCTCATCCACCTTAACATTAGTACTTTCAATTATTCTTTTGAGCCTATTGTTAAAACATTTATATGCCTTGCTATGTGTAGAATAACCAAGAAAAATGCCTTCATCACATCTAGACTCAAAACCACATAAGCTATCATTATCTTTCTTGATGTAACACTTACTTCCAAAAATTTTGAAATACCCAACATTAGCTGACTTACCATACCACAGTTCATAAGGAGTATAATTTGACTTTACCCTTAATTGAACTCTGTTCAGAGTATATACAGCTGTATGAACAGCTTCTCTCCAATAGACATTAGGCAGATTTGCATCATGTAGTAGAGTTCTTGCCATTTCTTTTACAGTCCTATTTTTCCTTTCAGCTACTCCATTTTGCTGTGGAGTTCTAGGAGTGGAGAATTGCCTTCTTATTCCATGTTTTTCACAATACTCCTCAAATTCTTTTGAAGTGTACTCTCCTCCATTGTCTGACCTTAGACATTTTAGCTTGAAATCAGATTCCTTTTCAACCATCTTCTTGAAGATTTTGAATCTATCAAATGCCTCTGATTTATGCCTTAAGAATGTTACCCATGTCATTCTTGAAAAGTCATCAATGAAAAGCATAAAATATTTTTCTCCTCCCAGAGCTTTAGTCCTTATAGGACCACACAAATCTGAATGTACCAGCTGCAGAGGTTTTGAAGTAAAATACTCCTTAGGCTTGAAACTGATTTTGGTTTGCTTACCCAGCTGACACTCTTTGCATATAGTATTACTTGGTTTTGAAATATGAGGCATATTTCTGACATTGTGATTCCTGCTGATTCTCACAAGATTGTCAAAATTCACATGACCAAGTCTTCTATGCCACAACCAGCTTTCCTCAATTTGACCCATGAAACAGATATGACTAACAACACTTTTAGTTTCTGAATTATGAAGATTGTAGATGTTACCACTAGTCCTTAGACCTGCTGCAATAACTTTACCTGATTTCTTTTTGATCTCACATCCATGTGCATCAAAAACCACACTAAAACCATTGTCACATATTTGACTGACACTTAACAGGTTGTGCTTCAGTCCTTCTACAAAATACACATCATTTAGTGGTGTTTCATCATCAAGAAGAATTGTACCTTTGCCTCTGATCATAATACAATCATTATTTCCAAACATAACAGAGCCTTCATTAATGTCTTCAAACTTAACAAACTTATCTTTGTCCCCTGTCATGTGGTTGGAGCAACCACTGTCAATCACCCACTGTTCCTTCTTTTTGGCATGAAAAACAGCTTGTGCAATCATAACATCTAAGCTCTTATTGATTACCTTAGGTTTCCAAACAAGCAATTTCTTTTCAGAACCCAAAGAAGACAAACCTGAGACAGTATTTCTTGTTGTTTGCTGCATTTGCAATGAAGGTCTACAGAATTTTGCAATATGCCCAAAATTTTTACAATTGTGACACTTCAAACTTCTTAAGAACATGAATGGATGCATTTCTCTTCTGATTCCAAATCTGCATTCACTGGCTTTGTGTCCAAACCTGTTGCAACAAAAACAATATCCAGTAAAGTGAGCATTATACCTGAAAGTATCACTTCTGTTGTAGTTTGTTGTCCTTATGATTGATTTGCCTTTTATACTAGCCTTTTGAGAACATTGTCCCTCCTCAAATCCAAGACCTGATTTATCTTTGAATCCTTTTTGTCTATCAAGAAGATCATCTAATTTATCACTACTTCTGCACATATCAAGTCTTCTTCTTAGACCAACAATTTCAGCTTCAAGTGTATGACATTCTTTATCCTTGTTATTCAATTCTTTGTCTTTATCATCAATAATTTTCTTACTTTCTTCAAGAGAAAGAATTAGATCAGTAATCTATTTCTCATAACAAGTTAACTTGTTATTCATGATATCATTTTCTTTTTGAAACTGACTTCTTTGAGCAATGATTTCCTTCTTAAGTTTCTTGACTTGACTTAATGCACATATCAATTCTCCTTCAAAGTCAATAATAGCTTCACAACTGTTTGATTGTTCTTCACATTTTTCATTTTCATTTAGAATAGCCATAAACAAAGTCTGTGCATTTTCATCAAGAAAATCATCTGAATCACTTTCAGTCATATCAACATTTTTTATGAACAGACTTCTTTTCTTTCTGAAATTATTTTTCCTTCTAGAAACAAACTGTTTCTTTTTGAATTGCTTCTTGTTTTCATCTTCATCACTGTCTGGATCTTTGTAAGGACACTGAGCTGCATAGTGTCCAATCTTTCCACACTCAAAACATTTGAATGGAAGCTTACCTTTGTACTTACCAACAGATCCCTTCTTTAACTTGCTTGCAAGAGATATTTCTTGTTCATCATCCAATTCATCTGAATCAGAAATCTCCTTTTCTTTTCTGACTGATTTGAAAGCAGCTTCTTTGCTTGAAGGTATGTCATTACTAATCCTCATCTCATAAGCTGTGAAAGTGCCATGAAGTTCATCAAAGGTAACTTTGCTTAAATCTCTTTCTTCAACAGCAGACACTTTGGATTCATATTTTGGATTTAAGGTCCTTAAGATTTTTGTAACCACTGTCTTCTCTTCCAGTGTATCACCAAGTCCTCTGATAGCATTTACAATTTCTTGGACCCTTAGAAGATATTCTGCCACTTTCTCATCATCACTCATTCTGAGACTTTCAAATTTTGCTCTGTAGGATTGCAGTTTTGCTTCTTTGATTTTATCATCTCCTTGATAGATATTAGACAATTTGTCCCATATTTCCTTGGCTGTTTTACACTCCATGATTTTTACAAGTATGTCATTGGTAAGACCACAACATAATGCATTTTTAGCCTTAGCATTATTTTCATATGCCCTTTTCTCATCAGCTGTGCTAGGAGGATTTGTAGCAGTATATCCAGTAACAATAGCATCATACACATCATAGCCCAGAGATGACAAATATGACTCCATCCTGAATTTCCAAAAAGCATAGTTAGAGCCATCAAACATAGGTGCCTTATAATTTGAGTAACCTTCTTGACTTGCCATGATAAGTATTCCAGAAATATGATCTACCCAAGCTGATTAAGCTTTGACAGGGTACCAGGCTCTGATACCAATTGTAGGAATACACACAACACTGAGAGGGGGGGTGAATCAGTGTTGTTAACAATTTTAACACTTTTTACTACTTTTGATTTATCTAATTTCACAATTTAAAATTCTTCAGAAGGAACAAAGTAAATATGCAGAGTATCAACACACAGATTTGACACAAGAAATTTCCCGAGTGGAAAACCCTCCTGGGGTATAAAAACCACTCAACTGCCTCACTGGCTTAACACAAAATTCAAATTACAATTGTCTCACTGACATTACAATTCTGCCTCACTGGGAAATTTTATCTCTCTGCATGTCTCACTGACATCATCAACATTCAATGAAAAATTATAACTCAGGGGATTTCCCTGTTTCAATAAAAACCAAAACCTTATTTCTCCCTTTTAAGACAAACAAAATAAATTCTTTGCAATCAACCTTTAACTGTCTTCAACACCTACAGTCAATCAATTTTGATCTTCAATATATTTCATACCTCTGCAAAACAATTTCAAACTAATTCACCATTTTGAGCTTTCTCTCTCTGCAAACTGAACAATTTATCTTCTCTGAAAAATTATAGTCTTTAATCACCTTCACTTTCTCTGACACCTTCACTTTCTCTGAACAAACATTAATCCATCATGATCATTGAAGAATTCCATTCATTTTGAATTAACATTCTTTCAAATTCTCAACATAAATCCCTGAAAAATGAATCTCCGTTCCTGCAAAAATTACATTTCAAAATAACAATTCCATTCTCCAAAAGAACTTCTTCAAAAATTCTCAACAATTATCTCTCATCTGCAACTCTTTATATCTGTCATACAAAAATCTCTTTTTGCAAAAAAAAAATTTCAATCAAAAACAAAAATCTTCAATAACCGGTTCAACTTCAACTTTGTTTTTCTTCTCAAACTTATCATCTTCTCTCATGAAAATCAAACAACAAAACAAAAAAATGAATCCTCTTCGAACAACACTGCCTTTTCATATTCTTCATAATTGGAAACATTCTACAACTCACTCTTTCCTTTACATAACTTTCTAAATTCAAAATCTCTTGAACTTCGGTGAGGAAAGACTAAAAAAGGCATGTTTTAGTTCTAAAGCTACAAATCAACCGTCAATTTTACACCAGAAGGCCGACCGTTGGAAGCAACTTACAGTTTAAACCTTATCCCTCCGATTTGCGCGGCCCGCCATCCATCATTCAAACCTTAGCCGTTGATCGGCTTTTTCGCGCCCGCTATTGAGTCTTCCACCGGCGCTCACCCGAGGCCTAGCACAAGGGGCCGGTAACATCGACGAGTTTGATACCCTTATATTGTAACTTAAAGCCCCGATGACCTCTTTTACCGGTCAATTTGAGTTTATAACATAAAGTGCATAGAGTTATGACAGGCAAAGGTTAAACAATGTATAGACAATGTATAAGACTTAGTCAATGTTGAGACAACCATACTTACCATATCAAATATTATATACCTTGTCAAAAATCACATACTCCAAATACTAAAATACTGAAATGAAACACCATGCTTCATCAGACTGCCACTGTAATGAACTCAATGTAGATGGAGTTTAATATAATACATATTAACATTTGTCAAATGATGCAAGCCCTTGCCCTAATCCAAAAATTGATAATATGCAATGAATGTCATCCACTGAAATGACTAAGTCACAGAACAACTTCACACAAGATCAACATTGATGTCATTACCATGAAGGACCACTGAAAGATCAAAACTGAGAGATCTAACAACCATTGTCACTGATGCAGACCATATCACTGAACTGAAAACCATTGCCATTGATGAAAACCATGTCACTGATGAAGACCATTCATAAAGCCAACCTTATGAAAAATCCTTCACAACACTGATTGCAACTTCACAACACTGTTTGCATACTTCACAACACTGATTGCATAACCTGTCAACTGCATCTTGTGAAAACTGTGAAATGCAACATCCTGATATCCTGATATTTTGACATCAATGAAAAGACAACATCCTGAACTGTGAAATGTGCTACAATTCCACTGGTGGATTTCTGTGAAATTAGGGGAATGGGCTTGTAAAATAGTTTTCTGTTTTGTTTTGTTTTTGTTCGTGATCATGGCAGAATAGAAACTGTGAAATCTGTTACAGAGGAGGTTAGTAGAATGAGATTCAATTATACATTTTATCGATATACGTCAATTGTATGCTGGAATAGTTTGTGAGTATATCGCATTTGTATGCGAGTAGCATTCTGTGTATATCCTGTGAAGAAAGGTATGTATAAAAGTCCTTCTAGGTTAAGTTAGTGTTGTTCGGTGAACATATGAATAGTGTGTATGTTGCAAATGTACCTGAGTACATTTCATGTGTATATCACACTTGAAGGTGAATATACATTTCATGTGTATCCTGCATCTGTGTGTCGGGTTGAAGCATATCAGGGAAATTGATAGTAGATGGTCGTAGGTGTTTGAACCAATTCAAAGGTTCAATGGTTCAACGGCTACGGTAGGTTCATGTTGGTTCGTCGGTTCAATGAGGAGCATCGGGTTCAACGGTTCATTGGACTCGAAAGTTCAATCGACAAAGTTTATGCGACGAGAGTATATTGAACCGGTGGCGTAGGTTGAACCAGTTCAACGGTTTCATCACCGATAGCATTAAGTGTGGCGATAGTTGAACCAACGGTTGAACTAGTTCAACGGTTCAATGCTTCAAAGAGTCTGGCGGGTTCAACGAGATACCAAGGTTCATTTGGTTTGATGGGTTCATGGGTTCACTGAACTTGGAGGTTTCATGTGGTTCAAAGGTTCAACCACAACGACAGTTCTGTGAATTTAAACTGTTTCCACCATTCCATTGCCTATGCTCTGCATCAATAGTGGTATCAGAGCAAAGGAGTATCTTTTGGGAAGAAGTAGCAGAAAAAATGTCAGATGAAGAGGGATCATTAGAGTACCCAGCAAAAATGACCAACGCTGAGTTGAGTGAGAAAGCAAATGGTAGAGAGCAGAGCAACTCGGTTTCAGAATCAAGCTTTGAAAGAGGAGGTAGAGAAGTTGAGGGACAGAGTAGAGAAAGGGGAAGAAGATTTTGGTAAATGAGAAGATAGGGATGAAAAGGAGATCCCTAAGCAGGAAGAGATAGAGGTTCCTGCAGACCAGAGACCCTTACTTAATGCCCTCAAATCCATGGAGAGAAGGACCATGGATATGAAAGTAGACCTGCCAGTGTTTGCAGGAAAAATGGAACCTGATTCAGTGATGGAGTGGATAGACTCCTTGAATAATTTCTTCGAGACCGAGGAAATCCTAGACCACCACAGGGTGAAGATGGCTCAATCCAAAATGAAAGGGGCTGCACTAACTTGGTGGAATTTCATCCAAGATGACAGGGTGAAAGAGGGAAAGAACAGAGTTGCTAATTGGAAGAGGATGATGGCTTTAGTGAAGGAGGCCGATGTTCCATTGGATTACAACATCCAATTACATAAGAGGAAACAAAACTTGAAGCAGAAGGAGTTAGATGTCAGCTCATACACAGAAGAGTTCATGAAACTATGTGTCAAGACAAAGGTAAAGGAGAATGAAGAGAAGGTGGAAAGATACCTTAATGGATTGAGGTTTGCGATCCAAGAAGACATAAATCTGCATAACCTGGAGACAGTCCAGAAGTGCTACCAATTGGCACTCAAAGTGGAAGAGAAATTCAAGAGAACACAAGAGAAGAACAGTAGAGGAAGAGGAAAACAACAAAGGGGAGGAAGAAGTCCTTTCAGAGGCAGAGGAAATGGATTTGGATTCCAAGGTGAATCAAACCAAGAGAGCAGCAAAGGAGACAACAGTCAAACCCAAGGGGGAAGTTACAATCAAAGAGGAAACTCTAGGGGCAGAAGACCACCATTTAGAGGGAGATCTCAGGGCAGAGGACCTATCAGATGTTACAATTGCAATCAAGAAGGCCATATAGCCAGCAGATGTCCAGGAAAGGCAACAAGTTCAATAGGGGAAAGAAGGATCAATCTGATCCAAGAACCTAATTGTCAAAGTGTGACAAGCTCAAACACTTCTTAAAGTGTGAATGCTCCTGATAGCTATGGATATCCTTAGAAAGGAGAATCTCTGATGATTAGGAGAGCAATGACCACCATGAAGGTGCTTGACAAAGAACCCCCACAAAGGAAGTCTCTCTTCAGAACTACTTGCAAGGCAGGAGGAAAGGTATGTAAAGTTCTGATTGACTCTGGATCCACTAAAAATTTGTGTCATTTGAAATGGTAGAAAAGCTGAAGCTTAGAAGATTGCCACATCCTTGCCCATACAAGATCTCATGTCTCACCCAAGGTCAGCAAACAATTGTGGAAGAATAGGCTTGGGTAGAGTTTCAAATTGGACCATACAAGGATAGGTTATTGTTTGATATTGCCAAGATGGATGCTTGCCATCTCCTATTTGGAAGACCATGGCAGTATGACTTGAAGGCACACCATGATGGAGTGAGAAACACATATTCAATCACCAAGGATGGTAAGGTGATAGAGTTACTACCATTGATGGAGAATGAGGTGGAATCAAAAGGGAAAGAAGTCAAGGCAATGATGATAGAAGGCTAACGATTCATGAAAGAGATAGTAGAAGGAGCAGTTGCATATGCTCTAATTCCATGCCTAAAGGTGAACAAGGAGCAGCAGCAAGAAGTCAAGGGAGAGAAGAGGCAAAGGTTCATAGATCCGGCTGTCCAAGAGTTATTAGACAAATACAAGGGCATCGTCTTTGATGGAATGCCAAGGTCCCTACCACCTATGAGAGACATCATCCATTGCATAGATCTGATCCCAGGATCTACACTACCAAACAAAGCAGCATACAAGCTTACCCCAGAGAAGAATACAGAGGTAGCAAGGCAGATTGAGGAATTGTTGGAGACAGGCCTAATTGGCAAGAGTTTAAGCCCATGTGCGGTACTGGCTGTACTAGCACCAAAGAAGGAAGGCACTTGGAGACTTTGTACTGATTCAAGGGCTATCAACAAGATAACAATCAGGTATAGGTTCCCAATCCCTAGGATAGAAGATTTACTTGATTGCTTGGGGGTGCTAAGTATTTCACAAAAATAGATTTAAAGAATGGTTATCATCAGATTAGGATTAGGTCAGGAGATGAATGGAAAAATGCATTCAAGACCAATGAGGGGTTATATGAGTGGAA
The DNA here is from genome assembly GCA_027924645.1 of Cunninghamia lanceolata. NCBI lineage: Eukaryota > Viridiplantae > Streptophyta > Pinopsida > Cupressales > Cupressaceae > Cunninghamia > Cunninghamia lanceolata. The sequence continues at coordinate 241,502 of BSBN01000257.1, read as the reverse complement.
GGTCATGCCTTTTGGTTTGTCCAACGCCCCTAGTACCTTTATGAGGTTGATGAATGAGGTCTTGAGGGAATTCATGGGAAAATTTGTCATAGTATATCTAGATGACATCCTGATTTTCAGTAATATAAGGGAAGAGCACCTCAACCATATAGACTTGGTCCTCAAAAAGTTACAGGAAGAGCAGCTAATGATCAACTTAGGAAAGTGTTATTTCATGCAGGAAGAGATCATCTACTCAGGATTTGTCATCTCACATAACAAACTGAAAATGGATCAAGAGAAGGTAAGTGCCATATTGTCTTGGCCAATTCCTAAAACCTTGAATGATGTTAGAAGTTTCCATGGATTAGCAACCTTCTATAGAAAGTTTATAAAAGGGTTTAGTCATGTTTGTGCACCCATGCTTGACACCATAAAAGGAGGACAGAAGTGCAGGTTCACTTGAACAAAGGAGGCAGATGATTCATTTGAAACATTGAAGAAGAAGGTGGCAGAGCAGCCAGTCCTTGCATTTCCTGACTTCAACAAGATTTTCCAGGTAGAATGTGATGCAAGCCACATGGCAATTGGGGTAGTATTTAGTCAAGAAGGTAGGCCTATTGTATTTTTCAGTGAGAAACTAAATGATGCAAAGAAGAGATACTCATCATATGATTTGGAGATGTACACTCTAGTACAATCACTCAAAAAGTGGAGACACTACCTGATGCCAAAAGAATTCATAGTGTTCACAGATAATTAGGCCCTTAGTTTCATAAACAGTCAAGAGAAGCTGAACCATAGGTACATGAAATGGGTGGAGACTTTGCAAGCTTTCACCTTCGCACTCAAGCATAAGAAAGGGGTCAAGAACAAGGTAGCAGATGCTTTGAGCAGGAGGGTCTTAACCATAAATCAGATTCAATTAGAGAGTGTTGGCATTGATTCTTTGAAGGCCATGTATGATACTGATGAAGATTTTGGAGAAATCTATAAGGTATGTACTTCCTTTGGTGACAAATATCATGTTGAGTTCTCTGAATTTCTGATCCAAGATGGATTACTTTTCAAAGGTGGATAGTTGTGTATTCCACGATGTTCTATGAGACTGAATATTATTAGGGAGAAACATTGTGGGGCCATGGCAGGACATTTTGGTCTTGATAAGACTCTTGATCTTGTGAAGAGACATTACTATTGGCCCAAGTTACCATCAGATGTGAGGAAATTTGTAGAGGCATGTGTGATATGTCAGAAGGCAAAAGGGAGATCCACTAATGCAGGTTTGTATCAGCCACTACCCATTCCTTCTAGGCCGTGGGAGAGCATAAGCATGGACTTTGTATTGGGTTTGCCTAGGACAAGGAAGGGATATGACAGTATTTTTGTTGTAGTAGACAGATTTAGTAAAATGGCACATTTCTTGCCATGCAAAACCACTCGTGATGCTTCATATGTTGTTGATCTATTTTTCAAAGAGATAGTAAGGATACATGGATTTCCATTGAGCATAGTGTCAGATAGAGATGTGAAGTTTATTGGTCACTTTTGGAGGATTCTTTGGAAGAAGCTTGGAACAAATTTATCCTTCTCATCAGCCTACCATCCTCAGACAGATGGTTAGACTGAAGTAGTTAACCGTTCATTGGGAAATTTGTTAAGGTGTTTGACAAGGCAGCATGGAGAGAAGTGGGATAACATTCTCTCACAAGCAGAATTTTCCTATAATGACACTATCAATAGGAGTACAGGGAAGTCACCTTTTTGGGTGGTATATGGTATTCATCCCAGGGGTATTTTGGAGTTGAGAGATCTACCTACAGGAGAGTCTATTAGTGCAGATGGAGAAGCTTTTGCATCAGCCATCAAAGAGGTGCATGATCAAGTCAAGACACAACTCCAACAAACTACATTGAAGTACAAAGCATATGCTGATAAGAAGAAGAGAGATGTACAATTTGATGTTGGAGATTTGGTATGGGTTAATCTAAAGAAGGAGAGGCTCCCAAAAGGTAAATATACCAAGCTAATGCAGAGGAAGATTGGACCATGTCAGATTTTGAAAAAGTGTGGGCAGAATGCTTATGAGATCCAACTTCCTCCTGATCTTGGATTGTCACCCATTTTCAATGTATGTGACTTGACTGCATACAAGCCAAATGCAGATGTAAAACAGGAACCATTGTAGGATGCAGCAGATGATGATATTCCTAAGCATGATCCACCAAAATTGAAGAAGATATTAGACTCAAGAGTGACAAAGAAGACAAGGAACAAAGAGTACATAGAATAGTTGGTGGCTCGGCATGGGAAACCTGATTCAGAGGCAGTTTGGATGATTGAAGATCATATTACAAAATATGGTGCAGACCTTCAAACTCTGATCTCAAATGGGCTTGAGATCTCTTCTCTCGGGCAGTATGGTGCAAGAGCACCCCTTCAACAGGCTAAATATACATCTGAAGGAGAAGACTAAGTTTTACTATGTTTATACATTTCATGTTGTCATGTAGTATTTGTGATAACATTTCATGTTTGTAACCGACCCCACCATATGAATCGAAGTCTGAAATTTGGCATCCCCATTTGGACATCATTAGAGATTTGGGGTATGTAGATGATTAAGTCAATGTGTCGCATAATTAGGTGTTTTGTTGTCTTAAGCCAAACATGTGTCGAGTGATTAGTTAGGGTTTTTTTATTATAATCTTGGTTTAAGCAAAATCAGAACAGGGGGAGTTGGGGACAGAAAAAATGAGGCAGAGGTGTGAGAGAGGAGGAGGTTGTTGGTTTTTCCATCCTCTGTAATTATCAAATGTATGAATCTCTATAAGAATGAAGAAATAGAAATTCTGTCAGTTGTGTTTTACAAATTCTGAATTCCGTGTAAATTCCCTATTGTCATGTGTACATTATCTGTATAGAATTGTTTTGTATTTAATTTAGTTTTTCTGTGGTCGAGATGTATGATTAAAGCCATTCCACTGGTGGATTTTTGTGAAATTAGGGGAATGGTCTTGTAAAATAGTTTTATGTTTTGTTTTGTTTTTGTTCGTGATCATGGCAGAATAGAAACTGTGAAATCTGTTATAGAGGAGGTTAGTAGCATGAGATTCAATTATACATTTTATCGATATACGTCAATTGTATGCTGGAACAGTTTGTGAGTATATCACATTTGTATGCGAGTAACATTCTGTGTATATCCTATGAAGAAAGGTATGTATAAAAGTCCTTCTGGGTTAAGTTAGTGTTGTTCGCTGAACATATGAACAGTGTGTATGTTGCAAATGTACCTAAGTACATTTCATGTGTATATCGCACTTGAAGGTGAATATACATTTCATGTGTATCCTGCATCTATGTGTCAGGTTGAAGCATATCAGGGAAACTGATAGTAGATGGTCACAGGTGTTTGAACCAATTCAAAGGTTCAATGGTTCAACGGCTACGGCAGGTTCATGTTGGTTCGTCGGTTCAATGAGGAGCATCAGGTTCAACAGTTCATTGGACTCGAAGGTTCAATTGACAAAGTTTATGCGACGGGAGTATATTGAACCGGTGGCGTAGGTTGAACCAGTTCAACGGGTGTTGCGGTTTCATCGCTGATAGCATTAAGTGTGGCGATAGTTGAACCAACGGTTGAACCAGTTCAATAGTTCAACGGTTCAAAGAGTCCGACGGGTTCAGCGAGATACCAAGGTTCATTTGGTTCGATGGGTTTGCAGGTTCACTGAACTTGGAGGTTTCATGTGGTTTAAAGGTTCAACCACAGCAATAGTTCTATGAATTTAAACCGTTTCCACCATTCTGCTGCCTACGCTCTGCATCAATTTTAGTCATTAAAATTTGTGCAACAATCATCTTGATCATGGAACAATCATATAAATAAGTGAACATGAGTTCTATTCTTTGTGACACTTTTATTGGGCCTTGAAAACAAATGTATGAACATGCAATGGTATTATGTGAGATTATAACATCTTGAGTTGATCAACAAATAATGTTCCTTACATTCATAAAGGCATTGATACTAGTCCTTAAGATTGTGTCAAAGCAAAATGAGACCTAAGGAATACTTTTTAATATCATGCTCCTTTTCACTAGTTTGTATCTTCATTGTAGTAGTTGCATTGTTTTGTAATAATATCAAGGTATAATTTGTATTAGTTACATCTATTTTTTAAATTTAATTATGTTCATTTCCTAATAATATGTAGTTATATTGATACCCAAAGTACTGTTTGAACATTTGTATTGGACTCTAAAAATGTTCACAAGTTGTGTGATTTTAGTTTTAGTGATTTACTACACCATGTTGGTTGATGTACTTGTAATGTATTTGGAAGAAAATATGATAGAAACACATCTTGTTGATATTTTTTTTGTCATAGTCTTAATGCTTGTACATTTTCTCATTTATATATAGTGAATACCTATTTCAATGGCCAAAACTCTACTAATTTTTTGTGTTTTATTGTGGAGACTCTATTTAAGTGTGCAAGCCCTAGTGTGTTTATGTTATAATCCTTACAAAACCCTAGCAAAACCTTTCAATGCTTATGCATAAAACCCTATTGTTTATTCCTTTGCCCTTTAAGTCTATTTCTTTAGTGACATAGCAGTCGGTGATCACATAACTTTAATCATGTGCTCCAATTAGGTCTGTGTCTATTGACTTAATCTACATTGCATACCACTTATCCTTGTTAACACTTTTGTAACTTGCTTTGTAATGTGATATCTAGTGCCTTCTCATATGCCAATGGATAAACTTTCCCTTGTGGGCAATTAATTTCAAGGTTTTTGTTTTTAGCCATTACATGTTGGTCATTCAATCTTGGCCTTGCTTCATCCCATAAATTAAGCACTCTATGCATTGACAATTCCTCATTTTCTAGGTTCTCTTAAGTAGAAGGCCCATAGTCTTAAGTTTGTCACTCTTGTAGAAAGATACATGGCAGTCACTCACTGGTTAGTAGATAAATTGTCTCCAACAAATATTTTTTCTAGTTCTATTTTGAAAAATTGAGAAGCAACAAGAGGACTGGTTACAAACATGTGTATCATTAAGCCAATGGTTTGATCAAGTCTTGCAAGAATGATATGCCAAAATTATTAGAAGATGGATGGACATCAAATTAGCATAAATAAATGGACTTTGTTGAACCCACACTATAAAGGAGCTTACCATGAGGTCAAAAATCCAATTCAAAGAATGAAATTTCTCTTGCACCATGTAGGTACCCTTGTAATAATGCTAAAGGGTCCTATGCCAAAGTGCTTGACCAAAAAAAGAAACTTGACATACAAATGCCTTCACTTGAGCCAACAAATGTTGAACATTATGTTCATGCACTACTTGCCATATTAGAAGTACCGCATAAAAATGTAGGCTAAACCACAAGAGGAACTGAGGGTTAGATTGTATGGAGATTATTAAGTAACCATATTGCAAGCCCATACCACCAACTACTTTTGCACTTGAACCACAAGGGGAGCAAAATGTAGAATTCATGCCAACTTAGGCTGAAGTCCCTCCCCTAGTTGAGTAATTTTTTACATAGGGCTCTAGGGAGTTCTTTCCTCTAGATGACCCCTTGTTGCAAGTAAATTCCCCCCAAAAGTTATATAGTGAAGACTCAAGCCCATCTCAATCCCCCACTATGATGGAGCAAATATTTGATGCCACCGATAAGAATGACATAAGACAAAAGACATGTGACGAGTTTTCATTTGATGATGCCTTCATCAAAATAAAGGGGTTTCAAACTTTTTCCTAGGCAGTGAAATTTAGAGAAGAGAGAGTCCTAGAGGAGAATAAAAGGGTTAGGGAGATGTTAATAGAAGATAAACAAGACACTACTAAAAGTTCTAATATCACCCCTATGTTTGATTTTAATATTGATAGTATTACCCTAGAACAAGGAAGGAAAACGAGTAAGGAAAGTTGGTGTCTTTTATTTCTTGCATGGAGCATAGCAGATACCAAGGCTCTTGACACAATCAAGAGGAGGAAAGGAGATAAAGACTTTTTTTAATAGCTAAGACGAGGCTAGTAGGTTCTTTTATGAATTATCATTCATCCTTGACATTGAGACTAGCTATTTTGGCATTGGTCCTAGTTGAGAAGAAGCCTCGTGTAGATTACACACCACAAGAGCTACAAGGTAAACTTATTGTGAAGAGAGTGGGGGAGGTTCTTGCACTTGATGCAGTTGCCTTGGTTGTTCACACTACCTATAGAGGAAGTTGTACAAAGATTATAGTGAAGCTAAGGATGAGAATTTGAAGCTAAAGGATGCATTGAAAAAGGAAAAATCCTTAGTGGAAAAATTCAAGGAATGATTAAAAATCCAATAATGCGCCCTCCAAGTACCTCTGAAGCTACTAGTGATTTAGGGTAGGAGGTGATCAAATTGAAGGAATTAATACAAGAGGTCAAAGACAAGGATAGGATGTATAAAAAGAATATTGAAGAAATCGTAATTGATGTTTTCAAGGACAAAATATTAAATCTGATGAGAATGGCCAATAATCTTTGGAAGTACCATGAAAATATCCTAACAATAACAAACTAAAGGGATAGCTTTGAACCAGAATTTCTAGGAATCAATGTCAAGTGGATCCCTTGGGTGTTTCCCATGAAAAAATTCAAGGAATGCCAAGTATGCTGTTGGGAGCACCAACAAAATAGCAACAACATTTGAGGTTTTTAATATGTATAAACAACCTCTTTCATGGATAAACTAAAGGCCCATTTGAAAGAGAAATCACAAGAGTTTCAAGCTCTTGTTGATTCTAGTCTCCCATCTATTGTGAAACATATGGAAGTATAAAAGCAAGGGATTTTGGAAAGATTTCATGAATTCAGTTCCCCTATTTACTAATCCACTCTTGACATATGATTAAGTGGATCTTGTATTCTGCAACCACCAAATTGATAAGATCTAGCACTAGAAATAAGGATGGATAACTTTATTAGAGAAACCAAGGTTATGCTAGACACCAAATTTGAAGCCAACATGAATAAAGAAAGACAATTATTGATGCTGACTAGCCTAGTGACAAGGAGTGGGAGAATTGACACAACATATTCAAAAAATTATTGAATATTTTTTGTATTCTTTATTCTTTAAATTCTTTTCATAGTGATCTATCCCATCAAGTGTAAAGGGAGCACATGGGTCTATCAGATTCCTTTGCAAGTGCTTTGCTATATGAATGGTAGTAAGTCAATATAGAGGTAATAAGTAATAAGCTAATACAACTACACATGGCAACCACTAACAATCACATGGGTAGTAGGAGTACCCCCATGATGCAATAAGTGAATTATCTTGTTGAGCTATAAAAGGAGAACAAGGCTTGCAATACCACAACAAAAAATTCTTGAAATGCAAGTCATATTCACCTTGTATTGTTTTGATCAATGCTGGGAGATGATGAAGAAAATTATGAAGCCAACCATGCTTGGTTTTTATGTCACTAGAGGTCTAGATGTGGTTAGAACCAATAAGGACATTAAAAGGGTGAAGAGCCACTCTCTCAGTATTCTAATGGTGATTCCTTGTTTGAGGAATGCAACAAGAAGTTTGGGAAGAGATAGTGACCATGTCTCTTTCCACTCAAATATCAACAAATGTAGAAGGCTTTTATTGGAGCAACTATGGACACTTCTTTTTAAGAAGCATGGCTAAGGGATAAATTGGTGGTTGTAGGTTTCCTTCATTGCACCGCATGCTCTCTATTGAAGGATAAATTTTGAGAGTGCAAGCCTAATGATTAAGCTAATGATGAGGGGTTTCTCTCATAGTATTTTGTGTTTACCCACAAAGTTGTACATACTCCAAATTAAGAGCTGAACTCAAGATCAAGTGGCAGCCTCAATAAATTTTAGTTCAAAAGTTTATTTTTAAGTAGTAATTGCTTGTCCAAGATTGTAATGCTAAGAGACAAGAGTTAGTCATCCATGTGAAATGAGCATTGTCTCTTAGCTATAAGTAGAGGTTATTTTCTCGTGTAAAATAAGAATTAGTCATGTGTAAGAAAATATTGTAAGCACTCGTGCAAGATTCCATCTTGAAACTCTTGTTCAGCAAGAATAGAATCAATTTTTGAATCGTGCTATTGTACATTCAAACTGTAATTTTATTTCTGTAAATCAATACGAGACTTATTCTCATTTGGTATCATAAATTTTCTCCATTTCTTGCTAAGTACTTTAGGGGACTTGACAAATTCTTAGGCACACATTTGCTGTGCTTATGTCTAGTCTCAGTTAGTAGCTTAGTCAAGTATTAACTATAAATCTTTCTATCTTAGGATGTGGTGTATTTTGACAAGAAATGTGATGGAGAAGCATGATTCATGATGCATTGAGTAGGAAAGTATTTGAAGGTTCAAACTCTGCAAGCTAAAGGAAATTGGCTAAATGTATTTGAGGTGTGATTGCTTTTTGTTTTATAGTTAGTTTTTTCACTTTTTGCTCAAGGGATTAGAAATTGATCTTACAAATTGCTACTAATTCAACACTTTAAAATCATAACGAAAAATTTCTTAACAAACTATAACTTATTTTAGTTGGTAATTCCATAATGCACAATTTTACAAAGGATCACTCAAATATTTTCTCCATATAAAATTTGCTAATTTGAGTGTGGATTTGACATTTTTTGCAAATTTGAGATCTTAGATTGCAATTTCACACCAAACTAACACATTATGTATTAGTGATAGCAAATTGAACTCATATATTGAGTCATGTAGGCTTGGTTTAGTCTTTGCAATAAATTTTCCTCAAAGATTTATGTCATTCCTTGAGATATTTAAAATGATCATCCTCTCGATCTTTGTGGAGCTCAAAGTGTAGAACAATAGAGCCTACTCTTGTCAATTTGCTTGTTCAATTCATATTTTGATCATTGAGCTAAAAATAATTCATAACTTGACTCTTTTCCTTAGAAGTTATGGATTCCTTTAATGCATTTCCATAGAAACATTGAGTACTTCACAAATCACTAGCACAATTTTGGTGAGTTAGCTAATATACTATACTAAAATACAGAATAATGATTCTTTAATATTATAGTTATATAACAACCATGATTTGTTATTTATGTAGTTTTCTTGGAGACAATAAAGTATGAATAGATTGATTGATGCAAAGGAAAGGCATTTGTTAGAAGAAAATCATGGTCACTAGAACTCACCATGGCAATGGCAAAGTCAAGGTCATGTCTCATGGTTCAATGGTATAATCAAATATGCTCAATGAAGGTGAAGGAATGTGTATCCAAAACTGTTTTAAAAAAGAATATTCCTTTCTATAGAAAGAAATAATTTTTTTCCTAGTCTCCAGTGATAGGAGCAAAAAAAAAAATAGTTAGGTCAAAAGTGGGCCTTGCCTTTGGAGTAGAACCCCCAAAAGTGCTTTCAAGTAGAAAAATATTTCTCGATGGTGGAACTTCCTACTAACATTTTATCCAAAGAGTGTGATTTCCTAAGTAGGCATGATATGATAGGGGAAGTCAAAGAGTGTTGGGTATCAGTATATTTGATTCAAGAATGGGCTACCACCTCGTGGTCGTCTCATATTGCTTCTTGTAAATTAAGATATGTTTAAGGAGGCATCTCAGTAGGTATTTTTTCATTAAGGGAAGAATGGTTATCCTCAAGTGTTGGTACCCAAGGTTCTTTAGTAGTGTTTTCCCATTTGCCTCCTTGGATTTATTGTTGTATGGTCTTCTTTTGGAGTTTTGGAACAAAGAGTGTTTGGAGCCTACAAGTACCTATTTGGGGACTCAAATAAATAGATCCTAAATACCTAGCTAAATCCCATATTGTTTATGCAAATATTAAAATCTCTAAAGATTTAGGTCTCCCCTTTCCACTAAAAACTGTGTTAGCTTCAGCAAGGTAAGCCTTTGGGCAAGAAGTAGACTATGAATATGTTCCTTTTCAATGCTTTGCCTTTCACAAGATGGTTCATTTGGCTAATGTGTGGAAAATGAATCTATGGTTATGGTTCAAGGGAAGATTGAAGAGGAGAAAGGCTTAAAAAAATATTTGGTTTGGTGTCTTCAAACTGTTTCTTCTCTAAGGTAGGAGTACTTGTATTTGTGTCATAATGATTGGTTTAAATCTTCCTAGCCTCCAAACATAATAAATTAGTTCAAGCCTTTGAATAGGGGAATCAGACAATAGTAGGCTTAGAGCATTCTAAAGCAAGCATAGAAGATAACCTATACTACATTTTGGGTAGTCTAGAAAAATGAACCTTGTTAGAGCATGAGTGGTATACAAGAATTTGAAAAAGGGTTAGATGTATGTTTATAGAGTAATTGAAGGAAAAGAAGAGGGTAAAAAATGGAAATCGTAGCTTTAAAAGATCAAGCTAAAGTAGATATAGAAGGAATGCAACATACTTTGGATGGTTTTATTAATGGTTTCAAGAAAGAGTAGAAAAGGAAGAGCCCTCCACCTTTGCAATGAATGACATTAGTTAGAACGTTAAGGGAATAAACACCCCTAACAGAAGAAGACATGGAAAATAATAGTTACTGGATAATAAGTTTGATTTCATTCTCTTGTAGGAAGCAAAGCTCTCTAGATAGTTTTGCAATCTTATTTAAAATTCTATTGGCACCCCTTCAAAAATTTTACTATAGTCAATTCTTTCTTGCCATGTTATCAATGTTACAAAATGGTTGTTTGGATCTAGTTTTTCAAATTAACACTCTTGTAGATTGTTTGAGGTTGCACCATGCCAAGTGAAAGATGAAGGATAGTTGCCAAGTGAAAGACGAAGGATACTATTAACTATTGGAGGCTCAAGCATAAAAAGAGAGATGAAGATGCCAAAGTCTTGAGTTTGAAATCATCAAGGTGGTAAGGTTGATCAAGAATTCCATCATGCATATTTGAAAGGTGGTAGTACCAAGTACCAAAACACACCAATGTTTTTTCTTGAATTGCATATCTATTACCAATCCAAAAAAAGGAGTCTATTACATATCCGAGTGGCTAAGTATTCCACCTCCATAATACCATTACATAATATCTTTTCAGTTCTGTATTACCACTATAACAAACTCTAACAACTATAATTCCAACCAGTTTCAAAGCACAATACAACAATTTATAGGATTTTCTATTAGTTACAACATTTTATATACTTTTCAGTATATCAAACTATTTAGATTTATGAGTCTTGATTTCATCTTCATGTCCTTGACTTATCAACTCTTCTCTTTTCTTCAACTGCTCCTACTTGGCCTGTATCAACCACCTCTAGCCTCGGACGAAAGGAAGGATATCCTCTGTTGCTTCCTCTATTATTTCTAAGATTGAAGGAATCTAGTTCATCCCTGTTTTCAACCATCTGGTCATTATTGTCCACATCAAAATTCTACCCAGTAACTCCACAGTCAATTACATCTTCCTCCCTCATCTTCTTATCTTGTTTATGCTTGCTATATTACTTATGAAATCCATAGTACTCTTTATGAACCTTAGGATGAATTTTCCTAAGGTAACAAGGTCTAACCTCTACCATTTTTACCTTTGTTCTGTAGATCATCGCACATCCATCATCTATGATTCTTCTGAATTTCTCAACATTGACCTCCAATGTGACAGTTACCTGCTCAAGAATATCACACACAGTGAGTCTACAAGTAGACCCAATAAGTTCCCTCATCTTGCCTTGGTAGCATTCTTCATTTCTATTTTTCCAAATAAACCACATAATTTCATTAGAAAGGGTTAGCCAGAATAGGTTAGACTTAACATCCAAACCACAAACAAAACCACATAAAATCTCTTTCCAATTCAAATAGTCCACACTAGACCAAGCCTTAACACTACCCAAGACTTAGATTCCAAACATTGACATCAAATTTACACTAAAAAAACACATGTTCAAAAGACTCATTAACTTTACAAATAGAACACATATCATTGTCATAACCTATAGCAAGTTTCCCAAGCAGCAACATCCATCTAAAACAATTTTTTTTGGTTCAAGAATGGAGGACCAAATAGTTTTAAAAGCCTTAGACAAAACTTTATGATATAATTGAAGTTTCCAAACCAGGTTTACATGTTGGTACACCTCTTGGGATTTAGAAATCAGTCCATACATCTTTTTGGGAGTCATTTTCAATAGTTCTGTGCCATCTATCCATTTTCTGTTATGCACATTATCAATTTCATTTCTAATTTTGATTTGAGATAATTTCCCTTTGATGACATTACAAACAATTGTATATGTTATTTTTTGTGTATTAGGAATACCAAATTCATCTTTAATTCGCACCCAACTTTTAAGACAATTATTATCAAAAATCTCTTTAAAACTAGTTATGCCAAGCTTGCACCAGTTTAAAACAAAGCAACCCTATAAGAGAGCCAAATGTTTTCCTTTATGCTTCAAGTTCCACTAAATTGATCTTTTCCCATGAATAGTATTTTTTCTTCTGTTAACTACCTCATTATTTTCAAGAAATTTCTTAACAGACTCCCAAGCCTTCCATATGCTAGAGAAGACAGCAGACCCTGAAGCCTTAACTTGAAAATTCCCAAATAAATTCCTGAAAATCTAAATTCTTCCAACTTTTAGCATTCTTGGGTACAAAACTACTAATGTTATTTCTTATCAAAAATTTCCAAGGCTCGGATCCTTCCATGGATTTGATTACCCATTTTGCAACTAGCTCTGCACCTTGGGCACTCAAATCCTTTAGCCCAAGCCCCCTGATTCTTTACTCAAGCAACACCACTCCCATTTTATACCATGCCTCTTTTTATTCCCTTTCCTGTCTAACCATAAGAAACCTCAAATCATTTTCTGAATATAGTCCGTTTGATAGTTTGAAAAAAGCTACATAGAAGCATAATAAATGGAATATGTTGACATAATCTTTTGACAAATTTGCACTCTACCTACCAGAGACAAATATCTGTTGTTCCAGGTATTTAGTTTTCTATCAAATTTTTTATACACCCATTGCCACATTTTCTTAAGGGAAGGTTTGACAGCAATGGGTATACCAATAAACCTTATCTGCTTCTGATCATCACCCCAATGCCACTTATTCAAGTTCAACCACTTAGGGGGATGTTCTTTCCAACTAAGGAGAATGGATTTGGAGCTAGAAATTTTTTCCCCTAAGGCTGCACAAAACACTTGTAATCTATTTTCCATATTTCTCATGTTTTCCTCTTCCAGGATAGGAAAGAGAGTCGTATCATCTGCAAATTTAATGTTTAGAAGATCATCACCATTGGGTAGTGATATCCCTTTCATCTCACCTTCAATTAAGTCAGTCCTCAATAAATAGAATAGTGCTTCAAAGGCAATGACAAAAAGGGAGGGGGCAAGTGGACACCCTTGTCTTATGGATGTTTTCATAGTAAAGGGTTCTGATAGTGATCCATTAACCTCTACCTATGTAGAAGCATCATTAAATAGCATTTTAACCATGTTGTAAGAATGTTTAGGAAACCATATAGCCTTCAACATTATGATAACAAATGACCATTCTATCTGATCATAAGCTTTTTCAAAATCCAACAGCAATATACCTGCGTCTTGACTAGAAACTTTTTCCCAGTTCAAAGCCTCCCAACTTATAATTAAATTCTCTAGAATATACCTCCCCTTAATAAACCCTGTTTGAGTTTGACTAATGATACTAGGCAAAATATCCTTTAATCTCAAAGCCAACACCTTTGCAATAATTTTATAAGAAACCTTAAGAATTGTTATAGGCCTCCAATTTTTTTGTTAGTTTTGTCCCCATCTTTAGGTAAAAGCTTAATGATACCTCTGTTGATCTCTTTCCCTAATGAGCCTCTTTTAATAGCCTCCAAATAAAGTTCATAAAGGTCATCCACCACCCAGTCTAAATTCATTTTATAAAATTCCATCGGTAGTCCATCACTACCAGGCGATTTATCATTTTCCATAGAGAGAATAGCCTTTTCTATTTCCTCTTTAGATATATCTTTTTTAAGCTTCTCTTCCATATTCTCATTAATCTTTTTTGAGAAAACTTTTAGGCACAACTCTTGGGCCAATTTACATTCCACCGATCCATCTTCAGCAGAAAATAACCCTTTATAAAAATTCCTAAAAACCTCTTTAATCTCATCATTATTCTCAATGTAGATCTCATTTTCTATAGTAGGGCCAATATTCTCTCTAACATTTTTTATTTTTAACAACTTAAAAAAATATTTAGATCTTCTGTCTCCTTCCCTTAACCAATTTAATTTCGCCCTGAATTTGGCACCTTGGTTTTCCTTTGTTTGAAATTTCCTAAGTTTATGCTTAATCTCGCTCAACCTCTACATCAACTCCCCATTGTTCCAATGTTTATGTATATTATCCTCTGCCTTTAAAAACTCCTCTTGTAGAATACATTCCTCTCTCCTGCTATCTAAGGCATATTTTTTTCCAATAGTTTGAAAAAGGGACCTGCAATCTTTCACCAACTAGTTCCAAAATGTGATTGGATCAACCTTCTTTGCCAATGCTTTGCTTATCTTCCTTAGGCTAGCTATACCATCTCTATAGTCTTGAGCATAAAACAAAGTAGTCAACTTGAACACATTACTTTTCTTGACTTCACACACTTCATTTCTATTTTTGAAGAGTACAGTAGCCCTAATGGGATGATGATTAGATAATGTTGAGGCTAAGACTCAAACACAGTTAAAATTTGAATTATTTTGAAATCTAAACCTGAACTCATTAACATACAGTCTATCCAATCTATAGTAAATCCTTTTATTGACATTTTGACTATTACACCAAGTATACCATAGGCTCTTATTATTTTTCTTGTTTCCTTCTAATGGATCAAATAGTGAAATCTTTTTCATTCTAACCCAAAAAAATTGCTCATTACCTTTCCACTCCCAAGAGTTACCTCCTATTTTGTCTTCCTTCTGCTCAACCATATTAAAGTCTCCCCCTAATATCCACTAAACTTTTGGTAATTCATTCCCCATCCATTTATTCTTTCTCTATACTCATTAGGCGCATAAAGAATGCATAATCCATATTCATTATTATCTTTAGACAAGCTCACCCAAAGACATCTGTTACACGGGGAGCACCCATTTTGCACAATATATTTTGACCATTTGTTATTGATCATAATGGTAATTCCACCTTTGCCTCTTTCATGATTAGAGATAAAAAGGGAGGTCTCTCTCTAGATGAATTTCAGGTTGTTTTCTAACTGGAATCCTACAACCTTAACTTCCTACAATAGAAGGTAGTCCATACTTTTTTTATTATTGTAGAAATCTCTTACAACATATTTCCTATCTAGCAACTCAAGTCCCCTTACATTACAGCTAAATATATTCACATTCATCATGCCAGAATTATATTGTTTTCAATCTCTCTTATATAGTCTATCAAAACATTTGGGTCTCTCTCCTTTTCCTTTTTCCCCAGTATATTTGAGCTCTCACTCTTGCTCAGTTGTTTCCTTTTTTTATTATCATCACCATTGAAGTGGCCCTCCTCCTCTAGCTTGTTAATTATTGCCTTATTCAAATCCTCTAGGCAACTTTCAATTCTGGTATTCTCACTAGAAAGATTTTTGGGAATATGCAAAGTTAAGACTTCAGGATTTACTTTTTCTCCATTTTTCCAGAGGTTGTTAACTTTTATTCCTCATTTATTGGCTCTAATATTTTCTCTTAATTTTTCCATCACTAATTCTTGAGCATTTTTATTTTTGTGCTACCCCTTTTTTGTCCCACTGAAAGCCCCAATTACAAACTGGCTAGTCAACTCTTTATCATTGACCGAAACAAGGGCTAAAGATTCTTTTAACTTGTTAACGGAAGGTTCTTTTTCATTTATTTCACTAGGAGGTTTACCAGAGCTTGACTCACCATAGTGTTGCAAAATGTCTACAATATTACCATTGGTCGAGCCAATCTCACCAGTATCAACATTCTTCATACTAGAGTCCTCATTTTTTAGGCTCTCTCCCCTGTTTATAGAGCCGAAATCCTCTTTTTTTCCATCTTCCTTATTAAGAGACACCTTTTTTGACACTTCACACCCAGGAGATCCAGGAGAGTTTGCCTCCATAGCAGTATGGCCATTAATAGTTTTCAAAACAATATCTGGTTCAACCTCATTATTATCTTTAAGTTTAAGGTCACTCAACCTCTTCTCGAGAGTAGAGATAGGGTCCCCATCTCCCACTTTGTTATTTGTTTTATTTTCTAAATTATTCTCATCCTTTTCATCTGTCTTTGCAGAACCAACTTCAAGGCTAGACATAGGAGGAGTAACCAACTTGCCCTCTCCTTCATTTACTAGAGGCTTCTCAGTAACAAATAGAGAGCCGTCTTTATTAACAGACTCATCAATTCCATTCTTTTCAACACTTTTTTTTCTTATTTTTACTGACAATAAGTAGATAATTTTTCTTTTGATGTCCATTAGGATTACACAAAAAACATGTGTTGAAACCTCCCAACCCCACTAAACCACATCTAATTTTTTTACCTTCAATGCAGACCTCTATAGACTTAGGCATTTTCACTCCCATTTTCAGGGCTAGCAAAACCCTAGCATCTAAATGCGGAAGGAGGGCCTTAGTGTCCTCAATCCTAAGAACATCACCTATAGATTTCAACTATTGATGTTAAAAAATCCAGAGGTGTTCAGGGACACACTTAACTACCATCCATCTTGGGGTGGAACAAAATAAAATCTCTTCATGAGAAGGATCAGGCTCCCACGAGAATGCCTTAAACATGGTTTGACCCAGACCAATGTTTGAAAGAATTGGTGAGAATAATTAGAAATTCCACCAAGGAAGTAAAAGTTAAGTAAAGTCACAATGTGGCAAATCTTTTTAGTGGTCAACCTAGCCCAAAATGGTGAAAAATCGAGAAAGAGATGACACAATCATGCCAAAGTGATGATGCATCAAGCTTAAGTGAATTTCACTATTTTATCTTGGTAGTGCCAAAATGTGACAATGGCCAGTAAAATCAAGGTGAAAATGCAACTAGTAGGGAAAATGTTTTATGAAACTGCAACCATGTTAGCAAAAGTAGTTAAATGAAAATCACACTTTTTGAGTGGTTGTGCTAGTCCAAAATGGTGATTGAAGTGGCAATGACATTAGGAAACCATACCATATTTTTAAATGGAACAAGAAAAGTGGAAATCACTATTTTAAGGTGGCATTTCCATCAATAAAATGTGAATAAAGTGGTAGAGGAGTAAGTAAATCACAGCCAATGTGAAAGATTAAAAAACAAGTGAAATTTTAGATTCATGACGAACATGAAAGATTAAAAGGAAACAAATAAAATTTTACACTAGGTAGAAAGCAAGGAAGCCAAGGCTTGGAAAGAGGTTTTAGATTTATATGCTACAACTTTTGGGTAGTATATAAATAAAGATAAATTTAAAAATATTCTTTAACACCTCACCAAGGCTTTAAGGAATACTAGTGCATATTCTAGAATTTAACATAGCTTCACTTCCTTGCAAATATGTGGGGCTATTGTTTTCTTTTAAGTATAGAACATTCCTATGGAATGAGGTTTTACAAAAAAAATTAGTTGCTCTTAAATTCTTGGAGTGATAGATGGCTATGTCTAGCAGGAAGGTTGGTGAAGATCAAGCTAGTGCTTCAGGCTATCACAATATACTTTCTTTCCATTCTTCCTCTGCCAAAGGAGGTGTTTGAATAAATTATCAAAATATGCAAGATTTTCTTATGGCAACACATAAATAATTCTAGAAAATTCCCTCTTTTGAAGCATGCACTTGTTTTCATGCCTAAGATGCTAGGTGGTGTGAGGTTGTGAGATTTGGTAGTGCAAAATATAGCCCTAGGAGGGAAATTAGTATGGAGGATGCTAGAAGATGAAGATGCCGAATGGAGCAAGCTTATTCTCATGAAATATATGAACAATCTTAATATCTTCAATATATTGAATGTACAACATCTCTTGAAAGGCTCTTCAATTTGGAGATTAATTAAGAAATCTATCTTATTGATACACAATCACTTAACATGGAATCTAGGGAATGGGGAATGAGATATTTTTTTGGAAGGAATCATGGATAGGACATGCTCCCTTAGTTGCTATCCCAAGTCTAGATGATGCTTGTAGGCATATTTCAATGCTTTGGGGTTGGAAAGTAATAGACTATTGGACTCAAATTTAATGTAGTGGTCTTAAATTATGTGGTTAAAAAAGTTTAGAGGACATTCCTATCTCAAATGAATCAAAGATTCATTTATCCTCGACCCTTAACCTAATAGTAGTCTCTTATCTAGATAACCCAAATAGAGCAATTTAGAATGGTAATAAGGTGGGTATCTATGAGGTATTCATTGGGTATATAAGATTTTGAATTGTACTAATATTCTAGGGATGGAAGATTGGCCAAGCTATTTAATATGGAGCAAATAGGCACCTCCCAAATGTAATGCTTTGTATGGCTAACAACTCTAAATAAAAGGTGCCAAATGTAATGCATTGTATGGGTAGCAACTCTAAATAAAATACTTACATATGCAAATTTGCATAGTCGTGGGTTTAAAGGTCCCTCATGTTTTTGTTTATGTTAAAATGAAAAGGAATATATGGGCCATTACTTCTTAGATGTACATATTCAACATAAATATGGTATAGATCTCTAAATTTGATGAATTTGATGGGTTATTCTAGACACCTTAAGGATGGTTCTATGTGATTGGCCTACAAGGACACATAATTTAAAAGAGCTTTGGAATATTATCATCCTATTCTCTTTATGGGGAATATGGTTAGAGTGAAATGTGAGAATTTTTAGGGATAGGCCTACAAATGTAGATAGATCTTTGTCCATAATACACACAATGATAAAAGAATATGCAAAGTTGATGCTGGAAAAGAAGTATTCAAAGTCATCCTCTTACAATTTGAAGGTGGTGAAAGTGTAGGGATTCCAGGATGGAACACTCATTCAAAGGATAAGTAGAAATAAACAAACTTAAATAAATAATGATACAAAAAGTGATGGTTATAAAAAACAATACTAGAGGCCACCCTAAGAAGGATTTTATAAACTTAATTTTGATGGGATTGCAAGGGGAAATCGAAGATTGGTTAAGGGGGATTTTTCTATCAAAACTTCGTAAGGAGAAATGATCTACATTAGTTCTCTCTTCATGGGAATTCACAAAAACAATGAAGTAGAATGGGTGTTATGGAACTTTTTCCCCAAAATGAAAAAGAAAGCTATTTTATGATTAACCCTTTAAAATTATAAGAGGATATAGCTTATTTATCCCTTTATAATTAAAAGGGAGATGGAAAATAAAAGGATATTATGATCCTTTGGTTAAAATGGAGATAAATAAAGAATAATTATAAAAACCCCTTTTAAAAGGGAGGAATTATTATGTTTATTAAATAATTATTAATAACAACCTTTGTGAAAGGGTGTGGTGGTTTAGAAACCACCCCTTAAAAGGTTATATAAGGCATTTATGTGAGACTTGGAAAGGGCATGGAGAACACTCAAGGAAGAAGAAGGTGGTTTTTGGTGGGCTATGGGCATTGGAGAAGGGGTGCCCACATAGTGTGTGTCCAACTTGGGGTATGGTGTACACTCAGGATTATACTGGCGAGGGCTTGTGTGTGCACTTGTATTGAGCGTGATACACTGTGTTATGAATAAAAATTGTTTCCTCATGGAGTGCGCCATAGAAATATGAAGGCCAAAACCATTGGAATCTTCCTAGGGTTAGAGAGGCTGATCCAAGTACTCCGATTTAGATAAGTATTGAACTCATTGTTAATAAAAGATATTGGAATTATTATATATATAGGTTTTTGATGTTAATCTAGATATGAGACCATGTTATCCAATTTGCTTTGTTAATTGTTTTCCTTAGAGTTATTAAATTATCACATGCTGTAATTTACATTTGTTATTTACATCTATTTTAACATTATCAAACATATTATTTTATCTTAACTCTTAATATTAACCATAATAAATCCGTTGCAAGTAGTTAAATAAAGACATTATTGTGGATATCTAGATCCTTCTGCAGCAGATTCCTAGAGTTGATATCTCTCATATTTATAGAGAGGGCAATGGGGTTGCGGATGCTCTTGCTGACCTTGGCCAACAATTTTCAAATTGGTGGTGTTGGCGCCAAGTTAATCACATCCCTTTAAACATAAGGGACTTAATTCAAAAGGAGATGACGTGTTAATGATGAGTCAGTATTATAGGAAAGACAGTTTCCCTTGCTGGAAGATGCTGACATGTCTTTTGAAGTACGTGCTTTTTTGTACTTCTTTGCTTAACATCATTTATGCCTTATTACTCCCTTGTGTTAAGGCAAGTTGCTTATCTACTAATTATAGCGAATGGCAAAAAATCATGTTCGAGCATGGGAAGAGTAGGCGTCAATTGGTCTTTCATAAGGCGGCTCTCATTAATGATAATAAGTGTAGCGTTATTATCATTAACATTATCCTCTGTCAAGCGGTTAATCTTACTTTGCACAATAACTCTGTGAATTTCTGGTTTTGGGGATTCTATGCTTTTGACTGGAAGGCTAAAATGGGTGGGGATAGGATCCGAACGGAGCTGGTTTCTTGTTGTGAGTTTAAAGACAATGCTGTGGTATGGCACTACTGTAAGGAAGGCGGCATTAGCCCTTACTTGGAATGACTTAATGGTTATGATGAAAATCTATCCGAACAATTTGCTAGGTCTTGGCAAAACCGTAGAGTCACTGTGGGGAGAATTGGGTTTGAAATTTCTGAGAAAGTTATTGCTATGGCATCTGGCTTGTTGACTAAGGGTACCAAACTGCAAAGGAAAGCAAAAGTGGTAGACCATTCTAACCAAAAGTTATTCCTTGGGGAAGGTGATGAACTTGCCCCTTACCAGGGAGGGTTCGAACGTGCTAAGCTGCCTGAGCCTTGGGATGATATGTGTTTCCTCCTAATGAAGTACTTCACTCTGGAGGGACGTTTTACCAGGTTTTACAATTATCATCTTCTTCTTTTGAATCATTTTAGATGTAATGCTCATATTAGCTTCCCGTTTTATTTACTGTCTTCTCTTGAGCATTTGATTTTTAGGGTTAGAGCTAAGTTGGCTAAGAAACCTTCCAAGAAACCCATTCCCCTGCACCAGGGTCTCATCCTCTGCTTATATAATTTCCACCTGGCTTTGGAACCGCCTAAGCCTATACAGACTCATAGTGGTAACATGTCTACCAACCCTGATGATACTGCCGCTTATGAAGAGCCTTGCCCTTCCCCTGTTTCTCCTAAGTTGAAAGGGGTTTCCTTTTCTATGTCTAATGAGGAGATTCCCATGGTGACTGATACCAACACTCTGGTCTCTAAAGGTAGTGTGAAGAGCAAGAAGAGGAAAATAAGGGGGGTGGAAGAGGAAACTATGGGGGTTGCTGTGGGGGCCCCTAAAAATCTTTGCAGTACACCTATAGGACCGAGCAGTAAATCCAATCTGTCTGCTAAAGTTACGAAGGAGGGCTTTTCCTCTGGGGTTAGGAGGTCAAGGAGGATTGCTGGAAAACCTGCGCCCAAAGCTAAACTTATCGATTATTTTGAGAGTGCGTCTGAAGAGTCCACTCAAGGTGATGAGGCCAAGGTTATGGAAGTTTAGGAGATTTCTGAAGATGCTGAGGGTAAGAATGGGGATAAATCAATGGAGGTTCCTGGTGGTGCTGTTGGTGATTCTGAGGATAATACTGACGAAGGGGGAAAGATGTTTGTGGAGGAAGCTGCTGATGAAACGGAGGAAGATGTTGGTTACAGGAATGACATTGTTGTCCTCAGGGGCCGTGTTGAAAAGCTGGAGCAGTCTTTTTCCACTATGCTCAGGCATATTGTTTTACTTAATCTTTCTGTGTTGCAGGATATTGGGGCTACTGCTGCTATTGACAAAGAAGAGAACTTTAAAAAGTTGGATGAATTTATTGAATCCATGGCTAAAAGATGGGAGAATCTTTCTCCTTAGTTTTAGTTTCTTTTATGCTATTGATTCTCTGCTGTTTCATATATTTTGTCTTTAGACTGGTTATGCTATCTATGTTATTTATGTTGGTTAAGTGGGTTATGCTGTGACTATTTCGAGGCTCTTTTGTGCTAATGCCTCTGGAGTTTCTTTTTACTGTTTTGTAAGGGTTCGGCCCCTTGTTTTAGCCGTGTTATATAATAAAAAACTATGGGAGAAAAGTAGCATTACATTTGATATCAGAGCTAAGTTGATCATGCCTTCCTATCTAAAGTGTGCTATATGCTTTCAAATTTTATATTGACCAATCTTTAATATACTCTTTGTGTATATCCAACATTGTACATTCACCCTAACCTATACGACAACAAACCCAATTTTACAAGTTCTAAGGACTTCCCTATTACCATTGGCTCATTTACTTTATAAAATTGCAATCAACATACAACATCCAATTTGGATTGCAATATGACAAGATGCATATATTAGACACATTGTACCTATATAGCAAGATCAAATACATCAATATTTATAGAAGTTTCCTAGATATATGATTTGAATTGTAAGATGTTTTCAACCATTTTTTTAATTAGGCTATATGGACCCTAAACAATCTACTACCCATGGGAATGTTCCTTTGAGACTTATAATTATGAGATTAAGTGCTAACATTTTTACCAATTTACAAATCAATTAAAAATAAATTCTAACCCTATAACCAAAAATTTTAAAATTCTTATACATATACTTTTATTGAAATTCAATCAATTAAATAGAAAAATCACTTCAAAACATATTTATTATTTATTATTTTGAATACCTAAAGAAATAATATTTCTCATAAATATATCTCCTCTAAATTCACTTTATCTATACTTCACTACCCCATGGACTTATGCCCTTAAAAAAATTATTGTTTTTTTCTTTTATTCGACCGAGCCTTATTTTAAGTGTCATATCCTATTTTAAGGACATTATTCATTTTTAGTAACGAACATGATGTAAAAATTCGTCAAAATTGCTGGACATGACAGCCGGTGAAGCAGGCAGAGGGGAGGAGGTCGCAGGTGTGCATTTTTACATCGTCGCGTTTTTTTTCCTTTCTGCTGTGTTTTTATTCGCCGGTTCTCTTCCGTGGTGTCAAAATGGCCGGAAATGTTGTCTCATGCCATCAAAGAAATCATGCCGGATAATTTTCTAAACTCGTCGGTTGTTCTCATGCCCGAGAAAAAATCATGTCAGGAAAAGTCTCATGTCGTTTAAATGTCCCCCACCAGATACTCTAGGATTATTTTTTATTTGCATCAGTTCTTTGTTTTTCTAGAACAAAAACTAAAATCTGTTTCCTACAATTTCATTAAACACAGAAAAACTGAAACCCCATTACTGCATTTTTAAATGTTTTTAAATGTTCATTAACTCTAAAAGACTTGCCTTTATGGTTGGCCTCAAATTTTAGATTTGTGGCATAAAATTTGCATGAAGAAAGAGAACAGAAATATACAATAAATTGGGCATTTGCAAATTATATAAATAAATGGTGTTTACTAGAGAATCCATCTACTAGCACTAAACAATGGGCATTTAATAGTAACCTAAAAATTGTTGTGATGAGTTCAATTGTCAGATGGCGGGGAAGGATATCAACCTGCAAAATCAATTTGTCTCAACTGAAGGTCATGGAGGAGAAAGGGTAATCAATTGGAACATTTTTAGGGGTATAGGCTACTTTATGAATCTTTCTTCGCTTACAATTCTTATCAATATGGTAATGTTGGTTTTATCACAAACATGGGATGATATATATCTTAGACACTCAAAGGAATTTCTACATAAATTCTCATAAGTCCTAGACACCATAGATATTTAAAGTCAAAAATACAAGTCTTGTAATTTTCTTCACAAATATAAGTACCGATAAGAACAAATGGCTCCATTAATTCACATCACAAGAGAACAATCCAATTTCAAATTGTAGCTAATTTTGCCTTTACTTGGTGTTTAGGAGAATTGAGACAACTATAAAAGTGTAGTCCGCATTAATTTTCTCTTTTATATGTTTTGATCCCTTTGATGTATGCTACCTTGAGAAGGATAAGGCCATTGAAGGATAGAGCATATGTGCCTTAAAAAAATCAAGAAGAGGACATGCATGTCAATTAAAAATAATTCATTATTCTATTCAAATTATCACCATTGGTCTAGGAATTATCAAAGGTATAACATTCATTTCTCATTATAAGCAGTGTTTCATGCATGGTACCTTGCTCCTTTTACCACCTATTAACTCAGTCTAAAATATGACAAAATAAATTAGATCATCTCGCAAATATGAAGGAAGCAACAAGACTTTTAAAGAGAACTTTGTAAATTCATGTGAAGTTCAAAGTAACATACTTCATGATGTGCATTCTTTGTCATGTTTCAATGGGCTCCCATGACATACAATGCACACCATTTTTTAGGTCTCAAGATCATTAGGGTAGTTAGCCATCTAGCTCAAGAGGGAGTAATGTTTGTCCATGTCTTGTCAAATAACACATGGAAAATATAAAGACATGGGATACCTAGAATCTTGTAACCTTCGTAAACCAGACCAATCTAGCAGGCCATTGCATAATGGTGACTATGACCTAATGCAA
Source organism: Cunninghamia lanceolata (assembly GCA_027924645.1). Classification (NCBI taxonomy): domain Eukaryota; kingdom Viridiplantae; phylum Streptophyta; class Pinopsida; order Cupressales; family Cupressaceae; genus Cunninghamia; species Cunninghamia lanceolata. The sequence goes on along the minus strand of BSBN01000257.1, from coordinate 216,830 downwards.
GAATAGCATGGGGCAAGGCCTTTGTGTATTAATGGATGAGCCATTAGACCAATCAATGTGCAAGATTAACATTAATCCATGGTACTTTTGGAGGAAATGGGGCCATAAGGACTTTGAGATCAATGGAATCAAGGTCCAGGTTGACACATGGAAATATAAAGACATGGGATACCTAGAATCTTGTAACCTTACTATACCAGACCAAGCTAGCAGGGCATTGCATACTAGTGACTATGACCTAATGTGTAAGAATAGCATGGGTCAAGGCCTTTGTGTATCAGTGGATAAGCCATCAGACCAATCAATGTGCAAGATTAACCTTAAGCCCTGGTACTTTTGGAGGTAATGGGGCCATAAGGACTTTGAGATCAATGGAACCAAGGTCTAGGTTTGCTGGGATCTCACCTCTGCCAAATTCATTTAAGGGCTTGAATTCGTTATCTCTATGTTTCTCCATCTTCCTCTTTCTCTCTTTCTCCTTCTCTCCATTTGAGATCTCTATTTGTTTCTCTATCTCTCTCTTTCTCTTCTTTATCTCTCTTCCTCTATTGCTTTATCTCTCTTATATCAAGATTTTTCTCCCTCCCATTCTAGTGTCTAGAAAAGAACATATTTTTGGTAAGAGGTCCTTCTCTACAAGGGCTAGAATGGACAAGACACTGAAGCAACCCCATGAAATCAATATTGAATGCAATACAATTGGACCCATAGACCCAGAAATGAGCATTAAGATTGATGGTCATGTTGTTGTGAATGTGAAGTGATTACTCTAGAAGTTTCAAGGCAGTTAGACTATATGTGTAAGTGGTGTTCATGCTCAAGTTTTTTGGGATGTCCATGATTGGCTATTTAATCCTGGTGTAGGCCATGCATTGGTCATCTTCAAGCCCATCTCTTCTGCACCCAAGAAATCAAAATTTATCTTATAGGATTCAAGCAACAACACATCAATGAATTTGGATACTTTTCCCAATGTAGAACACAAGAATTTGGGCCCATAAGGACTTTGAGATCAAATGGAACCAAGGTCCAGGTTTGCTGGGATCTCACCTCTGCCAAATTCATTTAAGGGCTTGAATTTGTTATCTCTATGTTTCTCCATCTTCTTCTTTCTCTCTTTCTCCTTCTCTCCATTTGAGATCTCTATTTGTTTCTCTATCTCTCTCTTTCTCTTCTTTATCTCTCTTCCCCTCTCTATTAATCTCTCTTCCTCTATCACTTTATCTCTCTTATATCTAGATTTTTCTCCCTCCCATTCTAGTGTCTAGAAAAGAACATATTTTTGGTAAGAGGTCCTTCTCTACAAGGACTAGAATGGACAAGACACTAAAGCAACCCCATGAAATCAATATCGAATGCAATACAATTGGACCCATAGACCCAGAAATGAGCATTAAGATTGATGGTCATGTTGTTGTGAATGTGAAGTGATTACTCTAGAAGTTTCAAGGTAGTCAGACTATATGTGTAAATGGTGTTCATGCTCAAGTTTTTTGGGATGTCCATGATTGGCTATTTAATCCTGGTGTAGGCCATGCATTGGTCATCTTCAAGCCCATCTCTTCTGCTCCCAAAAAATCAAAATTTGTCTTATAGGATTCAAGCAACAACACATCAATGAATTTGGATACTTTTCCCAATGTAGAACACAAGAATTTGAGTCCTTCAGACTATTGCCTAATGCTCTATGCTTGGAAATTAGATTAATAGAACTGGAATTGGGGGACCTCTGGTTCTGCTATGGTGGTAGCAAATTTGATCTAAAGATGGTTGTTCTGTCATTTATTTTCCACATCTTTATCTTATTCATATGCCCTCGTACATGATTAGTTGTCACTGAATTCATGATTACACTCTTCTACTCATTAGTTGTTCTCATGCTAGGAAAAAACGTGTCAGAAAAAGTCTCATGTCGTTTAAATGTCCCCTGCTAGATACTTTAGAATTTCTATGTCCAATGTCCAATTGTGAAGGAACCACTAATTACTTTTATCTATATGTTATCTCCACATACCCATTGCACACTAAGGTTCCCGCTACATGGCAACTCAGTCCAATTTCTATAAATTCAAACTTGCCTACAAAGAGAGGAAAACAACAAAAGTTCATTTTGTTTATGAAAATTGTTGTTGAAGAGGCTTGAAAAAAAAAATGGGCCATATGGACAACAAGATTCACAACATACACATAGATGACTGAGAAACTGGAAGTTAAAAACATGTCCAACTAAGATTGCCTTGTTCATCTCACATTGTTCTATGACAATGTCAATTGTTGGTATTGAAAGCACGCTCTCTCTCTCTCTCTCACACACTTCATGTCTCTATACCTACCTCTCCTTTTGTTCTTTCTCTTTCTCTTTCTCTCTCACTCTATATCTCTCTTTTTCTCTCTTTTAAAATACCAACATCAAACACCTAATATTCAAAAAAGGCATAAAGGTAAATGCATAAGGAGATGCAACATCTCTTCAAAAGAAAGGTGTCTTGTATCTCTTACTTTTATATCAATAATTTGTAATCTATGCAGATCATGTATATCCTAAACAAATAATACTTCTTCCAATACAATTTGTCAAGACACCAATAAACTAGAATTAAGCATGCTAAAAACTATAAACATTTAATCTTAGTACAGACTGTCTCATTTCTACCATCACAAAATCATATTAGTATCAATCTCAAACTTACATTGTGCTCCTGTAGGACTGAGACCTAGCATATTTGTTATACATTACAATAGCTATAATATCCATAACTTATGCACACATAATTCTTGTAGAGAAACAATAATATCCAGTTTTGAATTTTCTAGTTTGTGGAGTTAATTGTTGAAATTTGCTAATGTGAATTAAATGGACAAATAGAGAGAGATAAAGAGAAATGGACATATAGAGAGAGATAGAGAGATGAAGAGAAAGAGAGATAGATATATAGAGAGAGAAAGAGGGAGAGAGAAAGAAAGAGAGACGGTGAGAGAGAGAGAGGGAGATTGATAGAGGAATATATATATATATATATAAAGAGATATATATATCTCTCTCTCTATATATATATATATAAATCGCCCTCTCTTAATATATATATATCTTTCCCCCTCTCCCCCCCCCCCTCTCTCTCTCTCTCTCTCTCTCTCTCTCTCTCTCTCGCTCTCGTCAGGTAACAAGAAAACCCTGACAAACTATGGGGGTCATTAGAAGACACAAAGGAGGCGTTGACAATAGAAAAAGATTTTAGTCGCCTTTATTTCACAACAAAATATTAAATATAATACTATATTTTAAAGCAACCCATTGAATTTTATTTAAATATAGTGTTATGTGTTAACATACTATGATTTTGTTATATTAAAAAGTTTTAAAATATAATTTAATAGAATGCATCTTATTATATATTATTATATTTCATTTATATTTACTAATTTATATGATTTAAAATATAATATATAAATAAATATAAGTATAGTGTAAATTTTATATATAATTACAATTATATTTATTATTGTATATTATATTATTATTTAGAATATAATATAATAATAAAGTGCAGCTTATTGTATATTGTTATATTATATTTATATTTAATAATTTATATTACTTAAAATATATTTATAGTATAAATTTTATATATAAAATAAATATATAATTGAATTAACAAAAATTTTAAATATACAATTGTATTATACTATATCATATTTTAAATATATTTAATAATTTAAATTATATAAAATGTATATATAATAACAATATAGATTTTAGCGCAAAATAAAGACCATTTTGAGAATAAGAATGCTACAAATTGAGAGAAGTAATTGTATTCTATGTAATGTAACATAATATATATTCATTTGGAAAATCTTGAGGCAAAATTATTAGTGTCCAATACACTTAAATGTGGATTATCGTCATTATCTTCATCATATTATTGAATTTTAAGTTTTAAAAGTAAAACAATTTTTTAAGGGGTAATGAAACTAGAGAAACCAAAGACAATGTACATCAAGTAGCCAATACTTATAGTGTCCCATCTTTCAAACAAAATGCTCCTATAAAGTTCACTAAGTTGCAAGAACCATAGGATAATGCACTTGAAAGTTCGTTGAGCTCAAATTTTATTACTCTTCCTCCCATACATCTTTGAAAAATTATAATAAACAAGCATTTTGTCATTGCCCTAGAGATAAAGGGCATTATGTGCAATCATGTATGGTACTAAAATATAAGTTACAAAACCTCATTTATACTAACATGATTCCCATTAAGGCACCTATTAATGATAATGAAATCATTTAGCAACCCCACCTAACTAAAAATTACAAATCCATACTAATCCATTTCCAAGCAAAGCCAATAATGTTAAAACATACGATTCTATGGCTACAACAAAAGATAGAGCAAAAGAGAGGTAGAGTGAAAAAATTAAGGAGAGAAAAATCTTAGAGAGAGGAAGTGTGTGAGAGAGAAAGGGAGGGAGACAGAGACAAAGACAGATAAAAAGAAATAAAAAATATGTACTGTTGCCAAAGGAGAACACATTGTGATTTTTGAAAATATTCAAAATTTTGTGCTTTCCCTCCTTCTGCTACATCTTTTGATTCATATGTTGCCTCCCATTTCATTATGGTTGCACATTTGGCGTTGATCATTGTGGTTTGGGAGGACATAAGGTAGGTCTACGTTTATGTAAATGCGACAACCAGAAAATGTTAGCTACTCCGTTTAGGGAAGGACAAAACAACAAAAAGGAGAAAAAATGCATGGAAAATCCAATGATGAATGATGATTGAATCGTCTTGCATGCCTCAGTCCACACCCACCATTGATCCGCCAAGGTAGGTATCTCTTTGCTAAAGGGGATGCTGAGAACAATCATGATGATACCCTTTCCCCCTCACTTTGAAATTCCTAAATTGGCAAATACAAGGGAAAGAGAGACCCCTGAGACCACATCAAAAAGTTTTTCATGTCTTGCCAAGAGGTTGCATACAATGCAATATACTTGTTATGACTCTTCCCTCAAATTCTATGTGGTCAAGCTATGGATTGGTTCATGCAAATACCTCCTAGATCTATCACCATGTTTTTCAACTTATCAAAAAAGTTTATTACACATTATTCTTATAATGTTGAACATGAGATTACCATGTTGGACCTATGTAATGCTAAACAATGTAGTGGTGAAAATTTTTCCACCTATTTACAATAGTGGACAGACCTTTCCAATTGATTCCCTTGGCTGATCCCTGAAAAATAAGTTGTCAATATTTTCATCCAAAACCTCAATCAAGAGATGGATTTCCACCTTCCAGTCCATTGTGTCTCTACCTTTGAGAAAATCATCAAAAGGGGGGGTTACCATTGAAAAGGCCCTTATCGCAAAAGGTTTGATCAAGATTTGTAACAAAGACAAAGACAATAACCAATCCATTAATAAATTCAAATTCTGGGAAAGGAATAAAAAATGTCGTCAGTGATGGGGTCACTCACAAATGTAAGGTACAATAAGCAGAAAAAACTAGAAAAACTTTCAAGAAAGAAAATTTCAAAGTGTTTGTATTCAAAGAAGAGCTACCTACGTAGGTGCAAAATGTAGGTCCTCCATTCCTCTTAAATTGAATAGAGTAGGAGCATATGGAGTCAAGGAAAAAATGTTGGAGTGAATATATCTGTTCTATATTCAGATAGTTTCTCTTTCATGGGTAATAGACTATTCATATAAATATTAAAATATGTCAAATTCAAATTCAAATACTCCCTCTCTCTCTATATATATATCAATCTCCCTCTCTATTGATCTCTCTTCCTCTATCACTTTATCTCTCTTAGCTAGATTTTTCTTGCTCCCTCTCTTTCTCCTTATATTTCTCTCTCACCATATCTCTATATCCCTCTCTATCTCTCTACCTCTCTATATATCAACCTCTCCATCCCTCTCTATTTCTCTTTATCTCTTTGTCTTTGTCTCCCCCCTTCTCTCTATATGTTTCTCTCTTTTGATGAGTTTCATAATAATCCTTTTGTACATCTAAGTGTTTTCTTTTATCAAATTTGATTTTTTGCACATCCTCTATCCTTTCAATCAATCCCATGTTGATTGTACAAATATATTTGCTCCATACTTACAATTAGTCACATGTTGATTGTACAAACAAATTTGCTACATATAATCAAAATAGTAGTAATGTCCATAATTTTCAATACTTGTTTAAATAGTAGCCTCTTCTATTTTGATGGGAACATGGCTATGAAAAATAATGAATTTATAATCAGTTGAACTCTAAATTAGTACAAAATGAAGGTTTCATTATTCTGTCAAGATACACTTCAATGCATTGCATGCTTTATATAATTCACAATCCATGGAAATTCATATAAAATAATGGAATGCTTTCCCTCTAGCCCATTCCTTGTGTTCTTTTTGTTGCTTGTCAGATTATTATAAGGGCTTTTGGACCTATTATCAGATAAAAACTTCCAATTGAATTAATCATTTCATCAAGTTTTTCTTTTATCAAAATTCATTTCTAGAGAAAGGGAGAGATGAACATATATATATATATATATATATAATGAATATATATATATATATATATATATATATATATATATATATATATATATATATATATATATATATATATATATATATATATATATTCATTTCTCATTTATAAGCAGTGTTTCATGCATGGTAGCTCACTCCTTTCACTGCCTATTCACTTGATCTTAAATATGACAAAATAAATCAGATTGTCTTGCAAATGTAGCTATGCACGAAGGGAGCAACAATATTGAGTAAAAAGAATTTTAAATAGAATTGTGTAAATTTGTGTGAAGTTCAAAGTAACATCATGATGTGCATTCAACGTCATGTTCCTTTTACAATTTTTTTCCAGAGTGAGATTGAACACAATAGGCTCCCACGACATAGAATGCACACCATTTTTGAGGTCTCCAGATCATTCCCATATCATCTTCAAATTCAAAAAAAAAAAAAAAAGAATCCCTTGAAATTTAATATTTTTAAACAATTAGGAAATCTCAATTATAGCATGTCTAAATTTAATTTTACGCCATCTAACCTCCAAATTATTCAAGGGTGTGATATTATAAAACTAATGATGGTCACTAAGTTTGATTGATCTTTGTATCATGTGACATCCCCATGAGAGGATGCAAGATGGTAGGCTAGATGACAAATGAACATGATGTAGGTGGTGTCCATGCTTATATTTGCAAGACAATGCTTGTTAAACATGTTAAACATAGGTGACGACTAATGGAATGCAAGTGAACCCATGTCTACTGCATGAACATGAATCTAGAAAGTGGATGCATGCAAATAGATACTACACACCAAACATGAAAGCTCACACATTTGAAGTGGATAGCATCCATTAAGATTATGCAAATTAATTCACGACACTTTGAGAAAACAAAAAAGACATGGGCCATAAGGATACAAGACAACCATCATTCACTTAAAGACATGGCTATTGAACTTCCACAACTCTTTGGCGTACCCATTGCACACCAACATACAATTGCTAGTTTTAAAAAGTAGTCATCTTTCATCTAAACATGCCTACCTTCATCCTATACATATATGACTATCACCCATTTGACCAAGGTTTATCTTTAAGGGCCACATCCTATCATTAAATGATATTCATTTTAGTAAAAAGAATGTACTTTCACATGCTACACAAAATGGTATATCTTTTTCTTCCAAGGAACGTGACCTATTTTATGTATCCCTTCACTCATGTTATTGCCTGTTTAGAAAAAAGAGTCCATTTGAATGCATTCACCTCTTTTGTCGAGCCAATTAAAAAATTTAGTGGCCCATTTAAAGATGTTAGGATTGTGTTTCATTTGTCTTATAATACTTAGCTTTACTAAAAGAATTAAAAGAGGCAACATATTTTGTTGTAGTGATTGAAAAATCAATTGTTCGTAGGTGAAATGGAATGAAATACTATAGGAAAGGTTTAATATTTAAAATATAAAAGGTAGAAAATATATTCAAACAAACAAAGATAAGAAGTATTGAGGAAAAATCTTATATTTAAATATAAGAGGTGAAAATTTTCTCATATCTATCATTATTTCTTGTAGTTATTTTATGGTCATGTAAAACAAAAGTGCCAATGTTATAATAAGGCATGATGGCACAACGTAGTGACTAGAAGAATGAATCTGATGTTACTTAAATGCCCTTATGGACTTGGAGGAGTGAGAAGTATTGATGTATTTGGAAAATCCATGACATAATTATCAAACTTTAGGAGACTATATCTATAAATTAAAATTGAAATTACATCCACTCTCAGAAGGTGAGCTAGAAATATTAGTTGAATGAAAATAAGGTCTTGTGATGTTTGTTGTAGGTTCAATTATTGGAGTATGTTATTTAGAATGGGTATTGATTCCTCAATGACCTATCATTTCTTACGTCCAACATTTGATTCTTTCTCAAGCTATCTTAGTAACTCCTTGAATCTTTTCTTGAAGACCCTAATAGACTCATGTTTTGTTTGTTGCAAGGTCTAATTTAATGGTAATTATGTTACAATCATGTTCTCTCTAATCAATTTAAATTATTTTTCAAAATAATTTTGTAGTTTCTAAGGTGTTACACTAATGAATTGAGATTCCTCATTAAAATAGTTGGAGATTACTACAACTAATGATATGCATTTGTCTGTTTAATGGATGTCTAAATTTGTACACACATTCTATAGTGTATAATGAGTTATTTTGTCTCATCACTAATAAAAATGAACATCTTCTACCTCTTCTAGCTAGGACGCAAAGGATTAGCCATCAATTTTAGACTTTCTTGTTCCTTTGTATGGATCACTAGAATTTGCAATTGCTACGCATGTATCGTGAACATTCATATTCTCTCTTAGCACTTCCCAATTCCTTCTATCAAGCAACTAGACCCCTAAATGTTCTCAAGGTCCATTTTTATCATTGATTAGTTAGTATGCATCATGCTATCCATATACAAACTTTATAGTTGAGATGACCTTATACAAGTGATATCATCAAAAGTCTTATAACAATAAAGGATACAACAATAATCATGAAAGAAATGATAGACCAAGTATTTGTTTAACGTAAGTTACATTGTGGGCCATAACTCGTAGGTCCCAAGATCATTTCCACATCTTAAACTTTGGAAAATGTCACTGTTGTTTAGGTGAAATGAAACAATGCTTTTATAAGATATGAGACCAAAATGATTATCTTAGCATTTTCCATGGGGACATGCCAAATTTTATAGGGGAGAGACAACCTCTAATTTTTCTTTTGATATAGAAGTTCAATAAGAATTATATTTTTTTAATTTATGACGTACTCTATAGCTAGTAATAGTTTGTTTGTTCTATTTTTGCTTAAGATGCTTTATTTGAATTCTTTGTACCATCTTTATCTTATTGTACTTTGTTATTGGACTTGATCAACCCAATAACCTTGTACGTGTTTTGTATAGGATTGAGACCCAAGTTAGGTATTATAAATACCCGTTGATAGTAATAAACCAATTTACATTTAAATCCTTGTTAGATTTAGACTTGTCCCAAAACTTTGTTTGAGTGAGTAGGAAATTATATAAACACTGATGTATTTGTTGTTATTCAATTGTCTTAGGTATATGAGAAGAAGATATTCATGTAGTCCGAAATGCATGACTATCATCATTGAATGTATTTTGAGTATATGGTGTTGGTGTGAACACATAATTCACACATGTTAAGTTGACTTAGTGAGTTTTCTAGATGTCTAGGTGTTTCTAGTTGTGTGTTGAGTTGTTGATAGTTGGAGTTAGTTGTCTTATCCTCCACATGTGCAATTAGTTATCATCTTCTAATTGGCACATGTTGTTGGAATATCTCCACCTTTCACTCCACCCTTTTAGCTCTCACCTTGCCTTTATAAGCAAGGCTCTCTCATTATATTCATTGTATTTCATATGACAGTCTAATATAGTTGCTCCATTGTTTTAACATCTTCTCTTGTCATCTTTGTGTGGAAGGTTGTCTTGATTGCAGGTGATCCTGGCTTGCTGAGTCGCATTGACTCTTACATGGTATCAGAGCCTAATCTGCAATTTCCTTCCCTCATTGGAGAGTTTTTGCTGGGAGCAGCGTCATAGGAGCGTTCTGGAGCAAATCTGACATCATGGTTGCGATCAGGAGGCCCAAATCTGTATAGATCGGCTATTCACTCGCTGGATTTCCTTATCGAAAATTTTGGCCCTGTCTGCGTCAGACCTGTACCAGTCACTGTGCAAGCATACTTGTCTACGTCATCAACTGTCAGGTATTATTTATTTTTGTCTGCTGGTTATAATAATTCTTCTGCAGTATTGTAAAGTTCTTTTTGTATTAAAAATTTAAAGCAAAACAAAAATATCAAAAGCTGCGTTGAAAGGGTACAAAGTACCCCCGTACCAGCAGGTCTAGACCTGCGATACCCGCAGACAGGCCTACGTGGCCGGCTATCTTCCCTCGACCCCTCGGGCACATAAAGGCTTCGGCCTTTCATTTTTTATCTGCGTATCATATAAAATTTTACAGGTATTTTACTTTCCGGTGGCCGATCCAAATTATCTGGGGAGTTTTTCATCACCAGTTTCATCCATGGTTGATTAGATCGTCGATCCTTTGCATTGGTGGATCATTGGCAGATTCATCAGGTACAACGAAGATCCGGCCCATATCTTTTGCAGTGTTTATCTCCGGTAGTTATCAGCAAAGATCGAAGGTTTTGAAACATTTGCTGGGAACTTTTCTACACTCGTTGTTGATCCTCAGAGAAAGGGAGTTTTTTGCCTACCCCGGCGGTCCAAATCATCACCAGCGGCCATTTTTCGCAATCAGTGGGCATTTGGGATCTTGGTTGGCATTTTTTTCTACCTCCAAGCGGGCTTTATAACCCCCGGTGGTCATTAAAAACCTTTGGTGGAGGGTAAACCACAGTCGACAGAATCCAGTATCATTCGGCGGTTTCGGCTTTAAACCCGCGGTTTTGCAGCCAAAAAGGCGGTTTCATGCCTTTCACTAGAGTTTGACTTTAACCTGGCAGGTGGATTTTCGCCCTCACAGGCAGGTTTGAACAATAGTCAGCGACTACCACACTCCCCGATCACAACTCAGCCAACTTACCGGTGGCGATCATTAAGACTCACTAGTCTCAAAACAGCGGCTACTCGACGGTTACGGTAGTTTCAGCGGTTTCTTACCTGTTTTACCCCCGAAGATTTAAGCGTTGGTAGTTTTTACGGTCAAAACCACTATCAAAGCACTTCATTCACGGTGTTTATATCAGTTTTTCCGGTGGACACAACGGGTAGTTCGGCTTCATTTGTGGTCGACGGTTAGTATTTTCGTTGGTCGCAGTTAAGCCTTGGTCGTGGTCAGCCCCAAGCGCTTAAAACCAGATCTAAGCCGAGGTCGCAGTCTTTAGTGGTTGGCATCAGCATACATCAAAATTCATGCAGTTTGCTTTTATCTCCGGTCAATAGCACATTACCAAGTCGATGACCTTTGCTCCAGCGGCGTAAGGAAAGAGCTCAACACCAAGTAGGCAGTCAGCATTTTCTATACCTATCAGTTGTTGTTATCAGTGGTTAAATAAACTGCCCAACAGTTCATTCCACAAATTTTAAATTCAGGATTAAACCTTTTGGTTAATACCTGGCAGTCTAAAGCGGGGAGCCTTTAGGCTCGGCCCCCGCGACCGTACACAGTGTGGGTTGTTTTTTTTGCCTTTCGATTGGCATTTTTAGACTTTCCATAAGGCAGTTTTGACAATCTGGCAGGGGGGTGGTTTCAGGTGGTTTTTTTCACCCAAGGTGGTCTTCACAACAAACTGGTGGTTTTCCGACTCAGACTGGCGTTTTTCCTGATTTGAGACTAGTTTTTTTTGCCTCAGTGGTGGTTGTCTCGCCAAATTGGTAGTTTTGTATTTTCGACAGTGGTTTTGCAGCAAGTATATTCTGACTGTGAGAGAATATTCTGTCGACAGAGGGCCTATTTTGCCCTCAAAGCCCTAAAGTAGGGCTTTTTTTTTTTTTTGCACAACTTTTGCCAACGGAGACGAAATCGGGCAAACGAGATATCAACGGAAAGCTGACAGAGAGCTCTTCACAGTGGTGTTAGAATTTTTCTCTGATTTTTCTGTTTGACAGCATTTATTGCAGGTCGAAGACAAATCTTCTTTTTTGGCTCCCGAGCTCATAACTTTTTGCCGCGATCTCCGTTTTTTGCGATTCTTGTGGCATCGGAAAGGTATTCAGGAGCTCTACACAGCCATCTATACACTTTTCTGATTTTTTGCTCCAGGTTCATTTAATTTCATTTGTCAATTTTTTGGCATTTGATTGATAACTTAGGCATTTTCATACTTGAGAGGGTGAAATTTGTTTTGAGAGGATTTGTTTGCTATAATACATCATTGTGAGTGATTGTAATCTCACTTGAATCTCTTGTTTAAGAGATTTTGGTTATTTTCCCAATTTTGGTCCTTTGAGGACAATTGTAAATCGCACTAAGTATAAAGTGCCACAAACAAATTGGGGGGGCTCTCTTGTATAGTAAAGGGGTGTTGTTGTGTTGTTGTCTTGCTTTTTCATCATGGATGTGCCTCAATTTCCACTCTTAACTCCATATAATTATATTGAATGGAAGAAAAACATGGAGTTTGTGTTGTATAAACAAAAGTTACATAGAATAACTTTAGGCACAGATCTTGAACCCACAGGTGCTACTGAGAGAAGAAAATGGTTAGACAAAAGAGATGAGGCTTTTGGCACACTTTGTCTTTCTATTTCTCTAGATTTGAGATTTCATGTTGAGTCTTGTACTACACCAAATGAGATATGGACAACACTGGACAATCTATTTGGCAAGCAAGATAAAATACGAAAGTTCAAATTGGAAAATGAGCTAATTGCACTTAATCCTCAAGTCTTTGATCAAATTGAAGACTTCTTCACCAAATTTAAGTCTCTCAGGTTGCAACTCAAACAAAGTGGTCCTGAGAAAGAAGATGAACAATTGATTCTATCTATTCTTGCAAAATTGGGTCCTGCATATTCAGTTTATGTTTCTACCTTTTATGCTACAATGGATGCCTTTGGTACTAAGTTTACCATGCCTTCACTTGAGGAGTTTGCTGCACAACTCACAAGAGAACAAGCCAAGCTACTACACATGGGCACATTGAAGTCACCTAGATCATGCAGCAAGTGTGAATCAATCTTTGGATTTGTTTCTTCCTTGTCCTCATACCTTGAGATGGAGTTTCTTCGACATCAATCTTTGGATTTGTTTCTTCCTAAGGGGAAGAATGTTGTTTGCAGGTTTTGGATTATTTTCAGCATTCTTCTTCGGGCATTTACCATTGGCACAGGAGCTACTTCATTGTGGGGGGGACCTACAATCTCACATTTGCTCTCCTATGGGGGGGTAATTGCTTGTATATATGTGTTGGATGTATTCCTTGGGGGGTCTTGAGTCCTCCTTCCATCACATCTTTCATTTGTTTTCTGCATTCTCCCTTTTGGAGCGGAGTTTTGTCCCATGTGGTTTTCTCCTTTTATCCACTTGAGATTTGTTGTACATGGGTACCTAATATGGCCTAGTAGCTGGGACCCATCATCCATCATTGCATCTTTGTTTTAGTCAACTACTCCCTAAGTTGCACTTAAGGGGGGGTGTTAGTGTGAACACATAATTCACACATGTTAAGTTGACTTAGTGAGTCTTCTAGATGTCTACGTGTTTCTAGTTGTGTGTTGAGTTGTTGATAGTTGGAGTTAGTTGTCTTATCCTCCACATGTGCAATTAGTTATCATCTTCTAATTGGCACATGTTGTTGGAATATCTCCACCTTTCACTCCACCCTTCTAGCTCTCACCTTGCCTTTATAAGCAAGGCTCTCTCATTATATTTCATTGTATTTCATATGACAGTCTAATATAGTTGCTCTATTGTTTTAGCATCTTCTCTTGTCATCTTTGTGTGGAAGGTTGTCTTGATTGCAGGTGATCCTGGCTTGCTGAGTCGCATTGACTCTTACACATGGTACTCAATGATAATTGACTACATAGTATGGGATATGCATGTCATTTACTAGGTAAGTGTTATGTGATCACGTGATAATACTAATGTTGAAGTGACAACTAAACATGAATGATCAAATTTAAAAGATTATTTGATAGGAGATTTAGTGTATATACTTGTATTAGCTTCTCAAGTATAAATTCATCATCTATTTCATGTGAAAATGTACTTATAGTTCTAATCATGTTATTGATTAACAAAGTATTTCTATAGGATTTGATTGTAGTTTCAGTTAGATTAGAAGATTTATTGAAAAGATCTAAAAATATGAGAAGTATAATTATAGAAGTTAAAATGAAATAGAGTCATTAGGATATTGATAGTGTTACATCCACACTTGACTAATTATTTTTGGTGAATTATGTTGTAGATTCAACTTGAGCTACTGAGGGCAATAGATAATGTACAAGAGGAGAAATGTTATGGGATTTTTTCTCCAAAACAAAAAAGAAAGTTATTTTGTGATTAACCTTTTAAAATTATAAGATGATATAGTTTATTTATCCCTTTATAATTAAAAGGGGGATGGAAAAATAAAGGATATTATGATCCTTTGGTTAAATTAGAGATAAATAAAGAATAATTATAAAAACCCCTTTTAAAAGGGAGGAATTATTATGTTTATTAAATAATTATTAATAACAACCTTTGTGAAAGGGTGTGATGGTTTAGAAACCACCCCTTAAAAGGTTATATAAGGCATTTATGTGAGACTTAGAAAGGGCATGGAGCATGGAGAACACTTAAGGAAGAAGAAGGTGGTTTTTGGTGTGTTATGTGCATTGGAGAAGGAGCATACCATGTGTGTCCAACTTGGGGTATGGTGTACACTCAGGATTGTCCTAGCTAGGGCTTGTGTGTGCACCTGTGTTGATAATTTATTTTGTTGAACATGGCTCTGGAGCACTTCTATTGAGCATGGTACGTTACATTATGAATAAGAACTATTTCCTCCCGGAGTGCACCATAGACATAATGAAGGCCAAGACCACTGAAATCTTCCTAGGGTGAGAGTGGCCGATCCAAGTGCTCAAGGATTTAGATAAGTACTAAACTTATTGCTAATAAAAATATTGGAGTTATTATATATGTGGGTTTTGATGTTAATATGATTATGGATTGTGTTATTCAATTGATTATGTTAATTATTTACTTTAGGGTTCCTATTAAATTATCATATGTTACAATTTACATTGGAATTAATAACTTTACATACTTTAATTCATTTAATTATAGTTATCAATTTGATAATCAAAGGAAGTAGTCTAAGTTGGAGAATGGATTGGTATGTTGAGGAAGATAAAAGTTTAAAACCAAACTTTGATTCTATCAAATTTATGCATTGCAAATGACATTTAAACATGGTAGTTGATCATCTGGTGAAAGAAGAATCAATCAAAATTATCTTACAAATCCATATAGTGATCAAGTTAGCTCTTGGCAAGGATTAGATCCAAAACTAGTGTTTAATGCCCCTTAGGTGATAATCTATGTTTATGAGGAGCATCATAGGAGAGGTGATGGGTTTTTATCATCATATTGATTATGGCATGCTTCAATTATTAAATAGAAGGTGGTGCTTATTTTTGATGCTATGCTAATTGTAGAAGGATATGACTCATTATGACAAGGTTGTTTGATGATGAAGAAGAGAGGAGGGAACATGTTAAATGTATGCTTTCAAGTATGGCATGTGATTGTAAGACAAAGACAAGTGTTGGTATATGCATGACAGGTGTTCAGGGTTTTTGTACAATGAGATGGCAAGTGAACAACTTATAAGGCAAGATGGAAAGCATATATTCCTAAAGAGGATCTTTGATAGGCATTTGCAATGCATATTCTCTTGTGAAAACCCTATAGAAATTGGTTTATCAAAAGCATACTAGGTGAGCAAGCCTTAGCTACAAGGTGGTGCTCAAAGGTTACATTTTATGGGGATTTTATATCAAATATTGCATTTTCCTTGATAGATGATTAAATATGCATTTGGCTTCAATTGTTTATGTTGGATTAATTTGTGGGTATTCATGTGCCTATAGAAGGATTAGAGGAGGGCTAGGTGGCTAAGCATTTAGGTGAACTAGGTGTGGCATGGATTCAACCTCTACTCCCCTACAATGCTTGGAATTTGAATTTGAAAACTTAGAGTTGCAAAATAAGGTAATAATCTCAAAGGCATATTATGAAGATGTAGGAAAAGTGCTTTTTAGTGTGCATCTCATCAATTTAGAGGGTGGCCAGAGGTGAGGAGTGATTATAGCATTCCACATTTATGTGGACCATCTCTACATAAAGATTGTAGATGGTGGGAAATTTGTTAGGGTGTTAGGTCTCCTTCTCTAATAAGATACAAAAGGAACATAACTACTACAACAGAAGAGTCCTAGGTTGAAGAAGTTGTGGATGTTGGGAATACTATAATGGGGTTTTGTGAGCACTGGGGGTGGTGCACGGTGCTAGTGGTTATTGAGTTGTGAAGTTGGTGGTAGTTTGTTATTGCTAGGGTTTATAATATGAAGTCATACTTTTAGATGTATTGCATTCTATATCTTTTTTGTATTTGTATTGTTTTAGGATTTAGTTTTTTGGTGGTTAGCTTATGGTTTTGTATAACTTGATCAATGGTAAGTTTTTATGTTTATATTAGTTGGCTTTCAAAGTAGCATTTTGTATGTAGTTACATACTAGAAATATTTACTTATGATGTAATGCCACACTTTAAAGGCCAAGGGCCCCTATAGAACACCTACTATTTTATCTAAAAAAGGAGAGTATGAATAGATTAGTTTTACTTATGTAGAATCCAAGTTATGTATGTGTAATGCAATGTTTATTTAGGCAATAAGAACTTGGTGACAATATCCTAGGTTATAGAATTACTAGACATTTTTGTTGATAACTGAGAGGGGGGGTGAATTAGTTATCGTAATTATTTCAACTTTCTGAACTTTCTTAATAATTAATGCAGCATCAATTCAAATAAGCAAACATAACCATGAAATGGAAATACACATGACACAATATTTTTGACATGGAAACCCTGTTAAGGGAGAAAACCACGGGGTGATTAACCCAAGATTGTATTCTCTGTTAGAAGAATAGAAATATAAAATGGCACTTGCCAATTAGGGCTCACTGCCTGAGCATACTGCTCACAAGAGGCTTACTGCCTACAAGAGGCTCATTGTCTACAAGTTATAAAGAGAGTAACAAGATACTTGAACTGATGAGAAGCATCCACATATGCTGGAGTTCAGTTCCGGTTAGGCTTAGTATACTGATCTACTGCACTTCATCCTTTCTCTTCTTTTAGAGCTGTTGTCCTTTCACATACCAGACCTGCCTTACTACTTCCACACAGCTCTTCTGCTTTTCTTCGCACTTCACAATTACACCACACACACTTCTAATCGAAATATATTTGGTATATATATCCGCACAAAGGATTTCATCCTCTTTCTAGTCAGCATCCGGAATAGTCAGTATTTCCCAAACTTTAGTCTGTCGGTTGAATCCTTGCTTACCAAGTGATGTGGATCAAATAGATACTTATAAGAGTTATCTAATAAGTCAGCCAATCACGAATGATACCTTAAGAATCTTGATCACCATCAACATCTCATCCGGAATAATGTCTGAAGCTCTACCGGTAAGTTCTTCCTCTGTCTGCTCTGCCAAACAGGACCCCAATACTTGAATGCTTATATCTCTTCACTCTTTCATCACCGGAGGCTCAATTCCTGGAATCTATCAGTCAAGGTACTCTTCTTGACTTCTCCAAGTCTGCACTTTCCAAAGATACTTCCTCTGAGAGATCTGGACCTGACTGTCAGACCTTGCCACAACACTCTGTTCTTGCTTACCGGACCACAACACTCTTCAATCTGACTTCCGGTATAGGCACACTATGTCCTACAGATGTGTGGGATGAATTTTGTTGCCATCAATGGCAACAATCATGAAGCTCCAATGTGTCTCTTGCCAAAAAAAATTTCAATAGAAGAATGTATGTATTATAATTAATTAAATGAACAACACAAAATATTAGCAAGTTTTTATTTTTTCTCATAGCCCAAGGGTGAGTTGTGACACATGGTATCAAATCTCTAGGTACACCATTAGGGCCTAAGACTTGTCACATTAAGCTAAGAAACCATTTGAAGAGTTAGTTATAAGAGAGGAAGGTAGTCATATGATATGGGATATATGATCATCAACTTTGAATGTACTATGAGGATGAAACTATGTTGCATTTAATAGTGGGTGGCCACATAGTATGAGGTGTGCATGCCATTCACTTAGTAGGTATTAAGTAGTTTCAACTGTTGCTTATGTTCATCCTATATATTGTCTCTTGTTAGTGTATAGAACCTTAGGTGTAGAATTCTATGAAGAAGTTGTGGGTGTAAAAGTTTACTTGTGATGTTATATTGATGAAAGATAAATGAAATCATCAATGATGTCAAAGTAAATTTGTACCCATACTAATGAAACATAAGGTTGTAGGTTAGATACATATAGTTTTATTAAGAGATTTAATATTTATTGCTATTTTAGGCGCAAGATTTGTTGCCGTAATTAAAAATAGTGAATTTAATTTACTAAGTTGATTGTTGGATGGTTGCCCCACTATAAATAGTATAATAACTAACACATACCAAAAATCCATTATGCTCAAGTGTTTGATTGTTATAGAGAATGATCTGAGGGAATAGAAGCCCTTGGTACAAATAAATGTTGTTATTGCTTATGAATAAATTGTAACTGCAAATGTTGTTCTATCATATATCTATAATTTAAAATAGAGATATGACCTTTGGGAATTTGACAAGCCTGAAAACTTGCTAACCATGGTAACAAATTTTGATTTCTCTCTTAAATATTTAATTTTGGATGTAACCTAGTTGTATTGAAATGGAATCTTAAGGTCCCTTGAATTAGAAATTATTACGATTCTTGGAATCATCAACCTTTTAATTTATAAACAAAATATGTAAATTCTTAATTTGAGAAGCCAAGAAGGTATAGTAGTCTTATTAGATCAATAGGTTAGGGTATCTTCAACCTTAGTTAAGAGTTAGGTCATGGGAGAGATTAAAAGCTAAGGCAAGTGTGTTTACCTAGAGAACTCAATATATGTGGTGAGTTGTGCCCTTACTCCAATATAGTACAATTGTATGGTATGCATGATGTGATGGTGAGTTGTGCTTACACATTAAGTTAGGCAAATATATTTGTATTATATTTTTCCAAACTCTCAAGGACTTGGAGTTACAATTGTATTATATCCCACTCTAACATCCTTATCCAATGTGATAAAATTATTGATTAGAGTTCTGGTATGACTACACCACATTAGCATTAGACTTTCTAAACTCTAAAATTAAACTAATGCACATAAGTTGTCTAAGCCTGAAGGGAGAAAATGCATGTAGTGTGCGATGTGTGCATTATGTTGGAAATCTGAAATAGATTGATAACCCAGAAACTTTTTAAGAGAAATTCTAAGCTACATAAATTGGAAAAAGCATAAACAATGTAAACCAGTGACTCGGAGAGATATGCAAATGTTAGGATGAGAGAATTGCATTAAGAGCTCAAAGATGCTACACAAAACTACATTAAGTAGTTTAGGTGGGTGAAAAGATGGGTCCCAACAAATCAAGCTCAATGAGGTACCCATGTACACTAAATTCCCCCCCCCCCCAACGGAAGAAGCCCCCCAAATAAAGTAGAGAGAACACTCCCCATAATAGAGAGAGAAAAGAGGACTAAAAACCCCCTGAAGTGGACACTAGCCACACCCCCAAAAAAGCTCACAAATGAAGGAACTTGCTCTCAGTGAAGGGTTTGGTGAAGATGTCTACGATCTACTCTAATGTTGGACAATAACTAAGATCAATTATTTTCTCATGAATCAACTCCTGAATGTAGTGTGTATGGATCTCAATGTGTTTGGTCCACTGGTAATGGATCAGATTGCAAGAGACTTGTATCACACTCTGGTTGTCACAAAAGATGACTGTAGGCTTCCTAAAGGGAATACCAAACTCTGTGAGAATGTTTTGAATCCAAATGGCCTCAATAGTAGCATTAACTGCTCTTCGATACTCAGCCTCTATAGATGAAAGAGTAATTACAGAATGCTTCTTGCTCAACCAAGAAACTAGAACGAAACCAAGTGAGAAGCAATACCCTGAAGTAGAATTGTGATCCTGAGAATTGCCTACCAAATTTGAACCTGTGTGTGCCACTAAGTCAATATCCACGCCCACTGCATAGTGAATCCCATAATTGTGAGTGCCCTGTACATAGTGAAGAATCTGCTTAACTACTTTTTAGTGCAACTCATGTGGCTCCTGCATGAATTTGGAGACCAGACCCACAACATATAACAAATTAGGCCTCGTGTGAGTCAAGTATATGAGGCTCCCAACTAGTTGGTAATACAAGGTAGAATCCACCAATGTTGAAGAACAATGAGCCTCGAGTTTGATCCTTGACAGAAATGGAGTCGGTGCAAGCTTACAGTCAACCATGCAAAATCTAAAGAGCATATCAAGTACGTACTTGGGCTATGCAAGGAAGATATGAGATGAAGATTGAGTGATCTTTATCCACAAAAAATAGTGCAGAAGACCAAAGTTAGACATCAGAAAATGATCATGAAGGGAATTTTTCACTGCCTTGATGGTGGATGTCAAACTCCCTATAATCAACAAGTCATCAACATAGAGAACAAGGAACGTGAGAGTATCATCCTGTTGCAAAATGTACCCATTTGGATCAGAATGGCATTGAGTGAACCAACTGACAGAAGGAAGGAGTCCATCTTGGCATACCAAGACCGAGGGGCTTGTTTGAGGCCATATAGAGACTTATGAAGATGACAAACAAGTGAAGGATCTTGTATGTGTTGGGAAATAGGTGTTGTACACCTTGCATAACATTGGATTATTTTATTCATGTAAAATAAATATTCATTTGTGGTGCATCTTAATTGATGTGTTTAACCACATTAGATATTTATTTGGAGGTCATTTATAAAAGTTGTATGTAACATTGGGTTATTATTTGTATTATTTAATTATTGGGAAAAAATGTAGTACCAATATTAAATAATGGCGTCAATGGTTTTGTGTTACCCATGGTTTTGGGGCACATGGTTTTCTCAATGTAACTGTGTGAGCTTGAATTGTAAAAGCAAGCACAATGTTATTATTTGAGGTTGGTTGGCTATTTCATTGTAGGTGGATTGGAGGTTTGTGAGAGACTATCATTGTATTGAGCTCTCTCCTATAAGTGTATATTGTGAAGCATGGCAGGTGATGTGTGGACTCATGCTTGGACACATAGAGGATGCATTGGAGGTGCTTGATGTTTCAGAGGTATTCATGGAGACTCATGGCATGTATTGTAATATCATTTGTTGAATAATACATATGAGTGTGGATGCTTTTGGAGGCTAGGTTTTTCCCTCTTGAGGGTTTTCCCCAAGTATATCTAGTGTTTGTCATTTGATCTTTACATTATGGTTATTTGCTGCATCATTTTCTCCTATTGGGTTATGTGGAATTGGTTTAATTGGACCTACAAATTCCTAACAGTATGAACTCATGTGGCTACTCCATGTATATCTTCTCCTAAAGATCACCGTGAAGAAAATCACTCCTCACATCCATTTGATTAACTTCCCAACGATGGGTTGGAGTAATAACAAGGACAAGTTGGATTGAATTCAATTTGGCAACTAGTGCAAAAGTCTTAGAGTAGTCAATCCCAGGAACCTGGGAGAATCGCTTTGCGACTAGACAAGCCTTATGATTATCAATTGACCCATTTGCAAAAAATTTTATGTGATAGATCCACTTGCATCGAACAAGTTTCCTTCCCTTAGGAAGGGGGACTAAATCCCAAGTATGGTTCCTCTCCAAGGAACTGAACTCTTCCTGCATAGCAACATCCCACTTAGGGACACCAGAAGCTTCCAAAAAAGATTGTGAATAAGAAGCTGATGTGGCCTTGTTCTTCTAGCATTTGAAGGATCGCCAACCCAATCACCTGTTGACTCCAATGTTTGATGAGCCCAAAGAGGCCTTGTAGGAGATTCTGGAGGAGAATCATCACCCTTTGAATGATGAATAGGAGAGGAGGAAGATGAATCCTCATCATCATCCTCACCATCTAAAGTGGAGGAAGAAGACTCCTCATTAAGAGCAGGAGGATTAAGATCCTCGAAAGAACTATCATCATGTCACAATGTCTCCAAACTGATGGTAGATGGAGAAGTGGTGGGAGAAGAACTAAAAACATTCTCCTAAAAATGAATACTCCTATATTTAAACAACTCATGGGTGATGGGGTGGAGAAGCCTGTAGCCTTTGATACTATTTGGGTACCCAAAAAATATGTAAGGCTTGCTCTGTGGATCCATAGACTTGCATTTCTCTATTGGAATGTGGGCCCATTAGGAGAACCAAACACTTGAAAGTGCTTTACTGTGGGTTTCCGACCAATACAAGCTTGAAAAGGAGTGACCCCCTTCACAGCTTGGTGAGGAACCCAATTCTGGATGTAACATGCACATTTGATGGCCTCCACCCAATATTGAGGTGCCATGGACCTGGAGTGAATCATACAATTAGACATTTCTTTTAAGGGGCTATTCTTCCATTTAGTAACACCATTCTATTGTGGACTGTAGGGAACTGTGTGCTGAAGATCAATGTCTTCTGAGGCATAAAACTACTCATACCTCTAGTTGACATACTCCCCCATTATCTGTACGTAGAACCTTGATGACCTTCCTAGACTGTTTCTCTACAAAATCTTTGAAGTTGTGAAAAGACTAAAAGACCTCAAACTTCTATTTGAGTAAATATACCCAAGTGTATCTAGAAAGATCATCAATGAATGTTAGAACATATTGAGCCTTGTTGAAAGAAAGATGTGGAAATGGTCCTGCCAAGTCACTATGTGACAATGCCAAAAGCTGTGTGGCCCTCCATGCTTTGCCTTTATCGTATTTCTCTTCAGAATGCTTACCAAGAATGCACCCCTAGCAAACTCCATTAGAAATATGAATAGAAGGAAACCTTGAAACCATGTCTTGTTGACTAAGCTGTTGCAAGTAACAATAGTTCAAGTGGCCAAACCACTGATGCCACAAACAACTCACCTTATCTAAGTGAGTGAGTAAAGCCAGTGAAGGAGAATCAAGAACAAAGTGAGAAAATTGATATAGTCTGGACTGATGAACAACTTTTCGCACAACAATTGTAGACCCATGTGCAACTCATTGATTACCACTTTGTCTGGAGTAAACTCAACCTACTTTCTAGAGCTAGTGTGAGTGATTTGATAGACATATAGGAGATTAGTTAATAATGATGGAACACAAAGAACATCATGAAATGTTCCTTCGCCCACGTCAACTGATCCTCTCCCATGCATTTCAGTAAGAGTGTCATCACCCATTAGTATAGATGGCATAGATCATGGCTCCAAAGAGGCAAAACCATCTTGTGACGAAGCCATGTGGTGAAAAGCACCTAAGTCAATGATCCAGGTATCAGGATGTGAAGCAACAATAACTAGGGCCTTTCCCTTACTTTTGTCTATGTCCTTTGATGATTCCTGAGATGAACTCTATTTGACAGAATTAGGCACCTTGATGTTGTTCTTTTCAAGAAGATGTGTCAGGTGATCAATCTGATTCTTTAAACACTTATGTTCATCATGACTAGGTTTCTACAATAGGCACACTTTTCCTTCTCCTTCAAGTAGGCTTGTTGTCTTTAGAAGAAGAGGCCTCATTAGCTGCTTTTGGGGCAGCTGGTTTCTAATCTTGTTTCTTCTCTCCTTGATTTTGTTGTTTTTTATTCTACTTACCAAACCTTTTTCCATCTTTAGTGCCCTGATTTGCAGTCAAGGCATGAGATTTAAAGGGCTTACGTGTGCCCATTTGAACCAATTTATCTTTCTCCTTCGTGAGTTTATTTGCAAATTCATGATCAAGAGAATGCATTTTATAAGTGGCTCCTAAGGCACTTTTAGTGGCATGAAATGTAGAAACAAACATAGAATAATTCAGACCAAGCTTGGAAATAATACTTAAGATCAATTGAGAATCTTTCTTCTCAATTCCACATTGTTTTAACTACAATTTTATGGCCTTTACCTTAGTGAAGAAGTCTTGAATAGTATCAAAACTAGTAGGACTTAACCCTATGAGCTCATTTTCCAGTAGATATCCTCTAATTTCATCTTGAGTACCAAATAGATTTTCCAAAGTGGTCCATACATCATTTAGTGTAGAAATATATTCAATATGGAAAAGTAAATATGGAGATACAAACATACACAAGGTTCCAAAAGCTTCATCACACTTATTAAACCATTTTGGCTTTTCTGCAATTGAAGTTGGTTCAGCTTCTAGCCCCATTGTTACCCTATACAACCCTTGCTTATTTAGATAGATTGTCATTTTTGACTTCCAATCAAACTAGTTATAAGGTGTGAGTATTGGTACTATTACTTGATCCATTTTATGCAGAAAATAAGATTAAGTTTGTTGTTGTGCGGAAAAAGAGAATGTAGAAACTCAAAGAGAGCACATACGACACCCTCCTTTTCACTCAATCAAAGAACCCCCCAAGCAAATATGATTTGGCACTTTATATTTAGTGTGATTATAAATGCCACTAGCAAGAAATACTGAGTGGACTTGATCTCAATGCTTTACAAAATTCTTAACAAATGAGTATATGTTGAAAGTACAATATGGAATAAAACCAAGTGAAACAAAAAGCACCACTACAAAGTACTAAAAAAATGGTGTACTTTCAAAAAAGGAATTGCTTCGATTCGAGGTCGTATGCGAAAGTTATGAGTCTATGAAGTTCCCAAAATGAGAACTATGCAGTGTCACATATGAGAACCTACAATTTTTGGAAAATCCATGCACCAAAATAAAAAATTGTTTGCACCAGCATGTAGAGTACAAAAAATTAGCCCAAATAAAAAAAAAATCTCAAAAAATGGAGCCAATATGACCCAAAACAGGGCCTTTGAAGTTTGCCTTCAAAAATGAAAACTTCAACGGAGAGGGGTCTGAGTTTGCAAAAATTGACCTCCACCAAATTTGGTGAAACTGCCACTAGATTTGATAGCTACCAAATTTAGAGCTCGCCAGTCAGTTTAGAACCACTGCTAGTTTTGGAAGACTTCCAGCTAAATTTAGTTATTGATAAGTATGGTGGAACTGCTAGATCTGTTGCCAAAGTAGGCACTTTGCTAAAAATAGTAGAACCTGCTAAATATAGGGGTACTGCTTGTTTGGTGGCACACAAGCCAAGGAAGAGGTGTAGGGGCCAGAAATGGCATGCAGGCTAAAAATAATTTACAAAGGTTGAATGAAAAGTTTTAAACAAGCCTAAAAAGCCCAAATTACAAACAATGGTGGGGGGGTGAAGCCTCACCCCACACCCAAAAAAAGGGGTTGTGGCCTATCAAAGGTTCACAAACCTCTTTAAAGAGGTTGTGGCCTTAATAATGGAGCCGCCCCCTTAAAAGGGGTTGAGCCTTTAATAAGGCCAAAGCCTATGCAAATGCAACACTTGAAAGCGCTTAGAGAATGATGCTTGAGTACTTAGTGCTCAACGCTAATTTAATTTTTTTTAATTATTTATTATTTTATTTTTTTGTAAATTTTAATAAAAATCACGCCTCAATTTGTGTGTTGGGGGGCCAAAATGACCTTCCGGCAATTGTTTTTTTTGCCTTAGATGCTCCCGACACTGAAAGTGGGCAAATTTTATATCAAAATTTGTTTGTTCAGCCTTTTGGACACAATGGCAGGGTCTTTTGGCTTGAAAATACTCCGAACAAAAGCTAACTTTCAAATTTAAGCTCCAAACCCCTGTTTTTGCAAGTGTATCAAACGATCTCCAAATCGGATGAAACAAAAGCCAATCTTGACTTTCTCGAGCCTCCTAGACGCATTGGAATAGTAAAAAAGCTACCAATATAACTAGAATAGCTGCAATTGAACCTAGATCTCACAAAAAAATGTATGCAAAATTAAGAGGTTATTAGATTTTCATAAATCCTTTCTGATTCTCCAGATCATTAAAAAATGCAAGAGAAGAGCATACAAAATTTTACAAGATCTCACAAAATAAGCTCAAACTCTCAATTAGGAATCTAAGAACTCAGAATTCTCAAAACAAAGCTCTGATACCATGTTAGAAATCTGAAATAGATTGATAAGCTAGGAACTTTTTTAGAGAAATTCCAAGCTACATAAATTGGAAAAAGCATAAATAATGCAAACTAGTGACTCTGAGAGATATACAAATGTTAGGATGACATAATTGCATTAAGAGCTCAAACATGCTACACAAGACTGACATAATTGTCATACAAGATGCAACAAGAATGCAAAATACAAGCTAGGTAGTGAGTTTATATAGACCGAAGAGAGGGGTGGAGGTGGCAAAACTGACCAATAGGGAGAGACCGCCAAACGGTCTAAACATAGTAAATGCAACTCCCTCATAGGATGGTGGCACCTCAATTTACCCACTCACCTAATTAAACTCACTTTATTTAACCTAAGAAAGCTTAATAAAAGTGTAGGAAAAACCAAAGAAATAGGGAAAATAACTAACCCGCTACGAAAAAAAAACCCTACACTAACACATTATTGTCTCAAAAGGTTCTATTCTAAAGTGATTGATGACAAAGTGAACGTTTAAGTGAAAATATAAATGTAGGATGTTATTATAATAATAAATTGATTCATTTAACTATATTTTGAGAGTTGTAGTGGTAGTTTTGAGGAGCTTCTTCCATTTTAGATAGTGGATGAGCACATGCTTCTATCCCATGTGGATATATTTATAGTGTCGTATATCTTGACTAGATGTAACTACACCATAGTAAGAGTAAA
Source organism: Cunninghamia lanceolata (assembly GCA_027924645.1). Classification (NCBI taxonomy): domain Eukaryota; kingdom Viridiplantae; phylum Streptophyta; class Pinopsida; order Cupressales; family Cupressaceae; genus Cunninghamia; species Cunninghamia lanceolata. The sequence goes on along the minus strand of BSBN01000257.1, from coordinate 189,739 downwards.
ATGTCTCAATATTGGGCCATCTTAACTACTAGAAGATGGAGGTATAGTTGTGTACCTCATCCTCATGAAACAAGATCTTTAGCATTGAAAATTCCATTAGCTAGAAGTGTACAACTTCAATTAAATAAACTTTTAGGGGAAAGTAAATTCAATGTATTTAAACAAATTCCTTGCCTGATTATGTAATTCACAATAATCACTGGGACAATGCTTTTGTAAGAGGAGAAGGATGTAATAACCCATAAAAGCATAGTAATTAATTAATATAATTAATTGACTAAATATAAAAAAACAATTCACTAAATATTTTTATATTTAGTGTTTGATTGTATATGGGATTAGATGTCATACCCATTAATTCTACACATGCCAATTTGATATATGATTGGGAATGTAATTTGAGTATGTATATTTGATTATGATTATCATTGATGAATAATGTGTTTGACTTAGATTTTTTGTGGTAGATTGTCCATGGATTAGAGGGAGAGTATCTTCGGATGGGCACTATCACAAATCAATAACATTGTGGGTAGAAAAGTGATGTATTAGATGTGTTCCCAAGTAGCCAAATTAGTAAGTTCATTGGTGAATGTGTTAGTGTTTCTAGTCACTATGAGTGGTCAAATCTTGGCTATAATATTTTGTTGAATTGTCATAGGTTATCTTATGTCTGATGATAAACAATGTGATATTTAGTTATACTATTTTAGGGTATGTCAAAGGTCATAAGTGTCAGTTGCTATTTGGTGTTTGAGTGGTATAGGTACTACTTAGCATGATATTATTGGTCAACTATATTGGTATTCTTACCTTGACTTCGTTGTGGGTAATATGATTAATTCTCTTGCTTTTCCCATTGATTATAATCGATTGATTTGTTTACTCCAAAAGTTGACAAGGTCAACTATAGTGATGGCATCCCATATATTCCACCATGCTCTAGTGATTTATATGTTATTGATTATCATTAACACACACATGAATTTCCTTGCTCCCCACTACTTCAATTTATATTAATGGAGCATTTGTTTAATTTGTTTGACACATTCAAGTAGTAATGTTAGGGGAAAGGTTTTGTGATCGAGGAAATACATTATGGGTAGTGGTAGCCATGTTGCCATGCCACGATGGTATGGAAGTGGTGGTGGTCAAACTATTACTCCATAGTCCTAAAATGACTTAGGCATGCCATTAGATCCTTGGATTTATACAAGGATCACTTATGGGACTTTATCTCAGTTGAGTTCTTTGAGGGGTTTAAGCTCTATTGAGCTAGGAAAGCTCATTAGACTTCTTGGTATTTTTCTATGTGGCTTTGAGGATAAGGAAGGTTTGAAAGATAGTTAGGTTGATTATTTTGTGAATGATTTGGAAGAGTCTATAGGTTGATATTTGTTAAAATGAAAAATAGATTTCATACCCCACACTATCAAGCTCAATTAAGCTTTACCCTTATTCCTTTGAGCTTTATTACTAGGTAGTTGCATTTTCTAGTACTGAAAGAGTATTTTATTAATTTTTTAGTATGTTGTTTCTCTGATCAAGGATGCGCAAGGATATTGCACTCCTCAACCACCACAAAGTTTGCTTCATAGGCTAGGCTGGGAAGTGCAATTCCCTCCTAGCCACTTGACCCATCCAAAAAAAATAATGATAATGCTAATAATTCATTTTATAGGGTTTAGAAACCTTTTCCCTATAAGGAGTAGTGCATAATTTTATGATGAATATAAGCTTGACAGCTATGACTATAGATAAACATGAATTTAAATGGGTTTTTTTGTTTGTTGTTAAAATTCAACTTGATTATAAGGATTTTAGAAGCTATTTGCCTAACTAAAAGTGGTAATACCATGAATTGAATGACATACCATGCATATCATATAGTTTTTTTAACCTTTTAGCTTTAACTATGTATAATAGTCAAATGAATCCAAGTTGCTTAATTTTCAAGTAACATGCAAGATAGGTCATCTAGGTTTATCTCCTTTTGGAATGGTCATAATTTTTTTAAAAGGTAATTAGCACACATATGATAAGTAGGCCCTAGAAATTCTATTTTCCTTGGGTTGTAGTCTCATACTTCGTAACTATTAGGATAGTGTGATATTAAATTTCAATCTTAAATAATAATGTTGAGTCTCCAACTTTCTTGGAATGGGTAATTTGGACACCCATAAGGAGTTGAGGGATACTATTTTATTATTATTATTCTCTAGATTATGTGAGAGATTGTTGTCATGGCATTGAATAAGGGAGGTTACAAAGTCAAAGATTGGGAGTTATGGAGCATCTTTCTCAAAATAGGTAATGACAATGGAATTTTTGCACTCATGGAGTGCCTAGAAATGGGAAAGTAATTTTAATAACATCTTATGATAAAATCTATGATGCATCGGTATGTAAGAGGAGTTGCTTTTTATTTTGGAGACCACTTGAACATGTAGTGAGTTTTGAGAATTTTTACCATGGTATTTTGAGACCATGTTTGGGCCCATGGATTAATTTGTGGTGGTTTTCTAAGCCTCCCTAAGTCTACATATCAAGGGCTTGGTATGGAGAAGGTATGGTTATTGTATAGGTACTCTCACACTACTAAAATGTTGTCAAACTGAAGAAGACTGTATGAATTGTATCGATGTGCTTGTTTATATTTGATTAATACAAGGTTGGTACCTCTTTGGTGGTGGAGCTTTTTTACAAAAGGTTTTGTCCACATATTTATCCAATATCCCATGTGTTTGCTAATTTATTATTATTGTTATACATTATTTTCCACATTCTATTTCATTTTTAGTGATTAATCACATATACATCTAATTAGGTTAATCAGAATTCTACACTTTAAGCTTATACTTTTATTATTATTCACCACTTTTCTCAACATTTGATATTAGAGATAACTATTTTGATCAAAGATAAATTCCTTTCTAGAGGTTTTTTGATGCTTTTTGGTCCAATATGAGTATTTATTATAGTGGGTTTTGTAGACCCTTTGTGGTGGAAGCAATGGCTAGCACATCTTGGTCAAAAATTGACAAGTTCAATGGTTTTGGGTAGGAGTCATAAGTTGAAAATAGAAGATTTCTTGGAATAAATGGATTAGTGGAAAGTTGTAGAAAAGGAAGGAACTTGAAGGAATGTCTAATGAGTATTAGGAAAAGCTAGACAAGAAGACAAGAGGAACCATTTGATTGTATCTTGTAGATTTAATCATCTCGAATGTCTCATAAGAGACCACCACATTTGAACTATGGAAGATGATAGATGATGTTCATCAAACTAAAAGTTTGACTAATAAGTTATATCTCAAAAGATATTTGTATTCTTTAAAAAATAATAAAAGTGATTTTGTTGTAGAAAATTTGAATGCCTTTAATTTAATTTTGAGTTAGCTAGCTTTAGTAGATGTTAAACTTTATGAAGAAGATAAATGTATCTTGTCTTTGCCTAAATCTTGGGAGAACTTAATTGTTGTTATCAGTGGTTGTGTTACAACACTAAAGATGGTCTTCCTTATTGTTGCCTTACTTTTTTAGGAGATGAGGAGAAAATCCATGGATAATGGCTTGAAGGATGCCTTGCATGTTTGAAGAAGGTTGAAGGATAGAGGTGTGTCTAAAGGGGAATGAAAGAAATCAAAAGACAAGTCCAAGTCTAAAGGATGGTCAAAAGCCCCTGGGAAGACCAAAGTGTTAGATTTGTGGAAAGCGAGGACAGGTGAAGAAGCAGTATAGAAACAAGATGTTATGATCCTAGGTAATATGATATATTCCTAATTATAATAAGTTAAGCACTTGTGGCATGCTTAACTTTAATAGATTCATTTATTAATCTTAGTTATTCCTTAAGATAACTTAGTTAGGATGAAGGGGTGTGTCCCTACATAGTTATACATATAATTAAGGAAGAGAGAGACTCTCCGAAAACCATCATATCTTATAATATTGAATTCACATATTATTTTCTAATTATTGGAGGTCACCCTTTTGAAGTCATCTGCTATTTAACTAATTTTTACATTTATTTTTGATGAAGGGCTACTCCACCCAACACACACACATGAAAGACCAACAGAGATTCCCACCAAAAATGTGAGGAATGAAATCAAGAAAATTTTATTTCTTTAGTAAAATAGAGTACAAAATCTAGTATTACATGCTACAACAACATGGATTGTTTCACAACAGAGAAAATCCTACTCTATTAGAGATTTCTACAATTCAAAGCCACAACTGCACATATGGAACTGTCCTCATAACCTTTTCGTTTCCCCTTTTTATTTGGCACCAATAACTTCCACACCACTTCTCCACTACCTTACTAAATGTTCTATAAAGTGTAACTCCCCTTTTTGGGCACCAAGTCTAGCTATCCATTTTCCTGCCCAAGAAATTGGCAATTTGAAAATTTTAAATTTTTTGAAATTTTGTAACACGACTTCTGGGGGCCATAACTTTTGAACCGGACGTTCGATTGACAAACAAAACCAAGCTTTGGAAAGCTTGTGAAGAGGTCTATGATTCCCAAAATATCTAAAGATCATTTTGCCCACTTTTTGAACCCCAACGATTCTTCTAAAGGCCTTAAATTCAAATCTAAAGTTCATCAGGAGCAATTTTCCAAGATGAAAACTTTGATATCTCTCAAACTATAAATGATATTCAGATGATTTCTTCACCATTTTCTTATTTTAATAATTCTACTTCTTGGGGTAAAATTTCACGTCCATACATACCTAAATAGGCCAACTTACTAAAAATAGCAGGCTACTATTTTTAGCCTTTCTAAACTTCTGACAATCCCGAACCATTGAAGTGTCAACATGGACTCCAACAAAACTAAAGAAACCTACAAAAATAAAGAAATTCAAACAACTTCAAATATTTTTGGGTGATACAAGATTGCCCTTACACCACTGGATGCTCTTGCATCAATTTCCAAGAAATATCATAACAAGTGGTATCAGAGCTACGATTTGGGCCAAGATTTTTGTTTTCGCCATAACTTTCAAACCATTGCGAAATTGGACTTGATTTTTTCTGGGTTTTGAGGTAAGTATGAAATAAGGTTCTAGGTAAGAAATCATATTTCTATCATAAGTTTTGTGCCAAATTCTTACATTTTTGGAAAGATTATGAAAAATTAGGTTGGGTCATGTCTTTGTAATTTATTATTAGAGATAAAATATAGGCCGTACTTTAGTGGTCAAAGTTAGGTAAATATTTTATTATTTTGCTCTATAGGCCACAATTTTAGGAATTTTAGAAAATTTTTAATATTTTTGGAAAGATATTGAAAAACTAGAGTTTAAAATACATACACATCAAAATCCATGTCATCTTTAGGCTTCAAATACTTTTCTTAAAAAAATGTATCCAATGACCTTTATTCTCCACCACCTAAAATTGAGGGTAAAATTCCTCCGGGATGTGAAACAATGGTACATTTTATTAAGGATAATTTGATTGACCCATTTTCATCATCTTTAATAAAGGTTTAAATAGGTTTAAACAAGAACTATTACATGAATTGAAGTCCCAACAAAACCACCTAGGTGGATACAACCCTAATAGATAAAATCAAGGGATAAAACAATCTTTTCAAGATCCAAAATTGAACCTACCCAAAATAAATATCCCTAAGTTTGATGGTACTGATGTAACTTCATGGATAAGTCTCATGGAGAAATACTTTAAGCTTCATAATATAACAGACAATGTAATGGTTGACATAGCGCCTAACTACATTTAGAATATAGACACACTAGTGTCACTACAAATGGAGTGATCAAGATGTTAAAAGTGCTACACAAAAGGTAATATAGACAATTTTAAGATTTCTTGCAAAGAAATGTAAAGATATGTCAAATTTTTTATGTTGAAATACACAATGTGTAATTACAAACATATGAATTTTAAACCAAGATATGAAATGATGCAAAATTTTCAAATGAACAATGAAAACATTTTGTAAATTAATGCTAGATCTTAATTGAAATGTTTATGATGGCAGCAAAATCTGAAACAAGATTTTGACTACAAACCCTAGATTTTGAATTTGTCTAGGTTATCAAAAATGCAACTTTTCCAGCAAAACCCTAGCAAATGAGAGTTTCACATGTGAGATGCAACACCATGAAATGATTATCTTTTGTAATATGAATCAGATCTGATGCAAAAATTAGAGATTTAAATCTTTCTATGATGATTTATAACATAAGCAATGAAACAATGCAAAGCTGTGTTTTTGCAAGCCTAAAATGCTTGATTTTTTTTCACTTTTTCCAATGCAAATATGCAAAGGAATGTCTTACAAAAACAAGGATGAGAAGGTACAGAAACCTAAAACCCTTTAATCAATCCAATAATGCAACAAGGTTTATCACAACACGCCAATCTTGAAACCCTAGGTTGAAGATTAGCTATATTTCCTAAAAATGCAAGGATTTTTGAAACCATAATAATGAAATTAAGCTATGTAACTATGTAAAATGATAAATTAATGGAATCTAATTAGATCTAAGGTAGCAAATAGCTCAAATATGATATAAGAAGGATACCAAAGTCTAAGATACTACGTGTTCACCAAAATGTTAAGTGTGAAAAAGGTGAATGATGATAACTAGCATACGCACTAGATCAAACCCTCTTCCACAATAACATTCAATTAGGACAAGACCGGGCCAAATTACTACTAAATGGAGGTGGACTTAGCTACAGATATTGTACTCAAGAGTGATATGGAAAGATCTTATTTAATCAAGCCTTTTTATTAAACCCTAGGTCAATAATGCACAAAACTCTAATTCTATGATGATCTAATTATAACAGATGATGTGCAACAAATATAAAGAAACCAATTGTACAGGGAGGATCAGGAAGATGATAAAACTTGTGTCCTAGATGTGGAGGTGTCAGAGGACTATTTCAAAAGCACCCAAGTCCTGAAATGTGGAATCTTCAAAAATTGTTAACTAGAGAAATGATGTAGAAACTGACCTAATTCCATATCTAAAGTTTGTTGAGGTAGAAAGAATAGGGCGCCAGTACCCAAGTCGTGCATAGAGGAATATTCTTGAAATGTTGTTAGATCCTGAAACCTTGATCCATGCTCAGTCTTCCTGTATCTTCATATTTCTCAGATCTTGCACCTGTAACTTGTACACAAGAAGAAGAGAAGGGGTTTAGGGGTTATGGTGTTTAGGGACTTACCTCAGTCAAATCCTGGGATAGCATGCAAGCTTCCCAACACCATTGATAGATAAATAGAGTGTACCCTTGTACAAAAAAGGCTAAACACAAAATCAATATGATGGATCAAATGATGATGAATAACAATGATATCACCTATGTGATGAAACCCTGAGGAGGATGAATGCTCTTCAACTCATAAGGAGAGATATATGATAACCTCAAACCTGCAATAACACACACAATGACAATACAAATCCACTCTAGAATCACAATGAATGCTTTGAATGCTCTTTACTCCAATGCTTCAAGTTGGCTATCTCTATCTAATTTCATAATGAATTCAAAAACACATTTATATATGTTTTTCCACTAACATTCATCAAATTAAACCAAAAGAGACAACAAGGAGAAACCTTTTTAAAGGTCTTATGCTAACATATAATTAAATTTTCCCCAACCAATCAAGGGAGATTTGGGCGCTAGCGCCCAAGTCTTGAAGCTCCTTTTTGGTATGGGGTAAGATAAGATATGGGCCCCTTGTCCCTAATTTACATTGGTTTCAGGGAATTTGGCATCAGGATGAATATTTAGAATGTATAATGTATTCATGGGGACCTAGGAGGTAAACAAGGAGGTAAAAAGATATGTGTCCACTTTTTACTCCATAACAATAGTCATCCTATTTCTATTCACCTATGCAAGCACTCAAAGCTCTTTGTTCCTTTCACCTACACATGGTCACTAGGATGAATAGGCCTATCACACTACATTGCAATCTTATCAAACATATTTTACACTCATTCTATGCCCATTCACCCACACAAGCACTCAAAGTAACAGACTCCTTTCAGTTAGCATGACCACTAGGATGAATAAGTAAGACCAACTATACACCCTTCTCTAAACCCTAGATTTACATTCTTGGCATGTGCACCATTTCTGATGATGAACTAAGTGGGGAAACCATAAGTAGACTAATCACTTTCATCTAATACACAAACACAATGTGCTACCATGAAAAACATTGACTAGAGAAAATGTAAACACCACATCTTTTTATGTTTCTTTCGTCATATTGTTATCGTAAGTTCATTTGTGCTACCATGAAAAACATTGACTAGAGAAAATGTAAACACCACATCTTTTTATGTTTCTTTTTATGTTTCTTTCGTCATATTGTTTACTTAATGAGATCATTCTTGGAACTTAAAACTACTTGCCAACACTTCTCCCCTTCTATCATGACTCATGGATCTTATTTTTTGTTTTTGAAGTCTTGCTTGTTGTGTTGTGTTCCCCAACCTTAACACTCTATAATGTCATTCTCAATACACTACCATGTTAAGTACTCTAAAAGGTCATTATGATACCTTTCTCTAGAGATGTTTCTTCACAACACCAAAATATACATACACATATTTAGTTTGTGACTCTTGAATCATTTCTTTACACATAGTAGGATGTCATGATTGAGAATGTATTTGAATCTGATAGTGAATTCCCCCCCCCCCCTTTATCAAGCATAACTCCCCATTTCTTAAACACTTTCCCTTTGTAAATATTAATAAATCTACCTCAACTTCTCAATTAAACTACATTCCCCAGAGAACATCCAATATTCCATTAATGAGCATGGCATAGGTTTGTTACACTCTTCCTTCATTAATGTTCTATAGCTTCTAGATTAGATTTCATTCTCTTTACATTTTCTCCTTAGATCCTATTGTTCACCTATGTTCTCTCTCTATTCTTCCAAAATATTATCTTCCATTTGATTCTCACATTTTTGCTCACCAAGATAGGCATGGTCATTACTTTGCACTTCTTTGCATGACACATCACCTCCTCAACCACTCCTATATTTTTTCAACTAAAAAAGTGGTGCTCTTTGACCTTTCTAATTTTTGGCATTCATTATCCAAAGGATGATTTTATATTTGATTTGGGGTTAATGTTTCAAAGGTTTGATTTATAATTAAAATACCATTCATTTATAAGACTAACCTCAATAGATTTGCTCAATTAAATAACCAATCATAGTCATGAACATGCACAAAACATACATAAGACCACAAGATTATTACCATCAATGGGATGTTATGGACTATGAGATATCAACATTAAACAATTTATTGACTTAGATGCTCATGGCATGCTTCTTGTCATTTAAATTAAATCGTGCTATCAATTTAAAAATGTACCAAGACAACACTAACCACCTCATTGAAAGGAAGCTAAGGTGTGAAAGTGTTTCCTTTGCTAATCTATGAGGAGATTAAATATGCAGAAGTTGAGATCTAACAATTTCTAATGATAAAATCACACATGCAATAGCATGCATTGACATGCAAAGATGTGCAATAGACATGTAACTCATAAAACCATTAAAACAATAATGCAATACCATGTATGTGGGGAAAGCCCTTTATGGAGAAAAACTCCACACTCCAAGTATGCAACCAGTTGTATTATAATAACAATACAATTACATACAACTTTAGGCACATGCCCTTACAAGAGTATCACCATCATTAAATCCCAGAGTAGTTTCAATAGCATAACAACATCTCTACAACACACTATGAATCTAAGTAACCCAATAAATAGAATAGACACAGATAAGAAACCATGAGCCAACATGTAAGAGGTATGGCACCTAAACCCCATAACCCAAATTGCATTGCCCCATACCAAGTTTGAATTCCCACGTTATATTTAGAATATTTCTTACAACTATCATAACTTGTCATAACCTATCATAGTCAACATACCAACTTAGACACCACAATTCGTCATGTTTCTTCACTCGTAGATGCTTTATGACGTGTCATATTGCTAGTCAAGATCCCAAGGTAACCCCCATAATCATGCTCTTACACATCATAGAATCTATCATAAGTAAACCCTATAACTTATAATTCCATAAGATACTCTTACAGATCATAATGACATTAGATGTTCTTACAATTCCTTACACACATTCCAAGATGGTTGACACGTGGCAAAGAGTGCAACCTCAAAGTGGGACACCCTACTTCTCATTGGAGGATAAAATAATAAATAGATAGAATAAATAATAAATATGAAACATTGGGATCGGGTGGTTGGGTGGAAGCCTTGCCACCTCCTCATAGGTGGCAAGGCCGAGTTGGCATAAGCTGCAATGATTAGGCAGCAGGGTGGTTTGCCGACACGAGGGGAAGTGATGTTAGTCTTTCATTTCCCTACGTGGTTTGGGTGGCGTGGAGTGGAAGATCCCTCAGCAGGGTGTCGAGAAGCTTTGGAGGGCATTAAGATATCAGCCAAGGAGGACAGAGACAACATTCTATTTTCTCCCTTTCATGTTGATCGATGCCGTCACATTTTGTTATCATAGTATCTGCAGAGGTTGTTCGGTGTGGAGGAATGGACACACCCATCAGAGTGACCAGTAAGAAAAGGCAGATGGCCTTCATTGGGGCTATTACCGATCTAAGACTACAAAGAATGTTGTGACAAGCCGACGAGCTGATGGTGGGAGCGGTGAAAGTGATCCTGGGGAAAGCCTTTCTGGTTAACAATGAAAGGTATAGGGTAGATACAGACATATCTTCCCGGGTACTCGTAATGCTCCTCGAGCTGGGAACAGACAAAGCGGAGGCAGGGGCGATTATGAGAGGGATCTTTAACCCTGAACACCTTGGGGATTTGGATTTCTCATTTCAGGTGGCCAGTCCAGGCGTAGGCATCCCCCATCCCCAGGATTGGAGTCTCCTTGCAGATTCAAACGAAGTCATTAAGATCTTTCCTTTTATTCTGGATACCAGAGGCTTTGACCTGGTTCTGTTGAAAGATCAAGCGACGATTGCGGTGGAGTTCATCAGAAAATCTCTCGGCTTGGCAGCGGTGGGTGGTATGGACTAGGTTGAACACTTCAGTTCGAAATTGTCTAAGCTATTCCTGTAGTAGGTCTTTTTCCTCCTTGCTTCATTTTGTATAGAAGAAGTAAGGATACTATAGATAGATAGATGCTATTGATATAGTCAGTAAACACTCTGTAGTAAGGGCATATGTATAGGCCCTGCGTGGTCTCAGAATTTGTATCCTAGCTAGGGTAGTTAGTAAGGGATTAAGGCAATAATCCTCTCGGTCAGCCATGGAAGGGCTATAAAATTGTAACTTTTTGACAGTCTTTAATATATATCTGATTACAAACCAAAAAAAAATATGAAACATTGGGATGCAAGGTTGAGACACCTTTCCCAACACTCATGGATAGATATTCACAATACTAGGTTCATAAGTTTCATACAAGGTTTGGTTTCTCTATAGCATATAAAGAGCAATGTAGATATGTAGATAAGATTAATCCTCTCATCTCTAGTCTAATTTAACATGCTATCTACACACTAAGTTCCACACATCAAATACATCTAAGATAATACATATAGCCAAAGCATAATAATGGAAATAATATTATCTCATCATCATAAACAGTTCATACAACTTAGACATGAGAGTGAGAATCATTTTATGATGTTTCTAATATATGTACATGTGTATATAATCCATTGAGTTATCAAACTACATCAATTTCATCAATGGTATCTAGAATATTACATTGCAATAGAGTCATAATATTTTAATTTTTAAAAATAAGAAACATAAATTATAGATGTCCCCACATACGTATTTTAGCATAGGTCTCATAAAAACATACATAACAATACAAAATGATCAACACATGGGTGGCCTTACAAAACAAAGATAAAATCCTCTAAAATGTGGGATTTTATTAAGATTCTTAAGCATTTTATTTATAACTCCATGTAGCCTTTGTTCCTTATACTAAAGAAATTTTGAATAGATTTTCAAAATTTTGAAGAAAAGAGGCATCCTAACTTCCATTGAACCACATAAGAAGTTTAAGAATTTGTCATCATTTCCTAAAGGATTAAAGATTACCACTTCACAACTCTAGGGTCCATAGAATGGATTGCTCATGTGGAACTCATCTATTGGTGAAACATGTTACTTTATTGCAATAGAATCAAGGAATGTGGTGTATCCAACAAGCATACACACATTAGTAAATCAACACTTGTAGAGAATTTATTTAATACCAGATAGGTGCCACATTTAATTAGAAGCCACCAATGACCTAATGAAATAAGAAAATTATTTCAAGATGAAATTAAAGGAAGTAATTGAAATTAATGGTACAATTTGAGCTACTCTTGGCATCCTATCATAAACTCCCTCAAAGATAATTAATATACCCCTTTATAATTTTGGTTTGGGTTTAATTTTTATTTTTTACTTTTTCTTATGCTGTGTGGTTGACACCCTTAATATTATTATCCTTTTAGGGTTACCCCCTTATTATAAATGTGTTTCATTGGTATTTTTTTCCTTTTGCTTCTTATCTCTTCTACTAGTTGCTTTCTGGCATAAAACCTTATTGCAATGTTAAAATTATTAGCTCTTCTCTTTGGTTTATCTTGTGTATTATTATATTGAGGCTAACTTTTTTATTCTTTGCTTTCTCCCTGTTGTTTTTTGACTTTCATTGTTTTTAACAACTTTTTGGGGTTATCTCCCACTTTTATTTAAATTCTCTATAGTTTTCCATGTCTTTTTTCTCCTCGGCTTCTCAAAATTTTTTAATGAGCTATACCTACACTTCTCTTTTGTGTTACAATTAGGTTAGACTTAGTTTTCTTACTTATACACTATCACATCTTAACATAACTTTCAATATTTTTCTTGCTCCATTCATTTGTATTATTGTATTTGACCCCACTTTCTCTTCCATTACTAATTTCATAAACATGAACTACTAAATTTAACAATTTGTCTTATCTTTAACCATTAATATATTTTATTACCATGGTGTGTTATCTCCCACCTTAATTTATTATTCTTTGATTTTTGCATTTCCCCTTGGCATCTCATCTCTTATTGGGCTGGTCTTACAATACTTACATCATTTTTCTTATCTCGATGATAGATCACAAGGTGTGATCCAAAGTGTAATGCCAAAAAATTTACCATGGATAAACTTAATAAACACAACCAATTTTTTATAACAATGCATCACATGAGTCACAATGCAACATGCCCAAGACATTTATCATTGATACATGTGACTCCCAATAATATTGATGATGTGTAGAAGAGATGTCTTAGCAAAGGCACAAGGGAAAAAGGGAATTAAATGTGCACATGAAGAATGTATAGATTGCACACATCCCCATGCATCACACCCTATACCATAGAAGAAAGTTCATCACAAGGTGAGGGCACTAACATTCAAGGTTGCTAATAGAGCATCAACTCTATAGGTATCCCACTTTTAAAGGATTCTAGATGATGAGGTGAAGGGTGATACTCTACCAAGCCAACTATAAAGAAGTACATCTAATCATTTAATTAATCCTATGTCACGTCTCAGACTTTCACATATACTTGATTTGGTTAAATGCATGAAAACCATTGAACTACTTGAGGATAAATTGCTAGAAATGTATTACTGGTTTAAGATTCAATTGCTTCGGCTATATTTTGGGACTAACCTATTGATAGTGGTATGAGTGTGTTTGAAAGCAGGTCTTGTTGAAGGACAAGAGCATGACTCAGGTAGGAGGTCCCTAGCTATTTGGCAACAATTGTCGGGTTTTATCTGGTGTCACACACACAATCACATAGATTGCATTACGTTTTCAATGAATGTTGCATCGCATGTTGTTTCGATGACTGTTAGACGATTTCTCCTTGTTTAATTTTGTCTTCATCATGCTTGCCACATGTCTAAGTTTGATGCCTGTCTTATCAAAGTAATGAGTTAGTATTGCAAGTTGATCTAGACAAATATATGGTATTAAAATATTATTCAGAAGACAAATATAATATACTTGTTTTATTTTATTTTATGTAAATATATAATGACTTATTAAAAAATTGCGACTAAATTATGTAAATGGTATGTATATGTATTTAAATAAATATTAAAGAGTTAATCTCAATAAGGAATTATTTGATAAATTATATATATATATATATATATATATATATAAGTTTTGAATTGAATAATAATCTAACACCTACCAAATTGAAATAAATTAAATAAATGTCTTCATGCAAAACAAATGCTTATTTATAATATTAGATTAAAGACTATATAAGGATATATTAGAATAATCATAGCTGTTTTATTTTTATTTTTAAAAATAGTTTGGGTTTTAAAGTGGAGATCTTCATGCATTACATGCAAAAAAAAAAAAAAAAAAAAGGAGATTTGTATTTTTGCATGGAGAAAAAGACGCTGGAATTTTTTTAGGTTTTCTAAGAATAAAAGAAGGAAAAGAAAAGTTTTTTAAAAACACATCTAAGGATAGTCAGGAAGGACGTAGGCCAGTGCAGGAAGGGAGAGGAATTCTAGAGCTCGTATCAATCTCTAAGCTTCAGGTTCTTTTCTATTATATATACATACATCTTTATCTTTCTGTTGCTTCAGTTTTAAGACTTTCTTTTGAGTGCCTGTATGTAAAAAGGTTGGCAACCCGTGTGGTTGATCTGCATTCCAGTATCAGTCTATTTCTTTTCTATATCCAATCCTTCAGTAATGAAACTATTATCTCTTAGATCTGACCTTTTCTTTCATAGTAGCGGCTAGTGAATTAGTAGCGGCCAGCACCCTTTCTTATTGATGAATCTGTTCCTTTTCAACGCGTTGTTTGACTCCCTAAATACCTGATCAGGCCTGACAACCTCCTTGAACACTCACCTTACCTCTCATTTTATGTTGTTCGACCTTTGTAGACTGTGATTTGTGTTAGTTTGATTAGCTCTGCATACTTTGGGTTTGAATAGGCACAAGCCTTCTATATTCTAATTCTGTATGACCCCAAGCTCCAAGATAATAGGTTGTATAAGTGCATCCCATGCAATAAACCTAGAAGAGGAGGCAGGTATCCCCAGAGAACAATCATTTCTGATATGGTGTATATATATATATAGAGTAGTTCACACTAAAACCTTACACCGTGGTATCCAGACGCATGATATTACATTTGACTGGAAATTCCAAAATCTTTAATATCTTTTATTTTAAATTAGTGTTATCTTTCTTACATGTCCTTTAGTAGATCCAAAAGAAGTGCATAGTTTATAGTCAAAGATTACATAGAACCAATTCTTTTTTTATATACGATAGAGATTGTTGATAGCAAGTTGCTTTACCATAAGATTGTATAGTCAGTTGGAACAGAGCAGATAATTGTTGATAGCGAACCACTTAAACTAAGTTTGTATAATCAAAATTTACTTAGTAGCTCGACATGAGCCAATTTTACTTAGACGTCCTATTATTGACAGTCCACAGAGGAAATATGCCAAACCTCTTTAAAGACCTTCCTGAGCAAGAACTATAGTAACCTTCCAATAGAGATCTTCTCATTATAGCTATTGATCTACAATTCGGGCCCCAAGATGGTAGGCATGGAGGACAACACAATAAATTAATGGGCAGTCTACAGTATTATAATGAACACGTAACAACAAAAAAATACACTAATATATATTCACAGAGGTAATGAAATAGCAAAACAATTCTTATCCATTTGATTTGAATTGGGACAGTATGTATGGTTACAAGGTTCTAGAAGATTGAGAATGATGGACAATTTTGCTTGATTAGTGGCTAGGGAAAATGTACTTGTGTTTTGACAAGCGGGAATGAGACTTTTACCCTCCTTCTAAGTAGTGTCATATCAATGCAACTGAGGAATTCTATTGTGTATGTATTTAATTGCATATGAATTACTTTAATTTATTTTCAATCCAATTAATTATAGATTTAAAAAAATGAAAAATCAACTATCCTAAGGCTTATACGAAGACCCATGTATTTTCTTTTCCTTATGATCAAAAACCTTGTATACTACTTCATAACATCAAGGAACAAAATAGAATCATGAAAACACATCAAATTCAATTGTTTAAACTACTGCGGTATATATCATATAAACTATATGTGTATGAAACAAATAAGGAGTGAAATCTTCTGAATTGAATCTCTATCTTGTTGAATGTATGCATGAAATGTGTTTTTGCCTTCTGAACATCATTAATTATGCCTAGAGTGAGATTGGCTTTTTGTTTTCTTCTGTTCGACTTTGTGTCATGTGCTTTTGGTTAAGTTGCCTTCTGGGATCGGTGTTGAATATGGGAAAACAGGGGAGTAGGTTTTCTTTTTCAAAACCTACACACCGTTAAAATGGCTAAATGCTTTGGCCAAAGTGAATGTGATGTTGAAATAGACATATGCACCATTTATCTGATGGTTGATTGCCTAGTTCTTTATTTATAATTTTTCCCTGCCATATCCTATTGATGAGATGCTGCATTCATGATAGAAATGCATGTAGATTGATAGGCACACACTAGATTCCACCCTGCACTTGTTTACAAGTTGCTAGGCCCTTCAAGCAGGGTCAGGCATTCCTTAGTTTGAGGAATACCGGGGAAGCGCAAGCTTTGTGGTTGGGTGGAAAAAAGCACCTGAACCATGTTCTTGTCCTTCAACGTAGCAAATGTCTAGTTGGTCGATGGCGGTCAAGGACTGATTTGGGGATTTATTGATTGATGACAATTGTACAATTGTATTTAAATTCAAATGTTATGAAAGGTGAAAAGCCACATCTATAATTGTATAATTATTATTTTGAAAGCTCTGTAATTGAATTTAGAAAGATGCTTGAGTCGAATGTGATATGAATGGAAATGTTATGAATGAAAATCTCTTGTTGGCCCATGATGTCTATTTTATAACTTCTTCATAATGATGTTGTAGTTACTTTTTTTTTTCTTACTCACTTGATGTTAATATAGAATTTATTTCAATAATTATGTTGTGGAATTTTTCAAAACCTTACAGCCTATATGGTAAAACTTATCTTTATCCATACTAACCAACACAATGTTCAATAACATACATTTGATCATTAACAGTAGCTTCCAAAACATGAGGATGTAGAATATAAAGTTGCATTTAAGCATACAAGGATAACTTATAGTTCACAATGCATCATTTATTTCTTTCATTCACATATAGACTTAATAAGAAAGAATTTTTATTTGAATTGCATTACTAACCAAATGAACAACATTTTTCGTCTTCAAGAATGCATATTTTGAGAGAGAGAGAGAGAAAGAGATTTGCATCTCATACCATAGCATGACACAAGGTGAATAGTTCAAGTGTTAAGTAATTAGGTACAATTCCTTTAATTTTCAAGAGCATGCACACTCATTCAGCAACTACGCCAAGCATACATAATTTCCTTAACAAATTAACTCATATAATAGCATAAAGTACAAGGAACATCATCAATACACTTAGATTATTGTTTTCCATCATGTTAATGATAGAATAGATTAATTATGTCAGAAAGTTAACCCCGGGGTGATGCAATATGAAGGAAACTAGAATAGAAGCGATGGATAAATATATAAGTAGTAGAAATGTTAAGAAATATTTTATGCATTCATAAACATCTGAGGGTTGCTCCATACATATATTCATATCATATATTCCTTATACAATATACATTTCATATTTCAAGCATAGATATATGCATCACATATGTTTGGGTGATACTCCTATCTATATTACATTTATTTATTTATTTTCTTCTCTTCTAGTTCTCCCCACTCTCTCATCTTATATATATCTTCTCATCTCATCTACATATACATTATTCATATATATCTCATATATCTTTCACACTCACTTATATGTGCTCCATGCCCTTATCTCCCAATTTTACCTTCTTTATATGACCTCTTAATGCCTCTTCATGATGACTTTTTTATTGGAGCAGCCAAGATCAGAAAGCACAAATAGCATAACCTTCCACAAGTGAAAAATGGAGCACAATAACATATCTATCATATACAAATGAGTGTGTTAATTTACAAAGAGAAGCCTTGCATAAATAGGCAAGGTGGAGGAGGTAGGAAGGTAGGAATCAACTACTAACTACCCCTACAAGTATGCAACACTTGTCTAACTCACATGAAATGTGTGAGGGCAAGTGGCAAGTCAAAATGAAATAGGTGTCTCATAAAGGTGAGTACACATGTCTCAACCTCATGAAGTGAGACAAAATGGTAAGAAGCCCAAAGTTGGACTTAAAAGCTAGTGTGAATAGGTCAAACTAGGAAAGAGTTATTAGCCAACTAGTTTGATAATGTCCCTATTTACACCAACACCCCCCTTAAGTGCAACTTAAGGAGAAGTGATACAAAGATGATGATGGGTCTCGACTACTAGGCCATGTTAGGTACCCATGTACAAACAAGTTCTCATAAGCGGAGTAAAGGAGAAAACCCTGTGGGAAACAAAACTCTTCTCCAAAACAGAAAGTATGCAAGAAAAAATGTACAAGTGAAGAAGAAGAAGATAGAAGGAGGACATAACATGACCTCCCAGGGACTACTTCTAACACTAGTGTACAATATATGTTCCCTCCATAGGAGAGAAAAGATGAGAAGGTCTATGTGACCCCTTAGAAAATGTGAAGAAATGAACATGTAAAGAAATGGATCCTCCCAAAATTGAGATGAGAAGACTAACCATGCATATACCCCTCAAAATACCTCATGTAGTGTGTGTAGAAGTGGTGCAGGAGCACCACGGGCTTGGAGCCCATGTATATATTCTTTTTGCATTTTGGTGTGATGTTGTGAATTTTCAAATAGGACAGAGCGGGAACATGCATGTCGGTGTGAGAAAGGCTATCGGGATGACCAAGTTTGCATTGATCCGACAATAGTGATCTCACCGATCGAGGTGATGAACATCAAGCATCATCGATGGGTAGTTCATTGGTGTATCGGTGAAGGAAGTTTTTCTGTGGCCGAAGGCAATGTCTCACCGATAGGGATGTTATCGGCATGTCGGCGGGAGAAATGGAGACACTGCCGATAGAGGCAGTCTTGCCGATGGAGAAGTTGTATGTGGATTTCAGCGTGAGGTTGTGATATCGGAGAACAAGTGTAAAGTCTGAGCGATAGACATTGTATGGGCGATGGAAAGTCTTAGAGATTCAAAGGCATCGGTGTGAGGTTACATATCGGAAGGCGAGGAGAAACTTTCACCGATGGCCTAAGTCACAGCGATAGGAAGCATCGGGAGGAGAAGTTGGAAGGTCTGGCTGACGGAAGAGAGTCAAAGATCATCGGGGTGATAACAAGTGTCGGAGTAATATTTCCAAAGGAACCCGATAATACTAAATTTGGCCGATGAGCATAAAGATCTCGGGGAGAGATAAGTAATCGGGGAGAAAGAATGTGGGAAGGCCGATAAAGAAAGTAAGTTTGATTTCGGTGAGAAAATAGAGATATCTTGTTGATAGGAAGGTGAATACATGTTTTGACATTGTATGTTCCGACAAGCACGAATGGAAGTCATCGAGGTAAGTTAGTGCATCGGGAGATAGACCAAAGGCTACACCGATGGTGTAAGTCTGAGCGACGGAAGTCTATGAAGTCAAAGGCGACATCGGCCAAACTTATACTATTGGCCAATAAAGATTTAGACTCACCAATAGAGGGTGGTCACACTGATGGAGCGATAGCATAGAGTTGAACAGGGGCAGTTAGAATACGAACCGGTCTGAGAACTGAAACATCCTGTAATGGACATGATATAGCTATAAGATGTAGAATTCTCTCTGTAAGGGGTGCAGCGGGAAAGGTTTTGATTCTGAGAAGCATTTTGATGTAAGAATAATTTTGAATAAAAAAATCCAATTCAACAGTTCGACCAATATTGCATTTTTGTACAGTTTTCAGTTTGTTATTCTGAGGTAGATTAATCTTTTTCTTTTCTGCAATTTTGTTCTCTTTTGCAAACCATGACTCTATCTTGATGTCCCTCAAGTTCCTCTGTATAGTATGGAGGCCATCAAACAAAGCCATGCCTTTTGTTTGTTTTTCTTTTGTGGGATGGTTGGATTGTCGACTAGAGGCAATGCATGCTTGTTCTAGGCGAGCTCAGTAAGGAGTCCGGCTAGATAAACAAGTAGGAGAATAGACTTGCAGGGGTGGAAAACTGAGAGGGAGAAAGTGAGCACCAAGCAGTCAAGACCCTTGAACAGAGAAAGAAGGGTGGACAACGGGCTCAGAAAAGTTATGTGCCCTTGAGGCAGTATCTTGGAAGCAGTGCGGACAAGGAATGTGTCCCACACCAAGTAGAGTGATAGGATTTTCCATCTCTGCAAAGAGTTGAGGAATTTAGTGGATATTTTTGTGTAGAAAGATGCCATGAGCACTTGAATTGGTAGAGAGGCTAGAGTTGTCCAGAGTCTTGAATTGATTCAAGATAGGTAGAATTGACATTCTAGAGTCCCTCCCTATCAAATTGGTATCAGAGCAGTAATATTTGGGCTATTCCTAGGTTGGAATAGAAGAAGTTTTATGTTATCACTGAGTTCAAGTGAGTCTGTAGATTCATCCAAGAAGATGGTGACTAATGCAGAATTGGCAAAGAAGGTTGAGGATCAAGAAGAGGAGAATAGGCTCCTACAGGAAAGATTGGCAGCAATGGAAAGTAAACTGGGTGCAATGATGGAGAAGACTGAAGAAGTCAGGCAGAAAGTAAACAAGGAAAAAGGTGTGTCTATAGAAGATGAAGAGCCCACACCTGATCCTAAGGTGGAAGAAGAACCTTTCTTGAAGGCCTTGAAAGCCACGAGTGGTAAGACATTGGAAGGAGTACCACTTTTCAGTGGGAAAATGGACCCAGATTTGGTCATGGAATGGATAGAAGGACTTGAAAATCACTTTGAATGTGATGGTGTAAGCGAGGCACAGAAAGTAAAGGTGGCCAAATCTAGACTCAAGGGAGCTACCTTAACTTGGTGGAAATTTGTGCAGACTGAAAGAGCAAAAGAAGATAAGAAGCCCATAGCTACTTGGAAGGGGATGGTAGCTAAAATCAAAGAAGCATATATGCTAGAAGATTATGAAATACAGCTGCATAAGAAGAGACAAAATCTGAGACAGAAGGAATTAGATGTTAGTGCATACACTGAAGAATTCCAAAAGCTATGCTTAAGGTCCAAAGTGATGGAGGATGAAAGCATAAAGGTAGCAAGGTACCTTAACGGTATGAAGTGGAATATACAAGAAGAGATCAGTTTGTTGTGTCCTACAATAGTGCACAAATGCTATCAGCTAGCCCTGAAAGTAGAGGAAAAGAGCAAGAGGAAACAAGACTCAAATAGCAGAGGAAGAGGAAGAGGCAGAGATAACAGAGGACACAGAGGAAGTTTTGGTGGAAGGAATGCTGACAATAGATCCCAAGTAGAATCCAAAATCACAGAGCAGAGTGGGGAGTCGAGTGGTAGAGGAAACCACAGAGGAAGAGGATCTAAAAGAGGAAGGTCAGGAGGATCAGGCAGAGGATCCTATTTCACCACCATGAAGTGTTACAACTGTGGTAATCTAGGTCATCCAGCATATAGGTGTCCAGAAAAGGCCACATCCTCTTCTCAAGTAGGTGATAAGAGAAATCACTATGTCCAAGATAATGCATCCAGTAGCCAGTCACCTGAGGTCAGTCTGAACTCAGAAGATGGAGAGAATCTGATGATAAGGAGAACCTTGATGAAGGAACCAGTAAAGTCTGAATCAAGCCAGAGGAGAGCACTATTCTGAATCAAATGCAAGATTTTGAATAAGGTATGTAAAATTATCATAGACTCAGGATCTACTGATAATATTATTTTTGATGAGGCAGTTAAGAAACTGAATTTGAAAAGAATAACTCATGCAAACCCATATAGAGTCACATGGTTGAATAAGGGTCAACATGTGGTAGTAAATGAACAAAGTTGGGTAGAGTTTAGTATAGGTGGCTATAAGGATAAGGTATTATGTGATATACTACCCATGGATGCATGCCATCTCTTATTGGGCAGACCATGGCAGTATGACCGAAAGGCAATACACGATGGTGAGAAGAATGCCTATTCTTTTCAGAAGGATGGTGTCACCTATAAGATTCAGTCATTGGAGGATGAGGATGCAGTTCAAACAAAGAGTCCAAATAGCTTGGCTGTGAGTGGAAAAGAGTTTTTGAATACTCTTAAGGAGGATCGTATTGGTTATACCATCATAGTAAAACCAAAAGAAGAGCAGCAGGATAAGAAGACAGTGATTCCCAAGGAGATGCAGCCTATACTGGAGAAGTATAAGGGCATAATCAGTGATGGTACACCAGCCACATTGCCTCCACAGAGAGCAATAAGTCATCAGATAGACTTGATTCCAGGAGCATCTTTGCCAAACAAGGCTCCTTACAAGATGACTCCAGACCAGCACAAAGAAATTGCCAGACAAGTGCAAGAGTTGCTCGATTAGGGATTGATCAGGAAGAGTATTAGTCCTTGTGCAGTGCCCACAGTGTTGGCACCAAAGAAAGGAGGATCATGGAGATTATGCACAGATGCCAGAGCCATAAACAAGATAACTATAAGGTATAGATTTCCAATTCCCAGAATTGAAGATCTCATGGACTGTATTGGAAAAGCAAAGTACTTTACTAAGATAGACCTGAAGAGTGGTTACCACCAAATAAGAATCAAGGAAGGTGATGAGTGGAAGACAGCCTTCAAGACCACAGAAGGACTGTATGAATGGCTTGTTATGCCATTTGGTCTATCAAATGCGCCCAACATCTTTATGAGACTCATGAATGAAGTCCTAAAGGATTATATTGGTAAATTCGTAGTTGTTTTTCTAGATGATATTCTAATTTTTAGTCAGACTAAGGAAGAACATCTAGAACATGTAAATACTGTTTTGCAAAAATTACATGATGAAAAACTAACCATCAATCTGGAGAAGTGTGAATTCATGAAGCAGGAGTTGGTATACCTTGGTTTTGTGGTGTCCCAGGGAGAATTGAAGATGGACAAGTCAAAGGTAGAGGCAATCTTGAGCTGGCCTACTCCCAGAGCAGCCACAGAGGTGAGAAGTTTCCATGGCTTAGCCCAATTTTACAGAAAGTTTATCAGAAATTTCAGTGGGATATGTGCACCCATGTTGAATACAATTAAGGGTGGAATGAAAGCAAAATTTAGATGGACACCAGCTGCAGATAGAAGTTTTGAACAATTGAAGAAAGAGATAGCAACACAACTTGTACTATTACTGCCTAGTTTTGATAAGCTATTTACTATTGAATGTGATGCAAGTAACATAGCTGTTGGAGTAGTGTTAAATTATGAGAACAGACCTATAGCTTTTTTCAGTGAGAGGCTGAATGAAGCAAAGAGTAAGTACTCTTCATATGACTTAGAGTTGTATGCTCTAGTCCAAGCACTTAGGAAGTGGAGACATTATCTCCTACCTAAGGAATTTGTTGTCTACACAGATAACCAAGCCCTAAGTTTTCTAAACTCATAGGATAAGTTGAGCAGCAAACATATCAAGTGGATGGAGTACTTGCAATCCTACACTTTTATAATTAAGCATAAGAAGGGGCAGCTCAACAGAGTTGCAGATGCTTTGAGCAGGAGGTTGCTCATAGTGCAGGAAGTGCAGTTGAAGAGCATTGGAGTTGAAGACTTCAAGGATCTCTATAGAGATGATGAAGACTTTGCTGAGGCATACAAGGTATGTGAAGATTTTGAGAATCCCTTTCACAGTGAGTTTGCAGATTTCACCTTGCAGCAAGGATTGCTATTCAAAGGTGGACAATTGTGTGTGCCAAGGGGATCTATGAGAGAAAATCTCATATAGGAGAAGCACAATGGCAGTCTGAGTGGCCATTTTGGTCTGAACAAAACACTGGAGCTAGTCCAAAGGTTCTATTATTGGCCGAGGATGCACAGAGACATCAGAAGGTATGTAGAGCAGTGTATCATATGTCAGAAGGCCAAGGGAACCACTTCAAATGCAGGACTGTACCAACCTTTGCCCATTCCTTCCAGGCCATGGGAATGTGTAAGTATGGACTTTGTGGTTGGTTTGCCTAAGACTAAGACTGGTTATGATAGCATATATGTAGTTGTGGACAAGTTTAGCAAGATGAGTCATTTCATTCCCTGTAAAGTGACTCATGATGCCAGTCATATAGCACACTTGTTTTTCAGAGAAGTGATAAGGATTCATGGACTTCCAGCAAGCATTGTGTCTGACAGAGATGCTAAGTTCATGGGGCATTTCTGGAAAACTTTGTGGCAGAGATTAGGGACAAATTTATCTTTCAGCTCAACATACCATCCACAAACAGATGGTCAGACAGAGGTGGTAAACAGGACACTAGGTAACCTGTTAAGATGTATAACCAAGGAATATGGGCAGAGCTGGGATCAAGTCATTCATCAGGCAGAATTTGCCTATAATGATAGTGTGAATAGGACTACTGGTAAGAGTCCATTCGAAATAGTCTATGGAATGCACCCCAGAGGTGTATGTGAGCTTAGGAATATGGGAAATACGGAGAACAGAAGTGGTTATGCAGAGGATTTTGCACAATCCATGAAAGAAGTACATGAACAGGTGAAGAAAACCTTGACAGAAAACACACAGAAGATCAAGGATAGAGTAGATGCCCACAAGAAGGACATCTAGTTTGAAGTTGGTGATCTGGTTATGGTGCACTTGAACAAAGCCAGACTACAGAAAGGAATGCCAACCAAATTGCAAATGCGAAGAATTGGTCCTTGCAAAATCCTGAACAAGTATGGTAACAATGCATACAGGATTGAATTGCCAGAAGACCTGGCTATCTCACCAGTGTTTAATGTTCAAGACCTGGTGCAATACAAGGGTCCTCAGTCAGCAGCAAATGGATCCATTTCAGAGAAGGAACAGACAGTCAAAAATGTGACTTTGCCACCAAAACCCAAACTATAGGCAGAGAGAATACTAGATTCTAGGGTACAAAAGCAAACCAGACATGGCGTCTACATGGAGCATTTGGTCAAATGGAAGCAGTTGCCTGAGGCAGAAGCTACCTGGGTTGCATAGTCAGAATTCAAAAAGAGGGGCATTGATTTTGCCTCATTGGCACCAGAGGTGACTTGACTTCTTCCGCACAGGGGGAGTATGGTGCAGGAGCACCACGGGCTTGGAGCCCATGTATATATTCTTTTTGCATTTTGGTGTGATGTGAATTTTCAAATAGGACAGAGTGGGAACATGCATGTCGGTTGGAGAAAGGCTATCGGGATGACCAAGTTTGCATTGATCCGACAATAGTGATCTCACCGATCAGGGTGATGAACATCAAGCGTCACCGATGGGTAGTTCATCGGTGTATCGGTGAAGGAAGTTTTTTTGTGGCCGAAGGCAATGTCTCACTGATATGGATGTTATCGGCATGTCAGCGGGAGAAATGGAGACACTGCCGATAGAGGCAGTCTTGCCGATGGAGAAGTTGTATGTGGATTTCGGCGTGAGGTTGTGATATCGGAGAACAAGTGTAAAGTCTGAGCGATAGACATTGTTTAGGCGATGGAAAGTCTTAGAGATTCAAAGGCATCGGTGTGAGGTTACATATCGGAAGGCGAGGAGAAACTTTCACCGACGGCCTAAGTCATAGCGATAGGAAGCATCGGGAGGAGAAGTTGGAAGGTCTGGCCGACGGAAGAGAGTCAAAGATCATCGGGTGATAACAAGCGTCAGAGTAATATTTCCAAAGGAACCTGATAATACTAAGTTTGGCCGATGAGCATAAAGATCTCGGGGAGAGATAAGTCATCGGGGAGAAAGAATGTGGGAAGGCCGATAAAGAAAGTAAGTTTGATTTACGTGAGAAAATAGAGATATCTTGCCGATAGGAAAGTGAATACATGTTTTGACACTGTATGGTCCAACAAGCACAAATGGAAGTCATCGGGGTAAGTTAGTGCATCGGGAGATAGACTGAAGGCTACACCGATGGTGTAAGTCTGAGTGACGGAAGTCTATGAAGTCAAAGGCGACATCGGCCAAACTTATACTATCGGCCGATAAAGATTTAGACTCATCGATAGAGGGTGGTCACACCGATGGAGCGATAGCATAGAGTTGAACCGGGGCAGTTAGAATACGAACCGGTCTGAGAACTGAAACAATCTGTAACGGACATGATATAGCTATAAGATGTAGAATTCTCTCTGTAAGGGGTGCAGCGGGAAAGGTTTTGATTCTGAGAAGCATTTTGATGTAAGAATAATTTTGAATAAAAAAATCCAATTCAATAGTTCGACCAATATTGCATTTTTGTACAGTTTTCAGTTTGTTATTCTGAGGTAGATTAATCTTTTTCTTTTCTGCAATTTTGTTCTCTTTTGCAAACCATGACTCTGTCTTGATGTCCCTCAAGTTCCTATGTACAGTATGGAGGCCATTAAACAGAGCCATGCCTTTTGTTTATTTTTCTTTTGTGGGATGGTTGGATTGTCGACTAGAGGCAATGCATGCTTGTTCTAGGCGAGCTCAGTAAGGAGTCCGGCTAGATAAACAAGTAGGAGAATAGACTTGCAGGGGTGGAAAACTGAGAGGGAGAAAGTGAGCACCAAGTAGTCAAGACCCTTGAACAGAGAAAGAAGGGTGGACAACGGGCTCAGAAAAGTTATGTGCCCTTGAGGCAGTATCTTGGAAGCAGTGAGGACAAGGAATGTGTCCCACACCAAGTAGAGTGATAGGATTTTCCATCTCTACAAAGAGTTGAGGAATTTAGCAGACATTTTTGTGTAGAAAGATGTCATGAGCACTTGAATTGGTAGAGAGGCTAGAGTTGTCCAGAGTCTTGAATTGATTCAAGATAGGTAGAATTGACATTCTAGAGTCCCTCCCTATCAAGAAGCTCGACATTGGATGCTAAATAGGATCCATGAATGTTGAACCACATTTGTCACCTTAGGAAGAAATCAAACCACTGAAGTGTGCAAGTGATCTTTCCATTCCTGATAGGAACATACAAGAAGAAATATGAATGTCTCTGAATTCTACACACGATTCAAAGACTCAGATGATGTCTTTGAAGGATGCTCAAGTATTTCCAAGCCAATGCCGATGTGTGAAAAATGCTAAGATACAAGATGACAGAGTCAAATATATGGACTCATAAATATCTATAGAATCTATCACTATAGAAGCTAATGTAGGCATAGAAAGAGCAATCATAACCGAAGAAGACAATGGTGATGCAACTTCATTGAAGCTGTCATCAAATAGAAGATGAATATCCTTAATGGTGTCTCCCCAATATGCAATGCAGGACTCTACAAAAAGACATGAAATGTCAGGTAGATATGCATCCCAATGTGGTAGATTTATAAAAATGATATCAATGTCTAGGTGCTGATGGTGGAGATGAGATCACAATGCAAGTCGATGGCCTAGATTGTTCATCCCCAATGGTGGTGTCTTGCAAGTTGGCTTAGTGATACAAGATGATTTTTCTACAAGTGCTTTATAATGCTCAATAGAAATTTGATAAAAATGAAGTTTTTTTAGTTCATCGATTTTACGATGATGACATTCTTCTGTTGTATGTTGTTTTATCCCATAATATCCACATTTTATCTTCCATTTATTATGAGGTTTATTGAGAATACTCGAATGGAATGGAGTATGTGTGTCATCCACAGCAATATACATGATCACATTTTAAGAAATATCCAAGAAGAAATGAAATCCTCCCCCCCCCCCCACAAAAAAAAAAAAAAAAAAATGATTATGATTGTTTTAGAAGCCCCCTAGAAAAATATGCATGAAAAATTACAAGTTTTGTTAAAATTGGATGCTAAATTGACCGTTTATAATTTATGGTGATTTTTACAAAATTGGCTATCCAAATCTTTAAATTACACGTGCATTTATATTCCTAGTGAAATTATGAGCACTTTAAAAAAATTCACTAATTTTCGATAATGTGGACAAAAGTTATGTCCTATCAAAAATTGTGTGTACAATGGGGTTTGGGGTTTAAAACCCATCGAAAAGGCAAAACAAAATAGTTTGATTTCACCGCAACAAAGTACACAGAAACACCTTTCCGTTGACTATAACTTTGTGAATTTTGCCTCCGTGGGTGAAAGTTGTCGCAAAATGAAAAAAAGGCCTACTTGAGGCACTTTTTAAATGACTCTAGTGGTCAACCTAGCATAAAAGGTTATCTAGGTGGCTTGTATTTAACATAAAATGCTTAATTTTTATAGTTAATGCCATCAAGTTTAAAGGTAACAAAATTTGATAAGGTTACAAACATTGTAACATTAAATGTTACCTAGACAACAAAACTTAATAATAACCTTAGCAGAAAATGTTGCTATAGAAACAAATAACAAAAGATGTTAATGTTATTTGAATTGTTGACCACACTATGTGCATCCGCCTAATTTGTGGCCACCAGAGTTGGTTTAAGGTCGATGTGGGCCGATTGAGGCACGAAGAGACCTAGTCTTCGAGGCGTAGAAAGAGGTCTAGAGGGGCGAATGGAATACTGAGAGGCCAATTTGGTTAGTTGATTCAACCGATGTGCTAAGTAGTGGGGAGTGCTAAGAATCCAAGTCAGACTCTAAGTCTGGTTGAGGAGTCCAAGGAGGACTCAAAACAGTCTACAAGGGCATAAAACAATAATAACCAAATACAACAATCAAAATTCCCAAAAAAGAACAGCAATGAAGACGTCTGGTGAAAGTAGGGCCAAACGTTGCAGTGGATTTGCATAAAAGGGTTGATTCTTCAAGGGCGCAGAGTATACATGCCAAGAGTATACAAAAGGAAGACCATAGATTGTATAAGGGCGGCCGGTCGTTGAAGCTCTGTACATGAATGATTGCAGGAGGTCGTGTGGAGAGTGTAGCTTAGGTGAAAAACACTGTTTAGGCGTCTAGAATGGTGACCGAAAGATAATGAAAGGAGCCATGACCTCACACTACCTAAAACCATTAACAAAGGATCTGCAGGCTTCAAAATAGAGACCCGTAGGGAAAACACCCAAATATTCACAGATCGGTGGAAACCACCCAACTAGACGAGGCTGCGGGCTAGAGCAGAGGTAAAAAAAAAACAAGGCCTGAAACCCTAGACCAGGCCGTATGGCCTCAAACCTGATGTGAATTCTGTACAAACATTGCAATCAATCAAAAAAGACAAACTTGTAGGGGGCACTATTTCCTTTTGCCAAAAGAAGTGTACAATTTTTTTTTCCAAAATCCGTACAACATGGATTGGATGGCCGAGCAGGTGAGATACCTTCTTTAAAACCCTGCAAGACGAAAATTTTCCACCACACAGTGAAAAAGGCAGCGGCAATATGGACCTTCGCTAAAAAAAAAAAAGCTTTTTTAACCAATAAAGTACTATTCAAGCATGAGGGCAAAGATTTTGCAAAAAACTGACTTTATCGAAAAATACTAATTGAAAGCATATTCTTGATTTCTCGAGCCTTCTGGTCTCAACAACAAGGTCTCTATGGCTCTATGATGCTCTAATGATAGGGATAAGTGTTGGAGTCACCAATTCGGGAAGGAATGTGCAAGCATGGCTCTGATACCATGTTGCAGCAGCCAAGATCAGCAACCACAAATAGCATAACCTTCCACATGTGAAAAACGGAGCATAATAACATATCTATCATATACAAATGAGAGTGTAAATTTACAAAGAGAAGCCTTGCATAAATGGGCAAGGAGGAGGAGGTAGGAAGGTAGGAATCAACTAGTGACTACTCCTACAAGTATGCAACACTTATCTAACTCACATGACATGTGTGAGGGCAAGTGGCAAGTCAAAATGAAATAGGTGTCTCATAAAGGTGAGTACACATGTCTCAACCTCATGAAATGAAACAAAAAGGTAAGAAGCTCAAAGTTGGACTTAGGCTAGTGTGAATAGGTCAAACGAGGAAAGGGTTATTAGCGAACTAGTTTGATAATGTCTCTATTTACACCAACATTTTCCTTATATCCTTTCATAATAACTATTAATTTTCTTCTTACCATGAATTTACCTGTTCTTTTATGATATTTATTCTTATTATAGCTTATTTAGGCATGTTAAGGTGTGTTTAAGGCTATTTAATGGCTATATAAACCATATATGGGCCCATAAATGATTAAAATGACATATTCAAAGGTTGTATGATATTGCACAACCTCATGTATACCTCGAGCGAATATCTAATTCTCTTGTGTTGTACCACAAAGCTTCTAGTGTAGTGTGTGGTATCACATGGCCTTATTTGCATTGCCTAACTCTCTTTATGTGGCACTGCAAACCCTTTGCGGTATAGGATAATATCATATAAGGTAGTATTCTTCTATTTGTGGTACTAATATTATTTGCCAAAATCCTCTCTAGGCACAAAGTATTATCTCACTCTCAAGACAACGTTTTAGAACTCCTTTCCATCAACTCTTTTAAGTCTTGTTAGTTTATCTCCCATCTTGACTAACAAATCTTGGTTCCTAAGACTTTCATCTTCTTGGTGTAGGTCCTTCTCATCCTTATTTTCTTCAAAACACATCTTTTGGCATATCACACTCTCTTTTTCTATCCATGTCATCCTTTTCCATATAATTTCTACCTTTTGTGTTAGGTTTTCTTCATTTGTGGTACTCTTTCCAATCTCCATATCTACCAAAATTATCTTTATGATACCTTTCACCACTTTTCTCTCCATCTTCCTTATACTTATTACCCTCTTCTTTATGCAGTGTCCTCTCTTTATTTTCATTAGCTTTTCTTCCTCTGTGGTTCTCTTTAGCAGCCTTCTAGGTATATGGATCCCGCATACTCAGAACTTTCATCATCCTTCTTTCCAACTCATCCAACTCCCACACTTCTACCACATAATTAGTTTTAAAGTTGATGACTCACCACTTTCTAGAATTTTTCTCATTTTGATGTGGGTTCACCATCCAATTCCTTTCTTGGGATTCTAGCAATTATATATAATCCTTTGTCTCTCTCGTCTTCCTCTTCATCTTCATCTATAGTATGTATTTCTACTACATATACTCCTGTCATCCCTTCGTTGAATGGTATATGTATTTCTCTTCCATTTCCTTGTATTATCAACTTTTCATTCTTAGCATCAAATATAATATTGTTATCCACAAACCATTCTATATCAAAAATAATGTTGAATATATCAGCGGTTCCTTTATACATGTTTATTACTTCAAAATCTACTTTTTTTCTAATTCCCAAAAAATCACGTCTACACCTGTCCATGTTCCTAGAGGACATTTGGGAGTTCCATTAGCTAGAGCAATATCATAATGTGTCGCATATAGTTTTGTCTCTCCAAATGCTACCCAAATATCCTTTGGCATGATATTGATGTCAAGTCCTAAATCTAGTAATGCATTTCTTACTACTCTTCCATTGAGCTTAACATCTAGTAGTACTAGACATTTTTTTCCATTTCTTCTATGTTTTCAATGTATTTCTAACTTGGGCCGTGTTGTGCCTTGTTTGTTCTAATATTTATAAAATTGTTTAAGCTTCTCCAATAGGTCTTCTACTAAATTTGCCAATTCTTTTAGTCTTTAGACCTCTTTTTTTTTTAAACATGCCTTCCTATTTTCTTCCTACTTTTGCATTCTTTGAATTGGTTCTTTAGATTTCCTTAGCACTAGATCATGTTCTACTTTATTTGGATACTTCCCTTCTTCTTCATCTAGAATCCTTTGGTTCTTCTTGGATTTATTTATTTTTGCTAGTGTCAACTCCTCCCTAGGTGATCACTATTGTTTGGTTTTCTTTTTCTTTAGCTCTTCAGTGGCCTTTCTTCTAAGTTTTTCTTTCTTTTATTTATATTCCTTTTCTAGACATTATTCTTCAATCATTGATGTTTCTCCTATCTCGCATATGCTCTCCATCTTTGGTTTCATACACCACCTCACATTTTGTTCCTCTTTTGGTATTTTTAGCAATACCTTGGCACCACATGGTGCACTTGGTTTGGATAGTTCTTCACTCTTCATGCCTATTCTATGTCCATCCTTGTAGAATTGTGTAGATTTGAGGTATTTAAATAGATCATGTGTAGTATCATCATAAAACCCACAAACTAATTTTTCTACTGTTCTACCTCTACACTCATTAGCGTAGTGTCCATATTTACCACTTTAGTATCATGTTGGTCTTTTGCTTCTTCCTCTTCCATGACCACCTTTTTAATTATTGTGGTAGCTTCCCCTACCACCTCCTTGAGACTGTTCATTACTATAACTTGTGGAAGGATATGCATCTTGGATTTAGGGTATTGCATGGTTTGTATTGTTAACTTGTATTTGATTTCTCTTCCATTGTAGTTCTCGGTAACCATGTGTTGGATATCAATTCAATGCTCTTGCAACCAATCCTCATGTTTTAGTCATGCCTCTATCCATTAAGGATTGTTCTCTATTCATTCTACAAACCATTGGCTCATATCTATCTTCTTCATCAAGTGATATAAGACACTTATTTGTCTAGTGTTTATCCAATTGTTTACATATTCATAGTATACACAAACTATCTTTCCAAGGGTTTTCTCCAATTCCACCCTTAATGTGGTGTCTCTTTTGGTGCCTTCCACCATTAGGAATGCATTCCTTAAGTTCCCCTCTCTACTACAATGAGTACACCAAATATTGGTCCTCCTAGCTAGGGGATAAGTATCACTCTTCACACCTTTCGCTAGAATTTTCAATTTTACTTTTAACTTTTCTAGTTCCATTTTATTTTTCAATTTCATTCTTCCTTTAAGAGTCATTTTATCTTCTCCATGATTTAGATTCCATTTTGGTAGCTAGTTATACTGCTTCTTTAAATGTAGAAAACAATTTTCCATAGTCCTAATGTAAGCGTTCAATCCTTATATAATCAAGTCAATTATTTGTTTTTTGTTAATAATCCTTCCAATTTCCTGACCATACTTTTGAAATGTTGGTCATATTCTTTCATTGATTCATTTTTTTCTTGTATCATCTCCCTCATTTTACTTATGCTTTTTGTTGGAGCCTTTGGAGAGTTAAAGTTTGTTAAAAATAACTCACTTACTTTTTCCCACTTTTTATCATGCTTAGGTCATTCTTTGATGTACCACCTTAGTGCCTCATCCTTGAGGGTTTCGAAAAATTCATATAACTTAGTCTAATCATCATCAATGCTAAATGCTAGTTATACTCCAATGAGATTTTGAACAAATGTTCACCAATGTCTTTGGTGTCTTTCCCAAATACAAGAAGCTTAGTCTTGTTTATGGTTGTGTTTGTAGGAGTTGAAGGTGTTTTTTGATTTAGCTTTTTATGGTTTAGGTCTTATCTTTCCTCTTGATTTATCTTTTATTTTTGGTTCTCCTTTCCTCTTTTCTTTAGGTTTCTTCTGCATGATTTCACCCTTTTGCTACTTTCCTATTCTCCTTTCCCTACCTTTATCTCTAGGAAATTGAATATTGAAGAATTCACTACCCGATATATCTCTTCAAAATCTTTCACATAATTACTTCTTGTAATATAGAAAAGTGATACCTTTAGTTTCTACACTAAATTAAATATGAGTTGGAATAGAAAGTGTTAATTTATAGGAAACTGAAATATAGAATCAAAAAACTAAATTCAAAATTATAAATAGCATAAACAAAGGAACTTGGTACCAAAATATGAGGCACATTGTCTCAGACACTAGCGCAACGTGTAGATATCTGCATGAAGTGATGTAGTCCTAGTCTCAAACTATCATCCAAGAAAGTCATAACACTCAAAGTTCCCACCAGATTTTGACTAACCTGCACAACAAGAAACAACGACAGTAAAAACAACAAACCAAAGAATACCAAAATACATATAAATGATGAAATGAAGCTAAAGTAACTAAATCAAATGAAGTAATAAAATGACAAGAGAAAGGAAGAGACACCAGCAAACATCCATGTGGTTGAATGTCTTCCAAAATACCTATAGCTAAAAGAAGACAAAATGTTGGGGTTATTTAGGAGTTTACCTTC
Organism: Cunninghamia lanceolata; assembly: GCA_027924645.1. Classification (NCBI taxonomy): domain Eukaryota; kingdom Viridiplantae; phylum Streptophyta; class Pinopsida; order Cupressales; family Cupressaceae; genus Cunninghamia; species Cunninghamia lanceolata. The sequence continues at coordinate 155,554 of BSBN01000257.1, read as the reverse complement.
ACGTCAAACCCCTGCTTTGATATTTCTACCTCCATAGCAACCAATGATAAAAGATAGAAAAATAGTGTGTGCTCCTATCCTACGTGCATCTAGGAATTAAGATAAGTGACAATAAAATGAATCTATAAGTATCAACCCTGGTCTACGAGGAAGAATACCCTAGTGTGTGTATGAAGATAAATAAGGTAGTGGTCTATACCAAATATTTTCCAAAGTAAATAGAGAGAAATATGATAAAGAAGGTGTAGCAATATTATTTTAAAAAATAACAATATTACCAGCATGATGTAGAAGATAAAATAACACTTGTATTTGTCCAAAAAGATTTGAGTAGCATGCAGCTTTAGCAAGTTCAACAATGGAGATATGTGTAGCCAAGCATAGAGAAAAGAGATAGAATCAGAGAGCCTGAGAGATAGATTCAAAATTACTTTTGCCTAAGGGTTTGTGAGGAAGCTAAAGGGTTAGATTTGAATGTTGAAGGAATTTTTCTGACAACCAAGCATTACAATAGATGATTGTAGGTGGCTGAGCGAAAAATTGACATTTTAAATTTTTGGAACTCACGAGACTCTAGCATGTCACGTGGACATCCGCACATAGTGCTAGTGTCCTAGAGAAATTGCACAAAATTTAACACATGTTCCCATCACAACAAGAAAAATTAGAATCTAATAAAGAAATTTGGCAATTTGGTGAAGGAAAAGGCTAAGGCTAGGCTAAAATGATCCCTAAAACATGCTAAGGGAATGGACACTAAATATAGCCCAAAATATAGCGTGAAATTGCAAGGGTATGCAATTTTCAACGTTACACTTCTTTCTCTCTCCCTCTAGCCTAAGGAAGGATTCACTAATGTCTTCTTTATAGACTTTTCTTGTCTTATATTGCACTAGGGGTGACTCTTGGTCTAGGGGGTTCATTTCCTCATAGTGCCTCTTCAACTTAGGGGATGTATCTTTTGGTAACTCTTCATTTGTTAATTGGTTATCTTTATTAGTGCTTAAGTTATCTTATTTGTTAGAATTGAGTTGATCTTCTCCCAATAATTATGAAGTTTCCATGGAAAATTTAAATTTTTTACTAATATTTCTTAGCATTTCCTTATTCTTTTCATTAATTTTTACTAGATATTGAATTCTTAATTTCTTCCTTTCTTTGTATCCCATCATACCTACATTCTTTGGTATTCTAGTGGTTATTATAAAGGTTGAGTGTGGTCTATCTAGATATTAGGGTTACCAAATTTTCAAACCCATCATTTATTGTGACCCTAGGTTGGAAGTAGTTAGAATCTTCATTCACAAACAACCCTTGGATTCTCCTTCGTATAGGTTGAGCACCACTTCTTCTAAGCCTTCATTTTACAAGTTGTGTCTTTCACCCAAGGTTGTAAATCATTCATACTTGTCAATGCCTCATATTCTTTTAACTATTTCATCATTTTGGTCAGATTTTATTTTGTGATTCTAATTAGGTTTATGGACCACTCTGGTTCTTCAATATTAGTGAATTTCATGTCTATTGAGCATCCTCTTACTTCTATTCTAGGGGTTTCTTTAGATACAACCATCCTAACATGATCTATAGATGCCTCTCACACCTTCTTTGTCTTTTCTAGTACCTTTCCTCTCTTTCCTAGGTCTATTTATCCCTTCTTTCTTCTTCTCTTTTCATCTCAACCATGATCATCTTTTGGATTTCTTTTGGAATCCCATCTCAATTTAAGGAACAAGTTCTCTTACTTTCTTGCTATCTCCCTTTTCCATAAAAAACTAATTAATTTTTATCCATCCTTAATCTCTTGTTATCCATCCCAAATGTTAAATTGTATTTGTCTTCATGATCATGCCATTTTGGATCTCCTCATATTCCATCATCACCCCCTAGGTGCCTACCCTTAGTGCCTAACCCCTTACCAAGGGTTAACACCTAGTATGTGCTACTACACATCTCAATTACTATAATAATTGCCTTTAATACTCCTTTGCCTAGCAGTATTTTTTACCATAAACTTCCCTCTTTGTTTTTTTAGTTTTCTTCCTATGCACCAACAAACTAGGGTCTTGACAATGGAACCAAATGTTGACAATAAAATATAGGCCCAAGGTCTGGATTAATTATGTTAGAAAGTTAACCTTAGGGAGACACGATAAGAAGGAAATTACAATAGAAGCGATGCTTAAACATATAAACAACAGAAAAATTAAGAAAAATTTTACACATTCATACACATCACAATGTTACTTCATCGATATTTTCATATCATATATTCCTTATATGATATACATTTTATACCGCAAGCATAAATATATGCATCACATATTCTTGGGTGATAGTCCTACCTATATTACATTTATATGTTTCTTCTCTTCTATTTCTCCTTAGTCTCTCCTCTTATATATCTTCTCATCTCATATGCATATATAGTCTTCATATATTTCTCATATACCTTTCACACTCACTCATATATGCTCCATGCTCTTATCTTCCACTTTCCCTTCTTTATATAGCCTCTTAATGCCTCTTCATGATGCCTTTTCCTTATATCCTTTCATAATAACTCTTAGTTGTCTTCTTCCCACAAATTTACCTTTTCCTTTATGATATTTATCCTTATTATATCTTATTTAGGCATGTTAAGGTTTATTGGATGTAGCATTAATAGGGGACTTACTCTCAAAAAGAATCTTTTGGTTTGTGTTTTCAATCAACTTTTTAAGTAGTAAAAAATCAACTTTTTGGGTTTATATGATTTTATCAGCTTTAGGGTATTTTATTAGCTTTTGGAAAGTGTTTGAACCTACCAAATCAACAAGAGTTTTTATTTGTCTACCTGTCATTATCTCCTTGTGGGGTGTCGTACCGAGTTAGTGTAGCTTGGTGAAGTTTATTTAATTTTTGAAGAGACCTTTTATCATTTTAGCAATTCACTGATTTGATGTGGGTCCCATACCAACAAAGAGCTGCCAAATCACTTTCTTGTCTACTATTCAAGCTTGTCAACTCAATATTGGGGTTGCAATTTAATTGATTAAGCTATTGTTTACCTATTTCTATTATTGAATAATATCCAGTAATTATCGTACATATTTTTTGAGCATATTAAAGGTTGCATGTGACATCTAATAGGGTTGTACCTACACCAATTTAGGTCATACCACCTCTAGGAAAGGGTTTTAGTTTAGTGATTGGTTGTACATCCTCATTTCAGACATTAATACACTATTGTACTAGTGATTTAGACATTTTAATGTAGCTGCAACATTGTTCCATGCTTTTGTACCTTCATAAGTCAGTTGTACCAGGTTGTATCAGCAATCTTCACACAATATGGTTGGTAATTATCATTTCTACGTATCATGTTATTCATCTTGGTTATAGAATTTTAACATTTTTTATTCAAATACTTTGAAGAAGATTGCTACTAATATATCTTAAGATTTATCTTATGCAAATTCAGTTCTAATGCATATTGATTAGATTGTAAAAACTGGATGGTTTACTGCCAATAGTTTGAAATCATTGTAAGGTCTTGGTCGGTTCATCTGGTGGATCTTATCTTATTTTCTATACTCTCCTCCATTTAGCATGTATCAGAATTGGGTGATATAGTCTGTCATTTTGGCATTGACACAATTTTTGCTTGTAATCACCCAATTTGGCTTGATTCAAAAATTGTATATCACTATCCGCAATTTTGGTGTTGATCGATTCTATGACTACTTTAATGTAAATTGGTTAGCTTGTCTCCAATATCTACTATTTATTTTCTTTTGTCCTCATTCTAGCCTCTATATGCTCTCACCTTGCCCACACTGGGAACTTGGTGATTAGAAAGAGCTAGGATTCGAGTGATTGCAAAATTTTTTAAAGGATTCGAGCTAACAATCCTACAAGGGACATTAGAGTGTTAGCCCAACTAACCTTGCATCCATCCCAAACTTCTCTTTTTATCCAATTCTCCAATACAATACCCAGGGCTTAAATTTGATGGATGTATGGTTGTATTTTTGCATTTTCCCATAAAATACAATCATATTATGAAGACTGTATCATATGAAAGGGGAGATTTTGGACAAATCGTCAGATATATAGAATTATTCTAATATATATTTAGTTTATATATAATTTTATTTATAATAAGATATGTCTTAGTGTTTGAAGGGCAACTTCAAATGGATAACTGTCATAACAAAATTGCTTGACAGGTAGGGTCAACCATGAAATTTAGGCCCTGATAACACCTGAATGAGATCTCCAATTTGAAGCTTCTAAGAGAGATATTGTAGGATAAAATTTAGGACTGCAACTCATTTAATTTGGCACCCAAATCCAATTACATGAGATCAATTAGGAGTAGAACTCCAACTATTGAATCATGAATATGGCACCATCCTTCAAGATGAGTCAAAGGGACATGCAAAACTTCAGACATAGCTCATGCATCTAGTAATTGATCATGTAAGATTGAAACAAGCTTGACATGTTATTTAATCTCTTTAGATGGAACTCCTCATGCATATGGGCACACCAATTAGGGATCCAAGCATGAAAACAAGGATGGCACAATGCAATTTTCAACTCCCACCAAGATTAATTGTTGATGTTGATTACTCAATTCTACAAGATGCTCCTACATCATTAGTAAGTAATTTATTTTATTGTGAAGCTATAAACTAGTTGAGTTTGAAGTATATAATTAGAGTAGAAGGCATGCATCTTTGCTACGAATTTGTCTATTTTATATAAATTCTTAGTTGAAACAATATTTTTTAACTTGTTCATTAATTCCTAATTTTAATATTGTTAAATTTTATTTAATTACTACTCATTTAATATATTAAATTCCTTAACTAACATATTATCTAATATATTCAAATCATTCACTTTATACCCACCCTTACCAATTTTTACCCTATATTCTAACAACATAACTCAAGCCCAACTAATCTCCTAACAAATTAGGAGTGAGAAAGATCTTATAGGCTTCTGTGAGCAATTTTACTCACAATTTCAATAGATTGAGATGGTGAATAATTTTTCAAGTCTATTAATTTTAAATTATTTATAAATGAGAGTACTTAAAAATATTTAAAAGATCACACTTCATAATATGAAAAATCACCACGCAAACTAACATGTTAGGGATCCGTTTGGAAAAATCATAAGCCTTTAAAACGGCATTACTGTGACAAATACAGAGTGGATTTTCAATTCCTTTAATTCGAATAGAGAGTGGATTTTTTCAAAGCTTCAAAACCTCCGCAAGACCACGGATGAGCAAAAAAAAAAACATACAGAAGAAATCTTTTACTTAAAAATAAGGGAAAAATGGAATCCCAAAACCTAGGGAAAATATTGAAGTACAATCTGCACCGAATCCAAATGAAAAAGCAATCCTTTTGCTTTCGGTTTCTACTGAGCTGCATGGCGGCGCCATTTCAGAGACGAAACACTTCTCTCCTTGGCTTCTTCAATCTCGTTTCTTTCCCACGGCAGTTTGTAATGAGCACGCTTCCGTTTTTTCATCTCCATACCCAGAAAATCTCCAGCGCCCTGCCACAGAAAACCCAATGAAATTTTGATAAAACAAATCAATACACATGATAGACCTCAGATTTCCACAGTCCATAATGAATGTAGATCAATGCTTCAGGATTAAACTGTGTGTGAGTTTTTTTTCCTCAACATTTCAGATCATACTCAATGATCCATCATCAGGAGAAAGAACGAGATACTCAATGATCCATCATCAGGACAAGACAAGGACAAGACAAGAGAAGAGAAAAGTCTTAAAAAAAAAAAGAGTTTTTAGTATGAGTACTACCTGGAGGCACAAGCCTTCATCAACGTCACAGATGGGATAATCAGCAGGACAGCAATAGACTGTGCCTGTGCAGCACACGGCATTCTCCAGCTCGCAGCATCCATAAACCAGACAAATATCTAGCAGCTCAAAAAGACAGCAGCAGGTCTCGCCAGAGGCACAGTAAGAATAGTCGCTACACTCCACTGGCTGGGGGCTCGGAGGCGGCGGAGGTGGCGGCGGCGGCGGCGGCGGTGGCGGCGTGACGGCGGGAGATGGTTGGGGACTGGGCGAACTTCCCTCCTTGGTGGGATATGATGCCATGGCGTTTATAGCGCAGACGCCATAGGCTAAATCTGTGTTTCTTCTGATGTAGAAATATCCGTTTATTCCCCAATCTGTGCCCCATGAATTCTTCACAATCCAGTAGTCCTCGCCCTCTTCGGATGAATACCCCACGATTAGCACTGCGTGGTCGATGTCGTCTGGATCGCTCGAGCAATCTCCGTCGTATATCCCCTGTTTCAACTCAAAATGTTTTTATATACTCAATGGGTATATATTTGGGTTTTTTTAGGTTTTGCATATATTCATTGTGTATCTACAACTGGTTTCATAGACTCAATGTATATATATTTATTTTTTTATGGTTTTGCATATATTCATTGTGTATCTGTTGTAAGGGGAAGGAAAATGTACCCCAGTATAGAGCTGAAAGTCCCAAGCAGAACCGTCCATGCCCACACTGACTGGTTGCTGAGCGGCGGCACAGAGTAGTGCAGAATCGGATTCTGCCACGTCCGTGTAGCCGTCTATTGTCACTATTTTCTTTTCTTCCTGTAAAAAAAAATGAATAAATAAACACAAGTTTCCTTCCTTCTTTAGGCTTATTAATTTGCAAGGCCAAATTAATTGATAAGCATTCATAAACATTAAATTTATCATAAATGCATCCTTATTTAAATAGTATAACACTAAATATTACACATTATACAAATAAACCACAATTTAATTGATAAGTATAATATTAATAAATTAAATTAAATATTCATTAGGTTGTGGCGACATCCTCATGCTTGAAGATATTGTGTGGATGAGTTGGTAAGGACAACTAGACTTTGGGATGAACGTATAAGGCTAAGATGTATACTAATTACAACAACAAATAGTGCACATTGCGGAAGTTGTCTTCAACCATGAATCTTAAGAGTACCTTTGCTTGGCAAATGGGAGGTGCCAAACATTGTTAGGTTTGATTTGGAGTGTCTCAAGGGGGTTTTTATCACTAGTGCCCCTCTTGTTGAGAGCACCATCTAGAATGTGATAAGCTCATATTTGCTTCAAGAACTTCCTCGATACTTGAATAGTATAATGGTTTTTATTTTCCTCTCAAACATCATGGATATTATAAGGGAAGAGGGAACAATATAGGTCATCGCATAGGTTTATATCAACAACATTTATATCATGGAGTTGAAGTTGACATATGCACTTGAAGGATTTAATGCTAAAGAAGGATCAACATATGTAGGTGAACTATTCTTGTGGGATCGACTTGCCTCCTCAACAGAAGCCAATGTAGTGCTTTTGGCAATGAGGAATGGCCTTGTCAGTGGTTCTTTGGTTGAGTTTGAATTGTAATTGGGAAAACAAGGTAAGGCACTAAGAAGGAGCTTGTAAGAGTGCACTTAAAACAAGGTAAATGCCATTTGTTTTCTTCTGTCAAATGTTGCTACTTAGGGCAAGATTAAGGAGAAAGAGAAAGAGCCAATGAAAGTATATGACATTAACTCTAGCAATAGTGATTATAGCTTCTATATGTGTTTTTCTTTTGCTCAAATATCAAATATATCTAAGATAATAGTAGGGGTTAATACCTTGAATCTCATATTTTGCTAGCCACACTTTACATAACAAGAAAAGTTTTGTAACCATTTTATTTATATATAAAAGGAAGTAACCTTCCAAACACTTGCATGTCCAAAAAAATCAAATTGAATATAAAGTAAAATTTAAAAATAATTTTAAATTCAATGCTTATAGTTTGTACTCATATGTATATAAGAAAATACCTTGGCACTGCTGCAAGTACTATCGGTGCCCGTATAAGGGTAATCTGACTCTGTGTCAATACCTCCATTTTGTATAACCCACTCAAATGCATAGTCCATATAGCCTCCCTCACACCCATCATTGGTTGAATCACAACTCACCAACTCTTGCTCAGATACGCTTATGAGTTCACCCGTAGTTATTTCATTTATTCCTTCGATTGCCCCTGTTGTTGAGAAAGACCAACAACTCCCTGCCACAATTGAAAAAAACTTTTAAAGTTTACTTCTCCCAAAATTTGTCCCCTTTTATCTTCATTTCTATGTTTAGAAGAATTTAAACTTGAAAGTTTGAGAAGAGCTTCTATTAATTTTTAGCAATCAGATTCTTTAATTTATCATTAAGATGAAGATGAGTAAAAAGTATGATCCAAAATATTAATACTAAAAACTACTACACAATTATGCACTAATTTTTAGCAATCCCACTCTCTAATTTATCATTAAGATGAAGATGAATAAAACGTATGATAATGGATCATGAAGTATGATCCAAAATATTAATTCTAAAAGCTACTACATAATTATATTCAAAAGCTCTTCTCTCCAATCCCATGTTTCCCATTTCTAACTTAAATATTATCCACTTCAATACTCAAACACTCAATAGAAATTTTACACCTCATTCACAACAAAAAATGGTAAATATTTGTCTTATTTTTATTGGCCAAAATTAACCTTTAACTGTTGAAATGGATGATATTTAAGAATAAAATGCTAGCAAAGAAATGTTTCTAAACCAGAAAGTCAACAGTCAACTCAAGTACCACAATATTGGACTATAATAAATATTTAAGTTACGAGGTAAAATCACAACGGCAAAGTTTTTAAACGGTATTCTTATTCTCCGTACATTAATCTGTTTGACAGAGACTTTTACAGTAGATGACGGGGAACTTTTATACCTAATCATTTCTAAATACCTGGTAAAAATTTATTGTAATCTCTGATACTACTCTGCCCCCAAGTGTCCTTCAAACATGGGCACCTAAATCCTGCCCAAATTAAGCTATAGTAACTAAATATAAGGAATGAGAATGAATAAAAAATTGAAATACCGACCACAGTCTCCTTGATTCTTGACTCCAGTGACAGCACCCTTTTTCCTCCAATCAAGAGAGGAAGGGGTTTCACATGATTCAGCCCTTTTCTTCACCTCTGCAGTTGCCAATACTCTCCTTGGATTATTGATCTTCTTGGAATACATTGCCTTGAATTCCTCATTAGTCCAATCTGCAAATTTATTGAGCCCCAGCCAATGCCCAGAACTTCTATTTCTGTTATGAAGTTCTATATACTCCACATTGCTCTTGAATATATTCAACCTATTGGCCTTTTCTTCTAAACTGTGGTATAGTTTCCCATGTCTGCTACGCCATGTTTCAAACAGTCTCAGAAAACCATCCTCTGAATGAAGATCATGGGGTTCGTATCCCACGATTGAGAAGCTCCCTGTATTGGCAGATAAACATACAGTGAACAGAACCACAAATATCGACACCCATGTCCACAACCAATAGTAACCCATCACAAATATCTGTGTAGGATTAGACAGTGGCTTCTAATTGTTAGTAAACCTTCAGTCTCGTTAATATAATGTATGGCATTTGTTAGATTGAATTGGCGGGTGTTTGTTTGGAAGTCAAAGTGAACTACCATTCTTAGGAAGATGGTCCCAAACCTACCATTCATGGCAGACATTGAGAGAAGAAAGTGTAGAGAGAATGGTAGGTGCTTGCTCTACAATCAGTAGATACTGCCAGTGGATTAGATGGATAAACATATCAGATGAGAAATAAAGCACATATTGGACGGTGGAGAGACGGGCGGTTCGTGTGGAGGTAGCTTCAGAACCAAGCAATGACCCCGCCATTTCATATTTATATGATTTGAGCCCTAATTTAATATTAGGGTGGGAAAAGGAGTTGTTGGATTGACCTTTAATGTTAATAGAATAGAATAACTTTTAACGAGGCTAAAAATAATGAGACAGTCAATCCAGTCAAATTTGTTTCTTTCAGTTCTTCCTTTGTTCAAACATATAATGAACTCTCCGACTTTATCGAATGACCCTTCTATAAAAAGACCATGCCAAGAACCCATTGTCAGGATGCCCACATATTTTACCCTGATGTCCGTGTAAGCGTCACACTCTAAAATAAAGTGTTTTTCTAATTCCACTGCCCTAGTGCAGAAAACACACACTCTCTTTTCCCACGTTTATAAGCTAACCAATCAAAATCTTAGCTCTCTAAGGGATATCCACCCCAATGTACACTTTTTGTTGATGATTACAAATGGGGTTAAACACCTCGAGGTAATATTTCTTCTTTCTCCCTAGAGTACCATTCCACATAGACTTGCGGAATTTATCTATGACAAAAGCTTTTATTTATTTGCCATTCGTAGGGCAAGCATTGAAATAGATATCCCACTTGTTCATCCACTTGCTATTTTGTTTCATCCAGGATTTCTTTCTTTCGCTTATAACCTCGTTGATAACTACCTTAGGCCACCTACTTGTTTCCATCTGCTCATTTCTTTTGAGATACCTTAAGAGACGCACCATAGTCGTGGCTTCCATCGGAACAACCCTTGTTTTAGCTAATAAAATCTCATATGGCTTACCATCGAAATGCATCCAACAAGCTCTCAAAACACCCCTTTGGAAAATAGAGAATGTGTAACGGCACAATTAAGTTCCATTTGCTAATTTCTTTGGAAGGGTACTAAATATATATAAGCAATCATACTTAAAAGATGTACAATGGGTATATCGATAGATATAATAAAAATCCATGTAGAATGTAAGTGGAGTAGAGAGGACCTAATAGTTGAGCGTTCTAATAGTTGTGAGGGTATTTGTCATATTATGATCTATTAATAGAACATAGTGTCATTATTGTTTAAATAAAAAATATCAATAAATATATAATAAAGTGTCATTCATTACCATGTAATTAGTTGTTTTAGTTCAACTTAACATATATTATTGATAGATAAAAATATGTACAACTACTCGTCACCTCATAGTAAAATACAAGTACCACACAATATTCGTTGTTGAAAATGTCACCATGTTTGCTTGACCAAGTTTTTGAAACACAACCTCCATGGGTTCCCCCAAGGATGTGTATTTACATTTTGGATTCGAGGGTTGCTTTGATTGTGCCCGAATAGAAACATTACTAGGCTTTTGGACAATTTGGACAATTTTGGTTTCTTGTGATGCTTGCATTGTTTGGACATGTTTTGAGTTAGTGACCCCATCATTGACAACATTCTTATTTTTCACCTAAAATTTAGGTTTTCCACTCGTTTAATTGTTGTCTTTGTCTTTGTTATAGATTTTGACTAAACCTTTTGTGATGAGAGATTTTTCAATGGTTATCCCCTTTTCAATTATTTCATCAAATATGGAGACATAATGAACTTGAAGATGGGATTTCATTTTTTGGTTAAGGTTCATGATGAAAATGTGAACAAGCTATTTTTTAGGGATTGGCCAAGGGAAGTGACTCACAAGACTTGTCCACCGTTGTAGGAAGGTGGCAAAGCTCTATGTTACAATGTTTGACATTACATAATTCTAACATTGTAATCTCATGCTCAATGTTATAGGAGAAGTGTGCAACAAACTTGTTTGTTAGGTCAATGAACGTAGTGACAAAGCCTAGAGTTAGGTGGATGAACCACTCTAGGGCTTGACCTCACAAACTTAAAGGAAAGAGTCTTCACAAGTACATGTTGCTATGTGAGACCTCTTAGCAAGCCATAAAAAACTCCTTGATGTGATTGGGGAGGTCTCCCTTTCCTTTATATTTGTTGAATTTAGGGATCTCAAAATGTGAGGGAAAGGGTACTACCATTGTGATAGATCGATCAAAGGGGTAGGGACAAAGATCTTTAAATTTGTATTGTTTGCATTGATTTGTTGTCCCACTTTGTAACCCCTTGAGGGCATTTTCATCTCCTACCACTCTTGGTCAAAATGGGCCCCAAGAGGTGGATTAGGATGTTGATATGGGATAGAGCCAAAAGGCAAAAGTTGTTGGAAGGTGGAATGAATAGGATTTGAAGATGCAAAGGTTTGTTGATATGTTGGTTGATGTGATGCATATGGCGGCACCATGGGTTGATATGTTGATGTGGGTTGATATTGGTTTAATTGATATGGAATGTATGGAGGGATCATGGATTGGGTTGGAATGGTTTGTTGAGGAATAGAAAGAGGTGGAAGTGATTGAATGAGATTTGACATGGGTGGAATGAAGATTGTGTTGGATTAGAAAGAGTGGGAAATGTATTGATTAGATGTCTGAGATGGAATTGTGATTCTTGGAGAGTGCGATGAAGGTTGATTTAGATGGGGTTGATGTGGATTGGAGGATGATGCATAATTGTGAGGAGGTGGAGGTGGTGGCACACTACCCCCCACTTGTTGACCAATATGGTAGTTGGTGTGACCTTGGGTTGATTTTTGGGTAGATGGCCCCACGGATTTTAAATGTGGGTGATGGTGGTGAATCATGATGGATGAGGTCTTTGAGCTTGTCCATGTCAAATTGGCAAGGAAGCTTGGCTCTTGCATTAATAAGGTGCTCAAGAAAGTCATCTTTGTGGTGTTCTACAAAATAGTTCATTCTTGGTTGGGTTCTTTCATCATTAAGGAAGTCTATGAATTGAGGTGAATATGGGTGTTGATTAACAAGACTTCTGAGTTTTCTCACATTATCGGGATATCCATGAGGCGAATAGGGCCCAACTTGTGAATTGTGCCCAAGCCTAGATCCAAAAGGGTTTTTGTTTCTAGGATCCATGTTCTTCTTGGCTTGGGATCTAGTTATAGGAGGCATGAAATGACGATGTGATTTAGATGATGTGGATTTGAATGTGAGTTGATGAAGATTGAAATGAATTTGACTATAGAATATTTAGGTGGGGGTTGATGTGGATTATAGATAAATGGAATCAATCTTGGAAAGTGAATGAAATTTGGTGTTAATTATGGATGATGGTGTTGATTTGTATGAGTGATGAGGGTCGATTGACTTTGAAATTGATTGACCTTCATTAGGGTGCTAAGATTAATTGACTTAAGTGATATAATTTGGATTGGGATAAAATTCAAGACCTTAGGGTGATGATCTGGTTGGATAATTAATAAGATTGATTTCTAGACTTAAGGTAGGTTATGTTCTTAAGAAAGATTTGATTGGGTTTAGATTTGATTGTGGGTAGTGATTTGGTTTTGGATCAAGGTACAAAGACCTTGGATGGGTGGTTGATTCATGGATAACTATAATCAGGTTAGGCTAAGTTCCTAAGCAAGCATGGACTTGAGGATGATAAGTTGGTTTAAGGTCTTGATTTTGATTTTGAGTTTTGGTGTTGATTAGATTTAAGACTTGATTTTTATCTTAGGATGTGATTGGAGTTTTGTTTTGAATTAAGGTTCAAAATAAAAGATGATGGTTTGATTAGATTTGTTGTGGATGACTGGGTTTGAATTTGGATGAAGGTGTGAGGTTTTGGGATTATGGTTAGATTAGGATTGGGGTTTGATTTGGTTGTGATTGATGGATAATGGATGGAATTAAGGGTTTTCTCTTTGGTCAGTAGTTTGCAAAATTTTGGAAGTGGGAGATGGTTTAACTTGTGGTTGGAAAGTAGATGGGTTCCACACAAGGTGGAGGTGTGGGATCTCTACTTCATGGGTTTAGATATCTAATATTCTCAAACTTTGGCAAAAGCATTTTGTGGCATCTTCAAAGTTTGATTTTCACTTGAAATGTTCAAGGTTTACAAATGTTTGATGTTTTTTTATTCAAAGGGTGTTCAAGGGTTTTACACAAAAAAGACACACCAAGCACATGAACAAGCCTATTTTATTCAAGTAGGTATGTACACACTTATAGGCCCATGATTATGCCTTGTCTAGTCATGGAATGTAGAGACCATGATAAGGCACTAACCATTTTTTAGTACACAAGATCACCCAAAGGTGTGAGAGGAGAGAATACATAGCCTACAAACCCAGTTCTAGGGGCACAAGGTGAGTAACTTCTTATGCTAACCACTAGTCGATGCACTACAAACATATACAATCGATGGTCCTATCTATACTTTACAAGATTCTAGTGGGTGTCCTCAATATATCCAAGGGTACAAGATGTCGAAGTTCGTGAATGGGAGTCTCATCTACAAGCATGTGGTTGGGTTCAATTTCTTTCCCACTTCACCTTGTCCCCTCAAGTGGACAACAAGATTGTGCCAAACACAATGGTCCTCCTTTGAGGTGAGTCTTTCAACTCTCACCCCATTTCTATACCCCACTAGAATGCATGGTTTGGGTTGTCCCCCTTAGTGTTAAAATCCAAGGCAAGCCCACTACTAGGGAAAGAAGACCAAGTGCTTTTGATTCCTAAGACTTCCTTGTGATATGAGGGAAGAACATATACAACTTGACTTCTTAAGTTCAATGTAACAAAAAAGAGAACAAGAAAGTGTTTTTGATTTCTAATATCACTTTTCAATGCAAGGAGAGAGCATACACACTTAAAAGTTCTCGTAACCAAAACATACAAGGGTTCATTAAACTTAGCATATATGTGCGCAACTAGACTAGTGATAAAAATAGATCCCTGGACAAGCGCTACTACACACAAGCAAGTTAGTAGTTTCCAAAAATGCCTTAGACAAAAAAAAAATGTTGCACAAATAGAAGGTTAGTAATTGCAAGCAGCAAGTGATGATTAGTCAAAGGCACAAAATCCAAGGAAATAATGAAACTCTATAATTAGGATGCATGTGCTAAAATAGAAACAAACACAATAATATTAGAATAGAAATGCTAAAAGGATTTATAGATACGCTATATAATGCAGTTTAGTGTTTACCAATTATTTACCTTGGGTACACTGATTGATGAAATGAAGATGTTGATCTATAGATGCAGATGTCAAAATAAAATAGACACATTGAAATGTGAAGTTTTAGGCACACTAATTAATGAAGTGGACATGTTGATTTGTAGATGCAAACACTAAAATAAAATAGATATGCTGAAATGTGAAACTTGTAGAGTAGAATGGTACAAATTAGTTAAAAAATTAACACACATAGAAACCTACAAGACAAAAGTTAACCATAAGGATAAAAACAAGTTAGCAAACCTAGAGACTAGAAAAACTAGAAAATGTAGAATACAAGGCTATAAAAATAGCAACAATTAGAAACTAGGGCCAACCACAAAGGTGCTAATCCATGGTTTGGCGTGCCATGGGTTTATGGATGCATTAAAGGGTTTATAGCAACATCAATGAAACCTATAATAAAAAGGATTAAACCTACACACAAAGGGTTAGCAAAGCATAAAAACTAGTTGTAAACCAAAAATCTTGCATAAACAGATTAGAAAAGGCCAAAATCCTACAAAACAAGAAAGGAATTGTGTTAGAGGCATTGGGTGAAGGGTTACATAGAGAATCAATGAACGTGCTAAAAGGAGAGATGCACATGTTGAATCATAACACATGCACTAAAACCAAGGTCACATGTGCTAAAACACCAACCTACAATAAAAATCTACACACAAGATCTACAAAAAATGTTAAAAGGGATGTGGGTCCCACCAAGCATGCCAAAACATATGCAAGGAAAAGAAAAATACTAAAATAAGACTCAAACTATTAAGCCTAAATCAATTCCACATCTACAAGCAACCTCTAGTTAAAGAATAGAAGACTTGCATAAATGGATGAAAGATAACAAGAAATCTCTTGCCCACAAGCCCTTTGTGACACCAACAATGGTAGTTGTGCTCAAAGTGGATTGGTGGTTGAGAGAGAGAATATTAGGTGCTCACAATAATAGCATAAGATTGCATTTTTGGAGTTGATGAAAATAGCTTCGGTGAGGGTCATAGATTTCCATGGAGGAGGGTTAATAGCTAGGATTGATTTGGAAGATCAATGGATGAGGATACTTGAGAGGATTGGGTTCATGAGAAGCCTCCAATTGGCACCTTGTGAATCATGCACAAGAAGAGGCCCATCATCCAAGGGATTTGGAGGGCTAAGATTTTCTTGGAGAAAATGAAGGGTGAGGATCCAAAAGGTAGATTTTGTGAGCTATGTGCTTGTCTTGAGCCATGTGCAAGTCTTGAGCCATGTGCAAGATTGCCTTGACTAATCATGATTTGGATTGTGCAAATGATTAGTTAGTTAAATAATTATTTTTAGTGAACTAATGATTGGAGAAGGAAAATAGGAATTAAATAAATAGGTTATATTTATTCAATTTTTGGAATGGGAACATGGTGCACTCAATTATATAAATGTTGAATTTATTTAATTAAGGCTAGGCTATCAAGAAGAGAGGAAATGATTGATTAATTAAATAAATTGTCCTGGTTTATTTATTTAATGTTGGAAGAAATGTCAATTTATTAATTAAATAATTAAAAACTATTTAATTAATGTTGGTAGGAGAATTGGAATAATTAATTAAATAAATAGAATTTATTTAATTAATTTTAGAAGAATGATTAAGGGATGAGACCGACGACAACATAAATGATATGAGGTGATTTTAGTTGTCTAAATTTTACCCCTTTTTGAAATGGAATTATATAATGTCATTTCAAAGAAAAATAAAATAGTGCTTTCTAAAGAGGAAGGGGTGACAGGATGCCCCAATTGGTTGGAAAAAAATGAAGGATGGAAGGATGATGCCCCCTCAAGAGGTCAAATAGGTAAAAAAAATTGCATAGGTGACCTCTCAAAAAGAGAAATGGAGAGAAAAAAAGGACAGAGGAGGAAAAAAGAGGAGCAATAGAAGAAACATATGTGAAAAGGGTTGAAAAATAGAGAAATGGGATGAAAAGAGGAGAAGAATAGTGAAAATTCTAATTAGCCCCGAAATGGGGGTTAGGGGGGAAATTTGATCAAGGGGTAAATAAATAGGGGTGGGGGTGAAAACCATTTATTTTCACCCTCAACCCCTAGAGTCTTTAAAGTAGAGCAAGGAGTTGAGAAGAGATGGATCATGTGTCAATGGATCGACATCGAGTGGAGCAAGTGAGGTAATATATGCGAGCAACAAGGACGGGGAATGTACTAAATTTTTAAGTTTTGGTGCATTTATTACTAGGTATATGAGGAAAGTCAAGGAATGCATGTGATAAACCATGAAAGCCACCTTTTAGTGCATGCATGATGCATTGCAATGCAGGCATTGAAGGGTTTGGTATAAGCAGAGCTCGGTGACGTGTACATCAAAAAGCAACATGTACACGCTAAAATGGCATGTATGTAAATCCTAGAATGCTTTTGCATTTTAGCATTTCTGTCGTGAATTGGCATGTGGGTGGCATGAAGTATCACATGCATTACAAAGTGGCGCATGCATTTCAAATTGGTAGATGCATTTACAGAATAGCACATGTGCATAGGATAGGAATGATGACAAGGTTTGACATGTTTCTGACTAGATGTAGGAGTGATTATTGCCCTCAGTGGCTCAAGAGAGGTGATTGCATGTACTATGGATGATAGAGGCTTGGGAGGAGCATGATTTGGGGTGTTTAGAGTAGGTCAGCCTATGGCACATAGCTTAAATGTCAGTGATCAAAGCACATAGGGCCTTACTGACGGTGTTGGTAGAGAGATGGAGGAGTGAGATAAGCACCTTTCATCTTCCCATGGGGGAGATGTTGGTGACTCTTGAGGACATATGGAGAATCCTATGGATTTCAATTCATGGGAGGTCAATATACTATAGGGCTTAAGACCTAGATGGAGCACTATTCTGGCTATTTGGGAGGATAAATTTACCTTAGAAAGGGTTGTCTCTAGATATAGATGCATGCAAGGGGATGGTAGAGGAGCTCCCTATAATCGTGGCGGCCATTGTTAGCAAAATCCTACTACCTAACAAGACTAGTTGATTCTCCTCCATCAAGCTAGTGAAGTGTGTGGGGGATATGTAGGTACTAGAGTGATAATTTGCATGGGGGCCATATGTAATCTCTATAGGGATCTTCATTTGGTTACATACAAGCACGATAGAAGTATAGCATCAATGACACTACTATAGATATGGGCATGGGAGCACATCATCATGCTCAGGCATATTAGAGATAGGGAGGAGAGGACAGTTAGGGAGCCCTATATGTTATTGGATGGGTAGGTAGGTGGAGGTACATGCATATGGGGGATCTAGAGCACTATCAAAGGGTGTTAGATGAGTTATAGGTAGTGGTGTGGTGGCCATGGTTAGGCTATGAGAGGTAGTTGGACGACTTGTTCATTTGGAAGTTCATTCAAACCCCATGTTACATCATCAATCGACGTCATCATATTATTGAGTGATACAGGCCTGATAGAGTGCAATAGTAGTTTAGCCTATGGCAGGGTATACCAATAGAGGGGACACACATGTTTGTGTGGGTGGCCCAAGAGGAGAACAAATGCAGAGTCAGGATTGACTCGTGAGTATTAAGGGTGGGATGGTTATGACAGTGTAATAGAATTAGAGGGATGGAGTGGTCAATGTAGGGGTTACTCAGGACTATAGTGGATGGTGAGAGGAATAGAGGCCAATGAGATTAATAATCTTGAGGCCAACATAGGTGTAGGAAAGGATCAAAGTAGTGGCTATAAAGGTTTCTTAGAGGAGGATGTAGTAGGAGAGGGCACCAAGGGTGCATAGGGCACCACTAGTGGCTAGAGGAGAGGGAGAGGATGAGAAGTAGGTTCCACAACAAGCACCACAGTAAGGTCCATAGCCCAAGATCATATAAGGTAGAATAAGATCAGGGTGACAATGGGGTTGAGCAATAATAGGAGGTCATGGACATAGATGTCTAGGAGGTATAGGAGCCATAGGTGCAGATCTACTAGGGCTAGGATTAGGAGGAGGTAGATGACCTATAAGTTAGGTTGGCTATGATGTCCAAGTAGGATTCTGATGCAGGAACTTTGGGAGGTCATAACTTTTGACTTGGAGATCCATTGGAGCTGAAATTTGGTGGGCAGGTGCATCTTGAAGAGTTTAATAAAAATCCCACTGAATTGGTAAATTTAGTAGGTCGCCATTTTGACACTTTTTTGGGACCTAATCTAATCATCTAGGGCCTCAAAATGAGTTTTTAATGTTTTTTTTGGATTTTCAAGTTGTTTTTCTAATTATTTTTTGAACTTTACTTGCAATTAGATTAGTATCAAAGTGGGAAGATGGTTGGGACAGGAAGAGGAAGAGCAGGTATTGCCCAGATGCAAAGGGATATGCAAAATCTACAAAGATAAGTACAAGAACTTGCAGTTATGGTGGCCAATCAGAGATTGAGACCACGAAGAGATGATTTTGATGAAGAAATAGGCCAAGAAGATGAAGATCAACATGTAGGAGATAAAGAGGAAGCACAATTAGAGCGCCTAACTTTTGAAGAAAGGATGCTTAGAGCATTAGAGGGGGAAAATGACAGGATTAAAATTGAAGTTTATGAGTATGCATGCAATCTCAATCCAGAGGAGTTGATAGATTGGTTGAATGACATGGGGAAATTCTTTGAAAGGAAGACTATGATAGAGGAAAAGATGGTGAAGTTTGCATGCACCAAATTAAAGGGTCATGTAATGATCTAGTGGTATCATCTGCAAAAGGAAGGAACTAGAAAGGGAAATGATAAAATCAAGACTTGGAGCAAAATGGAGAAGAAGTTTGAGAGAGAAATTTTTGCCTGTAGACTATGTGCAAGCTCTTTTTCGTAGATTTCAAAATTTGAAACAAAACTTATCTACTGTGCAAGACTATACAAATAAATTTTACAAGTTGTCCATTCTCATGGAGCATCAAGAAACTGATGAATAGATGGCTGCAAGGTATGTAAATGGTCTAAAATTCTCTATTCAAGATGAATTGAGCGTGCATAGGGTTAACAATATGGAAGAGGCATACCAATTAGCTTTAAAGGTAAAAGAAAAGTAAAGTAGACAATATTTTCAAAGGAATAGAGGAGAAAGGAGAGGAACATCGTCTCTATTGTGAGGTGGTTTAAATTATAGTCGGGGAGAATCATGCCAAGGAATAGAGAAATTAGAAGATATTCGACAAGATCCTCAAAGTCAACAAAGAGGAAGAGGATTTTAGAGGGGTAGAGGTTACGGTGGTGGTAGAGGATGGGAAGGCCCATGAAAACCTTTCATTTTTTATAGGTGTGGTGAAGAGGGTCATAGGGCATTTAACTGTCCAAACTATCACATGCAAGAAAGGAAACAAGGAGAACAACCCAAGTTGAACTTGGTTCAAGCTGAGGATCAAGGAGAAGGGGCAGAACTAGAGGTTCCACCAAATGTGGGTGAGAATCTCATGATGTGACGAGCAATGGTGATTCTAGAAAACGAGCAAATATAGATTAAAGGTTGCAATGATTCTTGGCTTCAAACTAGGTGTACCTCAGGAGGAAAGGTATGCCAAGTTATTATTGATAGTGGTAATTGTGAAAATATGGTATCTAGAGAAATGGTAGATAAACTAAATCTACATTGTGAAAACATTCCCATCCTTATCGTATTTCATGGTTCAAAAAGGGAAATGAAGTTACTATTGATAAGAGGTGTTTAATTAATTTTTCCATAGGAAAGACTTATAAGGATGAAATATGGTGTGATGTCATTCCAATGGATGCATGCCATGTGTTGTTGGGAAGGCCATGACAATACGATAGGAAGGTAATGCATGATGTAGAAAAGAATACATAAACTTTTTGGAAAGAAGGTTCCAAAGTAATTTTATTGCCTCTTAACGATGAAAAGAAGGTTGAGAGTATGTTGTCCACAAGATAACTTATCAAAGAAATGAAGGTGACGGGGTTTAGTTATGCACTAGTGGTGCAAAAAGAAGATGGTGAGGAAATACGAGTACTAGTAGAAGCAGCAAAGATACTAGAAGAATGTGTTGATGTTGTGCCAGATGAGTTACCTGATGGTCTAACACCAAAGAGAGATATTCAACACCACATTGATTTGATCCCAGGAGCATCTCTACCTAATCAGGTAGCTTATAGAATGAGCCCTACACACCATGTAGAACTCAATATACAAGTGACATACCTCATAAGAAAAGGTGTGGTGAGGGAGAGTATGAGCCCATGTGATGTACCTGCGCTATTAAATCCAAAGAAGGATGGCACATGGAGGATGTGCACATATAGCAGGGCAATCAATAAAATCACCATCAAGTATCATTTCCCCATCCCTCGTTTGGATGACATGATGGATGTGCTTGCAGGGGCTAAATACTTCAGCAAAATTGATCTACGCAGTGGTTATCACCAGATCCAGATTTGAGAGGGGGATGAGTGGAAAACAACCTTCAAGACTAGGGATGGATTATATGAGTGGATGGTTATGCCATTCGGGTTATCTAATGCACTTAGCACCTTCATGAGGCTAATGAATATTGTACTGCGTCCTTATATTGGTAAGTTTGTGGTGGTTTATTTTGATGATATTTTAGTTTTTAGCAAGAGCAAAGAGGAGCACCTACAACACTTGAGGATCATATTGGATGTGTTGAGAAAAGAAAAACTCTATGCAAACTTAAAGAAGTGCAGATTCATGCAAGAAAGTTTGGTACTTTTGGGCTTTGTCATCTCTATAGATGGTATCAAAATGGATATAGAAAAGATCATGGAAATTCTAGAATGGCCTAGTCCAAGGAGCATAACAGAAGTAAGAAGTTTTCATGGGTTACCCACATTCTACCAAAAATTCATTTGAAATTTTAGTAGCATTGTAGCACCCATAATAGATTGCACCAAAGGAAGGGAATTTGTGTGGACCAATGAAGCCGAGGAAGCTTTTAAGTTTCTAAAGAAGAAGGTGATAGAAGCTCCTATTTTAGCATTACCAGATTTTAATAAGGTATTTGAAGTGGATTGTGATGCCTTGCATGTGGGCATTGGAGCTGTACTTAGCCAAGAAGGTAAACCCATAACCTTCTTTAGTGAAAATTTGATTGAGGTAAGGAAGAACTATTCAACTTATGATGTAAATTTTTATGCAATTGTACAAGCATTGAGACATTGGAGGCACTACCTAGTGCTGGAGGAGTTTGTGTTGTTTACAGACCATACTGCCTTGAAATACTTGAACACAAAAAAATTGAATAGTAGGCATGCAAAATGGGTCTCTTTGAAGGCTACAACTTTGTTCTCAAGCACAAGTTAGGAAAATAGAACTAGATTGCAGATGCTTTAAGTAGGCATGTTACACTATTGACAACAATGGAAAATGAGGTGATTGGTTTTGATGCCATAAAAGATCTATATGAATCTCACAATATATTATGAATAACAATACTGGTTACATAGGGCTCACTTCCCAAAAGGACTCACTGTCCAAAGAGAGAATGCTCACTACAAGTGGACTCATTGTCCAACTAGACTCATGCCTATTGAGAAAGAAAGAGAGAAAAGAAGAGTGGCTCACAACTAGGATTTGAACTGTTACATTTGCATCTACATATGCACGGAATACAGTTCCAATGAAGCTCAAGTTATAGAAATAAAACTTATCTTACTGATCTGAAATATCTCACTTTCCTGCTTTGTATTTCCTCAATTCACATCTGTAGCCACTTGTCACATCATTCGGATCACATACATGTTACACTAATTTCAAACCATAAAAAACAAACCTCTTTATATATCTGCTTCACACACATTATCAATTGGGTCGGCCTAATAGAGTATGATGGTCAAAACATCAAAAAGTAGCTTGTCAGCCTCAAATATTTATGTACACGCTTCACACCAATATCTAAACTTAGAAACAACTTGAAATAGGTCAGTGTGGACCTAAAATATCTCTCAATGAGATCTACAAAGCATAATTACCTTCCGTACACCTTTCCACTCATTAGGTCAGCTTCACTGACGACCTAATGCAAAAAGCCTTTAACAAAAGATTCACAAACTGGCTTAACCAACTCCAAATCTCCTCAAACATGGAATATACAATCTATAGACATCCATAATCTTATCCTTAAATCCACACAGCAAATCATTCACTTGCGGTGAAATGCATAGTACCTCAAATTGTCACTGCTACTATCAAAACACTGCCAATACAGTGTGTGATACTCTGTTAACTCCAACTTACCTTCCAAAGGACTTCAGAAGTTGAAATCTTGGATTTGAACTCTCTGAACATGTGCTAACAACATCTTATAACTACAAAGTAAAATGCTTCATATCGGAGGAATGCAGACCATTCATTTACTTTATACCAGACATAACTATACTCTATCATGTGAACTTATGCTAATCACATCTTTCTCACCGGAGGTCATCAGTTGACAAAATCAAGGAATTAGATGTATTTGATGATCAATATCAATATGTCAGAACTGCAAGACAAGATCTTCAATGGCGGATCAATGCAAACGAAAAAGTTGGAACTCTGTACAATGAGTGCAGCATACTAACACTTAGCCAAATTTATCAACAAGTTCCTAATCGGATCAAATCTCTTTGCACAGTTATCTTCTAGGAAGAGATGGATGAACCTGAATGGAAGAGGATCAAATCCTCTTGCAAAATTCCCATCCAAACTTCTCTGCACAATCTTACAACTGTTGTTGCCATCAATGACAACACTACTCAACATCATGCTCTGCCTTATCTTCTGCATGCTAACAATCTCTTCATTAGTGATGTTGCCAACAATCTCCCCCTTTGGCATTGATGGCAACACATGATGTGAAAAACCATCAAGACCAAATTCTTCAACAATTATTCTCCCCCTTACTTTTGTACATCTTACTTTCTCCTCAAAACATTGTTTCTCTCCCCTTGAGATATATATATATATATCTCCTTTTTCACATGTCTCTCTCCCCCTTTGACATCAATGGAAAAGGGTGTGCAAAATGAATTTTGTACCAAATACAAATTGTATTGACTCCCCTTGAGTAATTGAATTCTGTATACACCAAAATATCAAAATTATCTCCTAACCCTCTGCCTATATACACAAGGAATCAAAACTTACTGAGTATTTGGGAAGATGTCTTTGTAGATGTTCTTGAGTTGTACCACATTTGAGTTCCACTATGCCTTAGCATACTTTAGAATCTGGATATGCCCATTGATTTTTAAGAGCAATTCCTCTACCTTATCCATAGTAGCAGGAGCATTAATCATTTTCCCATCTTTCTCAGCTTCTCTTATTAGACCATTCATTGAAGACATCTTGAAGCTTACAATCTATCTTAGCTGGCTCATTTGGTCCTTTATAAACTCTTTTTGACTTTGCAGCTTCTTTATGACTGCATGAGACTTTTCTATTTCAGCTCTTAGGTTTCCATTTGTATCTTTCAATGGATCATAAGTTCTAGAAATCTTCACTAATTGAGTCTCAAGGCCTTCAATCTTGTCTTTTATTTCTTTTGTAGTTGTAGGCCAGGATAGATAAAATTGATAAAGTTCATTTCCATCACTTATATCACTGTGAATATTCTTTATACTATCATCTAGCAAAATGTGTGCCTTAGAACAACTATCTGATAACTCAACTAGCCTCTTGTTATCTATTTCTTCTCTCACCTTTTTCTCAGCTTCTTTTTCAAGAGACTCAAAATGGTTGTTGACAGTATTCATCAGATTCTTCATTTGCACTGCCGGAGTCAAAGTAACATCTCTTTTTGCTTCTGGCACTAACTTCTCAAAAAATTTCATAGCTTCCTCTATCAGTTCTTTTCCTTCTACATGAGACTGTAGAATCTCTTCTTGTGCAGATGCTTGAAAGATTGTCCTAAGCTAAAGTTTTTGCAGAGGGGAAATGTTAGACAAATCAATTTGACCATCTAAAGATTGTACTTGTAGTAGCTATACTTGTGATTGTCTTTGCTTGACCAAAAACTCTCTGATAGAATCTAGTGGTGAAACTCCAAAGGATTCACCAACCTTGTCTTCTTTCTTCTCTTCAAACTCTAGGGATTTCGATGGAGGGTTTACATCATGCACTTCTCTTTCATCAACATTTTCTAGAACAGAAGTAGTATCCAAAATGCTTGCAGTCTGATCCAAAATGACCTTTGAATTCTGTTCTTCCTTGTCTTCATCTGTCTTTTCCTCCTGAGACACCCTTTGATCATCAACAATTTCAGTATTTACCAGAGGGGCTAGCTACATTTGTATCTCCTGATGGTGAAGGCATTTTTTTCTCAGTCATGAAGGGTTGTTCAATTCCATGCTCTACATTTGCCTGATTTCCATTCTTTTCTTCCTCAAAATAATATTCTTCAACTATGGCTATTTTTAACTCAAGAATATTTGCCATTATTTTCAATGTATCCTTTTCCAATCTGCTTATATCCTCTTTATCATTTGTCATTAAAATGTTTACTCTTCTCTTTGTTCTGAACTCCTTGCTCAATCTTTGTAAAGCCTTTTTCTTGTCTTGTCCGGAGATGGTTGGACAGACTTTCTCAAGAGCTTTGTTTTTCACCTTAGTATCTTTACTAATTGCATCATCCCTCTTCTTTGTCAAAATGTCAGCCAAACTAGTAGGTCACTGATCTATTATTTCAATCAAAGCAACATTGAAAGTATCTAAATACCTTATAATTGCAGTGTCAATGATTGCTTTATCTCCATCTAATCTGTCTTCTTCATACAACTCTGCTACTTGTTTTAGATTATTGTACTATGTTATGGTATTTATTGTAGCTTCTAATTGCAGAGGGGGGAGAAGTGATTTTTCTGATTTCTTCTGATTCCCTTTCCTTTTCCTGAAGACTCTCTTTTCCTTTTCCTTCCCTTTCCTTGGCCTTTGGAAGATTGGCCTTCTTCACTGGATTTAGTTTCTCTTTTCCTAAATATGAAGCCCTCTTTCTATTTCTCACTGACTTCTTCTATAACAATATCAATTTTTGCCCTTTTGGCCTGTGTCTCTTTTGCAGAAACAAGAGACTCTCTCTTTTTCTGGAACAGTTCAGGTCTTTTTTCTTCTTCCTCTTCTTCTTCCTCACTGGTATCATGACTAACATATACTTGTCTGGAGGTTTTTTCCTTCACTCTTCTCTTCTTAATAGGTTGATATTGTTTAGTAACTTACTGACATCAACATTCTTCTCAGAACTTGCAGCAGTAGGGGAGGAAGAGATTCTTGATGACCTTCTGAGACTAGGAGCTTCCTTCTTACCTTCAAATGTCCCCTTGGACTTCTCCTCAGGGCCAAATTCTTCTTCAACTCTTGCTTTGGCTCTAGCACACTGTACTTGTTCCTTTGAAATGCCTATGCTTTTAGCAAATTCCTCAACTATCTTATGTACTTTCTTTTGAGTTTTGGGCATGGTATTCTCCAAATGAATTTTTAGAGACTTTTCTTCATATGTACCAAGTCTCTCTTCAGAATTGTCTCTTAGTTTACTCAACATTAGGTTTGTAAGACGTATAAGAACATCTTCTACTACTTCATATCCTATTTCAGGGTTCCACACTGTTCTTGGTTCAACTGCTTCCATCAAGTATTCATCCATGTTAACCATGAAAAGAATATCATCCTTATATTTTTCTACAACCTTTCTAGGGATTCTTGCTCTAGCTTGCATCTTCTCTTGGAAAATCTTGAAATATCCCCATAAAGCAGCATTTTGAGTACCATTGTCTCCAATTTTTCGCAAGTGATCTCTTATCTGAGTGGCTTTAGGAATATGCCCAAGCCAAACAACATTTTCTGCACCTAGCAGCTCTTTGAGAAAATAAAATAACAAACAAATGACTAGGGTTCCATATTTGAAAGGGTATTTTGACTCTTTTGTCTTCTTCAAATTTTCTAACAATTGTTGCCTCAACAACTCATAGAGATCATAATCTGCATTCTACTTTACCAGCTCATGGGTTGTGTTTATAGCAATGGCTGAGACAAAATTTTCTTTGTTTTTGAAATAAATTTTGTAACCTATCATCATCAAATCATACTTCACTATCAGATCCTCTATATCATTTACTGTCAATGCTCTTTTGTCAAACTTAGCTCCAGTGAGCTTCATAATGACATCATTTTTCACAGATTTCAATGTCGGAATAGTTCCGGTTGAGCATAACCCTATTACAGCCCTAATGGCTTCCTTGTTAATTATATGTGGAATATCCAACCACATGAATTTATCATGAATTTTGCTCAAAATATATCTAACCCAAGCATCTTTGTAACACAACATAGGAAAATTGTTCCAGACATCTAATTTCTTCTCTATTAGGACACCATATTCAGTCTTCAAACCAAAGTTATCATCAGTTAATTCATTCACCCATACTTGCCCTAACTTGGCATGGTTATATTCTTCCAAAATTTCATGAATGTAGATCTTTATATTCTTAGTATGCAACACACCATAGGGTACATCTGAAAAAGCACCATTCGGATCAGTTTCCATTGAATTGAAAGGGTGTTTATTGTATTTAGGGTGAGGTCTATCTACAAAGTCTATCACTTGTGGAATAGAAATTTTCAATACTCAACAGA
This sequence comes from Cunninghamia lanceolata, assembly GCA_027924645.1. Lineage (NCBI taxonomy): Eukaryota > Viridiplantae > Streptophyta > Pinopsida > Cupressales > Cupressaceae > Cunninghamia > Cunninghamia lanceolata. The sequence goes on along the minus strand of BSBN01000257.1, from coordinate 128,096 downwards.
GAAATTTCTAGAGCAAGATAAGAATCTGTAAATACCTTTTCAATCACTTCTAGTTAGGGTTTGAAAGCACTGAATCTCAGGGCGCTATGACCTCTTCTCTGCCACATTGCTCAACTCTCTCTCACTTGAAAAATTGTTTGCAATATGAATTTTGATCAAGTATGATCACTTATAACCCCCTTTTCTTCATGACCTAATTTGCCATAAATGCCCTGTTTAATAAAGTATTTAATACTCTCTCTGATGACAGTCGATTTTAATTACTCCTCAATCTTCTGCAGTAACAAATTTTCTTCTGTAATTTTCTTCAGTGGATCAAGTGTATTGATCTTCAACTTATATCTATGTGCTGAGGCATCAACACCATTCCTTTGGTAGAGAGAGAAAGATTTCTATTAAAGCTCCCCTTGAGCCAAAGCTCTTATCTCAGTTTCTAGAGGAAACATCTACACCAGGTGTTGGTATAGGTTCACCATTAACCTCTATTACTTCCTTCGTTATCCAAATCTTATTCATTTCCATCTTTTGCGAAGCAACATCAATGGGTTTTTTATACCATTGAGAGTACATCTTGCTTCGTTGCACTCAGAACAATTGCACATGTCCTGCTGAGCATTTATGCTGCTACAAAAATTTGAAATGTGTCCAGGCTTATTGCAATTGTAGTACACAACATTCCTCTGACTAGTATTCCTTCCATTCATTCCAGATCTGCATTGATTAGCTTTGTTCCCAAATCTATTGCATGTATAATAGTAGCCATTGAAGGATTGAGTCATTCTACCATTGTTATAACCATTCATCCCTTGACTTCTACAATCATTAGCTTTATGACCAACTTTCTTGCATGTAAAACATTGACCAGAGAAAGATGGGACATTTTGATTCATTCTGCTCCTACATTGTGTAGACCTATGTCCAAATTTATTGCAAGAATAACAATAACCATTGAAATATGGGTACCTTTAAGCATTATGTTGTCTAACTGGTGGTCTTCTAGTTTCTTTCCTTTGGGTCTAGATTTGCTTGCGATTGTTCTTGTTTTCAACTTTTGATGCTTGACCTGATTTTGAACTTTCACCTTTTTCAAACCCTAAGCCTTCTTTGTCATTGGGATCTAAATTTGACTTGCAATTATCTCATCAAGCCTTGCAAAACTTATCTTAAATTTTTCTTCATAACTCTTTGCCTTATCTAGATCTGATTTTAGTTTCACAACTTCTTATTCAAGCCTTATGCATTCTTAGATTTTCCTTTCACCATTGAATTCAGATATTACTCAATTCTTTCCTTTTCTTCAACTAGCACTTTCAGACCATTCATAGATTCAATTGTTCACTGACCTCCTTATGTCTTTCTTTGAACTTCTTGACTTGCTTTCTCAATTTTCTGATACATCCATCTGCTTCTTTAACATTCTCCTTTAGATCTTTGATTTCTTCTTCACTCCTCTCTAGGTCTTCAAGAGAAAACTCAAGTTCTTCACTATTGACAGATATGCATTCATCTACTGAAAATTCAACAACAGGAATCTCTTCCGGAGGAGTAGGAAACTTTCTAGCAGCCATGTGTTCAATCTCCAAGATCTTCCTTGAGCGGTTAGGCTTCTTCCAAAGGTCTTGGCTCTGATACCAATTGTTGAACACCTAAAATACTGAGAGGGGGGGGTGTGAATCAATATTCTTTTAAACCATTCACACATTAAGCAATTAATCCATTTACCAAATTCAATGATAGTAAAGCAAATTAAGCATAAAACATATAACCACAATCCACAACACATGAACACCAAGATTTTTACGTGGAAAACCCAAAAAGGGAAAAACTACGGTAAGGATTAGCTCACAATATATTATGAATAACAATACTAGTTACATAGGGCTCATTGCTAAAGGGCTCATTGTCCAAAGAGAGAATGCTCACTACAGGTGGACTCACTGTCCAAGTGGACTCGCTGCCCATTGAGAAAGAAAGAGAGAAAAGAAGAGTGGTTCACTGCCAGAATTTGAACTGTTACAGTTGCATCTACATATGCATGGAATACAGTTCCAATGAAGCTCAAGTTATAGAAACAAAACTTATCTTAGTGATCTGAAATATCTCACAGTCTTGCTTTGTATTTCCTCAATTCACATCTGTAGGCACTTGTCGCATCATTAAGATCACATACATGTTACACTACTTTCAAACCATAAAAAACAAACCTCTTTATATATCCTCTTCACACACATTATCAATTGGGTCGGCCTAATTGAATATGACAGTCAAAACATCAAGAAGTAGCTTGTCAGCCTCAAATATTTATGTACACTCTTTGTGCCAAGATCCAAACTTAGAAACAACTTGAAATAGGTCGGTATGGACCTAAAACATCTCTCAATGAGATCCACAAAGAATAATTACCTTCCGCACACCTTTCCACCCATTAGATCGGTTTCACTGAAGACCTAATGCAAAAAGCCTTTAACATAAGATTCACAAACCGGCTTAACCAACTCCAAATCTCCTCAAACATGGAATATACAATCTACATACATCCATAATCTTATCCTTAAATGTACACATCAAATCATTCACTTGCGGTGAAATGCGAAATATCTCAAATTGTCACTGGTACTATCAAAACACTGCCAATATAGAGTGCGATACTCTGTTAACTCCAACTTACCTTTTGGAGGACTTCTGAAGCTAAAATCTTGGATTTGGACTCTCTAAACATGTGCTAACAACATCTTATAACCGCAAAGAAAAATACTTCATACCGGAGGAATGCAGACCATTCATTTGCTTTATACCAGACATAACTGTACTCTGTCATGCGAACTTCTGCTAATCACATCTTTTACACCGAAGGTCATCAGTGGACAAAATTCTGGAATTAGATGTTTTTGATGATCAATATCAATATGTTAGAACCGCAAGACAAGATCTTCAATGGTGGATCAATGCGGACCAAAAATATGGAACTCTGTACTCTGAGTGCAACATACTGACACTTAGCCAAATTTTTCAACAAGTTCCTTACCAAATCAAATCTCTTTGCACAGTTGATTTCTAGGAAGAGATAGATGATCCTGAATGGAAGAGTATCAAACCCTCTTGCAAAATTCCCATCCAAACTGCTCTGCACAATCTTACAACTGATGTTGCCATCAATGACAACACTACTCAACATCATGCTTTGCCTTATCTTCTGCATGCTAACAGTCTCTTCATCAGTGATGTTGCCAACATATGATCCTATTGAAGAGTATTTGTAGAAGCATTTGGAGAAGCCAAGATCCCTATTAAAGTAGTAGGTACTAGAGATGTAGAAGAGTCCTCAGCCTCAAAATGATGACTTAGAGTTGAATCAATAAACTTATGAACTGTAATAGGAGTTGATGAAGCTAAAGAATCATCAAAAGGCTTTGTAGGAGGAGACACATTAGGAATGTCCATGGGTGTGAGTTGGTCCAAGAAGCATCATCTAGGATTGAAAGATCATTAGGATCTTCATATTCTTCCATGATTTTGATCCAAATAGCCATAGGGAAATCCATAAATTAGAATAATTAATGTCAATCTCATTGAGATCACATGTCATAGAAGGCATGAGTTTTCCACAGCCCATGATAGTAAATGAGATTGCTTTTGGATTCAACTGTGTATATTTTTGTATCAACGTTTCAGATCATGCTCAATGATCCATCATTAGGAATAGGATAGTTGAAGATTGGATAGCAGACTAGAACTTATAAAGGAGTGAGAGATAGAAAGGCATGAAGAACGAGGAGAGAGAAATGAAGAAAAGGAAACAGAAAAAGAAGAAAAGTGTGATAAAAACATGGCATTGGTGCACCAACCAAATAAGCTAATAATAGTATAAGAACAAGCAACTATATATTAATGCAAAAGAATGGACAATGCATACCAATGAAATAAGGTGTATATGTATAATATAAAAGAAAACAATAGTACATGTGCCTATAACAAATATGTAAGAAACAAATATGAGTATACGAGGGAAAGAAACAATAATACATGATAAATGAAAGTGAATAGTTATAATATAAACAGTAAATAAAAAGAAAACAATAATACATGCACAAATAACAAATATGTAAGATACATATAAGAATATAAGAGGGAAAAGAAACAATAATACATGTATATAAATGTAATATATAGAACATATAACGAATACATATAATACAATTATATGTATATAATACCTATGTGTATTATATGTGTAGTGTAAATGATATCCATCTAATAAGTATAATATATGAATAAATAAAACGAAACAAATGTAATAAGATATAATATAGATATTTATGTATATGCATACATGTAATGGCTTATATATATAACAAAACACACACACCCACATATATATAAACAAAGGGAAAGAAACAATAGTGCATATGCATATATATAATGCAAATCACAACTAGCGAGTATGAGTAAATAGTACATATAATAAAGTATATGATACATATCTAATATATATAATAACTATATATAAAATTGTATATAATTGCATAAATATAAGTGAATATATATAATGCAAATCACTTATATTTATGCAATTATATATACTTTTATATAATCAACCACACTACTAAGCACAAAAGCCCCGAACGACAAGCTGCCCACACATCACCTATTTGATCTCTTGTTCTTTTTGGATCCTGGATCTTTTGTTGTGGATCTTGACCAAATAATCTACAATTTTTGTTATCCTTTCTTCTTCAAATAGGGTATATTCAAGGAGCTCACATTTAAAATCTCAATGTAATTGGCCTGAATATCCATGTAAGTCGAACACTCCATGATGTAGTGCTATTTCATCTCCACTTGCTCCAAAGTACAAAACCAACATATTCTATCTACCCACTCTTCTTTAGGCATTGTCCACCTTCCGATTTCACATCTAAGTTGATGCAAACTGGTCCTTAGCTGAGCCATCAACATTTTCGCTTCCCATTTTATTTATGCTCCTATGTAGTTTTTTTGTGCATGGTCATATAAAGGATTGAAATGCTTGATATAGTATTCTCTTTTCCTCCCAAGTTGCCTTGTCCACATGTTTACTTTAACTTTTTCTTGCACGTACTTTTTGATTGCCCCGTTAGTATTTGGGCACTTTAACTTATTCATGCACTTTTCATTTTGTTTCATCCACGTGCTCTTCCTTCTATCTAATTTCTCTATCGTTGCCATTTTGGGCTAGTGGGGCAGCTCCATGTTTTCTAAACTCTTTAAATAACTTAGCAATAGGATTAGAGCCAATGCTTCCAGAGGAAAGACGACAACTTCAGCTAATGTAATCTCATAAGGAATTGATGTTTTTATTTTGAAACTACTTGTGATTAGGTGCTTTTGTAACCTCTCTATCTGTCTCGACTTCATCGCTGATGTGTTGCCACCCCAAACTTCACACCCATATAGCACCACCAACACCACAAAAATAGTTTTCTTAGTTTTCCAATACCACAATTCAACCCTTCTGCATCTATTTTGCAATGCATATAAAGCTTTCCATTCTTCGTGTATCTTTTTTGCTCTACACGTCTCCCAGCTGAACTTATTGTGGAAATCAAGGCTAAGGTATTTATATTCATTAACTACTTGTAAGGGGCTGCCTTCAAAGACAAATTCTATCTGAACTTTTTTTCTCTTTAAAGTAAAGATCATGACCTTAGTTTTACTGGTGTTTACTTACATCCCAACCTCTTGACAAAACAATTCTAGAGCTTTCAAATGTTCCCTCAAATCGTATGTTGTTTTTGCCATTAAAATAAAATCATCTACATATAGAAACAACTTTATTACATAGGTAACCAAAAGAACGCCCCACCACCAAACTTGTCTACCCACTCCTCTAATTTGTCACTATAGGAGATAACAACCATCCCTACTTGACCCAATGTCACCCCTGAAACATCATCATGATAAACTTCGATTTTTAAACTTACTCAACACAAATAGGTATACGTAGGGCAAAACCAACAAATGAGAATGATGCGACATAAGAAAGTCCGTCCCCAAATACACGTGTAGGAGAATGAACTCTCACCTTATTCGATTGAAAAGTTTCGACGCTTTTATTGGATGCGTGTACATATTCTTGTACTTTAAAGCTGGCATCGTCTGTCAAGTGACAGGAGTAGTAAGTTCAGGAATGCGATGACTATTTACTTTAATGCTGCTCTGTCACGCGCCTGCATGCTCCACGCGAAATCAGAGGAGGTAAACGTTGCAACTGGCATCGTACCATTTTTTATTGAAGGCAGCGCATACTGTTACTGATTGCTTTTAGTTTCGAAGATGTTAGATCTATATTAGGTATTTTATATGTAAATATTTGTAATTTTGTAACCTTAATTTTCATTTCTTAAGTATTGCTAAGAAATACAATTGTGATGAAATTAATCACAGAATGAAAATTGCATTTCTTGCTTACGTTTGGTTTCATTAAAATAGTATTTTTGAGATTTTTTAATAAATATATGTATTTTTGAATATGAGAAAAGGATTTATTGGAGATAGTATTTTACTAGTATTTTTGATTTTTCAATTTTTTTTTTATAAATATATGTATTTTTTAATATGAGAAAAGGGTTTATTGGAGGGAGCTTGTGACACACACTACCTCAAAACAATAGTTTGTAGGGCACTAGAAATCTTTATATGTATGTATTTACCATTTTATAATAGTTGACTCAATAATATTTAAGTTAAGGTGAAACTTTTTTATTGAATTATATATATAAATATGGGGGTCAAAACAATTTGTTTTTAAGGCATATCATCCTAGTAAAATAACATAGCCTTCTATTGGCTCATCAAGGCTTCTATCGACAATGACTCTAAATTGTAAGGTAATTCAACAAGTATTGCCCATGGAGGAATGCTAGAAGTTGCTCTAGTCAATATGGCAAGTGCTTCTAGAGTATCTAATGATGTTATATCTTCTAAACCCATAGAAGCTAAAAAGTCTATTAATGAGATCAAACTACCATAATGATGATGTTGATTTTGGTAGCTAGGTCAGATCCCTTTCCAAGACCGACCTAGTTATAAAATGCTGAATGGCCTATCGGCCTTAGCATTTTAAATCTCAGATTTAAGGCTGGCCCTATCTGGGCGAATTCATTCGATGTATCTTGAAATTGCAAATAGGCCTGGACCTATTTCAATTGTAACGTGTATGTAATTGGCGCCAAAATTGATCGAGCGATCTCATATAAATGAAGAGTGACTGGCACTCAGCATTCATATAGCCTTCACTGACCCCGAATTTTGATCAGCGAAAATTCTCCATCGGCATTCATCTGCAACAGTTCTAAGTGCCTCGCCGAGCGTTGAATCATTTGACAAATTCAACGCTTTCACTGGTTCAAAGACGCATCGAGCTCATTGAGCTCCTAAGGCTCAAAGGCTTCGGCGACTCAAGGTTGAACTGTTTGGTTCGACAGTTCGGTTCAACCGTTTGGTTCAACGGTTCAGTTCAACGGATTGGTTCAATGGTTCAGTTCAACAGTTCAACGAGCTCACAGGTTCGGCGACTCAGTAAGTTCTGCAGACAGTTGAACCGGTTCAGTGAACCGATTCATTGGTTCAATTAGTTCACCAGTTCAATCACTTCATTGGTTCAACCATTCAACGGTTCATTGATTATTGACTGCCGAATCTCTGTATTACTGTGCGACTACGCTGATGTGCAGCAGCTTCATTCTGACCAGTTTGAATCAGGTTCAAACGAGTTGTAATTTTGATATCTATGTTTCGTGCCCCCAGACGGGTGAAGCTGTAATTCATTTCTGCTCATAATATAAATTGAATCTGAGATTTCCTTGCTGGGTTTTTCACCTCCAAGAGGGAGGTTTTCCCAGGGTATATGCGTGTGTTGTGTGCATTTGTGTCTCATTGTTCTTACTGTCAATCTGATTATTAAAATTAACATGGTATCAGAGCCAGGTTCAAATTAGTATAATTAGATTTGCAGCATTCAGTTATTTACATTCTGCTCTTATCATTAAAGATCAGATAAAATGGCTCACAGTCTCAGGGTTGAAGACAAATTGGATGGGGCTTCCAATTTCACATCATGGAGAGTCTGCATCATGCTTGCGTTGAATGAAAATGACCTTGTAGACTTTGTGACCAAAGAATCTTTCGAGCTTGAGGTAGAAGAAGAAAAGATCCAATGGAGGAAGAAAGATTTTCAAGCTCAGAAGATCTTAATTGATTCAGTAAAAGATCACATTGTTCTCATCATCTCCAAGCTGAATACAACAAGCAAAATGTTTAGAACCTTGGAGGAGATGTATGAAATCAACAACACTGGTCATGTTCTAGCTTTGAAGCAGCAGCTTCATCACATCAAGATGGCTAAAGGTGAATCCGTCATGGCTTACTTCATGAGGATTTCTGATTTGAGAGATCAGCTCTCATCTATTGGAAAGATTGTTGATGAAAATGATTTAACTATGCTAGCCCTCAATGGTCTTCCAGCATCTTGGGAATCCTACATTCAAGGAATTAGTGCAAGAGTTGATCTGCCCAAGTTTGACAGATTAAGGGCTGACTGTATCCAAGAAGAGTCTTGACTGGCTGCTAGAGGAGTTATCAAAAACACTCATGAAGACAATCATGTCCTTGCTGCCCAGTCCTTCAAGAAGAAAGGAGGCTATTGGAAGAAGAACAATTTCAAGAGGAATAGAGATCAAAAGTCTAATCCATCTCATGATTCGAAGAAAAAAGAAAAGGGACCTGTCCCACATCAAGTGCTTCAGATGTGACAAATTCGGTCACTATGCAAGGGATTGTTTATTCCAATCTAAGCAACAAGGAGCAAACTTAAATGAAGTCTCAAATCAATCCAATACTGAAGACTTTCTTTTCATCTCTGCTTTGTCAAGCAATGTACCCTCAGACAGTGATACATGGTTGATTGATAGTGGCACATCTAGACACATCACTGGCTATCGAGAGCACCTCTCAGATTTAGTGGAGAAAGAGTCTAATCTTCATGTGGTCATTGGTGATGATGCTCGCTATTCCGTGAGAGGTTTTGGTACTACTTCCCTTAATTTAGATTCTGGAATTTCTCTTCACCTCAGCGATATTTTGTTTGTGCCTGGAATCAAAAGAAACCTTATCTCCATATCAGCACTAGAAGATAAGGGTTATCAGATTGCATTTTCTGAGGGAAGGGTGCTTGCATGGCCTAAGAAGTCCAGCATAAAATCAGCTCGTGTCATTGGGAATAGGTATGAGAGCCTATATAAGCTTTCAGCACGTCCAGTTCAAGCTCTCATTCATGAAGCACCTGAGTCAAGTGAGCTATGGCATAGAAGACTCAGACATCTTCATTTCTGAGCCCTCCCCACACTTGAGAAGATAGTTAAAGGCATGCCTAAACTCAGTCATACTCATGATAATACATGCAAAGGTTGTGCTATGGGCAAGAATATCAAGAGTCCATTTCATCTAAGTGAAAGTAGATCTAAAGAGAAATTAGCTCTTGTGCATTCTGATTTATGTGGACCTATGTCTATTGCTTCTCCAAGTGGATTCTTGTATTATGTAATCTTTATAGATGACTACTCTAGGAAAACTTGGATTTACTTTCTTAAATCAAAAGAATCTGATGAAGTTCTAAGTAGATTCAAAGAATTTAAAGCTTTAGCTGAAAATCTAACTGGGAAAAGAATTAAAGTTTTTAGGTCTGACAATGGAGGTGAATACACCTCGGGTAGTTTTCATGACTTTTGTGTTGAGGCAGGGATAAAGAGGGAGTTTTGTGTTCCCTACAACCCTCAGCAAAATGGGGTTGCAGAAAGAAAGAACAAATCCATAGTTGAGGTAACAAAAGCAATGATTCATGATCAGGATCTGCAGACTTTCCTATGGGCCGAAGCATCTAGGACTGCTGTCTACATTCAGAATAGATGCCCTCACCGTGTATTGAAAGATATGACTCAGAAGAAGCATTTTCAGGGATCAAACCTGATATCAGTCACTTGAGGATCTTCGGGAGTCCAGTATATGTCCATGTACCCAAAGAGAAGAGAACCAAGTTGGAACCTTCTGGCAAAAGAGGCACTCTTGTGGGCTACAGCGAAACATCCAAAGCATTTAGAATTTACATTCCAGGTAAGAGGTTTATTGAGGTTAGTAGAGATGTCACTTTTGAAGAAAATATTGCACTCAAAAGATCTAAAGGCTCAAGTCTAGAGATTGACAATGAAGTCCATGATAACCCTCAAAACATGGATATTGAGCATGATACTGAGATTCAGAGAGAGTCTACAGAATCTGAAAATCATGATGATCCAAGTGAACCTTTGGATCCTACAGATGGGCCTAGAGACATTACCATGAATAAAAAGAGACCTCTTTGGATTCAAGAGGCAGAAAAGTTTGCAGCTCCAAGTGGCACACTTAGAGAAAGAAGGAGACCTCAGAGATTCTCAAACTATGTTGCATTAATGTGCAATCTCATTGAGACTGAACGTTCCAGCGTTGAAGAGGCCATGAACCAACAGACATGGAAGAATGCTATGGATGAAGAATATCAGTCTATCATTAAGAATGATGTTTGGGATATTGAGCCTAGACCCAAAGGTAAGTCTGTTGTATCTTCCAAATGGTTGTTTAAAATTAAACATGCTGCTGATGGAAGTATTGAGAAATACAAAGCTAGATTTGTGGCTCGTGGCTTCTCTCAGAAAGAAGGCATAGATTATGAGGAAACCTTTGCCCCTGTTGCTCGATATACTTCCATCAGGACTATCATTGCAATTGCCGCAGCTAAGGGATGGAAGTTGCATCAGATGGATGTAAAGATAACCTTCCTCAATGGTATTATTGAAGAAGAGGTCTACATTGAGCAACCTGAAGGCTATGTGATCCATAAGAAAGAATCTCATGTATGCAGATTGAAGAAAGCATTATATGTCCTTAAGCAGGCCCCCCGTGCTTGGTATGAAAGAATTGATAAGTATTTAATAAGCCTAAGATTCTGTAAGAATGATGCTGATCCTAACCTTTACTTTAAGGTATTCAATGGTGAAATGTTGATTTTGGTTTTATATGTTGACGACCTATTCCTAACTGGAGAAGATCATCTCATTCTTAGATGTAAGGAAGAACTGACTTCAGAATTTGAAATGAAAGATCTAGGTCTCGTGCATTTCTTTCTAGGGTTAGAAGTATGGCAAAGACCCAATGAAATTATTCTAAGTCAAGGAAAATATACCATTGATATTTTGAAGAGATTTGGAATGCTAGATTGTAAACCTATGCCTACTCCTATGGAAACTAACTTAAAGAAGTTGAGTGAATTTGCAGCTAGATCTGATCTGGTGAATCCCACTGAATATAGGCAGCTGATTGGATCCTTGATGTATCTAGTTAACACTAGACCTGACATTTGCTATGCAGTGAGTGCCCTCAGCTAGTTTATGTGCGAACCAAGGCAGATTCATCTTGTTGCAGGCAAGCATATCTTGAGATATTTGCGTGGTATAGTTGGATATAGATTGAAGTACTCTTCCAACATAGTCATTACCTTGGAAGGCTATTCTGATTCTGATTGGGCAGGAAGTGTCACTGATAGAAAGAGCACTTCTGGAGTTTGCTTCAGCTTGGGATCCGCCATGATATCCTGGTGCAACAGAAAACAGTCTTCAGTAGCATTGAGTACTGCTGAAGCAGAATATATTGCAGCCTGTGTGGCATCTCGAGAAGCAGTGTGGCTTCGAAAACTCCTTGCAGGTTTGTTTGGACAACCCTGGGAGCCTACAATTATTCACAGTGATAATCAGAGCTGTGTGAAGTTCTTTGCCAATCCTGTGTTTCATGACAGATCAAAGCATGTGGAAACTCAGTATCACTATATCCAGGATATGGTGCAAAGGAATGCTATTCAACTGAAGTACATCAGCACTGATGAGCAAACAACAGATGTTCTCACCAAACCCCTTGCTCAAGTGAAGCTTGCATATTTTTGAGTCAAGCTTGGAATTGTGGAGAACACAGCTCTAGCTGAGAGGGAGACTCAGCATCAGTGATACATTACACTGTATCTTCCACCCTCTGTGAGTAGGCATGGTGGATCCATCCTCTGCGAGTAGGCATGATGGTAATGCACTCTTCTCTGGGAGAAGTTTGAGGTGAAAGCCCTCCTCCATCCTCTGCGAGTAGGCATGATGGTAATGCACTCTTCTCTGGGAGAAGTTTGAGGTGAAAGCCCTCTTCCACCCTCTGCAAGTAGGCATGGCGAATCCACCCTCTGCAAGAAGGTATGGTGGATATCATGGGAGAAATTTCATGATGAGCTTGTTCACCCTCTAGGAGTATCTATGGTAAACGTCATGTGGAGATGACAATAAGCACTTATGTTTTTCCTTATCCATGGAAGCAGCCATGGTGATAGTCACTGTGTGATTTGATCCTTATAAAGGAATCTTTCCTAGCTAAGAGGGAGTGTTGATTTTGGTAGCTAGGTCAGATCCCTTTCCAAGACCGACCTAGTTATAAAATGCTGAATGGCCTATCGGCCTTAGCATTTTAAATCTCAAATTTAAGGCTGGCCCTATCTGGGTGAATTCATTCGATGTATCTTGAAATTGCAAATAGGCCCGGACCTATTTCAATTGTAACGTGTATGTAATTGGCGCCAAAATTGATCGAGCAATCTCATATAAATGAAGAGCGACTGGCACTCAGCATTCATACAGCCTTCACTGACCCCGAATTCTGATCAGCGAAAATTCTCCATCGGCATTCATCTGCGACAGTTCTAAGTGCCTCGCCGAGCGTTGAATCATTTGACAGATTCAACGCTTTCACTGGTTCAAAGACGCATCGAGCTCATTGAGCTCCTAAGGCTCAAAGGCTTTGGCAGCTCGAGGTTGAACCATTTGGTTTGATGGTTCGGTTCAACCATTTGGTTCAACGGTTCAGTTCAATGGATTGGTTCAATGGTTTGATTCAACAGTTCAACGAGCTCACAGGTTTGGCGACTCAGTAAGTTCTGCAGACAATTGAACCGGTTCAGTGAACCGATTCATTGGTTCAATTAGTTCACCAGTTCAATCACTTCATTGGTTCAACCATTCAACGGTTCATTGATTATTGACTGTCGAATCTCTGTATTACTGTGCGACTACGCTGATGTGTAGCAGCTTCATTTTGACCAGTTTGAATCAGGTTTAAACGAGTTGTAATTTTGATATCTATGTTTCATGCCCCTAGACGGGTGAAGCTGTAATTCATTTCTGCTCATAATATAAATTGAATCTAAGATTTCCTTGCTGGGTTTTTCACCTCCAAGAGGGAGGTTTTCCCAGGGTATATGCGTGTGTTGTGTGCATTTGTGTCTCATTGTTCTTACTGTCAATCTGATTATTAAAATTAACAGATGAATGGTCACATCAAGCACATCAACAACTAGCATGTGAGTTAGTAGTTAGGAAAGTGTGTTGATTCTTCAATCAAGAGCAAACTAAATTTAATCTTCATGCTCATCCTTTCAAGAAAATGGCATTGCTTGTAATCTAGTTTAAGAAGATAAGTTTCAAAACTCACAGCACCATAGTCAACATCCAAAACTTGCACCATTTCCACTACTCATAAATCCCTTGTGTCAATGCATATCATATTTTCCAACCTTGTTTCTACAAAACACTATAATTTTTTTTGGTGCACAAGCAAGTTGAATCCTTGATTCCTATATAAGAGCAAGCTTTGTAAGTGCAAATACAACTTAACTCTCCTCTAGTAGAACTTTGGAGTGTAGCAACAAATTATTTTCCCACCCCAAAAACCTTGTCAGACTTTCAAAGCGCTTAGTAGGGTGACTATCCCATCACCTTTGTATTATCAAGTTTTCAGACCTTGAAAGCATTTTTGCACTACAAAAATACTTGGCATCTTTGGTTCTTGACTTTTTGATATTAGGAAGAATATCATTTTATTAATTATTGTTAAATAAATCACATGATCAAAAGAATATCTTTTATTTTGCAAAGTGAGTAAAACTATGTTCTCACTTCACACTTATCCTTTCCATTTATCATCATTATTAGAATGTTAATTTGACTTTCATTAATCCCATTCTCATTAGGCATCATTGTCAAAATCATTTTAGTCATTCTACTAATTTTACTATGTCTTCGTTTACCTGTGTGCCTCTGTTATTTCTAATAAGAAGAGTATTTCCTAAATTTATTGTTAATAAAGTGACACAGTGGACATGATGGTAAACTTCAACAATCTCTTAAAGTGCAAATATGCCTAGCATCTTAGGTTCCTTGATTTATAGATTTATTATTAAACTCTTTATGTGCATAAGCACTCACCTTTCCTACCCATAAAGACTTACCGAAATTTGAAAGTGCATAAATGAGTTCAAATCTTGATAGGACCTTTGTTAGTGCAAAAGTAAGTCCATATGTTTATTACCTACTTCAATGTAAACATTAATACTAACATATCCAAGATTATAAGAAACAATTCTTGACACGTTTTGATGTGAATTCTATTGAAACTAAAAGATCTATTAGGAGTTGATAAAATTTGACATTTAGGTTTGAAGATGAAACAATAGAAGATGTAAACATTTACAACCTCGTATTCCCTTCATAATGTGTAAATATATTGCAACATCATAATGTATTTGAGTCTCTATTTTATTTGACTTGTGCAACATCTAACCCCTCAAATTCATATGGAACTTTCATATTATTGCAAAAAAGGTAATGTATATTAGATATTGTTTTGTGCTTTTAAATGTTATTTTCTCTTTGTATATTCTAGAGTTGATTGTGGTTCATACAAGATCAATACAAGTTAATCATACATTTGGCACATTTAAACCACCATTTTCATGTGTTGTCCCTTGGCTTCATTTGTATGTGCTACAACAAGTTTAATAGAACCAAGCTCTCTTTTGTATCATCGCCCATAGCTTTCTTGATCTTTGTATATCCACTCAAGTGAAGTTTGGTTGGATGAGTCTTGATGTCACAACTGTTGTCCCTTGAGAACACTAATACCATATAATTGATACTCTTTATGTTGATTAACTTATAGAATTAATAAAGTAATGTTAATAATAACAAATTCACTCTTTTTATTTTAAAAATAATATTAAGTAAATTATTGTTATGTAGGAAAAGTGGGAATAGGGTTTTAATGAATGATATACCTAGATCCTCCTTTCACTACACACATTCAAGGGCATTTAACTGAGTTGAATCAAGGAGATTCACCTACAAGTTGGTTGTCACTTGTAATGATAGGAAAATTTAGAAATTACTTATTTAATGTATTAATTTAATGCCCAATTATGCTCAAAAACTCTAATTATGCAAAATCGTAAACAAATGGATGAATCCTGACAAATGCTTGCACACAAAGATGCTAAATGGAGATTAGATACTAACCAATTTTTGAAGTTTGGGATCCTGAATAGTCGTGGGCAAGAGGACTTGCGCCAAAACCCAATGCAGTGTTTTCTTCAGGGGTTTCTGAACTCCTTTTGACACTGATGATCCTCGTTCCAGAGATTTTTAGGTCTACAAATCCGAAGGGCAAAGGGACTAGTGCCCAAGCCTTAACAGTTCTCCTTTCTGCTTCTTTCTATTAGATCCAAAATCTTTATCCTCTGCCACACTCCTCTATAACTCCACTCTGTGAAACTCGATACATGTCACCTGCAATCACAAGGAGAGGGGTTGGGGGTTGTGGTGTTTGGGAGCTTGCCTTTAAGCCCCAGAATGACATTCAAGCCTTCTAACACCGTTGCTTGATAAAGAGTGTGTATCCTTGCAGGACAGAGGCAAAAACAAATTGATAAATAATTGAGTCAACACAAATAGATATCACCTTAGAGGTGTAGCTCTCATGGAAGGATGAAACTCTTTCATGCCATGAGGAGATGGATTGATGAAGCCAAATCCACAATAAACAAACACAATAAGAACACAAGACTGCTCTACAACACAATGAACACCTTGAATATCATTAGCATAAGATCACAAGTTCGCATTATCCATCTAATTTACAAATGAAGTCCTAAACATGATTATATATTCATTCCCTCTACAAATTTCGTAATTCAAACTTAAGATGTCGGCAAGGGACACCTTTAACGGTCACCTTACTGACATTAAAATTTGGGACCCCACCAAAATAGGGCAGGACAAGGGCACGAGAGCCCAAGCCTTGGGTCCTATTTTGGGATAGGGTTAAGCTTCACAATGTCCCTCAAGCCCCTTTTGACATGGGTTTCACGCCATTTTGTCTTGGGAGTCCAATTAAACATGCAAGATCAAAAACAAGGGAACTTGAGAGCTAAACTTAGGAGGTAAAAGTCCTAGGGGACATTTTACGTCATAACATTTAGCCCCCATTTTAATGTATGTATGATCTTACTGTTAGAAATGAAAGGCACAACTACACAAATGGAAATCTGATTCAAATATTATTTCTACAATCTTAAACTGTGTATTACCAATGGAGATTGTAACATGTAAATGAAAATATGTAAACCTAGAAACATGCAAGTGGAAATATGCAAACCTAGAAACATGCAAGACAAAAAATTGAACACAACACAATGTTTAATGTGGATAAAACCCTTGTGGGTAAAAAACTCCACCAAGAAAAGAGGCCAAGTTGTATTATATTCACAAAAGGAGATTACAAATACATTCACTTCCTCTGTCCTTCAACCTTCACTCCGGTAGAACCTGGGTACCTATAAACTATTATATATCTCATCTACTATGCCATGGTTTATATAGAATTTACACAACCTCAAGATGGGTGTCCACATTGGAATCTTCACCCATGCAGCATTCAATGACTTCTTACAACCTCATAACACTTGTCAAGAGTCAACAATACAACCTTGGGCGTCCATGGACAAAAATAGGCTCTTATGGGGTCATAAAAGTTGTCATACATGCATCCTACACTTGGCAAAAGAAGCCCATGCAAGCTTGAATGCCTATTGGACAAAAATAGCCACTTACAACATCTTATGACACATCATATGCTATCATAAATGTCATAGATTCTTATGACAACTTACAGTTGTCATAGATTCTTATGACAACTTACTGTTGTCATAGAATCTCTTACACCTTCTTACAACATCTATGATGCATGTCATAACACTAAAAATAGGTGATTCCTCCACATGTGCACCCTACTTTGACCAATTACCATTTACCATAGTAAATGACATCCTGTAACTACCACCGGTAACTCTGAAACTTACCGGTGTAGTAACTCCATAGTTATCATGGATAGTAAATAATTTTTACCACTGTCGGTAAAACTAGTACATCCCTTATAGGTAATTACAAATAATAAATGGAATAATACAATAATGGCATTTACAAGGTTAATGGCACCTTATCCCAACATTCTCCCACTTGACATTATACATTGCAAATCAACCCATAGGAAAACAATTGTAAATAATCAGGCACTAGAAATAAGGCCCATGGCCTCTCTGCACCACACAAACTTCTCTGTGCTCACAGGCTTGGTGAATGAATCTGCAACATTCTCCTAAACTTGTCTATCTTCTTCAGCTCAATCTGTACATTTGCAACCAACTCTCAAACAAAGTGATTCTGAACATCAACATGCTTAGTCCAAGCATGATACATCGCATTCTTGGCCAAATATATAGCATTCTAGCTATCACAACCAATTTGAATGATCCTGCAATCAAATCCATGTTGCAAGTATGTGGCTAACCGGTGTTGTCATTGATGTCAACATATCTGTGTTGTCATTGGTGCCAACTATGCTCTTGTCTTGATGATTGCTTGTAATGAGTTAGATGCCTATGTAAGTGTTGGAAAGTTTGATATTGAGAAAATTTTCTCCTCCGGTAGAAACAATATGTTGCAGAATATCTTTGTCTACAGAAGAACAGTCCAACAGATTGCTCCACATTTCCTATAGAATGAATATCTTTGTCTGCGGATTGGAAGTTATTTATAGACCTGTCTAAAGATGCCATGTTCCAAGTTTGATCCTCCGGTATGAAGATTTGAGTGAGATATGTTCACCAGAGAGAAAACTACTTTTTCTATATGTTTGGTGGTGACACGGAGAAAGTGTTATGCTCTGCATTCCTCCGCATTGAAGTATTTTGGTCTGCAGTTCTAGAGTTAAGTCTAAGATGCTATTATGTGCCTTCAACTCCAATCGTTCATCATTTGGTGGTCCACAAGAGATCTTTTCCTTATGACAGTAGTTGGTTGTGTTGTTTATGTGCTCCAATTTGAAGAATCTTCTTGACAGAGTGGTTAGAAGTTGTACAATTTTTCTTGATGATCTCAATGTGCTTGTGGATGTCTCCTGATCGTGTTCCTACCCTTGGATTGGTCTGCAAATAGAAAATTGGATTGTGGATGAAGAATATTCTTAGTAGACCTAGTGTTCTCACCAGTCTTGGCCGACTTGGTTGATTTCACCATTTGCGGAGTTGCCTTGAAGATTGTAGAAGCGTGTCGTGGTGTGAAGGATTGCGTTTGAGTCCCAGCCAAGGCTTGGCGTGATTAGCATGCATCTTTACATCTTTCCTTTAGCTAATTTCTATATTAGGTCCAGACCTATTTCTATGTATGTTTTTGTAATGCTGACCTTAGAGATTGTTCCAACGGTTGATGAATGTATTGCCAACCTGGATGTACATTCCAAGGTTGATGACTTGTATAAAGAATTGGAATGTAATTGTGAAAAATGTATGAGTGAAAAATGAGGAGATAAGTGCGAAGGGTAAGAAGAGTAGAGCAAAGGAAGAATATTGCGCTTCAATGGAACTGAACTCAGGCATAGAGTAGATGTTATCAAATTAGTTTAAAAATCTTTGGCAGTGAGTTCTTGGCAGTGAGCTATTCTTTGTAGTGAGCAATTTGGGTAGTGAGCCCCGTAGGCAGTGAGCCTCTATTTTTTGTTATTGGTATAACTTATATTTTTCTGTGGGCTAATACCCACCGTGGTTTTTTCCTAATAGGGTTTTCCACATAAAAAATTTGGTGTCTTCTGTGTTAAATGTGTGATTGTGATTAAGTCTATGGTTTCATACTTTCATGGTTAAATTTGATTATAAGTAATTAAGTAGTTGATGGTTTGATATTTATATGAAGTTAAGTTTTTGTGACAACTAATTCACCCCCCCTCTCAGTTGTTCGGTGCATTTCAACAATTGGTATCAGAGCAGGTTACTAGGAAGAAAGCCTAACATCTTGAGGAAGATCCAGGATGTTTTTTAAAAATGAGGCTCCATCGTTTGATGGGACAAATTATGCTCTATGGAAGGTACGAATGAAAAGCCATCTCCTTTGTCTTGGTTATAAGGTATGGAAAGATGCAGAAACATAATACACCATACCTGAAAATGGTTTGACAACTAAAGATGAAATCAAAGAATATGAGTTGAATACAAAAGCTAGAGATGCCCTGTTAAGTGCCTTGATTGACACTGAGTTGATAAAAGTCATGGATCTAGAAACTGCAAATGAAGTTTGGGAAAAGTTGAAAAAATTGTATGAAGGAGATGATTATGTAAAAGAAGCCAAGCTACAGGGCCTGAAAGTGAAATATGAGGGTTTAAAGAAGAATGAAGATGAAAACATAAGAACCTTTATGCAAATGGTTGATGAACTTGTCAATGGAATAAAATGTATGGGTGGAACTATTGGTGATAAGGAAGTTGTGATGAAAATTATTAGATCACTACCAAAGTCCTATAGCCACAAGGTAGCTGCAATTGAAGAAGTAATGACTGTAAAAACTATCGATAGAGATCAATTACTTGGAAAGCTTACAACCTTTGAGATGAGAGAGTTTGGTGATACTTTGCCAAAAGTTGAGACTGCTTTTAAAGCCAGTACTTCAGAAAAGATCTCCAGAGCTGAGAAATATAAGGTGGAACCTGATGATGACTTTGATGAAATTGAAGCTAACTTTGTTGACAGATTGCAAAGAGGTTCCGGTAAGTTCAAAGGCATATTACCTTTCAAATGTTTTTCATGTGTTAAAGTAGGTCATTATTCTTCTAGATGTCTTGAAAGAATTGAAAGTAATACAAAAAGATTTGAGAACAGGCCTAGAGCTCCAAAGAAATGCTACTATGTTAGAGATTTTGATGATGAAGGTGTGACTGATGATGCTAGTACTAGTTCAAATGAATGCTTATTTATTGCTATTAAAGAAGAACCCGTGCCTACTAATTTTGCTAGCTGTGTGAAGGAAGAAAAACCAGTGGAAGAAAGTGCTTTGGTTTTTCAGGTTGAGAAAGTTAAGGATGAATGGATTATTGATAGTGGATTCTCACATCACATGACCGGTGACAAAAGTAAGTTTGCGAGTTTGGAAAAATATGATGGAGGACTGGTTAGGTTTGGAGACAATGTAATTGGTAAGTTTGTGGAAAATGATCTGTTTCATTTGATGGAAAGCATAATACTGATAATGTCCTATATGTGAAGGGTTTGAAGCATAATCTTTTGAGTGTTAGTTAGATGGGTGACAAAGGCTATGATCTAAGATTCAAAGACAATGGGTGCAAGATCATGGAAAGCTCTGAAATTGTGACTGCTACCGGTAAGAAGACCAAAGGTAACATCTATCAATTAAGAGGAACTAATGATTACTGTTTATTAGCCCAAGAAGATGAGAGTTGGTTGTGGCATAGAAGGATGTGTCATATAAACTTTGATAATCTTGTAAAGATAAGTCTAGGTCAGACTGTGAGAGATTTACCAAAACTTGTGAAACCCACCAATACCATTCGTAAGGAATGTCAGTTGGGGAAGTAGACAAGAACAAGTTTCAAGAGCAAAGAGAAAATTTTTTCTAGTTTGTTGGATCTAGTTCATACAGATCTATGTGGTCCTACAAGGATAAGAAGTCTACAAGGTGACAGGTACTTCATGTTGCTTATTGATGATTATTCTAGAATGACTTGGGTTACTTTTCTGAGAGACAAATCTGAATCCCTAGAGAAGTTCAAATCCTTCAAGACAATGGTTGAAAATGAAATAGAGCTGAAAATCAAATGGTTGAGGTCTAATAGAGGAGGTGAGTTCACATCAAATGAATTCAACATTTTCTTTGAAGAGCAAGGAATAAAGAGATAGTTGTCTGCACCTAGGACTCCTCAACAGAATGGAGTTGTGGAAAAAAAGAATAGGATAGTTCAAGAGGCTGCTAGAACAATGATGAAGGAAGGAGGTTTGCCTGAAGTTTTCTAGAAAGAAGCTATACATACTGCTATCTACATTCAAAACAAAGTTCAAGTGAAAGGAAATGGTACTAAAACTCCCTATGAATTGTGGTATGGAAGAACTCCTATAGTAAAATATTTCAAAGTCTTTGGAAGCAAATGCTATATCAAAAGAGATGAAGATCTAGGGAAATTTGATGCAAGATGTGATGAAGGAATCTTCCTTGGATACTCTACCAAGAGTAAGGCCTACCGGTGCTACAACAAAAGGCTGAAAAAGATTGTTGAGAGTGCAAATGTGAAGGTGGATGAAGGCAAAGGAAGAACATCAGATCACAGTGGCTATGAATCAGATGAACCTACTACTATAACATATGAAGAAAAATCTAAACAAGAAGACAATCAATATGAAGAAGAAAAGGCTCCAAAAAATGCTACTAAGACCCCCAGGTATGTAAGAATCAATCACTCTGAAGATCAAATTATTGGAGACAAAGACAAAGGAGTACTGACAAGGAAAAGAGCTGTAGAAGAACAAGTGAATTACTGTTTGCTCTCTATAGTTGAACCAAAAACTGTGAATGAAGCCTGCAATGATGAAAATTAGGTAAACACAATGAAGGAAGAACTAATGCAGATAGAGAAGAATGAAACTTGGGAATTAGTTCCTAGACTTGTTGAAAAAAATGTTATTGGAACCAAATGGGTTTTTAGGAATAAGCTGAATGAAAATGGAGAAGTTGTAAGGAATAAAGCAAGGCTTGTTTGCAAAGGATATTCTCAAATTGAAGGAATAGATTTTGAAGAGACTTTTACTCCAGTAGCTCAGATTGAAGCAATCAAAATATTTCTGGCATTTACAGCTCACAAAGATTTCAAAGTGTATCAGATGGATGTGAAGTCTACATTTCTAAATGGTGAGTTAGAAGAGGAAGTCTACATTGAGCAACCGGAAGGATTCCAACTATTAAATCAAAGTGATATGGTATGTAGGTTGAAGAAAGCATTGTATGGACTCAAGCAAGCTCCTAGAGCCTAGTATGCAAGGTTGGAGGGTTCAATAAAGGTACTGCTAATAGTAATCTCTATTTCAAGATTAATGGTGATCAAATTTTGATTGTTGAAGTCTTTGTTGATGATATCATCTTTGGAGGCAATGAAGGTATGTGTATGAAATTTGATGGTGAAATGCAAAAAGAGTTTGAGATTTCTATGTTTGGTGAGATGAATTTCTTTCTGGGTCTGCAAATCAATCAAGCAGATGAAGGAATTTTCGTATCTCAGTCTAAGTATGTGAAAGAGTTGTTGAAGAAGTTTGGGATGGAAGACTCTAAACCGGTATGTACTCCCATGGTGACTGGCTGCAAATTGAGCAAAACTGATGAATCACCCAAGACTGATCAGAAAAAGTACAAATCCATGATTGGAGGATTGCTTTATCTAACTCAAACCAGACCTGATATTATGCATGCAGTTTGTCTTGTTGCAAGATTTCAAGCAGATCCAAGAGAATCACATGTGATAGCAGTAAAGATAATCTTAAAATATTTAAAAGGCACACTGGATCATGGATTATGGTATCCAAAGGATAATGATTTCACTCTTAATGCTTATATAGATGCTAATTGGGCTGGAGATGTTGATGATAGGAAGAGTACAAGTGGAGGCACTTTCTTTTGGGTAATAGATTGGTTTCATGGCTGAGCAAGAAATAAGATTCAATCTCTTTGTCAACTGCAAAAGTAGAGTATATTGCAGCAGCATGTTGTTGTACTCAAGTGTTATGGATGAAGCAAACTTTTATGGACATACGAGTTGTGTATGAAGATCCAGTTGCAATCTTCTGTGACAATACAAGTGCTATAAATATTTCAAAGAATCTAGTGATGCATTCAAGAACAAAGCATATGTCTATACGGTATCACTTTCTGAGAGAAAATGTGACAAAGAATGAAGTAAAGTTGGAATATATGTCCACAAAGGATCAAATTGTAGATATCTTCACCAAACCTCTGCCTAAGGATACTTTTGAGTATCTCAGAGAAAAGTTTTATTACCCCTCCTACCCTAAACTAAGATGCATGGGAATGCATCAGTCCATTGGTGCCCAAAGTCTCATTCTTTGATCTTTATTGATGTTTTGAGAGCGACCTCTCAGGGGGAGTAGCTAGATGAGTTCCTGATCAAGAAAGTTTAGTTGGATCAGAACAATAGAATGCAAGTATGTGCCCTTTGCCATTGATGTCAAAGGGGGAGAGAAATCATGTGAAAAAAATAGAAAAGAAAGAGTGCAAATGTGTAAGGAGAAAGGGGGAGAATCTTGTCTTTATGGTTTTTACAATTTTTCACATCATATGTTGCCATCAATGACAAAGGGGAAGATTGTTGCAAGTATGTGCCTAACCGGTGTTGTCATTGATGTCAACATATCTGTGTTGTCATTGGTGCCAACTATGCTCTTGTCTTGATGTTTGATTGTAATGAGTTAGATGCCTATGTAAGTTTTGGAAAGCTTGATATTGAGGATATTTAGAAAATTTGCTCCTCTGGTAGAAACAGTATGTTGCAGAATATCTTTGTCTACAGAAGAACAGTCCAACAAATTGCTCCGCATTTCTGCTCCGCATTTCCTATAGAATGAATATCTTTGTCTGCAGATTGGAATTTATTTATAGACCTATTTGAAGATGCCATGTTCCAAGTTTGAGCCTCTGGTATGAAGATTTGAGTGAGATATGTTCACCAAAGAGAAAATTACTTTTTTCTGTATGTTTGGTGGTGACAGGGAGAAAGTGTTATGCTCCGCATTCCTCTGCATTGAAGAATTTTTGTTTGCGGTTCTAGAGTTAAGTCTAAGATGATGTTATGTGCCTTCAACTCCAATGGTTCATGATTTAGTGGTCTGCAAGTGATCTTTTCCTTATGATAGTAGTTGGTTGTGTCGTTTATGTGCTCCAGTTTGAAGAATCTTCTTGATAGAGTGGTTAGAAGTTGTGCAGTTGTTTCTAATGATCTCAATGTGCTTGTGGATGTCTCCTGATCGTGTTCCTACCCTTGGTTTGGTCCGCAAAGAGAAAATTGGATCGTGGATGAAGAATGTTCTTAGTAGATCTAGTGTTTTCACCAGTATTGGCCGACTTGGTTGATTTCACTATTTGTGGATTTGCCTTGAAAATTGTAGAAGCGTGTCGTGGCATGAAGGATTGTGTTTGAGTCCCAGCTAAGGCGTGGCGTGATCAACATACATCTTTACATCTTTCCCTTAGCTAATTTCTGTATTAGGTCTAGACCTATTTCTATGTATGTTTTTGTAATGTCGACCTTGGAGATTGTTCCAACAGTTGATGAATGTATTGCCAACCTTGATGTACATTCCAAGGTTGATGACTTGTATAAAGACTTGTAATGTAATTGCAAAAAATGTATGAGAGTGAAAAATGAGGAGATAAGTGCGAAGAGTAAGAAGAGCAGAGCAGAGGAAGAATATTGTGCTTCAATGGAACTAAACTTAGGCATAGAGTAGATGCTATCAAATCAGTTCAAAAATCTTTGGCAGTGAGCCACCCCTTGGTAGTGAGCCGTTCTTGGCAATAAGGAATTTGGGAAGTGAGCCCCATAGGCAATGAGCCTCTATTTTTCGGTATTGGTATAACTTATATTTTTCTGTGGGCTAACACCCACCGTGGTTTTTCCCTTATAGGGTTTTCCATGTAAAAAATCTAGTGTCTCTTGTGTTAAATGTGTGATTGTGATTAAGTCTATGGTTTCATACTTTCATGTTTAAATCTGATTATTAGTAATTAAGTAGTTGATGGTTTGATATTTATATGAAGTTAAGTTTTTGTGACAACTAATTCACCCCCCTCTCAATTGTCTGGTGCATTTCAACAATCCAATACCTATACACAGTCTCCTCAACCAAACTGCCTCCTTAGAGACATGGGTAGTAGCCATATACTCTACTTCTATGGTGGACAAAGCAACTGTGGGTTGCCTCTTACTCATCCAACTCACTGCTCCTCCAAACAGAGTAAACACATAGCCACTAGTGGACCTTCGATTATCCAAGTTACCTGCCCAATTTGCATCAACAAAACCCTGTATGTCCAAAGATTTATCAGCACTATTAGTACCAAACTAAACCAAACAATAATCATGAGTACAAGATATTTAAGCACCCTCTTCACATAATTCCAATGCTGTCTACCAAGGTTAGACATAAATCTTCTTAAAAATCCCACTGCTTGGGCAATATCTGGCCTAGTACAAACCATTGCATACATCAAACTCCCTACAACACTAGCATATGACACATTCGACATATCCTTAAGATCATCCTTAGTCTTTAGACACATATCTAATGAAAGCTTAGTACCAATGGGTAAAGGAACTCTAACTGGGTTACAGTCTCTACATACTAAACCTCTGTAAAATAGTATTCACATACTCACTTTGTGACAACCAAAGCTTTCTGTTACCTCTATCTCTTTTGATCTCCATTCCCAAAATATACCTAGCAATTCCAAGATCCTTCATATCAAATGCACCTGAAAGTTGGGCTTTAAGGTCATTGATCACACCCTTAGTATTGCTAAAAAATTAACATGTCATCAACATACAAAGCAATAACCAGTATAGAATCATCAATAAAATGAATGTAAACACAATGATCCTCCTCACTTCTAACAAAACCTAATTTCAACACAAATGAATCAAACTCTTGATACCACATTCTAGGGGACTATTTCAAACCATAAAGAGACCTCTTTTCTTTCCCTTTTACCTCAAAACCTATAGGTTGTGCATATAAATTTCTTCCTCAAGATCTCCATGCAAGAACGTAGTCTTAACATCCATTTGCTCAATCTCCCAATCATAAGCTGCAACAATGGATAAAAGAAATCTAATAGAAGTCAATTTAGCAATAGGAGAGAAAATCTCACCAAAATCAACTCCATCTTTGGGAGTAGCCCTTGGCTACCAGTCTAGCCTTGTACTTCTCCAATGACCCGTCTACTCCAAACTTCTTCTTGAAGACCCACTTACAACCTATGGCCTTTCTTCCTTTGGGAAAACAAACAAGATCCCAAGTGTTACAAGCATCTAAAGCCATCATCTCCTCCCACATGGCTAACTGCTAAGACTCACTATCATATGAATGAATAGCTTCAGTATAGGATCTAGGCTCATGATTAGTACTCAATAAAGTAAATACACAACATAAATCTGGTGGGCTATACCTGTCAACTAGATTTTGTTGTCTTGTGGATCTCCTTTAGGGTGGAGTAAGAGTCTCAACTTGTTCTTCTGCATGATCATCTATACCAACTTCTTCTGTAACAACAGACTCATCTTCATCAGAACTACTCAAATCTTCTTCTTCTTCACCCTGCAATCCATCATTCTATTCTTCTAGAGGTGTATCTTGTTGCTCTAACTCAAAGTGCACTCTCTTTACCTTTTCATCTTTTTCTTTTAGTTGCTTAGGTTAAGAAATAGCTCTAAGTTCCCCGAAAATAACATCTCTAGAATAGATAATCTTACAGGTTTGTGGATTCCAAAGCTTACAACCTTTGACATTATCACCATATCCAATGAATGTACACTTTTCATCTTTTGGATCCAACTTAGATCTCTTTTCCTTAGGCACATGAACAAAAGCCTCACAGCCAAAAAACCCTTAAATGTGAAACAAAAGGTTTCTTACCTATCCACACTTCATAAGGTGTCGAATCAAGAGCCTTACAAGGAGATTTGTTTAACAAGTAGCAAGTAGTACACATAGCCTCTGCCCAAAAGCATTTATCCAACTGTGCATCACTCAGCATATTTCTGGCCTTTCCATGATTATTCAGCTCATCCTTTCTACAACACCATTTTGTTGTGGTGTATACGGAGTTGTCTTTTGTTTGATAATACCTGCATGCTTGCAAAACTCATCAAATTCCTTAAAGCAATATTCCCCTCCATTGTCAAATCTTAATATTTTTATCTTCAACCTTGATTAGTTCTCTACTAAGACTTTAAAATCCTTAAACTTAGTGAAACCTTCAGATTTGTGTTTCATAAAATAAATCCATGTAAATCTAAACACATCATCAATGAAGGTAACAAAATAATGAGACTTTTTGATAGAATCATTATCCACAGGTCCAAACACATTCGTATGAATAGTTTCTAACTTCTCTTTTTCTCTATTGCTTCCTAAAGGAAATGAATTTTTGTTTTGTTTACCAAACACACAATGCTCACAGAAATTAAAGTGCTCATCAGAATAAGAGAAACCATCCAACAAATCTTTATTCTTAATAGTTTTCAAAACATTATTGCTAGTGTGGCCCAATCTACGGTGCCATAAGATACATATTTTTTTGGTACTTGCCTCAGATACATATGAGGCATTACAAATTGTAGTGGCTTCAAGATTGAATAGGTTTCCCAATCTCTTCCCCTTCACCACCACCAAATTTCCTCTCACCAATCTGCAACCATGATTGTCAAAAGTCACATGCATTCCCAAATCATTCAGCTTTGAAATAGAAATCAAATTTCTAGCTAATCCAGAAACATGATAAACATCAGGGAGGGTTTTAATTCTCCCATCACTGAAACACAATAGTACCTTGCCTTTCCCAACTATCAGATATGTAGAGTTGTCTCCAAGGTAGATATTACCTCCATCATATTCTTCATATGTGGAGAACCATTCCTTTTGTGGGGTCATATGAAATGAGCATCCTGAGTCAACCAACCAATTTTCATTAGAAACAACATTTCATGTAGAAAGTAAAACATCTTCACCTGCATTTGAGGACTTATCTGAAAAACTCTCCCACTATTTCTTTGGGTTCCTGCACTCCTTCACATGTCCCCTTTTACCGCAGTTCCAACACTTAACTCTGTTATTCTTCCTAGGAATCTTAGACCAGCCCTTGGACTTGTCCTTAGCCCCTTTTTGATCTCCTTTCGGTCCTCTTTCCTTATACCTTTCTTCTGACATTGAGAGCATCCCCTAAACTATCCCTTCTTCCCAGGACTCTTAGACTAGCCCTTGGACTTGTCCTTAGCCCCTTTCTGATCTCCTTTCAGTCCTCTTTCCTTAGACCTTTCTTCTAACATTTAGAGCATCCCCTGAACTATTGAAACTCTTCTTCCTCAATTCCCGTGATAGTAGCACTGAAACAAGAGCATCCAAATTTGGATCCGTGAGGTAAGTAGTGATAGCAAGGATAACATTCTCCCAAGACTCAGGTAAAGAACAAAGAAGTAAGATACATTTATCTTCCTCACTAACATCAACATCTATTGAAGCAAGCTGACTCAACAACAAATTAAAAAAAATTAAATGCTCTGCAACTGAATCACCCTCTCATTTTCATGGAAAATAATTTTCTTTTCAAATAGAGTTTATTTACCATACTCTTGGCTTGATAAATTTCACCCAACCGATTCCACAACTTGTGTGCGGTCTCTTCCTTTGTGACATTCAACATGACATAATCTGACAGACATAGATGGATGGTTCCCCGTGCCTTCTTATCCAACCTTTCCCATTCATTTGGAGAGACTTCATTGGGTTTCTTCTCTTTTTGAACAGCCAACCACTAGTTTATTTCTTCTAACAAATCCTCTATTTTTAGCTTCCACAACTCATACCCCGTTCTGTTGAACTTCTCAATGTCCAAATGAGAGATTGATGCAATGGTGGATCCAGCCATAATATCAACACAAAATCTACACGACAAACGCAACCAAATCTCTCACTGCAGCTACAACTTCCACACTACCACCCAAGAGTCAAAGATGGCCAGGCTCTGACACCAAATGTTAGAAATGAAAGGCACAACTACATAAATAGAAATCTGATTCAAATATTATTTCTGCAATCTTAAACTGTGTATTATCAATGGAGATTGTAACATGCAAATGAAAATATGCAAACCTAGAAACATGCAAGATAGAAAACTGAACACAACACAATGTTTAACATGGAGAAAACCCTTGCGGGTAAAAAACTCCACCAATAAAAGAGGCTAAGTTGTATTATCTTTACAAAAGGAGATTACAAATACATTCACTTCCTTTGTCCTTCAACCTTCACTCCAGTAGAACCTGGGTACCTGTATACTGTTATATATCTCATCTACTATGCCATGGTTTATATAGAATTTACACAAACTCAAGATGGGTGTCCACCTTGGAATCTTCACCCATGCAACATTCAATGACTTCTTACAAGCTCATAACACTTGTCAAGAGTCAACAATACAACCTTGGGCATCCATGGACAAAATAGGCTCTTATGGGGTCATAAAAGCTGTCATACATGAATCCTACACTTGGCAAAAGATGCCCATGCAAGATTGAATGCCTAGGGGCCAAAAATAGCCACTTACAACATCTTATGATGCATCATATGCTATCATAAATGTCAGATTCTTATGACAACTTATAGTTGTCATAGAATCTCTTACATCTTCTTACAACATTTATGATGTTTGTCATAACACTAAAAATAGGTGATTCCTCCACATGTGCACCCCACTTTGACCAATTACCATTTACCATAGTAAATGACATCTCGTAACTATCGCTAGTAACTCCAAAACTTACTGGTGTAGTAACTCCATAATTACCATGGACAATAAATAATCTTTACCACTGCCAATGAAACTAGTACATCCCTTATGGGTAATTACAAATAATAAAGGGAATAATACAATAATGGGATTTACAAGGTTAATGGCACCTTATCCCAACACTTACGACCCACACATGCATTAAAGTATGGTAAAAAACACATCAAAGACACCGAGCACATGAAGGAGATGCATACGCTAAGATTGAGAGACTATTTCTAGCCCCCAGCCTTAGGTAAGCATCAGAAGACACATCACAGACATACAAAACACAGTGAAGATGGTAACAAGCACGCAAGACATAGAGAAGATAGTATTGAAGACACACAAAACATGATGAATACACAGGAGCAGTCATGTAAAACATGATGAATACATTGATATTTCTTTTTCATTTTCATATATAAAGATGCGTAGAAAGTAAAAATGCAACTCACAACCCAAAATGTAGGAGTGGCATTTTGCCACACCCTTGAGACTACATATGGGGGAGAAGACACACCATACAAATCTCAAAGTGGAGGAGGGGCATTTCGCCACACCCTTAAGACTATGCTTGGGTGAAAACATGCCATACAAAGCCTAAGTGTAGGAGGGGCATTTCGCCACACCCTTGAGACTACACACGGGGGAAAACACATAGAAGACACACATAAGACATGAGTTCCATATAGCATGCCAAAGACATACTATACATCTTAAACATGACAAACAAGGCGATAGAAGGAACTTATTGCTAAGTTCCCACCATGTCAAACACATTACAGACACACCTGACGGTTGGGCTTATGCTACAACAACCACCAAAGACATGCTTAAGGGAGGATAGTCTCAAATCCAACCCTACCTTCTTGGAGGACTTTTGAAATAAAAAGGATGTGCACTAGCTCAAGAGATACACCATCCTCATCTCCACAGATATCTCACCTCTGTAGAGGGCTTTTCAATTGCAATATAGATAAAGATGTGCACTCGCATCGGAGATACAATGTCCCACCTCCACAGAGGGCTTACAAACATGCTTTGTTAGTACCAAAATTGAATTAGACAACTTACCTTTTATATGCCCCCACCTTAAGGTGGTTGATATCATGTACCGATATCAAGCACGTTAAGGTAGAGAGAAAACACACAAGGGAACAAGATCTTTTGCAAAGCTCATGCCCCCAAAGGTGACATGTGTTTCACAATCAATGAATGTTCCCACAAACACACAATTTTCCGCAATAAGAGAGGTTAGAAATCTTTTCCTAAGATAATAACCACATCACATGATAAAAGTAATGAATGAAAACAATCACATCAAGAGCCAAGGCTATACCGTGGATTTAGAAACTGAGTATAACCATGGGGCTATACTGCAGAAGTCTCAGAACTGAGTGTAACCAAGGTGAGATTGAAGATAAACAAAATGCACAGAGCAGATGTATTGTTATGGTTTGTTAGCAAAGATAAGACAACATCAAAATATCACATGGAGTGATTCTACTAGCCAAGCATCAGATAATATATATATCAACCCCATCTTCATATATGGACTAGGTCCATTTTTGCTTTGCTTGTTGAAGGACACTTGGTCCGTATTAGTATTTATTTGTTTTTGTCATCAGCCAACTAGGTAGAATCATTAGAGGAAGGTAAACAATAAAAATAAAAGAGGAGAGCAAGTGCCTTAGGAACAATCACGTAGCAGGATGCCCCTAAGGCATGACACACAACAATAAAATAGAGGAGAAGCAAGATAGAAGAATGATGATACAAATAGAAGAATGGTCACAACAGAGGCAATCTCCCAATATCCTTGACCTTACAAAAGTATCAAGGGTCATCCTAGGAGGCCTAAACAACACATAACACATCATGGGGGTAACACAACACAGAGGGGAGGTTACATAAATGATCAAATAATGCTATGACATAGGTGACTACCAAGGTTAGAAATACTTACCTGAAGGCACAATCGAGCTAGCAGTTATCGTCAAGCAAATAATCATCTTCCCAATCTCGAATGTTAGAGGAAAGAGGTACATAAGGTACCATAGCCCAACTTTTGTAATTGTCTTTAAATTCTTCTTTCTTAATCTCTTCTTGGTTTGATTTGATGTTAGGTGGAATGTTTTCTTGTTGAGGTGCATTTCATTGGGCAAAATCTTGTCTTCTCTTCCTCCTTTCTCTTGCTTGTATATTTCTTCTTGTCTTATTACTTATATCTTCAAAAGTAGTGTCATGTTTTTCCATAGGTTTTCGTATCTTAGAGGAAGCTTGTTCAAATCTCATTTGTCTTGATGAAGTACCTTATTCTCGATGAATACCTCCTGATCCTTGTAAGGTTGATGGAGGAGGAACTTCAACATAGAGTCCTTTACCTTTTTCTCTGGGAATTTCTTCTAATGCAGGTTGTTCTTCTCTTATTGTCTGAATAGGAGGCCTAGCCACTCTAGATAGGAGTTTTGCTTTGTATCGTCTATATGCTAGGAAAGATTGGTCTCTTCATAGCTCGGGTTCTCTATCAGGTCTTGGCCAAAAGTAATCAAGAGCAAAGTTCTTTTCCATAACCATAGGCTGTCATGTATTTCAACGAATAGTACGCACTTATCCATGTAAATGGAATTTTATGTATTCGTGAATTGTTGAGGGGACATCGTTCATAGCTTTTAACCATGGATGTCCTAGCTTTATGTGTAAGAGATTAGATAAAGGGATGACATCAAATAATTGGTCCACGGATTTATCATATACCATAACCAACAAGGAAATCTTCCCAAAGGTAGGCATGAAAGTTCCAGTATGTGTCTTAGTCATTAAATCTGAAGGTTCATAAGAATCTTGTATCAAATCAGGTGAGAGAAGGAACTCTTCGATTACCACATTAGTCATACGATTAGGATCTATAAGTTTACCATGCACTAGAATCTCCATTATACTCACGCTGATGTAAAGAGGCCCTTCAATGTCCACCAATATTTTATCATGAGGTGTAAATATTATTTCAAGTTCAGGGCTCTTTCTTTTCAAATAAGGCCCAGGAGGAAACCTAGCATTATTGTTACAGTGAGAAGCCACGTAATGTGAGATTATTTCACCCTTTAAACACTGATTAGAGGAAAGTGGGTCATGAAAGACACACTGTGTACACAACAAATCAAATGAGTAGAATTAAATAATGCAACACACCAAGGCACAATGAGTGATTTGTGAGTTTGTTTGATAAAAGTGTGTACAACCCTTAGCGTTGAAATACACAATGTGTAATTGGAAATATGCAAATTTTCAAGAAAGAGTGCAAAATAATACCAAAGTTTAAATGAGAAATGTTCAAATGAATGTAAAATCATATTTTGAATGATTTTCAAGACTTATACAAGGAAGAAGTGCAAAATTATGTATGTTTATGACCTAAAACGCTTGATTTCGTCACTTTTCTTAATACAAATGCCTAAAATAAGTAGTTTTGTGAGAAAATTAAAGAGGGGAATAAAATTAAAACCTTATTTTTAGTTGAATAATGGATCAATATCCCTCACAACAAACCTATCATGCAAATCTAGATGAAAGATGAGTCAAAACCTAGTGAAAATGCAAGGATTTTAAACCCTAATTGTGAAATTAAGGCATGCGACTATGAAAAATGATGTATAAATGAATTCTAATCAGATTTAAGATGTGAAATATCTCAGATCAGATTTGAAAATTATTCCAAAATTCTACAATGCTCAATGCAAGTGCAATTTTAAAGAGAGATGAGTAAATATGCTAGTTTTTGTTGAAATTGACTGTGTAAATGCAAACTTTGAGATGTAAATGCAAAAACACACAATAATGCAACACTAAAATCAAAAATCATATTTGAATGAGTGTTTTAAAAGAGTAGTAAAATTTGAAACAAGATTTTAACTACAATCCCTAACTATTGCAAAGACTAGGTTTTATAAAAATGCACAATTTCAAGCAAAATCTAACAATTTAAGCATGAAAATGCAATGCAAATGATTATGTAATGATGTAATGATGTAATTTATATCAGATCTGATGTAAAAATTAGAGATTAGATGAAATGCAATGAAATTAATGCAAACTATGTCCTGATGCAAGCCTATGATGCCAATTTTTTCAAAATTTTCAATTTTTTTGTAGATTTTCAAATGCAATATGAAAATGATGAATTGAATGAATGAAAATATGAAGTACAACTCTAATAAAGGTGTAAAATTCAATTAAAACATGGGTTCACCAAAATGTTATGTAGGAAAAGTGGGAATAGGGTTTTAATGAATGATATACCTAGATCCTCCTTTCACTACACACATTCAAGGACATTTAATTGAGTTGAATCAAGGAGATTCACCTACGAGTTGGTTGTCACTTGTAATGATAGGGAAATTTGGAAATTACTGATTTAATGTATTAATATAATGCCCAATTATGCTCAAAAACCCTAATTATGCAAAATCCTATACAAACGGACGAATCCTAACAAATGCTCACACACAGAGATGCTAAATGGAGATTAGATACTAACCAATTTTTGAAGTTTGGGATCCTGAACAGTCGGGGGCAAGAGGACTCATGCCCAAGCCCAATGCAGTGTTTTCTTTGAGGGTTTCCGGACTCCTTCCGACACTGATGATCCCTGTTCTAGAGATTTTTAGGTCTACAAATCCAAAGGGCAAAGGGACTAGTACCCAAGCCCTGACAATGCTCCTTTCTACTTCTTTCTATCAGATCTAGAATCTTTATCCTCTGCCACACTCCTTTGTAACTCCACTCTGTGAAACTCAATAATGTCACTTGCAATCACAAGGAGAGGGGTTGGGGGTTGTGGTGTTTAGGAGCTTGCCTAAGTCAAGCCTCGAAATGACATTCAAGCCTTCCAACACCATTGTTTGATAAAGAGTGCATATCCTTGTAGGACAGAGGCAAAAACAAATTGATAAATGATTGATTCAACACAAATAGATATCACCTCGGAGGTGTAGCTCTCATGGAAGGATGAAACTCTTTCATGCCATGAGGATATGGATTGATGAAGCCAAATCTGTAATAAACAAACATAATAACAACACAAGACTGCTCTACAGCACAATGAACACCTTAAAGATCCTTAGCATAAGATCACAAGTTCACATTATCAATCTAGTTTACAAATGAAGTCCTAAACATGATTATATATGCATTCCCACTACAAATTTTGTAATTCAAACTTAAGATGTTGGTAAGGGACACCTTTAACGGTCACCTTACCGACAATAAAATTTGGAACCCCGCCAAAATAGGGTAGGACAAGGGCGTGAGATCCCAAGACCTAGGTCCTATTTTGGGACAGGGTTAAGCTTCACAATTTCCCTCAAGCCCCATTTGACATGGGTTTCAGGACATTTTGTCTCGGGAGTCAAATTAAACATGCAAGATAAAAAACAAGGGACCCGGGAGCTAAACTTAGGAGGTAAAAGTCCTAGGGGACATTTTACAACATAACAATTATAAATATAGTAATTTAAATAATTGATTTATTTAGTTTAAATGAATTATTAAAATAAATATAAGATGAATTAAGTAGAGGAATCCTAAGAAGGAATATGGGAACCAAATGCATGCAAGAAAGGGTTAAGGAGGGAATATATGAAAACGAAGTGGTTAGTTATATGACAATCGTGGATATTATGGAAGAGTGGGGGTGTTTAAAAAAAGAAGAAGGGAGTTAATTGGAAAAAAGAGATGATGAGAAGGGAAGAGAATGAGAGGTAACTAGAGTCAAAGGAGATTACTACCATAAAGAAGCTTCAAGAATTGAGGTATTCCTTATTTCATAAATTTTTTTAGCAATACAACTTGAGTTTCATGCATGTAGTATTGTAATTAGCTATTCAATATTTTCATCTAATTTTACTATAGATTTTCTAGTAATAGATGAGATGCAAACTATATTTTTTAATTTTTTTTATATAGTACTTTTTATGAATGAAACAAGTTATTTAATGAGTTTGTAAATTAGTTTGGCTCCTCATGGAATAAAAATGTAATGATGATATACTCAAGTTTTTGTTATGTATAGTTGCTTTCCAAATCTACAATGTGCGACTCTACAAACAAGAATGATATGTATAGTAGAAATGTGTCCCAATGAGGTGGATTTGGAAAAATGATATCAATATCCTGGTGCAAAGAATCGGTAGAAGCAGATGAATCAAAATTAGATTTAGATGTAGCAACATGTGATAATGGAGGAGATGAGATCTCAATGCAAGTCATTGAATTACATTGTTCATCCCTAAATGATGTTGTTGTCTCACAAGATGTCTGAGTGAGACCATATGATGATTCTATAGGTGTTGGATTAGAATGATTAGGTAAAGCATTTTTATGATCTAGAATAAGTTGCTTCAATTCATCAATTTTTCTTTGAATACAATCTTCTTCAGTATGTTTTTTCTTCCCAAAATAACCATATTTAATTTTCCATTTATTAGGAGGATTACAAAGAATACTCAAATGGAAAGGATTTAGTGTGAGATACATGATCTCAAAACCAACAAATGCAAATGCAAAATTAGAAGATTACCCCCCAAAGTGATTAGTGCTATAAATTAGCCCCTTAGAAAAATAGACAAGTTTTGACTACAATTTTTACAACTTGGAAGCCCAAATCATCCATTTATAACTCACGACAATTTTTACAATTTTTGGAAAAAAGGGATCTCCAAATCTAAAAAATATATATGTATTTGAAATCCTTGTGATTTTCTGATATGTTTCATAAAAAAATGAAAAAATTTGATATCAAGGTGAAAGTTATGCCCCATTAAAATTTAATACAAAAATGTACTTTAGAGGCTAAAAAAATGGTAAAAAAATAGCACAATTTTGGAAAATTAAGTTCACCACTATGTAGTGGATGGAATTAGATTTTTGATGACTATAAATTTGTAAAAATCAGACTCCCAGATTGCAAGTTGCAATGAAAAGAAAAACTACCCCTTTAGAAACACTTGGAATAGCTTGGTGGTTAGTGTAGACACCTAAAATTGACCATGTCTTGTGACATCACTTTCAACATCTTGCGACACATCTTGCTCTATGACTCCTTCCATCATCCAATTGGTTATATAAATTATATTTATTTAACTAATCCCTTTTATCCATTTATCCCCTTTAGCCAAAATTAAATAAATTTTATTTATTTAATCCCATTACCCAATTTAAATAAATTAAATATTTATTTAAATGCCACATGTCTCTCATATTTTAAATAATTTTATTATTTAAATTATTTAACCCATTCATATCCCTATTTTAACCTCATTAATTGTGCATCATAAGCACTTTCTCTCCAAAAATCAATTAAATAATTTCATTTCCCCCACTCACATTCTTATTTTAACCATCTGTCATCCTCATTGAATGTGCATCATGTTGGTGTTTTCAATTGATTGCTTGATTATCTCTATAAAGTAGCCATCTTTAATGCTTGAGACTTTCAGATTAGTGGCCAACACACAGGAGACAATGAAATGGTCTCCTCTCCACTTCAGGTTTTACTAGACCTAGGGGATATTCCCTTACAACAATATCAACTGATCAAACCCTAATCACCATAGGATATTGCAAAAGCATAAATGTTCTCATAAATATGCCCAAGACTATGAGATTAATTCAAAATTAGCCTTGGAGATTAACTCATTTTTGTCTTTGAGAACATAAATCAAAATAACCTACACTAATGCAAAACAAACAAAACATAATAATTCGAATAATTTATCTTTTAGGGTTTTGGTTCTGGGTTTTGGGCAAGATAAATTTTTGATTGGTGACTATTTAGGGTACAAAGTCAAACTATTTCCCTCAAATGCCTCTTCCTGACATATAAACTTCAAATACATAGGGTAAACTCTATCACTACCTTACAATGACATATCCAAAAAAGGCATCTCCCACAATTCTTCTTATTGATCCTTAACGTAATTCATAACTCCCCATATCTCATTCAAAGCATTTTAATTTATTACTTAAACAAAAGCAACAAACAAGATACACAATACAACAAATGTGTAAAGACAAATTCAAGAACCCTTGATACCCTTATTTGTGAGAGAAATGCATACATTCAAGGAGACAAATGTGAAAGATACATGCTACAAGCATTTTTCATATGGTTCATTTTGAATTGAAAAATGTCATACAGAGATTTCCACAAGCAAGATGTATATCTGTAACCCAAAAAATATTATTCTCTCATAGTATATCTGCCCCAAAAGTGGTATTCCATAATCCTTTTACAATAGAAAGACAGGTTCCTATATAGAAGATAAGAACCTTGTCGGCCTAGGACCTAATTCAACATGTTTGGTTACAATTTTATCTCTTACATTTAATAATTAGGGCATAGAAACATGTGTCCATTATAATAAAAGATTAGAAACTAAAAACAACCCTTTGTAGTAATTACAACCATTGAAGGAGACAAATATTGATGTTGATGAAGACTTTTGAGGCTGACTTTGCTAAAAATAGATCTCTTGCTGTCTTGAATTTCAATGACTTGAGCTTTAATCATTGTATTTATCAATCCATGTAGCACACATCCTCTCTGAAGGCCATTGGAAAGGGAGCACCTTAGTTATTTTGTTATTATTTGTAACATACTTTGCATCTAGAATTGCCTTAGTCTCCTTGTTGAAGTTATCAAGACTCACCTTTAGGGAAAACAATTTATCCAATCTACTATTCAATCAGTCCATGTTAAACACATCATTGACACATATAACAGATGAAAGATCAGGTACCAATGTTTTGAATTGCTCCTATTGATCAAGAGGTTTCACCTATCTATCATCACCCAAAATTTTTGGCATGATCTTCTTATCAATGTGCTCCAACAAATACAATTTATCTCTGACCTGCTTATCAAATCTTAGCATGTATGCAACAACTTCGTCCAACATTATAATCATGTCATATGTTGGTAAAATTTTAGCTGGAACTGTTGGATCAAATTTGGCACACTTGTAGATTTGCCTTATTATTGCAGTCTTTGGCAACCATTTATCAATTACTCTTTTGAGATTGTCCTTGTCCTACACATTCTTGTCAAATGCTACTTTCAAATCTAAAAAGGTTTTCCAAGCACCATCAGCCCTATTCATCACCTGGGCAACTCTATGATTAATCAAGTCATTGACCAATTTGCCAATTATGTCCATTTTACCCTGTGTAGCTCCTTTTAGCTGATCCTTGAGATCTTTTATCTCTGCAAGAAAATATTCTCTATCAAATCGAAATGACTCTCCAAAACCAGGAGTGGAAATGATTGGAATTGGGACACCAAGTTGAAGATATTTGTAGTGATTTATCTCTGCCATGGCCTGTGTATATTTCTCATTCAACTGATCATGCTCTTTCTGTAATTTCACAATTTCTACTTTAGTAAATAGAGTTGTATGTACAC
Organism: Cunninghamia lanceolata; assembly: GCA_027924645.1. NCBI lineage: Eukaryota > Viridiplantae > Streptophyta > Pinopsida > Cupressales > Cupressaceae > Cunninghamia > Cunninghamia lanceolata. The sequence goes on along the minus strand of BSBN01000257.1, from coordinate 88,762 downwards.
TCAAGGATGTAGCTTGTGGGAAAAGTGTATCAAACAACCTTTTGATAACCACATTTCCAGTCAGATTGTAATGCCCAGCCAGGAAACCCCAGAGAACAGGTCAACTATGCTATACAAAAATGACTTTTTTTTAGGGAAAGAAATAGGTCTCCTAGAAGGAGAGAGATGACAGCAGACCAGGAGGCTATCTTAGCAGGCCACATGAGAGACCTTTTGAAGGCATGCCCTCCCACATTTGATGGTACTGGTAGTGGTTTGGAGGCAGAGACCTGGTTGATAGATTTGGGTAGGTGTTTTGCCATGCATCCGTATGATAGTAACACCAAGGCGAGATGTGCCATCTTGCACCTTAGAGGTTTTGCTTCTACATGGTGGCAGTTAGAGGAGCAAAAGTTACATTTAGATATTGGTATAGTTTCTTGGGAATTATTTTTGGAGAGGTTCAGAGATCGTTTCCTATCAGATCATTGGAAGCAATGATGTGCTAATGAGTTTCATGAGTTGAGACAGATGGCTATGTTAGTGGAACAGTACGAGTGTAGGTTCTATGAGCTTAAGTAGTACGCAGGTATTGGCGATGATGAGGCTATGTTGGTTCAACACTTTATTAGGGGCTTGAATGCCCGTATCAGTGGAGGAGTCTGTGTCTTCGAGCCTAATACCATGGAGGTGGTAGTTGAGAAGGCCCATTTGGTAGAGGAGAATTTGGCAATGGCTCTGGGAGGCCATACAGGTGTGCAGATTGGTAGTGCAGCTTTGACAAGTTTTGAGTCTCGTGGTGGTCAGTTTCAGGTAGCAAGTTCTTCTATAGGCCATCATGCACCCGTTAAGGGTGGACAACATCAATATTCCTAGTCAAAACTAAAGAATTCTCAGCCTCAGTAGGGTAATAGATTCCAGTCTAAGAAAAATCAGAGTTGGCAACGAGCTAGGTGTGATCGGGTTGATCAGCCAGCTCAGAGCACACAGTCTATAGTTAGTAGATGTAGTTTTTAGCACTCCAATGCATTCTCGAGTGGCAGAGGATTTGGTAGAGATAAAGGATGTTTCTCTTGTGGCCAACATGGCCATATAGTCAGGCAGTGTCCACAGAAGAACGCTGCAGGATTTGGTCAGAGGCCGACAGCTTTAGAGCCAACCGTGGGTGATGCAGGCAGGTCTCATAGGGTGTTTGCAGCGGTTGATAACCACCAAGTAGAACATCAGGGCACATTTGTGGAGACTTTAGGTGTGTTACGAGGTATTGATATTTCCATTCTATTTGACTCTAGTGCTTTTGATTCTTTCATTTCTCCTTCTTTAGTGGAGCACTATGGATTGGTGGCAGCAAAGCAGGATGTTAGGTGGTAGGTCAAATTGGCCTCTGGAGTTAGGGTAGTGGTAGAGTCCCTCGTGTATGATTGCATTTCATTGTTATTTCTTATTTAAACATTTTTTTTTTGTATTGTATTGTGTAGTTAAGCTTTTCACTAGGGTTTTGTGGTGGGGCGTTACACAGATCATGAACACTGTCCACTACCTTAAGCTTATTTGTGTTTGGAGCCATTTCCCATATCGCCAAGGTCTCAAACTTAGGGTTAAAACCTAACCCAAAGAAAGCTTGATCAACCCAATCTTCTATAGAAAATACCTCTTCATCTTGTCCTCTTATTGTATCTAAGGAAAGTGTAGTGGCTATATCCCAATGAGGCAACAACAACAGACCACTATTCATTACTATTTGTCTTCCCTCCTCTGGAGTGATCTAGCTAATATCCTGGCTTGCCTCATGCAACACCTTCTGAGTGATTTCTTCATACTGATCAGGATGTGCATTACTTTTAGCCTCCTAAACTTTCTTCTGAAACTCTGCACTCCTGAACCTTAATACAAAACCCTTAAACTCTTGGGTTTTGACAAGCTCGTCATCAGACAAAAATTGTGTACAAGCCAGAGCTCGTATATCATTTGTTTCATCCTTACCATGTCTAGGACTTATATCCATTCTATTTTTAGGTGCAATATTTACCACAATCCTTGTAGGTGAAGCCATGAGTTGACTGACCTCTTGTTCCTCTTCAGGTCTACTTTCTGCAGTTCCCTCCAAGTCAACCACCTCAATCTTTGTTCCCCCTCCATCAAGATCAATTATCCTTCTCTTCTTTGTAGGGGATTGTGAAGGAACACCAACATCATGAGATTGTTCATGAGCAACAGACTCACTTGTTATAGAGACATAAGGCCAGATTGGAACATTAGGGTCCCTTTGATATGTGGGCCTTTCCTCTATTGTAGGAGCTTTCCCAATTAGTGTCTCAACATTTGCCAATATTTTTTATATTTTGAGGATATGATCCTTCTCCTCTGCAAAAGCACCAAGGTAATATGCATGCATTCTTCTCCTCTAGTCCTTTGCATCCATGATTCTTGACCATTTGACCCTCTTGTCTTTCACTTCCTCCATGGAAAGGCAATTCCTCATTACATCCTTATCAAATAGGAGTTTTTGTGCAAATGCAGGCCTCTTAATACTCAGTATTACCTTATTGATGAATCTTTCAAGATAAAAAATTCTTGTGGACTCCTTCCCCATCTTGTAAGATTGCAAAATTGGATAAAATTCATCAAATCCTTTTTTGTTTGTTGCCCAAAAATCACTAAACTTTGTAAAAGTGGGGAAGAAAGAACCTTTCTTCTACCCCCTCCAGTGAGCCTTATTTGACTCATTCAATTTCCATAGCACTTTTAGATAAGCCAAGTTCTTTGGAACATATTTGGATAATATATGAGGGCTTACCATGCATCCATATACTCTGATTGTAGTGGTGTGGATGTGTAGAAACCAATCACCCCAATTATGTTGAATTCCCAATTTAGGGATTCTCTCCATTGGCCTCATGAAATCCATAATTTCTCTAGGTATTCTATCTTGTGGTGGTTCAAAGAAATTCAAGAGCCTCCTAACAAAATTTTATTCAAAGATCTCATAGCTGGTATTGTCATAGTGCTTATCCAACATGTGAGTCCAAAACTGAGCAGGAAGGGGACAATCTTGTTTATCTACATCATTTACCTGCAAAGATTTATGCCACAATCTTTTCTTGCATGTAATAACATGTGACATATCAGAGAGTACCAGTTGAATTTCATTTTAAATTCCATCTTATCTTCATTCGCCTTGATGGCTATCAACTATTTATGCATCTTTTCTGCAATATATGAGGCATACTCATACTCAATGTTCACCATTTGATCTTGAATGTCTGCTACCATAAGCATGAGAGCAACATGCATATTACCCTTTTGCATCCTACCCCAAGACTTGACACAAGGTGTGGTAAGTCTTAATAAAATAATCATAGAAGAAATCAATGGCTAGAGGCTCCTTCTCATTGGGATAAATTTTGATAGGCTTGTTATCTATTCCTATAATCCTATGACTAGGAAGAAGCATAGTCTTGTAGCTACTCCTATTCTTCCTATACCTGTCATTGAAAACCTTAAAATCTATGACTTTTCTAGCTACATGATTCAAACCAAAGACCTTAGAGATAAACTCCTTGCTTAGGTTGATCATCCCCACACCATTTCCTGCCAAAACCATTCTTCTCTATGGGTCACATCTCTTGGAAACAACTCTAACAAAATCAACATTATCAAACATGTTTGGCACTAGGAGTTTTGCCGAATCTAAATTCCATGCATGTGATAGAGGAGCCCTAGAATATCTCTTTCTGTACCAATGGTCAAACGACAACGATCCAATCATAGGAATTTCTACATCTTTGCATGCCCGGGCATTAACTAACAACCTATCCCCATTTCCACTTGGACCACAAACATTTAAAGGTCTCCTATATGATGCAGGCAACTGTACAATCAAATCTTCATCTAATGCCCTCTTTGAAGTGGACAGTTGACCTGTTGAATGACTCATTTTATCATATCACAGGGTTTCAAAGCCTCTGCTAAAACTAGGGTTTCTGACAATTACCCAATTCCAACACTCCTTTCTTTATACAAGCAGAGAAAAAATCAAAAACATTCAACACAACCATTTAACCAATTTCAAACTCAAAAAAGTCACTTACTTGGATTCTGTTCGCAACCCTAATCTTCATTAGAGAGTAGCAGAGAGCTTAAATCGCCAAAAAATTCTTTACGCAACAATAAATAATCATTATAACAACCCAAACGCTCTATTTATTTACCTTGGGTGATCCTGTAATTGATTGGTATTAGTTGAATATCCTCCATTACTGCTTGTTTTCTCGAACAGGGTGTCTCCAATAGACAAATTCAAAAATTTGAATGTAGACCATGGATATAGGGCTTGTCACGACAAGATCAACGACTCAAAATAATCTGGGAGAATTGAAAAATACACTGTGCGCGTTGAAAAGTCTTCAACCAATCATCTTTTTCCATGCGAAAAATATTTCCATGTCGACCTTTAAAATTTTCCATGTGTCACCATCTCGTGTCCAAGTGGAACACACTATCTTTCGAGCTTCATATGCACTTGTTAAGTCCCATACACATGGCATCAAACCACAACAGTGTGAAGCCAATTTGGATCTAACAACATGTCCTTCGCGGTAGTGTGCAACTAATCAAAGACTACATAGCTAGAGCTCCTTTAGCTTTGGATTTATCAAGACCATGACCCCCTTGGACATGTGGTATCATTTCGTAGTAGTGCATCCCTGATGAGGTACAAGTCCTTGAAGCTTGTGGGTGTGCACCAAACTACCAAGTGTCCTCATCACATTTCACCACTCACACTATGGACTTAGGCATTAATATTTTCAAATATTCATGGACACTTTCAATCTGTAGCTTAAGACAAAGAGGTTGGTAAAACATGACACATAAAGGCTCAGTTTACAACTCAAAACACTGGCAACTAGGACTAAGGGGTCAACATCAAAATATCACATAAAATGACCAGGTGACCACATAACTTAGGGTTTAAGCCCAAGACACAAAAATAAGCATTAGTAAACATACCGAACCCTAGATTTTGAACACAAACCAAGGGATTTTAACCAAAAAACCCTAAATATTTAGTATAGACTACCAGTGGCTCTAGTTGGGGATGCATGATTTATCAAAGCATAGTGAGGACCATAGAACTTTAGGAAGTAGACCAAAAGACCAAAAGACCAAATACCAAACACAAAACAAAACTAGACAATCAACTATACAAATATATACACTATGTACAATGTGCATGGAAAATAACCTACTCAAGAAAAGTAGGGTTTCAAGAACTGTCCATGCACAGGCAATTCTTGCAATTCACGAGTTAGGATCAATCATAGCATCTCTTATGAGTTTATCATTGATTTGAATGGTGATGTACAGAGGTCCATCAGGAGCTTTAATAGTAGCATCATGAGGAGTGAAAGATATAGCTGGTTTAGTCTCTACTTGCTCTTGATGAGGGTGGACATCCACCATGCAAATATCTCCTTCATAATCTTGTTCTTGATGAGTATATTGCATTTCTCAAAATGGTTCCACAGTGTTAGACTCATGATGAGGTAATGGCTTTGTGTATATTTGCAATTTTTGATTGGGTGGAGACACCTATTTATTTCCTTTGTCATTTACGCCAACAACCTGGATGATATTGGAATCAATAAGGTCTTGAACATCATGTTTAAGATGCATACATCTTTTAGTGTCATGACTGGTAGTACGGTGAAATTGATAAAAGGCCTTCAAATTGAAAGAAGATAATTGCATCTTACTTGGATCGAGAGGTCAAATAGGTGGAATCTTGATGAGATTGTTGTTTAAAAGTTGCATCATTATAGAATAAAGTGATTCTGATAATGGTGCATGAATTGTCTAATTTTTGGTTTTCATTTATATGGGACGGGAACAGAAGATGCTGCAACCGTTACATGTTTCTGAATGTGATTTGATAATATTGCATTGATTTTGATGAAATTTTTTTTGTGTCTTTTGAATGAATGAGTGTGCAAGGCTTCGAATTGAACAATCAGAGTTGATGAGTAATTATTCTCATACTGACTAATCGACATTTGGTAATCATGGAGAGCCATGCAAAGATTGGTGAAAGAATCATAATGCATCAACGAGATTTTGTTATGGGTGTGAGGTTGTAAATTTCCAATGAAGCTTCTTTGTATGTTAGCATCTGGAATGTAATATTTAATTTGTGAAAAGAGGGCTTGATAATGCCCCATGAAATTAGTTACTTTTTACTCCTTGTTTACAATGAACTAAATTGGTCAAGGAGACTTGAGGTCAAATGTTTGCTTGAAATTCTTGAAGAAATTTATTGAATAATTGTGAAAAAGAAGTGATTGAATTAGGAGGAAATGAGAAAAACCAATCAAGGGCCGAGTCTTTAAGTGACCTAGGAAGGAGTTTAGCCAATATTGCATCTTCAAAGAAGAAATCACTACACATAGTTGTAAAGGCTACCACATGGTTGTTAGGGTCTCCCTTCCCATTATACTTCTCAAAGTGAGGGCTTTCAAACTTCTTGGGCATTTTGTAATGCCCCGCCTATGAACCTCAGAGAACAACACAATTATACTATACAAATAGGGCAATTTTTTTTTTAAATGATAGAAATAACAAAGTAATGTTAAACATATCTATACATATAATTAAACTAAGCATTATCCTCTAGGGTTTCTTGGCTGCATTACTAACCAAACCATTAACAAGATCTAACATACATAAAAAATTAACTAACAACAATGATTCTTTCTAAATCAATTGCATTAAATGGATAAACACATACATTTCAATTTTATAGCATCAGTTAAGTATTCAACAGGATCATGTATATAGATCTACATGTACATATACAATTTCCCTTACATGAGGGTACATCATCTCATTATTCACACTATCATTTTCCTGATTACACTGGAATACATACATTATGTTTTAACTGATACACAAGGCTAGTACATGAGCATAAATAACTATATTCTCCAATTGGTACAAGATCTGGATTCTGTCACATGAGATACATCCTTCTCGCACATGAACAACGACAAGGGAAAACTAATGGAGATAAGCACATCCACTTGACCATGTGGAACCTTGAGGTCCACCCCCCGTGCTAGGAGATAACATAAGGTCCCACTACAACAAATATTCAGTAGACAGTAGACTATAAGGAGCAAGGACTACACATGACTCCACTAACACAGGTCAATAACATAAGCAACTCAAAAACACTTCTAGAGGCAACTACACAATGAATGGGGAGAACACAACTAGGGAATGCTAGGCTACAGTAGGGAGAGTGTCATCGCATGTTCCTGACATGGGTTACCCTGACAGTCTCTCACTAGACATCGGTCCCCATCTATAGTTACCCTGACAGTCTCTCTCTAGACACCGGCCCCATAGAGTGACACATGCAGAACCAACATTCCTTTCGTGAGGACAAGGAAGTTGATTTTGCCAACTAGGCCTTCTCATCTCATCCTTAGTCTGAACTAGCACTACAGGCATGAGTGAGGAATCCAATTATCTTGTTTAATGTGGAATCTACCCTTTCCCCTAATTCATTTTAGGTTATCACTTAGTTGCCAACTTCCAATGGGTTACCTTGGCTAGCCACTTTGGGCCCCGGCCCTACATTGAAAGCAACTCCCCTACCTGCATCTAGAAAACCCTATCCATCAAGCATAACAATTATCTTCATAACAACAAGTACACATGAACAATGCAAGGTATTAACCTTCTTGTATACCAAACTTAATCACAAGGACAACTCAATTTATTGCCCATAGCTTCCAGGTGAAGTAATCTACAACAATATACTCCTTTTTACAATTACCGATGTCTCCCCATTATTAAAGTCCAACACAATATTTTATACATGCTCAATACAATAAAGAACCACAACATCCTTGAAGGACTTTATTACCACATCATGATACATTTACATCATAGAATATACATGAAATCAAGACATAACACCCTATGCCTCTGGAAAACTAAACCTCAATGACTTACACATAACCCTAATAAAGTAGGAAGATACAAACTTGAACCAAGATCAACACACAATATTACATATACATAAATATAATAATGTATAAAAATTAAAGGTTATGTTTTGGTTGACAATTGACATGTGACATCATTCATTAATAGACATTCATCATTCATTAATATGGAAAATTGAAGCTTTTGTTGTCAACAATTTAGCAAGCAACACCATTCTTTGTTAAGGTGATTTCTATTTCCACAAAGTAAAAGTGGCAACAACTTAGAATTTAGAACATTAAAACTAAAACATACATGACAATTTAACATTTGCGTATTTTAATTATAAATTATAAAATTGTTCCTTGTTCAATAAAATAGGGAAAGATGACAAAAGCCTATATACCAAAAGCAAAACAATAATAAATTATCTACCATGACCGCAATATAACCAGGACTGAAATTATAATATGACTAACAGATTTAAACACAATACAATGTCAATTATATAAAAGCTTTCTTGGTAGTAAATTAACAATGGTTATACATGAATTTTATTATCTAACAATTCTATTTTTTTTTTGGAACACTTTCTATGAGGCGATTCAATTGAAAGTGAAAAATAGCCCATAGAGATATATTTTACATTCATTTCCTACAGGAAATATAACACTACATGTTTAGGGTTTAGGGATAATGACTTGTGAACAAAAATGCAACCAAGACATGGGAAGGCTGGGGAAGCCTTAAATTTACAAAGGCATTTTAATTTAAATTGACTAAATTTTTAAATTTTAATGTTTGAGCAATATATTTTAATCAAGCTTTAATGTGTTTAATTTATTCTGAAATAAAATGCATAATGGAGTGCAATCCTTATTATAGACAATGCATGATGGAATACAATCCTTATTACAGACATGAGATGTGTTGAGAATATAGATTATGATAAACGCATAACCTGAACAATGAACGGAAAGATGGATGAATTTGTTTAGACACTGACAAGCTTCATTTCCTAAGCCAGGATCGAATTTGTTGAAAAGGCTTTAGAAACTTTCAAACAGATGCAATGGTGATCGCACAGACTGGCACGCGAACTATTTGATAGAATGTCTCCAAGAGAGGTCACCCATGGAATGCAATGATTACAGGATATGTAGAAAATGAATTCATTTAAAAGACTTTAAAAAAAAACTTTCAAGCAATGGCGATTGGCAGATTAAAACTAGCCTCTGTAACTTTTGCCACATCCTCCCAGCTGGAGCGTGCATCCATGGAGGTTTAGTGGCTGAGAGTTATACATACTTCAATCACATTTGAAACCCTAATTGCATTGTAAACCTATAGTGATCATTATGTGTGCATGGTTGACCTTTAGTTTCTTCAGGTTACATACACATCCAAAAGAATATGGCAATTCTTGATCGGATTGTTACTGAAATGCAACTCAACAAGCTTAATTAACTCACAGATAGGGAATGACAACAACATTAATATGTTTAAGTGGACCAATAGCTTCTTGTGCATAAGTGAATGACCTAGGTTGGTTGGAAAACAAATAAGAAAATTGTAGCTACCATATTACTCATTCAATCCACTGCCAATCATAGTTTTTTATCAACATTGCCGCCAAACTAGGCCTAATGACATTACTGAATGATTACTTTCTCCTCTTAAATACCTCCACATTATAAATTCTACCCTATACATTTGGCCTACTACACAGAATCATCTTAGTTTACATGTCATCTCAGTTAGACTTAATTAAATGTTTGCAAATCATCTCAGTTCATTGAATAAGGCATCCATCAGTACATAGAGGAATTCGTCAGTTGTATGCAAAATGTGGAAGTAAGGACAAAGCACATGAATTGTTGATCGAATGCATCAGAGAATATCATCTCATGGAATAAATTGATTACGGGATATTCACTAAACAGATTTCAAGAAAATACAATAGCAAGATTTTAGGATACACACAAAATGGATTTGTTGAAGAGGCTTATGAAACTTTTATGCATACACAATTAGGCAGATGAAAAGCCAGACTCCACAATCTATGCCAACATGCTGCAACACTGACTTGGGCGATCTAAAAAATAGGAAGTGGACATACATCGAAGCATAATGATTTATGTCAGATACTATAGTTGGAAATTCTCTGGTAGACGACATAACATTCATGAAGCATGAAAGATGGAAGAAATCGATTAGATGTTGTAGTTGCAATGGCCCTATTAGACATATATGTGAAATGTAGGAGCACGCAGAAGGCATACGATCTGGTTGCAGATGTCTCAAGGGGATGTAATTCCTTGAAATGCAATGATTACATGATATATATGAAATGAATTTATTACATACATCAGAGACTCAACAAAACAATTGACAGGAAAAATAATCCACATGTAGATTCAAGGATCAGAGATAAAGTTTTAAAGAAATAATGGAACCTGGATTCCAAAAGCTTGACTGACTGTAGAGTTGATGTTGCTTCCCAATCCAATCCTGCAGTTCCAGCCTCCTTCCCCAATCAATCCTCAAAATTCCCTTTTAAGAGGGAGAGATCCCCAAATTTTCCCACCTTTTTAGGAGGCACGACACATGATCCTATGCCAACTATATGACAACCATTTATTATTTTATAAATTTTCATTAAAATTTTATTTTTATTATTTAATGTTAAACTATGTATTTATTTTATCATAATTTATAATTGTTTATATACAGCAAAAAACATGGTCGAACATAAAGATATATAATCACGCAATCTCACACATCATGAAAGGAAATCATAGTGTAGTAGGGTACTCATGCATGAGTAATGCAACACTGTTCCTTTCACAGAAATACATCAAACAAATAACTACATTACGCATCATAATTAGTTACTGAACAATCAAATAAGAACAACCAGTTACATAATGATCAATACGAGCAATCACCTATAATAGCATCACAACCATGATCAGATGACACATAAAGCACATAATTAATCCACAACATCTTGTATGTCCATAAACAAGTCATAGCATAAACATAAACACCAATAATTAAAACATCATCAAATGTCATCATAGCAGTAGGTCTATCATCAAATAGGTATCATCATAACAGTGAGTCTACCATCAACAACATGTCATAATGTCTAGTCCTAGTACAATAGGTATCAGTTTGATAGAGAGCAAAATCAGGGGCACTACATCCTCCCCCATAGAATCAGGCTTACTCCTAGAATCCTGCAAACAAGTATGGATATAACTCTCGCATCTGAGACGGATCATCCTAGGTAGCTGAAGCTTCATCATTAGGGTCCCACTGTACCCTTACCTACTCCACATCTCTGCCCCTGAGGGTAAGTCTCCTGTGTTGTAAAATACCTACAGGCTCTAAAGCTAGCTATCCATCCTCTACTTGTAAAGCATTCCAGTCAAGAACATGAGAAATATCTAGATAATATGGCCTGAGGATGGAAACATGAAATACATTGTGGATGCACGAAAGACTGGGTGGCAAAACAAGATGGTACGCAATAGGACCAATTCTCTCCAAAACCTCAAATGGCCCAACAAAGTGCAGTGCGAGGTTAGAGCCTTTTCCATAATGGATTGGACTCTTTCACAGACCCACCCATAAGAACACCCAGTCTCCAATCGAGAACTGACGATCAACCCTATGGGCATCTGTATATTTCTTCTGCCTATCCTACATTGCCACCAAATGCTCTCTAATACGGTCAACCTATTGCTCCATCTCCCAAAGCATCTCCGGTCCTAGGAGAACTTTGTCCTCAAGACAATCCCAACTCAGTGGGGTCTGATAAGGATGACCATACAAAGCCTGAAAAGGAGACATGCCAATCGAACTGTGATACCCATTATTGTATGTAAACTCCACCAAGTACAAATAATCTTCCCAGCGAGTCTGCTAATCCATGACATACATCCTGAGCATATCCTTGTGGACCTAATTAACCCTCTCAATTTGCCCATCAATTTCTAGATGGTACGCTGAACTAAAGTTCAACTAAGTCCCCAATGCATGCTGTAAGGACGTCTAGAGAGCTGAAGTAAACACTGGATCCCTATCGAAGATGACCTTATGAGGAATCCCATGCAATCTAACTATATCCTCCATGAAAATTCTGGCCATAGAAGAAGCGTTATATGAAGACCTAACAGGAGAGAAGTGTGCTACTTTAGTCAACCTGTCCACAGTGACCATAATGGCATCATGATGATGAGAGGACACAGGCAAACCAACTATAAATTCCACTGAAATGATGTCCCATTTCCATTCTAGAATAAGATGCAGCTGAAGAAGGCCCACGAGATGTTGATGTTCTGCCTTAACCCTCTGACACTCTAGACACCTTGAAACAAAATCAGTAATATCCCTCTTCATTCTGACCCAAAAATACAACTAACAGAGGTCTGCGTGCATCTTTTTGACACCCGGATGAGCTGAATAGGGTACCCGATGGGCCTTTGACATAATTAGGGTATGAAGACCCTCTGATGAAGAAGGAACATAGATGCGACCCAAATGCCGCAAGAGATAGTCTGAATCAAGAGAGTAACCAACAAATCTACCCTCCAAGGGTCTGCCTGACTCAACCTCTGCCTTCACCTCCTGATACCATCCATCAAAAAGAAGTGCTACAAGAATCTGACCTCTCAAATCCGCTCCAAGAGTGACTGCTAAAAGCTCATGTCTTCACCCGACTAAGAGCATCTGCCACTACATTCTCCTTACCCTGGATAAACTTCACCTCAAAATTATACTCATAGAGGAATTCCTTCCACCACCTCTTCCTAGCATTCAAGTTTGGTTGCGTGAATATGTACTGTAAACTACGGTGATCACTATGCAGCTCGAACTGATGCCCCAACTAAAAATGCTTCCATCTCACCAAGGCATGCACGATGGCAGCTAATTCCAGATCATGCGTAGGATAGTTCAACTCATGATCCTTGAGTTTGCGAGAATCATAGGCTATCACGTGACCATCTTGCATCAAAACTACTCCTAGACCCTCCAAAGATGCATTAGTACACACCATGAAGTCTGCGGTAGGATCAGGAACTGCCAAAATGGGTGCACTAGTCAATCGCTCCTTGAGAGTCTGGAAGGCTATTTGACACTGCTCTGACCAAACAAACTTCTTTCCTTTCCTCTGAAGAGAAGTGATAGGGTGAGCTATCCTTGAAAAACCCTACACAAACCGTCGATAATAGCCTGCTAAACCCATAAAACTATGAACCTCTAAAACATTAGTGGGCTCAGGCCAATCCATGATAGCTTGGATCTTCAAAGGATCCACAACAATGCCCTTATCAGAAATAACATGCCCCAAATATCTTACCTCTGTCTGAAAGAATTCACACTTTGCCAGATTTGCATATAGATGATTCTCTCTCAAACATTACAAAACCTTCCGCAAATGCTCCTCGTGCTCCTCCCTAGTCCTCGAACAGATCAATATGTCATCCAAGAACACAAGGACAAATCTGTCAAGGTAGGTACGAAATACACCATTCTTTAGGCTCATAAACATAGATGGCACATTCGTCAACCCAAATGGCACAACAATGAACTCATAGTGCCCATAGTGAGTGCGAAATGTTGTCTTATGAATGTCTGCCTCAAAGATACATAACTGATGATACCCCAACTTTAGGTCTATCTTTAAAAACACCTTAGCCCCCTTAATCTGATCAAAGAGGTCATCAATCTATGGCAAATGATATTTGTTCTTCATAGTCACCTTATTTAACTGCCGATAGTCAATACATAATTGAAGTGACCCATCCTTTTTCTTCACAAAAATGACAGGTACTCCCCAAGGAGAAACACTAGGATGAATGAACTCCTTTGCTAACAAATCCTCTAACTGCAAATGAATCTCCTTAAGCTCCTGAGTGGTCATCCGATATGGAGCTCTCGATATAGGCTTTACTTCAAGAACAAGGTCTATCTTGAAATCAATGTCACGCTTAGGTGGCATTCCTGGAATCTCACTAGGAAAGACATATGCATACTCCTTAAGGATAGGATGATCATCAAGGGACACCTCTCGACTCTCCCCTAACTCCAAATCATTAACTGTCATGGCAAACAACTGGCAACCTTGACGCATACATCTCCTCAATTGCATGGCAGAAATCATACACAAGGAAATGGGTCTCTGAATTCCATCTACTTCTACCTCACTGCTAGAATCATCCAAACACCGCACTGACTTGCACTGACAATCTATAACTGCTTTATGAGCATCCAACCAATCCATACCCAACACTATATCATAAGATCCTAGGGGTATGATGCGAAGATCCACCGTGGTAAATAGAGGACCAATCCTCAACCCACAATCATACACGAGGGACTCTACTACCAAAGGACATCCTTAGGTTGTTAAGCGAGGATGACAAAAGGGAAGAACATAATCTCTAGAATCTAAGCAACTAGGACAACCTAATGGGCTCATATAAGACTAGAGTACCCAGTGTTAGAACTGGGCTCTGATACCAAATGTAACACCCCACCTAGGAACCTCAGAGAACAACATAATTATACTATACAAACAGGACAATTTTTTTAAATGATAGAAATAACAAAGTAATGTTAAACATATCTATACATATAATTAAACTAAGCATTATCCTCTAGGGTTTCTTGGCTGAATTACTAACCAAACCATTCACAAGATCTAACATATATCAAAAATTAACTTTATCATTAACCGTCACGGAAAACAACTGGAAACCTTGACGCATACATCTCCTCAACTACATGGCATAAATCATACACAAGGAAATGGGTCTCTAAATGCCAACTACTTCTACCTCGCTACCAGAATCATCCAAACACCACACTGACTTGCACCGACAATCTATCAGTTCTTGATGAGCATCCAACCAATCCATACCCAACACCATATCATAAGATCCTAGGGGTATGATGCGAAGATCCACCATGGTAAATAGAGGACCAATCCTCAACCCACAATCATACACGAGGGACTCTACTGCCAAAGGAAATCCTCAGGTTGTTAGGTAAGGATGAGAAAAGGGAAGAACATAATCTCTAGAATCTAAGCAACTAGGACAACCTAATGGGCTCATATAAGACCAGAGTACCCAGTGTTAGAACCGGGTTCTGATACCAGATGTAACACCTTGCTTAGGAACCTTAGAGAACAACACAATTATACTATACAAACAAGACATTTTTTTAAATGATAGAAATAACAAAGTAATGTTAAACATATCTATACATATCATTAAACTAAGCATTATCCTCTAGGGTTCCTTGGCTGCATTACTAACCAAACCATTAACAAGATCTAACATACATAAAAAATTAACTAACAATAATGATTCATTTTAAATCTATTGCATTAAATGGATAAACACATACATTTCAATTTTATAGCATCAGTTAAGTATTCAGCAGGATCATGTATACAGATCTAAATGCACATATACAATTTCCCTTACATGAGGGTACATCATCTCATTATTCACACTATCATTTTCCTGATTACACTGGAATACATACATTATGTTTTAAATGATACACAAGGCTAGTACATGAGCATAAATAACTGTATTCTCCAACTGGTACAAGATCTGGATTCTGTCATGTGAGATACATCCTTCTCACACACAAACAATAGCAAGGGAAAACTAGTGGAGATAAGAACATCCACTTGACCATGTGGAACCCTAAGGTCCACCCCTCGTGCTAGGAGATAACATAAGGTCCCACTACAACAAACAGTCAGGTAGACAATAGACTATAAGGAGCAAGGACTACACATGACTCCAACAACATAGGTCAATAACATAAGCAACTCAATAGCACCTCCAGAGGTAACCACACAATGAAGAGGGAGAACACAACTAGGGAATGTGAGGCTGCAGTAGGGAGAGTGTCATCGCATGGTCCTGACATGGGTTACCCTGACAGTCTCTCACTAGACGCCGGCGCCCATCTATGGTTACCCTGGCAGTCTCTCTCTAGACACCAACACCATAGGGTGACACATGCGGAAAAAACATTCCTTTCGTGAGGACAAGGAAGTTGATTTTGCCAACCAGGCCTTCTCATCTCATCCTTAGTCTAAACTAGTACTACAGGCATGAGTGAGGAATCCAATTATCTTGTTTAATGTGGAATCTACCCTTTCCCCCTAATTCATTTTAGGTTATCACTTAGTTACCAACTTCCAACAGGTTACCCTAACTAGCCACTTTGGGCCCCGACCCCACATTGAAAGCCACTCCCCTACCTGCATCTAGAAAACCCTATCCATCAAGCATAACAATTATCTTCATAACAACAAATACACATGAACAATGCAAGGTATTAACCTTCTTGCATACCAAACTTAATCACAAGGACAACTCACAATTTATTGCCCATAGCTTCCAGGTGAAGCAATCTACAACAATATACTCCTTTTCAATTACCGACGTCTCCCCATTATTAAAGTCCAACACAATATTTTATACATGCTCAATACAATAAAGAACCACAACATCCTTGAAGGACTTTATTACCACATCATGATACATTTACATCATAGCATATACATGAAATCAAGACATAAAACCCTATGCCTCTGGAAAACTAAACCTCAACGACTTACACATAACCCTAATAAAGTAGGAAGATACAAACTTGAACCAAGAACAACAAACAATACACATACACATAAATATAATAATGTATAAAAATTAAAGGTTATGTTTTGGCTGATAATTGACATGTGACATCATTCATTAATAGACATTCATCGTTCATTAATATGGAAAATTGAAGCTTTTGTTGTCAACAATTTAGCAAGCAACACCATTCTTTGTTAAGGTGATTTCTATTTCCACAAAGTAAAAGTGGCAACAACTTAGAATTTAGAACATTAAAACTAAAACATACAAGACAATTTAACATTTGTGTATTTTAATTATAAATTATAAAATTGTTCCTTGTTCAATAAAATAGGGAAAGATGATAAAAGCCTATATACCAAAAGCAAAACAATAATAAATTATCTACTATGACCCCACTATAACCAGGACCGAAATTATAATATGACTAACAGATTTAAACACAATAAAATGTCAATTATATAAAAGCTTTCTTAGCAGTAAATTAACAATGGTTGTACATGAATTTTACTATCTAACAAATCTAATTTTTTTTTGAACACTTTATATGAGGCGATTCAATTGAAAGTGAAAAATAGCCCATAGAGATATATTTTACATTCATTTCCTACAGTAAATATAATAATACATGTTTAGGGTTTAGGGATAATGACATCTGAACGGAAATGTAACCAAGACATGGGAAGGCTGGGGAAGCCTTAAATTTACAAAGGCATTTTAATTTAAATTGACTAAATTTTTAAATTTTAATGTCTGAGCAATATAATTTAATTAGGCTTTAATGTGTTTTAATTTATTCTGAAATAAAACACATAATGGAGTGCAATCCTTATTACAGACAACGCATGATGGAATGCAATCCTTATTACAGACATGAGATGTGTTGAGAATATAGATTATGATAAATGCATAACCTAAACAATGAATGGAAAGATGGATGAATTTGTTTAGACAATGACAAGCTTCATTTCCTAAGCCAGGATCGAATTTATTGAAAAGGCTTTAGAAAATTTCAAACAGATGCAATGGTGATCGCACAGACTAGCACGTGAACTATTTGATAGAACGTCTCCAAGAGAGTTCATCCCATGGAATGCAATGATTGCAGGATATGTACAAAATGGATTCATTTAAAAGACTTAAAAAAAAACTTGGCAGATTAAAACCAGCCTCTGTAACTTTTGCCACATCCTCCTAGCTAGAGCGTGCATCCATGGAGGTTTAGTGGCCGAGAGTTGTACATACTTCAATCACATTTGAAACCCTAATTGCATTGTACACCTATAGTGATCATTATGTGTGCATGGTTGACCTTCTTGAGTTTCTTCAGGTTCCATACACATCCAAAAGAATATGGCAATTCTTGATTGGATCGTTACTGAAATGCAACTCAACAAGCGTAATTAACTCACAGACAGTGAATGACAACAACATTAATATGTTTAAGTGGACCAATAGCTTCTTGCACATAAGCGAATGACCTAGGTTGGTTGGAAAACAAATTAAAAAATTGTAGCTACCATATTACTCATTCAATCTACTGCCAATCACAGTTTTTATCAACATTGCTGCCAAACTAGGCCTAATGACATTACTGAATGATTACTTTCTCCTCTTAAATACCTCCACATTGTAAATTCTACCCTGCACATTTGGCCTACTACACAGAATCATCTTAGTTTACATGTCATCTTAGTTAGACTTAATTAAATGTCTGTAAATCATCTCGGTTCATTGAATAAGGCATCCATCGGTGCATAGAGGAATTCGTCAGTTGTATGCAAAATGTGGAAGTAAGGACAAAGCACATGAACTGTTGATCAAATGCATCAGAGAATATCATCTCATGGAATGCATTGACTATGGGATATTCACTAAATAGATTTCAAGCAAATACAATAGAAATATTTTAGGATACACACAAAATGGATTTGTTGAAGAGTCTTATGAAACTTTTATGCATACATAATTAGGTAGATGAAAAACTAGACCCCGCAACCTATGCCAGCATGCTGCAGCGCTGATTTGGGTGATCTAAAAAATAGGAATTGGACATACACCGAAGCATAATGATTTATGTTAGATACTATAGTTGGAAATGCTCTGATAGACGACATGGCATCCATCAAGCATGAGAGATGGAAGAAATCAGTTAGATGTTGTAGTTGCAATGGCCCTATTAGACATATATGTGAAATGTAGGAGCATGCACAAGGCTTACGATCTGGTTGCAGATTTCTCAAGGGGATGTAATTCCTTGAAATGCAATGATTACATGATATATACGAAATGAATTTATTACATACATCAGAGACTCAACAAAACAATCGACAGGAAAAACAATCCACATGCAGATTCAAGGATCAGAGATAAAGTTTTAAAGAAATAATGGAACCTGGATTCCAAAAGCTTGACTGACTATAGAGTTGATGTAGCTTCCTGATCCAATCCTGTGGCTCCAGCCTCCTTCCCCAATCAATCCTCAAAATTCCTTTTTAAAAGGGAGAGATCCCCAAATTCCTCCACCTTTTTAGGAGGCACAACACATGATCCTATGCCAACTATATGACAACCATTTATTATTTTGCAAATTTTCATTGAAATTTTATTTTTATTATTTTAATGTTAAACTATGTATTTATTTTTATCATAAGTTATAATTGTTTATATAGATATTTTTTCATATTAATTAATTAATGATATTCCCATTAAATTATTTATATTTAATAAAACAACTTCATAATTCCACCCCTTTACATTTATTAATCTCCATAATATTGTTTATTCAACTTTAGCTTGCCATTAAATTTATTTTATTGTGGCAATAAACCAAGCATAAATCAACACTTCTAATTAATAACCCAAATGCCAACAATCCCTGACCATTATGCATAATTAGAAAACAAGACCACAACAATGGAGACAAACAGTCCTGCCCAAACTGACGACAACGACTGGATGTAATATTGGATACTCATCTTGTTCAAGGATGATGACAACTAGAGACCTTATATTATCTCCATTAAACAAATTTCCATTGGTTAAGGCACGCTCAGACCTATTAATTCAGGTGGAGTCGATGCTTGATACCTGCAACCTGCAACAAACAACATGGTCGAACATAAAGATATATAATCACGCAATCTTACACATCGTGAAAGGAAATCACAGTGTAGTAGGGTACTCATGCATGAGTAATATGTCACTATTCCTTTCACAGAAACACATCAAACAAATAACTACATTACGCATCACAATTAGTTACTGAACAATCAAAATAGAACAATCAGTTACATAACGATCAATATGAGAAATCCCCTGTAATAGCATCACAACCATGGTCAAATAACACATAAAGCACATAATTAATCCACAACATCTTGTATGTCCATAAACCAATCATAGCATAAACATAAACACCAATAATTAAAACATCATCAAATGTCATCATAGCAGTAGGTCTATCATCAACTA
Organism: Cunninghamia lanceolata; assembly: GCA_027924645.1. Classification (NCBI taxonomy): domain Eukaryota; kingdom Viridiplantae; phylum Streptophyta; class Pinopsida; order Cupressales; family Cupressaceae; genus Cunninghamia; species Cunninghamia lanceolata. Next base: position 68,645 of record BSBN01000257.1, on the reverse strand, counting down.
GGTATCATCATAACCTTGAGTCTACCATTAAGAACATGTCATAATGTCTAGTCCTAGTAGAATAGGTATCAGTCTGACAGAAAGAAAAATGAGGGGCACTACACATTTGAGCTCTTAGGATTGGATAAGACAATGGGCTATGAATCTAATGTGATGTCATAGTGGGTTTTGATGGACTTTGGTTTATGTTTGCTAATTATTGTTGGATAGAATTCATATTTTGCAAAAGTTGGTTGATGATAGGGTCAGAAGGTGAACTAGTTTGAGATTGGTACGAATGAATAGGGCTAACCATAGGTTGTAACACTGTATGATTGGTTGTATGGAAAGTAACATTAGGCTTAGTTTGATTTGATGTACACGGAGTGACACTAGGTGTAGTACTTGGATAATTGAATGGAATGACACTATAATGATTAATGAGATTCCTAGTAAATAATCCAACACATGTGGTAGCACTATTACTTGGTTGTGTAGTTGTAGTGAGAATAGTTGAAGTGTATGTAGGAATAGGGAGTTTTGGTATGGGTGCTGACACTTGAGTTCCTATTTGGTTTGAAGAAGTCACATTAGTGATTATTTTAGTGTAACTAGATGTAGACAAAATGTTATTGTGCACTATATGAGCTAAGCCATGCAAGACATCTAGTCCCTCTTGTCTTTCAAGCAATAAACTTCTTAGACTCTCAACAACAAGGACAAATTCCTCAACTATATGTTCCAAGATTAAAAATTGCTGAAAATTAGCCAACTCAGTGTCTAATCTTTGAATTTGTGCTTTAGGAACATGAGCCATGAGGTCCTCTATGTTGATGGATTCATGAAAAGTTGTTGCTTCCGAGATATGTGAAGTGGGGATATCATGAAGAGGTGATGGGCCCTCTTGTGTGATTGGAATCACAAATTGGGGTTTTGATGTGTTGATATCAATGTTATTCAAAGCATTAAAACCCATAATTCAATGAATTCTTCACACAAAGGTATTAGAATTGGGGCACCAGTTCACAAAACTCATAAAGTGTTTACAAGCTTTAGTGACACACAAGATACACACAAAGAAGAAGTGAATGATGTGATGAAAGAAGAGGTTGACATTTTATTTAAATAAATCAATGTTTTGTTCTTTTGATCAAGTGTAAACACATATAATGCAATGATAAACCTTTTGATCAAATTCACCTCTACTCAAGTTCAATTTGATTTAAACAATGCTCATATTCAAATCAAATGTTAAATCTAACAATTCAAGAACGCTCTATGTTTCAAATTTCAACACAAGATGATATTTATGATATTCTAAAGCAATATGAAATCAGATTCGATAAGCACATAACATTAGAAAAACCTGAAACAAACTACTAATCACAAACCCTAGGCTTGAAGACTAGCTAGGATTTCTTGAAAATACAAGATTTTTAAAAAACCCTAATAATGAAGAAGTGTAAATGCACAATATAACACTATGAAATGGGTAATGAATGTAATACAAATCAGATCTGATGCAAAAATAAAAAAATTTATATCATGCTATGATGATCTATACTTATGACATATAGACAACGTAACAAATATAACTTTTTCTATGCCTAAATCAAATGCTTGATTTTCAAATTTTCAAATGCCTAGATGCAAGAATGTTCTAAACACAAATAAAATCAACTTAATCAACCAATTAATGTCACCAAGATCTGAAACAACATACTAATCTACAAACCCTAGGTTCAAGACTAGCTAGATTTTCAAGGAATGCAAGGTTTTTGTAAACCCTAACAATGGATCAAATGCAAAATGCAAGGTATATAAGTATGAAAATAATGAATAAACTAATCCTAATCAGATCTAGGAAAACAAACACATTATATTTAGATGAAGAAGGATGTAAGGGTGCAAGATATGTCAGGTTAACCAAAATGTTAGATGGAAAAGGGAGACTTAGCCTAAAAGGTTAAACTAGATCAAACCCTCTTCTATCAACATTGGAACACAAACTAAGTTTATCTTCTACCTTATGAAGGAGAGCCAAACTATATGGGTTTTGTCCCCTTGTTGTATAAAGGAGTGTCAACCAAATTTAACCAACCAAACTAGGGTAAAACCTAAACCCTAATTATGTAAGATTGACCAATAAATAACTGTTGAAAATAGATACAAAGATTTTGAAAGTACAATAGAGATTAGGAGATAGAGGAGAATCAGAACCTAAGCTCAAGAATGCAGAAGTACTAGGGTGCTAGGTGCCCTAGACCTAGATTATGGTTTTACAGAATCTTCAGATCTGGGTTCCTTCCTTTGTCAGTCTTCTTCCTTCCTGTAGCTTGTTTTCATCTAATTCCTCTAGATGTAAACTGCACACAAACAAGAAGGGAAAAGGGTTGTGTTGTGTTTAGGGGCCTGCCTTATTCAAACCTCATTTTGGTGTTTCCACCTCCACTACAACAATGATTATAGATCCAAGAGTGTGTGTGCCCTAGGAGGGTAGAGGCAAGATCTGTAATAAATAATGAAAGAATGAATGTAAATGATAAAGATTACCACAAGATATGAAACCCTAGTTGGAGTAGGTGACTCAAGACCATGCACCAAAAAGGAGATAGAAGATGGAGGCTTGAACTTCCTTCAAGGCCCACAAATAAACATCATTACATCCACACAAAGAGCTTTCCAACCATGAAGAACACTTGAGCATAGGAGATCAATTCATCAAAGCATAAGGTAGGTACTTCTCATCTTCTCATAACAAGCTAGGTGTAAAATGAATAACAAAAATCCTTTATATATGCATTCCCCCTCACCAACAATGAATAAAAATAAATGGGGCTGACTGGGATAAGCCAAGGAGGTGTTCTAAGATGACACCAAAAAATAGGGTCGGGGATAATATCTAGGACTAGGGCACTAGGCGCCCTGGTCCTTTAGCCCCACAAACTCCAGAGAGTACCATTTAAGGTGGGCTTAGACCAGTCCTAAGTTTATTTTTTTAGGTTTATTCATCGGGGTTGAGATTTAATCATTTAATATTAAAAAAGGTGTCAAAATAGGTCCTGATTAGTAAGGGTACACATTTTACTCCATAGTTACATAAACAACAAATCAAATATTTTTTCTCTATACTAAGTTTTTGAGTTTCAATATCCCCTTCTTTTAATTCATTATGATAAATATTACCTTATTAAAAAAAAGTTATATTTTGAATAACATCTACTAAAACTATTTCATCTAACATTAACTAGCCAATTTATTTGCATCACCATTGGGCCTTCTTCCATACCTTCTTTTGATATATTTTTTGTTGGAGGATTTTATATCAAACCCACAATATTATTTATCTACCTGATACCCATACACTCAAAAACATGACTCACTTGTATGGGGTGGTCGAGTTAGCTTTGATGGAGCACACGGGACCCTCTCCTTTCCACGGGGTGAACCTCCACTTCACTATCGATCTCGTGGTAGAAGCAAATCGAGAGGAGGCAAGACACAGGGGTGGTCCTACTCACTTGAGAGCTGGACTTCACAAAGAATAGTTTGCCAGTCCTAGGGCCTTTCTTTGATATTGCTTCGTATATGGTGTTCAGTGACCGTTGTAGTTGAGATGATTATTTGACCCAAAGGGTCACTAGTTATTGTTCTCCTATCTGGATTTTATAGATTCCAATGTTGAGTGGGTTGTTGATTGTTGCCATTTATGTTTCTATCAAGTTGGAGGTTCTCTTCAAATCATTGTATGATGACTCATGTCTGAAGTAACCTTAGCCTATGTTGTTGTTCCTAGATTTTTAATTGATCGTGTTGAGGCCTAGGGTGCAGTTCTTCGATCTCCTCTAGGATCGCCCTCACTCACTCACCCCAAATCCTCTAGGGCACATTCGTGAGCCTGAACCAAGAGAGTTGGTTAAAGTTAACCTTGAGTTGACTTAAGTTTGACCTAGGGTGACGACCTAAGGTTTGCTTTGCCTTGCTTTGAGTTAATTGATTTTGATTGATCTTGTGTTGACTAGTGTTGACCTCATGATGAAATTGAGGGTTTACTTGAGTTTACACTTTGTTTTAACCTTGGTTGACCTCTTGGTGAAGTCGAGGGTTTACAAACTTCATGTTATGCTTATGTTTTTGTTGTTTTTCTTTGAATGTATGCACTATATGTATGCAAGATAGTATTTTTGCTCTTTTTTATGGTTTTTTTTGAAAAGGAAAGTGCTTTGATTAATCTAAAATTTAAATATGAATGTAATTCTAAATGAGTTTACCTAATGCAATCTTAATATATGTTTTTGGTATTTTTGATATTTTGAATCTAATTACTCTAGGAAATGAAAGAACAAACTAATCTAAGAATGCAAAAGAACTTGGAAATAAACTAATTTATCAATGCAAATTCTATTTAACCTATTAAGGAAATTGTAACATGAATTTACTATTCCCAAGAGCAATTTTGAGATTAACTAATTACTAGACAATGAAAAAAATCATTAAAGAACCTAGAATGTGTGATGCACGAGCCTCCACTACCCTAAGGAGTCCTTGTGTAGGCAACCTCTTCATCCTCTTGCAGTAGTAGGGATCTCCTCTTGGGAAAAATAGGGAAGGGATGCAAAATAGCTTGAGAAAGCTTCAAAATAAGAGCTCAATGTGAGCTAAAGAATACCACGACTTGCAAAATCAGCAATGTAATGATGCAAAGAGAAGGTTTTAGCAAAGCTTTAGCATAAAAACAAGAAAATAAAAGGCTTATAAGTCCTTTGTGAGCATAAGAATGCTATGTGGAGAGAAAAATTGTGCAAAGCTTGGATGTACAAATGAAATTGCCTCCCAAAAGGGGGAGCTTTGAAGCTACGCAATAATGAAAACTTTGAAGCTTTAGAAAACTAATGAAATCTTTGAAGCTTTGGAAAACTAATGAAATGAAATCTTTGAAGCTTTAGAAAACTAAAGAAAGAAATGATGAAAGAGGCTCAAAGGATTGTGAAGAAGCTTGAAAAAGCTTGTGAAGATGAGAAGAGCATTCTTCAACTTGAAAAATAATGGAGAGGAGAGGGTTATTTATAGGTCTGAATGGCACATGAAAGGTGGGAAGAATTGAAGAGTTAAATCCCTTGATTGGAGAGTTAACTCATTAGATTAAACAGTGAACTGGGCTAATTAGGGAGTGATGAAGCAAAGATAGCTTATCACAGAAGCAAAAATGGAGTCATCAAGAGTCCAAGAGGTGACAAGTATAGATCAAATGGAGTCAATTATGCATGCTTGAAGGCTTGGAATAGTTCACTCTATGTGTAGGCAAAAAACTCATGCAAAAAAGAAGAAAAACAAAGAAAAATAGAGCTTTTTCACATCCAAACTCGAAGTTTTTTCGCGGCTAGAAAAGTTGGCAGGGTTGCACCTTTTACCAATCCAAGTCTCTCGGGGGAAACCCATGGATGACCCACAAAAGGGAGGTTCTATGTTGAGAAGTGGGGCTGGAGATTGTTAGTTCGGGGAGATGTGAACTGTCTCCAGAACCAGGTGGAAAGGTGGTCAAAAACCAAATCTCCACTTGCGAATGTCAAATCTCCTGAGGCAGATCTTGAAATAATAGGGGGAGATTTGTCCTGGTAGAACATAACTGAAAACTGAAAGTTGGAGATGGCTTGGGAGGTCCCTTGGAGAGATCCTAGGGGTGGGGTTAGATGAAAAACACTAGGGAAAGGTAAATTGATGACAAATAGATGAATAAGAGGCTTAGGGACGAAGTCACAAGCACAAAAAATGAAAAATTGACAAGTGTCAAAAGTTATTGATAGTGAGGGAAAAGTTAGTACGACAAAGGGGAAACAAAGGAAGAAAAAAACCCACGTGTTGCCAATAGAAATGCTGCTAATAGGGCATTACTTTCACGCTTACACATACCTGATTAGGGTTTACACCATCATAGGGTCCTTGTGAAGGTTGTGCATGTTTTTAGTGCTTACATATTTGCCCCCTTGGGGATGGTAGTCTAGACATGAAGGGTATGTACCATTCCCGAAATGGGCTTTATCTATTGTTGATTTCTTGCAATAGTACTTGTAATAACTAGCATTAGTTCGATATTTTAAATGTATCAAGATAAATAATGAAAACTGAAATGATTGAACATACCATAGATCATGTCGTGAGTTCACCTAGTTATTTTCTTTGTCAAGGAGACCTACAGGGATGCAAGCACACAAAATGAGGGTGAAAAAGCACTATGGAGATAAAAGACATGCTAAGCTAGAGAGGAGAAGAGTAAATTCTCCTTTTATTGCAAAATTTGAAGAACATATTCAATTTTTAGGGATTTTTGATGTTTTATGCAATTTTTTAGTGTTTTTTGATTTTCCTAATTTTTATGGGTTTTCTTGGTATTTTACAAAGGTTTGATTTGACACTCCTTGAGGTCTTTAGAAGACTTATACTTATTGAAGAGATTTACACCCTTGCCCCCTTGCATGGGGAGACTTGCACACTTGAGTGCACAATTTTTCTCTTTTGACTTGTTGGAGGAGTGACTTGTGCTTAGATATTGTTTTACATTTATTGTCACAAGACCTGATTCGATAAGATTTGTACATAGCTTTAGTCAACATCTTGTACTTCACTTCCCCTCTTGTGCATATGGTTGGCTAGAGATTTATTTTTCTTATGAGAATGCATACCTAATATGATCACATATGGATGATGCAATTAGTTTTTATCTTTTTTTTGATATGAATGGCATGCAGTGTGTTGGAATGTGATTCACATTTATATGAAATGTAAAATACTATTTTCTAAGTGCAATGAATACCATGATGTTATGACATGTTCTATTGATTTTGAATTTCTATGATAGCACGAATGTAGGTGGAACAAACAATGTGACTACTCTTAAGTAGGATTTTTGACCTAGGGGACTATGAGTTAACTTGGTATAAAGAGACTTATTGATCTTTAGGATGGGATTAGGGACTCAAGTGGGAGCAAGAAGGAGATGGAATGCTTCTATATTTTGAGATTTTCTGGAGGTTGAACATTGATTCTTATCTAGATAAAAAAAATTGATAAGCTTTCAACTTGGACAAGTAGCAAATTTTATTGATGTTCGCTAGACTTAGATCATAGATGGCAAACAACAGACTCAAGGTAAAGGAAATATGGGAAAAATTAGGGTCCCAAGATAGAAAATGGTCCTAAGATAGAAAATGGTCCTAAAGACTCTTAGACTGTTGGCTTTGCTCAGCTAGTGCATGTATGTGCTTTGTACCTTTTTCTTTGATTTCCTCTGATAGAATGTCACCCTTGAAGCTTCGAGCTTAGATTTATGTCCACCCAATGGTACAAACATTCAACAATCTTCTCTCTATCACTCTTTTTTTGTAACTCTATTTCTTTTTTGTAACTCTTTTTTTTGTATTTTGTAATGCTTCACTTGATGGTGCAGGGGCACCATGACAAATTTTGGTTTTTTTCCTCAATAAGAGTATAGGTGGAGATTTTCCTTCATAAATGATGTAATAAAGTCTATTAAAGACTATTTTTTTGATGTATTTGTGGTCACCTAGAGTGGAGTCTTGATTATTACATAATATTAGACAATCTATTTTTAGCATTGTAGTGGATAGACTATTTTTAGCCTATTTTTAGCATTTTGAGGAATCTCAACGATCATGGGAGTCATGTAATGATGGAATATGAAGGAAAAAATGTTATTTAGGCCTCACACACCTCGAGGCAGGGAAAGAGAAAGTTTTGGAGAGAAAAATGAATAAAGATTTCTAATTTTCTGCACTTTTTTCTATATTTTTGTTGTTTCAGAGATTGATACAAATCTGTATGGAATTTGTACGACTTGCATATGGTATGGTTGGAAAGATAATGGAATCTAATTTTTAATTCTTTTTGTTTCACTCAATTTCGTCATGTTTTGTGAAAGTTATGGTTAAATTAGTGATTGTCATTTCTAGATTTTAGGCTTAATTGGCAGAAGGACAGTCCATTTTTGAGGTTTTCCATACAAAATAACCTACCTTGATTTTGAGATGTGTTAAATAAGGGACAAATGAGTATCTGAATCAAGTTTCATTTAATGAAGATCAGTTTTGGTTTGAAAGTTATGGCCAAAAAAACCCTATTTGTTGTTCCACTTCAAATCTAGTCAAGAGTAGGAAAAATCAAGATTTGACCTCTATGTTCCAAAACAACCCCACCCACACTTGAAGTATGTTGTGTAAGAGGATAATGGGTATCCAAAACAGTTTTTAGATCATGAGTTTGATTTGTATTTTAAAAATTATGTCAAAATTACTCTATTTGCTGCTCTCATCAAAGCATAGTGGAAGTTTTTGAGGAAAAACAAGAGAAGATAATAGAATCTTTATTGGTAAAAGAAGATTTAAAAAAAAAGCAAGATGAGGATGCAACCACTTCAAGACATGAAGATGCCATGACAACAGACATGAAGAGCAATCAGATTTTGGAGGGAAATGATGATAAAGAGGGTCAAGGATGAATTGATCCTTGAGACTCAAGACTGGTTTAAAAGGTATGTTGGTATAGTGCTTGATTCATTTTTTTTAAAAGGAGATGTTGATCAGTTTTCTATGTCAGAAATTAGTTTGCATGATGAGGCAATAGGTGTAGGGGCAAAATATCATGTTGGAGAAGAGGAAAAGATGAGGCAAATAGAGGTTGAGAAAGAGATACGAGAACTAAGGCAAGCTGTGGAAGAGATGGAAAAAGATATGGAAAAAATAGTTTAGTAGTTGTAAAGTTGGCACTTATTAGTAAAGAGGAAGGTTACATGGCCCATCAAGAAAATTGTCCAAAGAAGAAGAAGACAAACAAAGGCAGTTGCAATAGAGGAAGAACAAAAGCAATCTCAGACAGAGGAAGAGGTAAGCAATGAAATAGTGAATACTATTTTGACATCAAGCATTGAAGACGACAAAGTAGACATGGTTGTGGATGATCCTTCATTTCATTTTTAGTCTCAAGAGAAAGTTGAACAAGTAGAAGGGCATATTACTGTTAATATTGCTAATAAAGTTGATGTTGATAATAAAGTTGCTGATAAAGTTGCTGTTACAGAGTTGCAGACCAAGTTCTTGCAGTTGGATGTTGTTATATTACAGGGATCACCAAAGGAGTGTGAGAAGCAAAGTAAAGAATGCATTATTGGTAATGGTACTAACCAAGTTGTTTTGGTGTATGAAGTTATTGTTATTATTCCAGTGCAGGTATCTAGAGATGTAGATAGGAAGAAGCTTATGCCATTTGACAGGCCTAAACATCTTAGCAAACAGTTGGGGAAGCCCAAAATAAAGATGAAAACTATATGGAGCTACTTTAAGGAAGACATAGGGCAGAAGGCATCAAGAAGGAGCACTCAAAGTGGATATCTCTCGTTACCCTCAATCCAAGAGGGCTTGAAATTTCTTTTGGTTAGGTGTATGGTGCAGGGGCACCATGGAAAATTTTAGTTTTTTTCCTCAATAAGAGTTTAGGTGGAGATTTTCCTTCATAACAGATGTAATAAAATCTATTAAAAACTATTTTTTTTGATGTATTTGTGGTCATCTAGAGTGAAGTCTTGATTATTACATAATATTAGACAATCTATTTTTAGCATTGTAGTGTACATGCTATTTTTAGCCTATTTTTGGCATTTTGAGGAATCTCAATGACCATAGGAGTCATGTAACGATGGAATATGAGGGAAAACATGTTATTTAGGCCTCACACACCTCGAGGCAGGAGAAGAAGAAGTTTTGGAGAAAAATATGAATAAAGATTTCCAGTTTTCTGCTTTTTTTTGTATTTTTACTATTTCAGAGCTTGGTATGGATTTGTACGAAATTTGTATGACTTGCATATAGTATGGTTGGAAATATAATAGAATCTACTTTGTAATGTTTTTTGTTGCACTTAATTTCATCATATTTTGTGAAAGTTATGGTTAAATTAGTGATTGTTATTTCTAGATTTTAGGCTTAATTGGCAGAAGGATAGTCCAATTTTGAGGGTTTCCATACAAAATAACCTACCTTGATTTTGAGATATGTTAAATAAGGGTCAACTGGGTATCTAAATCAAGTTTTCTTTCTTGGATATGAGTTCTGGTTTGAAAGTTATGGCCGAAAAACCCCATTTGCTGTTCCACTTCATATTTAGTCAAGAGTAAGACAAATCAAGATTTGGCCTCTATGTTCCAAAACAACCCCACCTGCATTTGAAATATGTTATGTAAAAGGATAATGGGTATCCAAAATAGTTTTTAGATCACAGTTTTGAGTTGTATTTAAAACAGTATGTCAAAATTACTTTATTTGCTGCTCTCATCAAAGCATAGTGGAAGTTTTTGAGAAAAGTCAATTGCCTGTATTGTGTTTATTTGGGTGAATCTTCCATCCTCTACATCACTTGATTTTCTCATTTTTTTGATATTTTCATTTTTATGGAAATTAATGCTTTTGAACTTTCTGAGTATTTTGGATATTCAACAACTTTGGTCTCTCTATTCTCACTTTTCTCATCACTCTTATTTTTTTGATCATTTATTTTTTATTCAATGATATTTTAGATTGCTTCCTGTAGAGTTATGATCCTCCTGGCATTTTTGGCTAATAAAGGTAAGGGATTGAGCACCACCAAAAGTTTTCATAGTCTAGTCGGACTTCCTTTCTACTAGGGAATAATGGGGAAGGTCTACTTGCAAGCTTCCTTTGAACACTGTAGGATTGAATACTGACTTCGCTAAGACTTGATAGCATGAATCATTAAGACTGGGATTAGTGTAGAGCTAAGAGTTAGGCTTTTATTAGAAGCATTGGGTAATGTAAAAGGGTAATAGTGACAAGTGGTAAACATGAATTGTTATGGGTTCTCAAAGGCTTAAAGGGTCAACATATACCTAAGCAACCTTAGACTCTTTACTAGGATAAAAATCAAACAAGAGCATGATACTCACAAAATGCATGATGGAATAGAATGAAGAATCCAGAATTTTAATCTTTCATGATTTTATGTTTTTTTAATGGATTTTTGAATTATTATTTTTATTTTATTTTATAGGCTTTTACAATGTTTTTGAGATTCTGAACTCTTCTCTTTCCATAATTCACAAGAGGCAAGCATCATTTCTGACGTCTGCCTTAACTATGTATGGACCTATCTAATTTGGTCTAAACTTCACTTGAAAGTATTTGCAAGGACACTCGAAGACTTGATGTAAAAATGTATTTGTATTTATTGAGGAGTTTTGTGTAGTCACACGTTTTATTGTTTTATGATTTGCCCCCTAGCTTTATCATTTTCTGTTCTTGTCTAATTTCAATGTTTGTTTTGAAACTTTGAGGGGCAATCTGAATTGATGTTGACTCTCCTAGTTTCTATGTAGGTTTTGGTTCTCCTTTTTTATTAGTGGTGATCTCGACTGTATGGATGCTCATATATAGCTTGATAGGAATGGCAGCTAAGCTGAATGGAGCATAAGACTTTGTTGAGTGGGGATCAAAGGGGAATTCTCTTGTTGCTCCATTTCCTATACACTTTGAGGTCTTGCCTACATTTGCAATTTGTTTTAATGTCTCTCTTTTTTCAAAAGTATTAATTTTTGGGTCACTAGTGGTTTCCATGGTCTTTCCCTTCTTTTAGACTTGTTTAACTCTATAAAGGCTAAAAGGATCAGGATCTGCTTTGATGATGTGGGTTTGTCCCATGTGTGAGAAGTGTATTTCTTGAAATAGTGTGGAGCAAATGGCCCTCATCCTATGGATCCAAGGTCTTCCTAGGATCATGTTGTAAGTGGTTTCTTCATTGATGACATAAAATTCAATTGGGAGGGTTTTGGGACCTAATGTGACTTGAAGATTGACCTTACCCATGGTTCAAATGTTTGGGTTATCATGAATTCTAAGGATGGAAGTTTATTTTGTGATTTAAGTTTCATCATAACCCATTATTTGAAGAAGAGAGAAAGAGACTATGTTGATTGCAGACCCATCATTGATCATTACACGTTTAATGGAATAGTCATGAACTTGGACTATTATATGGAGGGGAAGATCACCCTGTTTAGCTATGTCATTGTCTAAGGGTAAATTTTTAAAATCAAATGTTGAAGAAGAACACTTTTCACTTGGAGTGTTTTGAACTAGATGGCCTAGATCTAAGGCTTTGAGGAGAGCATTCTTATGTGTAGGAGAACTTTTGAGAAGTTCTAACATGTGAGAAAAAAATGAATTTTTGGAGGTGTCATCTAGTTGTTTTGGTCCTTGGGTGACACAAATTTCTCGATCTTTATCTAATTCCACAAGGCCTAAGGTGTTTTGATCAAAGACATTTTGATGGCTTTTGGGACTATTTCTTTCATCTTGTGTGAATGTGTTCATGAATGCTTTTTATTGATGTTATGGGAGGTTTGATATGAAGCGATGGTACCCCTGACATGAATTGATCTCATGTCCCCTTCTCTTGTGAAATGGACAATATTTATCATGATTGTAACCTTGAGGCTTATGATGATTATTGCATTCTTAAGGGATAGTTGTTGACATTTTGGTTCTCCAAATTTGTATAATTGTCATAGTCACATTTATTGTTGTTTCTAGATGTTGAAGTGTTTGTTGACCCATCTATGTCTTGATCATTTGTTGAGGATTTGTTATTTATATAATGGTTTATCAGTTCCTTCTATTGGCATCATGCTCCCTTCTTCTGATATTAATAACAGCTTGGTCATTTCTAAGGGCACTTTCGAGTGCTTCTTCATATGATTTTTAAGAGGGTTTTGGACTTGTTCTCATATGTCATTGTTGAAAGCATGCAAGAAGAGATCACAAAGTTCTCTATGATCATGTTTAGTGTACTAGTTGAAGAATAGAGAACTTTCCTCTATCGTGTGATAAAATGTTGAACCTGTTAGGTCTCAAAAATGTAGGTTGTTAACCTTAAGAGGATGCCAAGCTCTCTTAACACTTTTGGCTAACAAAATAGGTCTGATATGATTAAAACCCCCTTCTCTTTAGGTTCTGCTAGACCTAGGCAGGTGTACCTTAATGGTTTATGTAGATTTGTATGACCTTAGTGATCTACTCACTGTGGGATATCGATGTGAAATAGATGTAAGGCTGTCAATTATTCCTACTCCTAATGCTTGAATGTTGATTATGTGAATAAGGTTTTGAAATGTTACTTTGTAATGACTAGTGTTTTATCTATTATGGACAACAGAGTCAGGATGTGTATGATAGATCTATCCTCCCTCTTGACTTAACTCAAATTATTTGGCACTTTTCAAATGTTTATATCTTGTATAAACATACAAGGTTGTAGGTCACCAGGTTCTTCTTACCAAATCCCAATGATATTTTCCCAGGTTACTGTGATCAATTGAAAGGATTTTAATTCTAACAGGAAGGAAACCAATTAAGATGATCTGCTCATAGGATTTTAATTCCAGGTGGAAACTAGTAAACTGAAATCACTTAAGAGGACTTAAATCAACTTCTCTCAGAAACCAATCAAGCAGATCACACAAAAGCAGCAAACATGCCTTGATAAATTAAACACATCCTTGATATATTCAATTTAAATAACAAAGGAAAACCATTATGTAGACAACACAAATAACACATATGAATGAACATTAACAAATAATTGAATACCAAAAAGGTTGGACATCAAATAAAAATATTCTTTCTCCGTTCAGTTGCTTCAAAAGATTTTATAATTCATGCTTGGAAGTCTCCATTGATTGATATATTAATCCTACTGACTGCTGATTGTTCTTATTATTGATTCTTTTTTTTGATGATTCCTCTTCGATTTTCATCTCTCATATATATTTTGCAATTTTAGGGTTATGACCCTTCACTTGTCATCTGGTGCGTCTTTTCATTTCCTATGAAAGATAATAATTTTGCTAATGCAAAATATTTTGCAAAACTTTAGTTTTCAGTTTGTCTTTCATTTGCTAATTATTTGTCTCTTACTGATAAGTTCACTTTTATATTTTCACCCAATTTGGAATATATAATCTTCAGGTAAGAAATAATTTACCCCCTCCATGAGTTCCTCAGTGAAAATGTCCTCTGGCCATTGTATGCACTCAAAAAAAATCATTTTTTAGGTAAAATAATTACCTACTTGATGAATTCCTCCAAAAAATATTTTGACTCTGAAAAACATTCTCAACTACGATTATTAAAATCTTGGTATATTTATTATGTCTTTTCGGTAAAATGATTTCCAACTTTATAATCCCTTCCATGAAAGTGTGAAATTTTATTTCACTATAGTCACACTTTATTTTAAATTTTTTATTTGCACCGTTTTGCCAATATTTATTTTCCCTATGATGATTTTTTATGCCTTCCATTCGCTGCATCGGGTTTTCAAAGAGACCATATTTTAGTCCTGCTGATACCCTGATAAATTATTCAAACAAATGTTTTAGCCCTTTTTGGGATATCGGGGGGACTGGAAATCAGTTACTCCGATATTCTGAAGCCTTCTGATATTAGGATTTCTCAACAGTGTGCATCTTCATAGTTTCGCGATTAATGACAAAGATCCTCATCTGAAAATCTATTTCAATGGTGGCCTTCATCACTATCAAAATCTTGTACATTATTCACTTCAAGAGTTGTAAACTTAGCTTGTCCATTATTTGATAATCTATGTTTGTTCTGTATGATTGAATTCTCTAAAATAGAATTTGCATCCTCATGAGAAGTTTTCTGCAAATCCCCTTTCTATAAGAAATCCTCTTATCTTTTGAATGGCAGAGATTTCCCCAAAACAATTCAGTTGGAGTGGATGACATGTCCATTTTCCCATCAGCATCTATGTCATGTTTAGAGCCCATCTACATATCAATTTTTATTCAAAATTCTTCAGCTTCCATGACATCATCACAAAGAAACTATAAAATTGCAAGCTTTATAGATGGCATTATCCCATAGTACTCACCATCTAATTTTTTTAGATTAGCAATCTTCTTCCCAAACCTTCCATTGGTGCCTTTCATTAGAAGATATTCTGCCAAATAAACTTGCCATGTTATTGCATCTAAGAAATCCTAATTCAGTTGCCTCAAACATTTTGTTGTCGTGTCATTTCCTTCTTTTGAAAGAATTTCTAGGTGTCATCTCAAAGCCTGTAGAAGAGAAACATGTACACTGTCTAGAAGCGAATTTGTTGTCTTGAAATTCAATGTTCCCACAAAATCATGTAGAGAGAATGGGCTAAAAAATAAGAGATCACTAAATGATCTTAAAAAGGCATACATAGACAAAAGGTCACGAACTGAATTATCTAGTAAAGGAATATCTCTTGAAGACTGAGATAGAGGCAACATCGGAGGCAGCTGATTGTAAATAGGTTTTGGTGACAGTGAAGTTAGGCCCAAATCATTACTGTCAAAGGTCTCATCGGCAGAAGTGACCTCTTCATTACTAACAATGAAGCTTTCTTCTTGACATGGATTATCCATTCTCAACGTTAGACTCACTCCATCTAGCACTAGCACTCTTCCTCCCCCTCTCTTTCTCCTCTTTGCATTTGGACGCAACAATTCTTTATCCCAATTGCAATCTTCAGATTCCTCTGAAGCATCAAACTCCTAAGCACGAGACTTGGATCCAATTTGACACTTTCTTTTTCTACTGTGCTGCTATGATTTAAAAGGCAGACCCAATTTCTCATGAGGAATCTCCTTACTCTTGCAGCTATTCAATTTCTTTTCAAATGCATTGTATTGAGGAGCTACAACAATGGTATCCTTTCTAGGTCTGCCTCTCCCTCGCTTCTAAGGAACCTGCATGCCAACTAATTTGATTTTCACCTACCTAGGTGTCTTTTTCCCAAGTTGCCTAGGACTGTTAGAATTCTTCCTTGGCCTACCCCGTTGCCTAATTACTAAATCCTCAACCACACAGTTAGATTCTACCTCTCATAATTTACCTGCTTCTAAAATTTTACCACCCTCTATAATTCCACATGCTTCCATAACATTACTTAGCTCTGAAATTTTACTTGCCTCTTCAATGTTGTCTCCAACCATATGATAACCAATTTCTGCCTCAGCACTCTTACCAACCTCGGTAGCTTCACCAAGCTCTATAGATTCCACTATGAAGCTAGGTTATGTGTTCAAGATCACTTCATCCATGTTATATCAAGTATTTAGGTGTACAAGCTTATGCAAATCGAACAGAGCACTTCTAACATGTGGGGTATTGTTAAATCAATTGTTGATCTCTGCCTAAAACTGAATGAAGGAAAGTATGTTTTTATCAAAGATCCTTCAAAGGAAGTCATTCAGACTTAATCATCTTTATACTGCAATGATCAGTGGTTCAAGTATCTTATAACTCCATAACTATGTTAAGCATGCCAGGTCTCATTGTGGGCCTGACTAAAAAATTTTTCATTTTGAAACAAGTTTTCTTTCTTGAATTATCCCGACACCTCATCAATATGCTTTTGAGATTAAAAATGAATTGGGTAATCATCAGAATCCACTTTTAGGCATTTTGCATTGTGAGCAAAATAGGCCACATAGCCTCCAAAATCATCCTAGAAAACTAGTCAAACCATCTCCTGGAGTGATAAAAATGCACAGGCGTGTAGAATTTTGACCCAAGAACTTAGTGTAGCAAGTGGCTTGGCAAGATCTATCCTGAGGTTCAAGATATTCAATTTCAAAGTAGCTCATTCAGTCTTTTCTGAAAACTGGACTTGTCAAAATCAATTAGGGTTCACCAAGTCATTGTCTCGAAAAAATATCAAATCATTTCCTGGGAAACTGCCACTTGGGGGATTAGTTTATTTAGGTCAAATGAGCATGCTTACAAAAGGGTTCTTCACCAATCCACTTCTATCATGAAATATTAAAGGCCAAAGTTGACCTCTTTACAACTTTTTGGAAATGCAGATGTAAAAACAGAACTATTTGCATTTTCTTTTGACCTCGAAAAAATATCAAATGAGATGCTGGGGTTTTGAAAACTGGCATGGAAATAGAATATCATAGGGTAAATCTGGAACACCAACTGGTTCATCATGAACATCATCTAACTGCTAGATATTTGCCTTCAAAATTGACCTCTTGGGCAGATTTCACACTGTGCAAACAACAAACCTTTCAAAAACCCTTCAACTTGGTGCTTGAAAACCCAGTCAAATCTGATCATGGGAGGCTGAAATAGGATATGCACACTAAAATGTGGTATATAAACATGCTTGTCAAGTGATTTGGCATGAAACTAAATAGGCTCCGAATTATGACACTCCAAAGTAGGTCACTGGGGCAGTTTTTTCAGGTGCATTTTTGAGTGCTGAAATTAATTTTTTCATCATGGGACCTTCAAATTTTGCAAAAATTTGAAGGTTCCAACAATGGATCTTGCTTGGGGATGTATGCCCCTTGTGGGCATAGCAAGATCCTAGATCTCTGGGGAGTAGACCAAGTGTCTACTCCATTGGGCAATAGAGTCCAAATGTTACTTCTTCCCTAAACTGGTATGGTTTGAAGAACCACACCATGGCTGATGGTACAAGGCCACCAGAAAAAGTAAAATTTATATTTTCCCCTGTCATATATCTTATTTTGATTTGATTTCATCAAACTCCACTTGAAGAAATTTATGAAATCCTCATTCTGGTCACTGTCATGTATCATGGAATGATTTCCTAGCTAAACTGAAAAACTGCAAATATTTATAATCCACCACATAGCCAAGATCATTAGGTCTGATTTCATCATAAGTTTGCATAGAAAATCTAAAATTATCATATGGCCACTGATGCAAAGTAGGGAAACAACTTCTCAATGTAAGACAATCATAATCACCCATTCCATTATCTGAATGCTTCTCACATGGGTCTAAAAAATTGTACCATATCAATATATTTTGAGATAGCCTGATCTGAAATATTTTCATTATCTTTCATATCAACATTTGGTATTATCCAGCTCTGATCTATGCACTCATCAATATGCACATTTGGACATACATTATCTATGATGTGTAAGTCAATATCACTCTTACATGAGCTAAAGACCTCTACTTCTGATATACATACCTCTTTTTGGATAGGGATGAACATGAGTTTTTGATCAACTTCATGAGTTCCTTCATCATTGTGAAAGCTATGTTTGAGATCAGATGAATCTTCATTAGGATCAACATCACAACAGTACTTGAAATCACTGGATAATGATACAACAAATATGACACTTTCATCAGCATACTTGTTTCCCTCACAAATTGATGCAGCATTATCTTGTTTATTTGGGGAAGGAAAAATAAATGGAGAAGGGACATTATCTTTGTCAAAGTCTATGTGAGCAAGGCACAAAAGCTCATGACCATTTTCATGCACATGCCTCTGATATTCTATGGTCAATAAATCTAAAATTTGCTCACTGTTGAGTGAACATGCTTCTTCGTCCACCACACTGCTACTGTATTTTTTATGTTTCTCATCAGCACTGCAATACTCATGATTGTCAAGAGATGAAAAATCAGATGCATTGATTTTATAGTCATTTGCTTCACAAGTTGATACATCCTTCTGATTGTCTAAAAATGCTTCATCCCCTTCATAGAATAGATTTGAATATATATGAAATTCATGTTCTGGCACACCCTGGCAGAATGCCATTTGATCTTCTGTTATTTGATCATACAATGGGTTTGAAAAAAAATTAAAACCATTTTCAGGTGTGTCATTTTCTTCTTCATCAATTGTGTCACTATGGCACTCAGCTGCAACTAGATGTATTATTTGTTCACTATCAAGTGGACTTGCTTCTTTGCTTATTTCATTGCTAATACATTCTTCAGGCATTGTGTCTTCAACAACATCTTCAATATTGCAATCTTGATCCCAGGTGGAGAATTGGTCTTTTATAACTTCATACTCATTCAAATATGAAAAAAATTTACTTGTACATGTTTCATTTACTGGTTGCATTGTTTGATCAGTCTCTTCATATTCGTCATTGCTATCATTATTAGATTCCCCATTGATAGCATCCTCATACCTTTTCTTATCTATGATACCAATTAATTTACCCACTTGGTTTAGGGTAACTGGCTTCAATGATTCATGCCAATAAATTGACTTAGGCTCATATGCTAACATGAATATTCCAATGCATATGGATTCATCAGGCCTAAGATTAAAAGGTATCTACATATAGATATCCACCATTCTGCTGAACAGAGAGCGTCCAGATTCTCCTTCATGTCTCCTTAGGTCAAAGAATGCGTCTAAGAGGGTATGTGATATTTTTCATGTTGGAACCTTGTCCTCGTTGTTGAATATGCAAATTCTCATCCTCTTTAGAGACTGGTATATACTGTGATTTATTTGAAGCAAGTTTGGCTCTGAACTATTGCAGTTCTTGAATCACCTTTTTCTCTTCCCTTAACAACTCCAACTTTCTTTCTTCTTCTGACATATTCATTTTGACTAAAAATGGTGTTGTTACAAGATGTTTTTGTATTCTTCATTGAATTCTTTTTTAGAGTCACCACCTCTTGTCAAATGAGGAAATATTTCACCTTTCTGGGTCCTTCTCGCCAATAGAGTTACCAATTTGTGTGCAAATTCAAAACTTCACTGACTCTGTAATGAGATAGTCTTTAACCAGATTTTCTTATGTTGTCCCCAATAGAGTCGCCAATTCTGTTAGGTCTCAGAAACGTAGGTTGTTAACCTTAAGAGGATGCCAAGCTCTCTTAACGCTTTTGGCTAACGAAACAGGGCTGATATGATTAAAATCCCCTTCTCTTTAGGTTCTGCCAGACCTAGGCAGGTGCACCTTAATGGTTTATGCAGATTTGTATGACCTTAGTGATCTACTCACAGTGGCATATGGATGTGAAATAGATGTAAGGCTGTGAATTATTCCTACTCCTAATGTTTGAATCTTGAATATGTGAATAAGGTTTTGAAATGTTACTTTGTAATGACTAGTGTTCTATCTATTATGGGAAATAGAGTTAGGATGTGTATGATAGATCTGTCCTCCCTCTTGGCTTAACTCAAATTATTTGGCACTTTTCAAATGTTTATACTTCGTATAAACATGCAAGGTTGTAGGTCACCAGACTCTTCTTACCAAATCCCAATGATATTTTCTCAAGTTACTGTGATCAATTGAAAGGATTTTAATTCTAACAGGAAAGAAACCAATTAAGATGATCCGTTCAAAGGATTTTAATTTCGGGCGGAACCCAGTAAATTAGAATCACTTAAGAGGACTTAAATCAACTTCTCTCAGAAACTAATCAAGCAGATCATACAAAAGCAACAAATGTGCCCTGATAAATTAAACACATCCTTGATATATTCAATTTAAATAACAAAGGAAACCATTCTGGAGACAACACAAATAACACATATGAATGAACATTAACAAATAATTGAACACTAGAAAGGTTGGACATCAGACAAAAATATCCCTTCTCCGTTCAGTTGCTTCAAAAGATTTTATAAGTCATGCTTGGAAGTCTCCATTGATTGATATATTAATCCTACTGACTGCTGATTGTTCTGATTATTGATTCTTTTTTCTGATGATTCCTCTTCGATTTTCATCTCTCATATATATTTTGCAATTTTAGGGTTATGACCCTTCACTTATCATCTGGCGCATCTTTTCATTTGCCGTGAAAGATAATAATTTCAATGCGAATGCAAAATATTTTGCAAAACTTTAGTTTTCAGTTTGTCTTTCATTTGCTAATTATTTGTCTCTTACTGACAAGTTCACTTTTATATTTTCACCCAATCTAGAAGATATAATCTTCGGCTAAGAAATAATTTACCCCCTCCATGAGTTCCTCGGTGAAAATATCCTCTGGCCATTATATGCACTCTCACAAAAAAATAATTTTTTAGGTAAAATAATTACCTACTTGATGAATTCCTCCAAAAAATATTTTGCCTCAGAAAAACATTCTCAACTACGATTATTAAAATCTTCGTATATTTATTATGTCTTTTCGGTAAAACGATTTCCCACTTTATAACCCCTTCCATGAAAGTGTGAAATTTTATTTCACTATAGTCACTTTATTCTAAATTTTTTATTTGCACTATTTTGCCAATATTTATTTTCCCTTTGATGATTTTTTACACCTTCCATTCGCTGCATCAGGTTTTCAAAGAGACCATATTTTAGTCCTGCCGATACCCTGATAAATTCTTCAAACAAATGTTTTAGCCCTTTTTGGGATATTAGGGGGACTGGAAATCAGTTACTCTGATATTCTGAAGCCTTCTGATATTAGGGTTTCTCAACAGTGTGCATCTTCATAGTTTCGCGATCAATGACAAAGACTCTCATCTAATAATCTATTTCAATGGTGGCCTTCATCACTATTAAAATCTTGTACATTATTCACTTCAAGAGTTGTAAACTCAGCTTGTCCACTATTTGATAATCTATGTTTGTTCTATATGATTGAATTCTCTAAAATAGAATTTGCATCCTCATGAGAAGTTTTCTACAAATCCCCTTTGCTACAAGAAAAATCCTCTTTCTTTTTGAATGGCAGAGATTTCCCCCAAACAATTCAGTTGGAGTGGAAGACATGTCCATTTTCCCATCAGCATCTATGTCATGTTCAGAGCCCATCCGCATATCATTTTTTGTCCTAAATTCTTCAACTTCCATGACATCAACACAAAGAAACTGTAAAATTGCAAGCTTTATAGATGGCATTATCCCATAGTACTCACCATCCAAAATTTTTAGATTAGCAATCTTTTTCCCAAACCTTCCATTGGTGCCCTGCATTAGAAGATATTCTGCCAAATAAACTGGCCATGTTCTGCATCTAAGAAATCCCAATTTAGTTGCCTCAAACATTTTGTTGTCGTGTCATTTCCTTCTTTTGAAATAATTTCTAGGTGTCATCTCAAAGCCTGTAGAAGAGAAACATGTACACTGTCTAGAAGTGAATTTGTTGTCTTGAAATTGAATGTTCCCACAAAATCATGTAGAGAGAATGGGCTCAAAAATAAGAGATCACTAAATGATCTTAGAAAGGCATACACAGACAAAAGGTCAGGAACTAAATTATCTGGTAAAGGAATATCTCCTAAAGACTAAGGTAGAGGCAACATTGGAGGCAACTGATTGTAAATAGGTTTTGGTGATAGTGAAGTTAGGCCCAAATCATTACTGTCAAAGGTCTCATCAGCTGAAGTGACCTCTTCATTACTAACAATGAAGCTTTCTTCTTGATACAGATTATCCATTCTAAATGTCAGACTCACTCCATCTAGCACTAGCACTCTTCATCCACCCTCTCTTTCTCCTCTTTGGATTTGGATGCAACAATTCTTTGTCCCAACTACAATCTTCAGATTCCTCTAAAGCATCAAACTCCTGAGCACGAGACTTGGATCTAGTTCGAGACTTTCTTTTTCTACCGTGCTATTGTGATTTAAAAGGCTGACCTAATTTCTCAGGAGGAATGTCCTTACTCTTGCAACTATTCAATATCTTTTCAAATGCATTATATTGAGGAGCTACAACAATGGTATCCTTTCTAGGTCTGCCTCTCCTTCGCTTCTAAGGAACCTGCATGCCAACTAATTTGATTTTTGCCTGCCTAGGTGTCTTTTTCCCAGGTTGTCTAGGACTGTCAGAATCCTTCCTTGGCCTACCCTATTGCCTACTCACTGAATCCTCAACCACACAATTAGATTCTACCTCTCCTAATTTACTTGCTTCTGAAATTTTACCAGTCTCTAATTCCACTTGCTTCCATAACATTACCTGGCTCTAAAAATTTACTTACCTCTTCAATGTTGTCTCTAGCCATATGATAACCAATTTCTGCCTTAGCGCTCTTACCAGCCTTGGTAGCTTCACCAGGTTCTATAGATTCTGCTATACATCCAGGTTATGTGTTTAGGGTTCACCTTCGGGATCACTTCAACCATGTTATATCAAGTATTTAGGTGTACAAGCTTATGCAAATCAAACTGAGCACTTCTAATATGTGGAGTATTGTTAAATCAATTGTTGATCTCTGCCTAAAATTGAATGAAGGAAAGTATGTTTTTATCAAAGATCCTTCAAAGGAAGTCATTCAGACTTAATCATCTTTATACTGCAATGATCAGTGCTTCAAGTATCTTATAACTCCATAACTATGTCAAGCATGTCGAGTCTCATTGTGGGCCCAGCTAATTTTTTTTTTCATTTTGAAACAAGTTTTCTATCTTGAATTGTCCTGACACCTCATCAATATGCTTCTGAGATGAAAAAATGAACTGGGTAATCATCAGAATCCACTTTCACATATTTTGTATTGTGAGCAAAATAGGCCAAGTAGCCTCTGGATTCATCCTAGAAAACTAGTCAAACCATCTCTTGGAGTGATAAAAATGCACAAGCATGTAGACTTTTGATGCAAGAACTCAGTGCAACAAGTGGATTGGAAAGATCTGTCTTGAGGTGCAAGATATTCAATTTCAAAGTAGCTCATTCAACCTTTTCTTCAACTACAACTGTCAGAAACCAATTAGAGCTCATCAAGTCACCATTTTGAAAAAATACCAAATCACCTCCTGGGAAGCTACCACTTGGGGGATTTGTTCATTTAGGTCAAATGAGCATGCTTGGAAAAAGGTTCTTCACCAATCCAATTCTGTCATGAAATATTAAAGGCCCAAGTTTTTGACCTTGAAAAAATATCAAATGAGATGCTGGGGTTTTGAAAACTGGTATGGAAGTAGATTATCATAGGGTAAATCTAGAACACCAACTAGTTTGTCATGAACATCATCCAGTTGGTAGATATTTGCCTTCAAAATTGATCTCCTGGGTAGATTTCACACTGTGCAAACAACAAACCTTTCAAAACCCCTTCAACTCGGTGCTTGAAAACCCAGTCAAAACTGATCATGGGAGGCTGAAATTGGATATGCACACTAAAATATGGTATATAAACACGCTTGTCAAGTGATTTGGCATGAAACTAAATAGACTGCAAATTATGACACTCTAAAGTAGGTCACTGGGGCAGTTTTTTCAGGTGCATTTCTGAGTGCTGAAATTGATTTTTCATCATGGGACCTTCAAAGTTTACAAAAATTTGAAGGTTCCAACACAAATGACTTGTTGGCTTCTTGTTTGATTGTTAAAAATTCTGATATTCCTGTCTTGACTAGTTTGTTTATGTCGAAGGTAGCCAAAAATTGATCGAGAGTTGCCTAAAAGAGTGGATTGTTGCTTCTGGAAGTCGATAATACCAATCCATAGTGATACCCTCCAAAGTCTTTGGAAAAATCTTTGCTACCACTCCATCTCAAGGAAGGAGTTCCCGCACTACTGTGACATACGCCTTTATATGAGAGTTGGGAACACCCTCTCCTTTAAATTTTGGAAGCTTAGGGAGAGGATGTGGTAGTATGACCTGCCGAATGTTGTAGTCAAGAGGGTCCTTTAAATAATCAAGGTATGTTCCTAGGAGGGGCTTATACATAGAGGGTCTTATTCCTCCAAACATTAGCCCTTCAGGTGGAGCTTGTTGCACTTGTTGAAAGGGTATGCTAGATTGTCGATGTCCTGAAAAAGTTGGATAACTAGATGGTGTCATGTTTATGTTTTGAAAATTAAGTGGGATTGCTTGTGGTTGATTTTGTGTTATAGGAATCCCACCTATTTGATCGAGACTTGTCATGTTGGATGGTGAGGGTAAGGGAGGCATGAATGTTTCATGGAAGTTTGGATGAGGGAGATTTTGTGTTGCCCCTTGGTTTGATTCAATCTTATCAATGAAAAGATTTCCTTGTGCCCTAGGTTTTCCTTGAATTTCTCTTTAACAAACATTTCTAGCTTCAAGGGTCCTAATTCATTGGACCAAGGTTTCTATAAGGTTTTGTGTTGGGGTTTGACTGACCCCACTTGTTCCTTTTGATGATACTAGACATGTCATGAGTCTTTTATCTTGATGTACCACATGGGGGGGGGGGGTTTGTGCCCTTCAAGCTTCTTGTAAGATTTTCTTTTGATGGATCACCTCATTGTCCATTTGGGTAGCCATTTTTGTATGGCTTGTTATGAGTTGGTCTTGTTGATGGATCTCAGACTAAACACTCACTTGGCATGTTTTGATTTGGTCAATGTTATGGGGATCTTGTTGGGCCCCCTTTGAGTATTTTGAGTTTGATCGATTTGAGATTGAAGCTATTGGATCTAAACATGTGCTACTTTCATTGGAGGGGCAATTCCCCTAAACTTTGTGTGATTTTGTCCTAGCTTTGGGGTGTAGGAAACACTACGAAATGAATGAAATGAAGATGGACATGAAAGATGAACATGGAATGAAAGAAGCACATGGAAATGCAAAAGATCCCATTAGAAGTTTTTTTTTCATGTTGGGTTCACCAAAATATGTGGTGAATCTGACATCGGATGTGGAATTGGCGATGAGTGAATATGGATCATGTAATGGAAACACAAAAATCTTAACCAAAAGGTTTTTCTCTTCACGTCGGGTTCACCAAAATATGTACACTACAAAACATGACTCAGTTGCATGAGGCGATTGAGTCATCTTTGATGGAGCACACGAGAACCTCTCCATACCACGGGGTGAACCTCCACATCACTCTCACTCTTGTGGTAGAAGCCAATCAATAGGAGGCAAGACACATGGGCGGTCCTGCTCACTGGAGAGCTAGACTTTGCGAAGAGCGGTCGATCGGTCTTGGGGCCTTTCTTGGATATTGCTTCATATATGGTGTTCAGTGGCTATTGTAGTTGAGATAATTATTTGACCCAAAGGGTCACTGGTTATTTTTCTCCTATTTGGATTCTAGAGATTCCAATGTAGAGTGGGTTGTCGATTGTTTTCATTTATGTTTCTATCAAGTTGGAGTCGCTATTCAAATCGTTATATGACAACTTGTGTCTAAATTAACCTTAGCCTTTGTTGTTGTTCGTGGATTGTTAATTGAACGTGTTGAGGCCTAGGGTGAAGTTCTTTGATCTCCTCTAGGATCACCTTCACCCATTCACCCCTAAGCCTAGGGCACATTCATGAGCCTAAACTGAGAGAGTTGGTTAGATTTAACCTCGAGTTGACTTAAGTTTGAC
Organism: Cunninghamia lanceolata; assembly: GCA_027924645.1. Classification (NCBI taxonomy): domain Eukaryota; kingdom Viridiplantae; phylum Streptophyta; class Pinopsida; order Cupressales; family Cupressaceae; genus Cunninghamia; species Cunninghamia lanceolata. Next base: position 42,529 of record BSBN01000257.1, on the reverse strand, counting down.
TTAGAGTGATGACTTAAGGTTTTCTTTGTCTTTCTTTGAGTTGATTGATTTTGATTGATCTTGTGTTGACTAATGTTGACCTTGTGACGAAATCAAGGGTTTACTTGAGTTTTTAAATTGTAATAACCTTGGTTGACCTAAGTTGTTTTAACCTTGGTTGACCTCATGATGAAATCAAGGGTTTACAAACTGTTTGATGGAAAAGAGAGACTTAGTCTAAAAGGTTAAACTAGGTCAAACCCTCTTCCATTAACATTAAGACACAAATTGAGCTTGGCTTCTACCCATGAAGGAGAGCCAAACTATAGGGGTTTTGTCCCTTTGTTGTATAGAGGATTGTCAACCAAATTCAACCAAAACTAACCAACCAAACTAGGGCAAAAGATGAAACCCTAATTAAGCAAGATCTGTGAATATACCACCAGATGAAACAGATATAGAGAATCTAACACCACAATAGGGATCATAGGATAGATGAGAACTTAGATACGAGTTCAGGAGTAGAAAGGTACTAAGGCGCTAAGCACCCTAGACACAATTTAAGGTTTTGCAGAACGTGAAGGTTCCAATGTCTTCGCCTTCCTATAAATTCTTGTTTCCTGTCACTTGATATCTTTAGATTCTTCTCGATGTGACCTACACACAAACAAGAAGGGAAAAAGGGTTGGTGGTATTTCAGAGCTTGCCTAAGTCAATCTCCATGAACGGTGTTTCCACCTCCATAATAACAATGATGAGATATCAAAGAGTGTGTGCCCTAGGAGGGCAGAGGCAAATCTGAAGTATAATGGAATGCTGTAATAAAGCATGAAGGAAAGGAGTCACCATGAGCATGGAAACCCTAGCTTTCTTGATGTGGCGTCATAACTTGACTTAGTAAGTTGGTGTAGCCCAAAGAAGTAGAGAGATCTTCACAAGACCTATAGGAAGTTAGTGCAACAAAATAATCCAGCATTGAGAGCTTTAGAGAAGAATAGAGAGCATGAGAGAGAGAAAGTTCAAGTGTGTCTAGATTGCTTATATGTTCAACCGAATAAACTAAATTAATTATATATGCATTCCCGTTGATTTTCAGGGAATTAAACCAAATGGGTCTGACATGAGAAAGCATTAGATATGTCTTAAGTTGACATACCTTTAAATTAGGTTCGGGATAAATGAGGGACCAAGGTGCTAGGTGTCCTTGTCCTTTAGCTCAAAAAACTCTGGGATATGTCACTTTAAGTGTTTTTAGGTCAGCCCTATAGTTATCTTTTGGGTTTTGTGCACCAAGATTAAGAATTAATTGTTTTAGGTCCATCGGGGTGCTAAACTAGGTGTAAAATGGAAAGGGTACACATTTTACTCCATAAAATTTAGCCCCCACTTTAGTGTGGGTATGATCTTATGGTCATACTTGCACTAAAGTATGGAGAATATAGATTTAAATCACTACAAACATAGAAGTCATAGAATGCCACCAAAATTGAGGGGTGATCAAACCCCCAAGTTTAGGATTCTAGGAGTCTATGATGAATAGTAAAAGAAGTTGCATACATGTAAGACACAAGGCATGATTTCTACATACATGAAGCACTTAGAGAACATAATAAAAGATAGGACATACACAAGACAATACACTTGAGCAATCAAAATGTATACACACAATATGCAAAGCATAGATGCCATACATAAAGTATACACACAATACATAAAGTATACATGCCATACATGAAGTTTACATTCTTGACATGAAGCATACACACAAGGTACAAAGTAATCATGGAATATACATGAAACACACATGGAATACATGATGAAAAACACTCAAGACATACATAAGGAATACGTAGAGAATACACATGAAGCACACATGAGGCATGAAGAATACGTAGAGGATAAGAATATACGAGGAGAATACACACATCATACAACAATCATAGGAAGCACATAACCAAAGACCATGAGTCAACATGATAAAAGATATCTCAATCTAAAAGGTTTTCTCAATCACCATGCATCATTCCCCAAGATGCAATAAGAAGAATGCTAAGAAGGGGTTAGTTAGAAATAAGAAGAACAAGAGGATACAACACATCATACAAATAATCTATCTTAAAAAGAAGTGTTTCCACTCAAGGGAATACACCAAACCTTGAAGAATAAGAAGGTGTTGCAAATGTACCCAAAGGTACTCTAGCCAAACTCAAGTTGGTGGTTCCAACTCTTCTCCCAAACATGCAAGGAGCCTCAACAAGATAGACTCGAGATCCTGTTTCTAAGTGTGCCACAATCCTTTCCAAGAGAGTGGAGTAACAAAAATAATCAACAAGTGTTTTGATAGAAAGATGAGAGTAAGGCTTATAGCACGATATATGCCCCCACCTTAAAGTGATTGCTAAATCCATCATGGACCAATTGCCTTTAAGGTAGAATAGGTAAGAAGTGTAAAACAAACATGAGAGATTTTTAGAAGCACATGCCTAAATGATATATGTTCTTAAAAGCTACATCACCACAAGGGGTTTCCCCCAAGATGAGCAAACCAAGGCAATGCTTATAGGCATGATACACAATGGCTTGTGTAGTCATGGTATGCTGTTGAGCATTGCAACAAGGTGCCACATAAATATGAGGATGACAGTAGAAAGATCACTTAAAAGTAGAGTACACATAAATTGCATCAACATGAAAGGATGCTAAATCATCCAAAAGAAAAATAAGGAAATTGCAATTTACATGTAGAAGAATAAAGATACATATAGATGAATGACACAACGTGTTCTTTCTCCTTGTACCTTTGTGCTAACAAGGGTGCCAAGGGAGAACTACCAATCAACAAAACATCACAATACAGGGATAACATTATGTACAAACATAACACAAATGATAAGGAGGGACCACACTTGCCAGTCTGCCTATAACAAATCATCCTCCCCCAACTTGCCTATTATAAAATGGATGGAGGACAAGATGCTATAAGGACCACATCAAGTGTGGTGAAAAGTGCTAGAGCCATACCGTGTTCGAAGTTTTTGAATTTTGTCACATGAGGCTTGGAATTCCTTAGTGGAATGGCCAAGTGCATGATGATATGCATAATAATGAAGTGTTGAATGATTATTTTGTTGAATCCTTTTGTGTGTTGGAGGAGGAAGAGTGATTAAGCGATTTTTGAGTAGACTCAGAAATATACACTCTTGTTGAGATAGAAGAGAAGATATAGGTGGAGTAGGAAGCAATCCTTTTTGTTGTGAACATGGTGGAGAGAACGCATGAGAAGGTTACAAAACTAAACCTACTTTAGACAAGTGTGGTGTTGGTTCCACAGGGTCCTTAATTCCTTGTTCTTTGAATCCTAACCCATTTACATTGTATCCTTGTATAGAAAAGATTTTGAATCCATGCCCATAATGCATCTCCAAGTCCAAAGGAAGAGGAGAGGTCATATGACTATCTTTGTTGAAATGAGAACTATCATCATGTGTTGAAGAAGATGGAGAAGGATCATTCTTTTTATCATGGTGAGAAGGGTCCATCTTTGTTTCAACAAGCCCATTGGGGTTGAAATCTAAAGGGACCTCATCATTATCAAGACATGCATTAGAAGAAGATGATTCATTAGATTGAGATGATACTTTATCACAAATAGCCATCATTTCTTTAGAAGAAAGCATATCTTGATCGATACCAAAAGTTATCGTTATCATTTTTGAGTTTAAGTTTTTTAGGAGTATGAGATTGTGTTGAAGAAATTTCATTTACCTTCAAGATTTTTGGGTGTGATGGTGAGATTTGATTCTCACCCTTAAAGGTGGGTGTAAAATCTAATGAACCCCAATCATCACCGAAACATGCATTCAAAGGACTAACACTACCCTGACCATTACTATTGTTAGCAGCGGAGGGTAGTTGTTTGGCTTTTGTTAAAGAAGGGATCAAATTTCTTAGAGGAATTTGATGTCTTGCTTCCATTTGTAATCAACTTTCTAGTATCGAATCATCTTCAATCTTATGGAGTTTGTTTTCAAAAATAAACTTTATTGAATGATGAAGGGTAGGTGGGATTGCCCCCATGGCATGAATCCATAGTCTACCAAGAAGAAGATTGTATGAAAGAGAATTAGGCATGACATGGATAAGGGTAGGCAATGTCACAAGTCCAACCTTAACATTTAAGGTGATTGTACCTAGTGATTTCCTACGAACATTATCAAAGCCACGAATATCAAGTTTATCTAGTTTGATGAGAGATGTATGGGCATTGAGTTTATGTAACAAGTCCATGCCACAAACATTAAGACTTGATCCACCATCAATCATAGAGCATCTTACCCCAATTTTATTAATAATGACAGATATCATAAGAGGTTCATATTGGTTTTGAACATCTATGGGAGGTAATTCATGTTGTTGAAATAAGATATTTGATGTTGTCGCACGCATACAACTAAATAGAGATGCTACATCATTAGGTCTAACAGAAGATAGAACAAATACCTTTTGTAGAGCCTCTTGGAGTATTCTGTGGTATGTAGGTGATGTTTGTATTAAATCCCATAGAAAGATCTTGTTGGTGTGAACAGGGTTATCACCTAACTAGTTTACCCTAGTGTGGATAATTCATCTTATTTAACTATTTACTAGTTAAATAATATTCACACATCACACATTAATCACACATGTTAAGTTGACTTAGTGAGTCTTCTAGATGTCTAGTTGTGTCTAGTTAAGTCTAGTTGTGTGTTGAGTTGTTGATAGTTGGAGTGAGTTGTCTTATCCTCCACATGTGCAATTAGCTATCATCCTCTAATTGGCACATGTTGTTGGAATATCTCCACTTTCCACTCCACCTCTCTAGCTCTCACCTTGCCTTTATAAGCAAGGCATATCATGTACATTGTAACAACAACAATCCTTCTTTTGCATTCATTGATAGAATAGCATTATTCTTTCATTTGATCTCTCTTGTGCTTTCATGAAGTCCTAGATCCTGGGTGGCTCCAATCATAGCCAACTCTAACATGGTATCAGAGCTCTAGGAAGAATCACTTTGTGTTAGCCTTTTTTGGAGAGATCTTGAGTGCAATTCATGGTGGATCTTGATAGTTGAGTATGCTCTTCTCTTGCATCGAATGATGACCTGGAGAATCAGAAAGACTTGATAGAAACATCAGATTTGTGAGGGTTTCCCTTTCTTGCCTTGTATTGTAGGTGCATTTCAGTGCGTGGTGTTGCAAATCAGACTTCACCATTGCATCTGGAGCAGCCAAAATAGTCAAGATCACCTTTTGTTTCATCCAAATCAGACATCGGAGGTAAAATTGATCAGGGTTTCAATTTGAGGTGCTTTGGCGTGATCCGGGAGGTACCAGTGTTTTCAGGGCAGTTTGGCCCAAATTGGACACCGCCATTGCATCCAGAGCGGCCAAATCAATAAGGATCGACTGTAAAATCATCCAAATCAGACAAAGTTGCTGCAAAAGACAAATTTTTTTTGCCCCACAATATGTTGTACGGATTGTAGAGAATATTCTGTGACATATTCCAGAATCTTGTACTGCGTCACCTATATTAGTGAATCTGGGCGCTTTATCTTTGACCAACGGGTAATATCATTATTCACTGGGTAAGTCTTAGTTTGCGGGTTTATTCCTTTTTCTGCGGAGTTTGTTTTGCACCGAGGCACCTTGCACACGTTTCAGACTGCAGGGTATCTGCAGTAGTCAGCAGAAAGAACCAACGTGGGGGCGCCACGTGGCGAGGGCCCCCCATGCTCTATCTAAGGTGGTTATCATTCCCGCCGACCGTGGAAAAACTCTCCATGGCTAGGCATTAGATCTTCACGAGATCTCAGCAGCTAACAATCTTCAGCAGCGGATCTTGGAGGTTTCTAAACAATACACAGTCCTTTCACCAGCGACGGTCTCTAATGGTCCCAGTGTACACTGTGTTATTAAGTCTTTCGATGACCAATTTCTTTCCAAACATCGGATGAAATTCAGCAGAAACCTACCTCCAACACTTTGTAGCCATTTCATATCATCGATGCTATACATCCAACAATAGGTTTCACGCCTGGAAACTATCAAAACTCGTCGGATATTCCTATCAACATATTCTTTGGGCATTCCGGTGAAGCTCCAAACTGCCATCGACAGATTCTCTAGAGGCGGTTTTGTCGATTTCCAAACGGTTTCAGACTTAAACTGCCCAAAAACAACAGTTTTGGCGTGCAGAAGGTGGTTTTCCGTGATATCAAAGCGATTTTATGCCTGAAACATGTGGTTTTGACTATACTGATAGATGATTTTGTTAGTAGATTGGTGGTGATTTAAACCGCCCGGTGAAACTAAAAACCCTGCATTTTTTTGACATTTTAACAACCATTTTCAGACTATTTTATGGTTTTGAGACAGAAACGGCGGTTTCCTAGAATTTGGCCACCGGCGGCCTTCGAAACCACTCCCGCAAACCATTAAGCAGTTTAGCGAACTCTACAAGGCAGCTTTAGATTACAAACTAGTGTTTTTTGCCCACCAACAAAAGCGGTTTTCGGCATAGAGGGTGGTTTGCTGGCAATTTTTTGCTTTCCGGGAGGGGGGCATTTTTTTTGCCAAAAGGGAATATTCCAAGAATATACCGCCAGGGGGGCCATTTTTGCCCCTCAAAGCCCTGAATAGGGTTTTTTTTTCTTTTTTGCATAACTTTTGCCCACGAAGGTAAAATTGGGCAAACGAGATATCATCGAAAAGATGACAGAGAGCACTTTGCAGTGGTGTCAGTAGTTATCTAAAATTTTGCTGCAGGTGACTGCTACAGTAGTTTGAAGATAGATCTTCATTTTTCGCATCCGAGCTCACAACTTTTTACCATGATCTTTGATTTTCGTGATTCTTGCGACATCAGAAAGATATTCAGGATCTCTTCAAATCCATCCATGCACTTTTCTCAAATTTTGCTCCAAGTTCATTTTATTTCATTTGTCAATTTTTTGGCTTTTGAGTGATAGCTTGGGCATTTTGGGACTTGAGGAAGTGAAACTTGTTTTGAAGGGATCTATTTGCTGTGGTTAATCATTGTGAGCAATTGTAATCTCCTTTGGATCTTGATTTTAAGAGATTTTGATGCTTTCCCAAATTTGGTCCCTTGAGGACGATTGTAAATCGCACTAAGTATAAAGTGCCACAATTATTCTTTTTTGGGGGGTGATCTCTTTGATTGAGTAACAGGGGGGTGTCTTGTGTTCTTTTTTTTACTCTTGCATCATGGATTCAAACAAACTTTCTCTACTCACACCATATAACTATCATGAGTGGAAAACTAAAATAGAGATTCATTTAAAAAATTTGAAAATTCATAGAGTAACAATGGGTACAGAAATTAAACCAACGACAGCTGCATAAAAGAGAAAGTGGTACAATAGATGTGATCAAGCCTATGGAACACTATGCTTGTCTATTTCTTTCGACCTTCTTTTTCATATTGAGTCTTGTAAAACACCTAATGAAGTGTGGACTACCTTAGAAAATCTCTTTGGTAAACAAGATACAATGAGAGGTTTCAAATTGGAGAATGAACTAATTGGTTTGAATCCAACCAATTTTGCAAGCATACAAGACTTCTTCACAAAGCTAAAGTCACTTAGATTGTAGCTCAAACAATGTGGAATTGAGAAAGAGGACACTCAATTGATTCTTTCAATCCTTGCCAAGCTTGGTCCTGACTATTCAGTTTTTGTTTCTACCTTTTATGCTACAATGGATGCACTTGGGAAAGCTTTCACAATGCCTTCACTTGATGAGTTTGCTACATCACTCACAAGGGAGCAAGCTAAGTTAGTACACATGGGCAAATTGAAGTCTCCTCGGAATCAAGCTCTTCTTTTTATTCAAGGTTCTAAGGATCAAAAGGCTTCAAATAGCAAAGGCAAGAAATAGAAAAATAAGAATCTCAAGAACAATGAGCAAGCAAAGGAATCAACCAAATCACCCAAATCCTCATCCTCTCCCAAGGAGGAATCATCTAAGAAGGAGAGACCAAAGTGTGCATATTGCAAGAAACTAGGACATGATGAGCATAAGTGTTATGAGAAGAAAATTGATGAGTTGACTCACATTATTCAAAAGCACAATATCAAAATGTCATCATCATCACCTAGTCTATCCTCTTCTTCGACACCATCATCATCTACACATACAGGGACAGCAGACATTGCAAATGGGACAGACAAAGGAAAAGGACATGTACTCTTTGCTTCTACAAGTCTTCAGTCAGAGAGATGGCTTCTTGATTCAGAGGCTTCTCATCATATGGTATCTTCATAGGGGATGTTCTCTTCATTTGAGTCATGTACTTTGACACCTATCTTGATGGGTAACAATACATACATGCATGCATCTAGAAAAGGGACAATTGATGTTGGAGAGAATACATTCAACAATGTGTTGTGTGTACCTTCCTTGTCAACCAATCTCCTTTCCATCTACCAGATTACTCATTGTGGTGCAGGCAAGACAGTTGAGTTCACTCCTGATTCTGTGATCATATGGGACTTGGAGAGTAGAGATATCATTGCAGTTGGGATGGCTGATCATGCATCTCGCTTGTATACTTTCTCCCATTTTGTTTCTTCTGATGATGTAGATCCATTGATGGGTATTCACACTCATGCATCAAGTGTGAATCATGTTTCTGAGGAGAAGTTTGGTCACTTAAACCTTGGTGTTCTTTCACCCACTTTGGTTCATGGACTAGTGCTAAGCTTCCATCACCCTCACCTCATCCTCCTGCTTCTTCAGAGATTGACATTGACATGGTTTCATCTACTTCAGTTGAGTAAGATCATACAGGTCTTTCAGACATAGCTTTGTGGGATACTTTCTTGGCAGGTATATCAGACTTGTTTTGTGAGTCTCATATTGCAGATTTGGAGGACACACTTGAGGGGATATCTCTCCTCTTTGATGATAGTTATAGCACAACTGTTATCCCATCTACTTCGTCTTTAGAGGTTGTTCTTCATCAGTCTACCCATGATTTTGGATTGGTCACACCTCATTGCATTGTGGCATTCCTTGATTTTGACATGTGGACATTTCAGCAGTCTTCAGAGGCATCTATCATGAGGCTTTTTCCCTCATTCCTTGAGATGGAGTTTCTTCGACATCAGCTTTTGGATTTGTTTCTTCCTAAGTGGAGAAATGTTATTTGTAGGTACAGAACATTTTCCAGCATTCTTCTTTAGACATTCTTCATCGGCACAGGAGCTACTTCATTGTGGGGGGGACCTATAGTCTCACACTTGCTCTCCTATGGGGGGGTATTTGATTGTACATATGTGATAGAAGTTGTCCTTGGGGGGTCATGTTGAGTCCTCCTACTATCACTTCTTCTTTCACATTCATTGTTTCTGCATTCTCACTTTTGGAGAGGAGTTTTGTCCCATGAGGTTTTCTCCTTTTCTCCACTTGAGCTTTGTTGTACATGGGTACCTAACATGGCCTAGTAGCTGGGACCCATCCATCTTTTCATCTTTCTTTAGTCAACTACTCCCTAAGTTGCACTTAAGGGGGGGTGTTGGTGTGAACAGGGTTATCACCTAACTGGTTTACCCTAATGTGGATAATTCATCTTATTTAACTATTTACTAGTTAAATAATATTCACACATCACACATTAATCACACATGTTAAGTTGACTTAGTGAGTTTTCTAGATGTCTAGTTGTGTCTAGTTAAGTCTAGTTGTGTGTTAAGTTGTTGATAGTTGGAGTGAGTTGTCTTATCCTCCACATGTGCACTTAGCTATCATCCTCTAATTGGCACATGTTGTTGGAATATCTCCACTTTCCACTCCACCTCTCTAGCTCTCACCTTGCCTTTATAAGCAAGGCATATCATGTACATTGTAACAACAACAATATTTCTTTTGCATTCATTGATAGAATAGCATTATTCTTTCATTTGATCTCTCTTGTGCTTTCATGAAGTCCTAGATCCTGGGTGGCTCCAATCATAGCCAACTCTAACAGATCTTAGCTGGAGTAGCTCGACACTGGTCGACAAGATCATATTCTCTACCAACTTGTTGAGAAAGATGAGGAGGTGGGGGAAGAAAAGGTTGAGAAGGTGGAAGATAAGTGGGCACACTCAATGCTTTCTTTCTTTTCTTATTATTGTGGGTGTTGTATGTTTGAGCAACCACATTATAATGAGATTGTTAAAACACATTTTGAACACCTTGATTCCTTTGAGTAATTTGCTTTGCAATATTGAGAAAGTAACCAAGAGGTCAAGATGGTTTGGGAACACCTCAAACTATAATCATAGGTTTAGATAAAGGATGTGGATTATGTGCCTCACGGGTAATGATTTTAGGAATATTTTGAACATTAATGTACTTATTCACTATCCCCCTAGTGGGCGGAATAAGTCTATTAATGATGATGGAATTTATATTGATATCTTTTTGAGATGAATGCCCAAGGCCTTCCCATGGGGAATCCATTATAATCGAAGAATCTTCATCCACTAATGCTTCATAATCTGATGGGAGAGCATTGGAATGAAGAGAGGGTAGAGTTATGTTAAGAAATGTATCAATGATCTCATTCTCTTGCACCAAAATGTTCTCACTTTTGGGAGAGGGTGGAGTGCCCCTCCATTCTCATCTTGGATATGCAGATAGTCTGGCTAAGGACCATGAAGATGAAGGTAAAATAATAGGAATATTTAGGGTATGTTAGACAGTTGATGTTGTACATTATATGATGTTGGTAGATGCTACATTCATGTTGCTGGCATTTCTGATTATCCTCATGTGTGGTTTCATATGATAGTTAGCATGTTTTATTGATAATCCATATGCTCTAACATTGTTTTACATTCAGGTGATTATGATGTTGATCTTACTATGATTGTCATAAGTTAGAATTGATTTTTATGCGACTAATTTTGTATTATAGGATGATCTGATTATTGTGTGGTGTGAAAAGAGACAATGTCGTACCACTCATTCGTGAGCATTCGACAACGTTGCGATTCTCTTTCACTCTGTGACCGTTTGATATTTATTATACTTGTGCTTTATTCCATTGGTTTTCTAGTGCCATGGTTCATGTGTATAAAGGATGTACCTCTCGTAGTAGATTCTAGTTTGCACCTATATTTGAAGACATATATTTGTACCATTTGCATTTAGATCTGTGTATTAGTGAAATTCATTATGTAATTTGATGTATTCAAAAAAAGAGCTTTTGTAACAATGAAATTAGGTATTTCCTCTTGTAAGATAAACTATTTGGTACATGTAATCTTATTGCAAAAATGTTGAAGTATTTATCTGATGATGTAATGAAAGATGTTAGTTTGACTCACTTGATTTATTTGAATGAACTAGGTATGTTGTTGATTGTTGTTAATTTACAATAATGCAGCTATGTAATCCCTAGAGATGATAGTTTAACTTGTTGCTATTAGTCTATGTTATGTTTTGTTATCATTTCTTCTATATCAAAAAAAAAAAATCGCCCTTTTTATTGCTTAGTTAAACTTATCTCTAGGGTTGCATGATAGGGCATTATAGAGGGATCCAAAGCATAGGGTGATGTAGGCAAAGCTAGGTCACCATCATTTTCCTTAGAAGTGATGTCAATGGTATTATCATGAATTGTAGTAGAAAAACAACTATCACCATCATCTTTCTCATGACCATTCATGGAGATGAATTTAGCAAAGTCCTCTAATATTGAAATAAGTAATACGAAGAATCCAATAATACATGTAAGTGTGATATGGAACAAAAATGTACAATTGAATTTATACATGACTTGAGTATCTAAAATAATATTAAAATCAATGACCTACAAGTGTAAGATCAGCTGGGCTTTCCAAAAACGTGGTGTTTTTGGTAACCAAAACAACTAAGTCTTGCAAATGTAAGATGTACATAGTATGTGCAAGTGATTTTCCTAAGTAAACACAAGATGGATCTAGAAAGATTTTCTTTAAATGAAGATGCATAAGTGTCAAATGAAGCTAGATAGGTTTGTTTATGCTATTGCTTTACAATTTAAAAGAGAAGATGAATGCATGAATGTTCTTGGTTTCTAAATTAAACAAATATGACATATATGATGAGTTACAACAACTCAAAATTAGATTTAGCAATTCTTCATCATGACAAAGATCTGAAAATAAGATTTCAAATATAACAACTAAATGCTAGACTAGCTAGGGTTTCACCATCGAACCCTAGATCTTAAATGCTCATTCCTTAAACCAAAATTCTTTGATTGAAGAATTCTTTTTGAACACAAATGATATTTATGAAATTATACAATAATGCAAAATTAGATTTGACCACCAATTATCATCGGCAACATTTGGAACAAGAGTTTAATTAACACACCCTAGGTGCAAGACTAACTAGGTTTTCCAAAAATGCAATTTTTTTGAAAACCGTAATAATAAATAAGTGAAAATGCCAAATATACCACTAGGAAATGACTAAATGATGTGATACCAATGAGATCTGATGTAAAATAAGAAATTTATATCATTCTATGATGATGTAAACTTATGAAATATAGATAATGTGACAAATATGTTTTTTTTCTAAACCTACATCAAATGCTTGATTTTCTAATTTCAAATGCAAAGATGCAAGAATGCTCTAAACACCAAGAATGATAAGGTAAAGAAAATGAAATCACTTTATTCAACTTAACAATGCTACTAAGATTTGAAACAACTCACTAATCTACAAACCCTAGGCTCAAGACTAGCTAGATATTCGAGGAATGCAAGGTTTTTGTAAACCCTAACAATGAAATAATGTTAAAATAAGCTATGTAGCTATAAAAAATGATGAATGAATGTACAAACTAATTAGATCTAGGAATGCCGATGATGGCATGGTTCGGTGGTTAAGTCGCTCGGTTGTAGTGGCAGCCACCAGAGTTCAAACCCTCGCTGGGCCAACGAGCTCGCAAGGCTTTACGCCTTCGCTGGGCCAATGAGCTTCCGGGTTTGAAGTGTTCTGCCTAGGGGATGAGGTCCCCCAGTTGTGGCCTCACCGTTTCATTGCTCCAGGCAAAAGCATTCATGTGGAGCTAGAGGGCGTGTCACACTAGCGTCGTCGGTCACGTTAAAAAGTTTACCAGGCGCATTAATTTAAAAAAAAAAATAGATCTATGAATAAAATAACTTAGATCTAAAGAAAGAAGGATGCCAAAGTGCAAGATACATTGGGTTCATCAAAATGTTTGATTGAAAAAGAGACTTAGCCTTAAAGGTTAAACTGGGTCAAACCCTCTTCCATTAACATTGAGACACAAACCAAGCTTGGCTTATACCCATGAAGGAGAGCCAAACTACAGGGTTTTTTCCCCTTGTTGTATAGAGGAGTGTCAACCAAATTCAACCAAAACTAACCAACCAAACAAGGATAAAATATGAAACCCTAATCAAGCAAGATTTGTGAATATATGAAGTTGTCAAAATAGATACAGAGAATCTAACACCATAACGGGGATCAGAGGATAGAGGAGAACTTGGATCTAAGTTCAAAAGCTGAAAGGTACCAAGGCTCTAAGTGCCCCAGACCCAATTTAGGGTTTTGTAGAATGTAAAGGTTCTAGTGTCTTTGCCTTCTTGTTTCCTATCACTTGATATCTTTAGATTTTTCTGGATGTGATCTACACACAAACAAGAAGGGAAAAGGGTTGGTGTTATTTAGGAGATTGCCTAAGTCAAGCTTTGTGATTGGTGTTTCCACCTCCACAATAGCAATGATGAGATATCAAAGAGTGTGTGCCCTAGGAGGGCAGAGGCAAATCAAAAGTAGAATGGAATGCTAAGTAATAAAGAATGAAGGAAAGGAGTCACCATGAGCATGGAAACCATAGCTTTCTTGATGTGGCATCACAACTTGACTCAAGAAGTTGGTGTAGCCCAAAGAAGTAGAGAGATCTTCACAAGACCTACAAGAAGTTAGTGCAACAACAATAATCCATTGGATAGAGAGCTTTAGAGAAGAATAGAGCATGAGAGAGAGAGAGAGAGAGAGAGAGAGAGAGAGAGAGAGAGAGAGAGAGAGAGAGAGAGAGAGAGTGCAAGTGTGCCTAGATTGCTTAGATGTTCAAATGAATAAACTAACTTGCTTATATATGCATTCCCATCAATTTTTGGGGAATTAAACCAAATGGGGTTGACATGAGGAAGCATTAGAGATGTCTTAAGCCAACATACCTTTAAATTAGGTCTGGGCTAAATGAGGGACTAGGACGCTAGGCGCCCTTGTCCTTTAGCCCCCAAAACTTTGGGATAAGTCACTTTAAGTGTGTTTAGGTCGACACTATAGTTATCTTTTAGGTTTTGTGCATTGGTATTAAGAATTAATTGTTTTAGGTCCACCCAGATGCTAAACTAGGTGTAAAATGACAAGGGTACATATTTTACTCCATAACACAAACTTCATGTTATGCCTATGTTTTTGTTGTTTTTCTATTTTTGAATGTATGCACTCTGTATGTATGCAAGATATTGTTTTTGTTCTTTGTATGATTTTTTTGAAAAGGAAAGTGCTTTATTTAATCTAAAATTTAAATATGAATGCAATTTTAAATGAGTTTACCTAATGCAATCTTAGTCTATGTTTTTGGTATTTTTGATATTTTGAATCTAATTACTCTAGGAAATGAAAGAACAAACTAATCTAAGAATGCAAAAGAACTTGGAAATAAACTAATTTATCAATGAAAATTATATTTAACCTATCAAGGAAATTGTAACATGAATTTATTATTCCCAAGAGCAATTTTGAGATTAACTAATTACTACCACAATGAAAAAAACATTAAAGAACCTGGAATGTGTGACACACGAGCCTTCACTACCCTCAAGAATCCTTGTGTAGGAAACCTCTTCGTCCTCTTGCAGCAGTGGAGATCTCCTCTTGGAAACAATAGGGAAGGGATGCAAAATAGCTTGAAAAAGATTTGAAATATGAGCTCAATGTGAGCTAAAGAGCACTATGGCTTGCAAAACCAGCAGGGTAATGACGCAAAGAGAAGCTTTTAGCAAGGCTTTGGCATAACAACAAGAAAATAAAAGGCTCATAAGTCCTACGTGAGCATAAAAATGTTATGTGGAGAGGAAAAACCTACAAATATTGGATGCACAAGTGAAATTGCCTCCCAAAAGGGGGAGCTTTGAAGCTATGCAATAATGAAAACTAATGACATGAAAGCTTTGAAGATTTAGAAAATTAAAGAAAGAAATGAAGAAAGAGGCTTAAAAGCCTGTGAAGAAGCTTGAAAAAAACTTGTGAAGTTGAGAAGAGCATTTTCCAACTTGAGAAATAATGGAGAGGGGAGGGGTATTTATAGGTCTAAATGGCACATGAAGGGTGGGAAGAATTGAAGAGTTAACTCCCTTGATTGGAGAGTTAACTCATTAGATTAGGTAGTGAACTGGGCTAATTAGGGAGTGATGAAGCAAAGATAGCTTATCAAAGAAGCAAAATTGGAGTCATCAAGAGTCCAAGAGGTGACAAGTATATATAAAATGGAGTCAATTATGCATGCTTGAAGGCTTGGAATAGTTCACTCTATGTTTACGCCAAAACCTCATGTAAACAGGAAGAAAAATGGAGCAAAACAAAGCTTTTTCGCGTCCAAACTTGAAGTTTTTTCGTGGTTGGAAAAGATAGTAGGGTCGCCCCTTTTACCAGTCCAATTCGCCTGGGGCAACCCATCGGTGACCCACAAAGGGGAGGTCCTGGGTTGAGAAGCGGGGATGGAGATTGTTAGTTAGGGGATGGAGATGTAAACTATCTCTAGAACCAGGTCAAAAGGTGGTCAAAAACCAAAGCTCTACTTGCAAATCTCAAATCTCCCAGGGGAGATTCTGAAATAATAGGGGGAGATTTGTCCTGGTTGAACATAATTGAAAACTGAAAGTTGGAGATGGCTTGGGAGGTCCCTTGGAGGGCTCCTAGGGGTGGGTTTGGATGAAAACACTAGAGAAAGGTCAATTGATGACAAATAGATGAAAAAGAGGCTTAGGGATGAAGTCACAAGCACATAAAATGAAAATCAACAAGTATCGAAAGTGAGGGAAAAGTTAGTACAACAAAGGGGAAATAAAGGAAGAAACAAAAACCCATGTGTTGCCAAGAGAAATGCTGCTGAGAGGGTGTTATTTTCACGCTTACATGTACATGATTAGGATTTACATTATCATAAGGTCCTCGTGAAGGTTGTGCGTGTTTTTAGTGCTTACAATACCAAAGCATGAGCCTTAGGTTGAAGCCTCTTTGGCTGAGGGCGGATTGAGGTGTATCCATTCCACTAGAGTCACCCAAGGCACGATCTTGACCTCATCCCTTATGGTGTTGAGGCCTTGGACTCAACAATCTTTTGATATATTAATTAAGATATGAAATTAGTTTTCCAAGATTTAGAAACATAAAAAAACTCTTGAAGTATAGTTTGCAAATAATTTAGATCAAGCTTAGTAAATACAACATTTGATGACAATGCCAATTAGGAAATTCAAAGCCCTTAAAGCCTTTGATATTGTATGTAAAATCTATTTGCTTGAGGCTACAACATTCATAATGAGGGTTGAATTTTAGAAATATTCTTAAAGTTAGAAATATTTTTAAAAAAATATATATAAGCAAATGAGTCTGTCAAATTTAATAAAAAATTATATAAGTAATTCTAACATTAGTATAGGTCAATGAAATTGACTTAAAAATTCTAGAGTTGAATCGCAATAAAATAACAATTAGATTATAATAGATATGGAAATCTCTGTCTTTATATAGTAGATTATAATATTATGGAGTATACACTTAAATTAGAAGTCGTCCTTTGATTCAACTTGTCACCCATCAAGATCAAACTTAACCCAATCATGTGTCCAAAAGAATTTGGACCTTAATAAATGACATGATCATAAAACGTTGGTCATTTTTAATAGGTGGCTGATACAATAGAGAATTGGTAAAATAACACTTAATTTGTAAAGAGCAACACTAAATATACTTTGCCCAATGAGATTTCTTACTCGAACTTTCATGATTTAGATCTCGGCCCTATCAGACGACTTGGGCGTAATCCTGTTCCTTTCTTAGTGGGATGCGAGGCCATTGCATTAATCGCACAGACACCATAGGTTTTATTTGTGTTTCTTCTAATGTAGAAATATCCCTCTATTCCCCAGTCTGTGCCCCACGAATTCTTCACTATCCAGTAGTCCTCGCCATCTTTGGAGGCATAGCCCACGATCAGCACAGCATGGTCAATGTCGTCGGGGTTGCTGGAACAGTCTCCATCGTATATTCCCTGTTTATATGTCAAGCAGTAATACACATTATGTATATAAGATTACATTTTGCATAAATTCAATGTGTATATTTTAGATTATGAAGGAATTTGGGAAGTGCAGAGGTATGAAGATAGGTACCCCAGAGTAGAGTTGAAAGTCCCATGCCGAACCGTCAATGCCCACGCTGATTGGTTGTTCGGCGGCCGCACAGAGCAGTGCCGAATCAGATTCTGCCACGTCGGTGTAGCCGTTGATTGTCACTACTTTCTTTGCTTCCTGAAAGTGTTCATTCAATGATATAATTTCAAGAAACACTCTACTAAAACATCATCCACTTCAATGGTCAAACAATAAATAGCAATTTTATATCTTATCCACAACAAAAGTGGTAAATATTTGTCTTATATTTGTTGGCCGAAATTGACCTTTAAATGTTAAAGTGGGTGACGCTCAAGAATAGCCCCTTAGAAACAAGATGAGATATCATCAAACATTTAGGCATAATGTAGCAATTCAGATTTTCTACTGTGACACTACAATTTTTTTTTTATAGAGGTCATCCACAAATTTGTTTTTGCTACCCTTTGGGACTCTACAATTTTCAATAGCGTATTAATGCGAGTAAAATCTCTGTGGCCATGGTAGTTACTAAATGTAGAGAACATATACCTTCACAGTGTTGCACGTACCGTCCGTGCCTGTGTAGGGATAATTTGACTCTGTGTCAATACCTTTATTATTAATGACCCACTGGAATGCATAGTCCATATTCCCTCCTTCACATCCATAGTTGGTTGAATCACAGTCAACCAACTCCTGCTCAGACAAGCTCACAAGCTCACCTGTAGATATTGCATTCACACCCTCAATTGCTCCTGTTGTTGAAAAAGACCAACAGCTCCCTGCCACAACACCACCACCAATTCAATGCCAAAACGAAAAAACAAAAAATTAATGGGCTTCTTAGATTAAAATGAATTCCCAATACCCACCAAAACAAAAAAACAAAAAAATTAATGGGCTTCTTAGATTAAAATGAATTCCCAATACCCACCACAGCTCCCTTGATCCTTGACTCCAGTGACAGCCCCCTTTTCCCTCCAATCAAGAGAGGAAGTGATCTTGCATGACTCAGCTCTCTTGTTTATCTCTGCACCCAAAGATCTTCTCCTTGGACTATTTTTCTTCTTTGAAAATATAGCCTTGAATTCCTCATTCGTTAAATCTGCAAATTTATTCAGACCCAACCAGTGACCAGAACTAGTGTTTCTGTTATGACGATCTATATACTCCACATTCCTCTTGAAGATGTTCAACCTCTTGGCTGTCTCATCTAAACTGTGGTACAGCTTCCCATGCCTATTACGCCATGTTTCAAACAGTCTCAACAAACTTTCCTCAGAGTGAAGAAGCTCACTGGGCTCGTATCCTAAAATTGAGAAGCTCCATGCATTGGCAGACAAACCCACAGTGAACAGAACCACAAATATCGACACCCATGTCCAAAAGTAATGATAAGCCATCTCAATTATCTATCCCGGATTGGACAATAGAGCCTAGTCATGAGTAAAGCTTTATCCACATTAATATAATGCATTGGAGTTGATGTGAGGTCAAAAATGAACTACCATTCTTGAGATCTTGAAAATTTGAAAGAAGAAAGTGTAGTGAGAATGGTAGGTGCTTGCTCTTCAAACTAGATTAGTTGGCAGACAAACATTGAGTGGTGGAGGCCACTCCACATGGAGGTAGTTGCACTGCGTACAATAACTACACCATTAGTACATACCATATCACATGAGCTGGAATTTAATTAAAAAAGAGAGAAAATACTTACCTCTCAACGTCAAGATGCCATGGATAAGATATTCCACTTTAAAAAAAAAAAATACTAGATATTTGTTCCGACAATAGTGATTACATTTTATATTTATTTTATAATATTATTGTGTTTTAATGAACAATAAAAAGCGCTCATAAAATACTGACCTAGTAGTTTTATTTTCAAATATTTTCAAATAAGTGTGAATGAAAACTAGATGCTTAAATAGAACATTAATTCCTTAACCTAAAGCTTTTAATTTATTTAGACAAACAATAACATTACAAATTAATTGTTTTGGATCAAAGATTTTGTGCATCATTAGTATATGGAAATGATTCAATAGTTGAGCATACTTGTGAGGGTGTTTGTCATATTAAGATATATTAATAGAATATATTATTATTTTTAAAATATAAAAATATCAAAAAAATATAATAATGTATTATTCATTACCATTCAATGTTTGTTTTAATTCAACTTGACATATTTCATTAGTACATAAAAGTATGTAGAACTACTCATCATCTCGTATTAAAAATAAAAGTAATAGTGGTCCAAATCAAACTCCACATGAAACA
Source organism: Cunninghamia lanceolata (assembly GCA_027924645.1). Lineage (NCBI taxonomy): Eukaryota > Viridiplantae > Streptophyta > Pinopsida > Cupressales > Cupressaceae > Cunninghamia > Cunninghamia lanceolata. Next base: position 22,809 of record BSBN01000257.1, on the reverse strand, counting down.
TAAGTCAATCTAAATGATTACACATAAAAATTACATATTAAAATATTATGCTATTAGAATAAAATATTATTCACATTAAAAAATTTGAGTTTGTACATTTTATAGAACCATTTTATCTAAACATATAAAACATTGCTATCAGCATCATATTTAGTCTTTCTAATTAAATACATACTCTATAATTTAAAAAGGACATCAGTGTACAACTTATAGTCCTAAACCAAATCTATATTAATTTTTAATGAATAATATATGTTCTCAACTTGTCATATTTAAAAACCCTGATTTCTAACAAGTGAATCCTTGTATTTCAAGTTATGTGCAATTAATGTTGTCGTTGAGACCCCAACCATAAATAAATGAAGTATGACAAGACAAAAACAAAATGTAAGGCTCATAAAATGGTACATAAATCACATTTAATACATATTTCAATTATGAAATGTATGTACTAATACCCAAATTTTAAAATGGATTCCCTCTCAATCTACACTAACCCCTTTCAACTAATAGAATTCAAGTCTTTAGATCAAACAAATTAGAAATTTAGGAGGGAAAAAGCCTATAAATTAAAACAAAGATTCAATAAACCATTTACATTCAATGTTGTTAGTGTGAATAGGGTATATTTGCTAACTAGTTCATTTCCTAGCTAGTTCTCCACTTAGCTCTCTTCACACTAGGTTAAGTTTACTTAGGGGCTTTTTACATTTATCCCACATTGGTAGTGTTTTTAGTCTGTTGGGTCGTAAATCATATATAAACTCACCCATCACTCTCATATGAGCATCTCTTATTCATTGTATGCTTTGCATTCTATTGAGTTGAATATAGTTTATTTGGCTCATATTTGATTTCTGTATTTACTTTACTTCATGTTCATTTGCATTCTTGGGTGGTTTATCAACCAAATCTTACATAGTATTAGAGCCATTGTGCGTTGTGGGTTAGCAATATTTTAGATTTGGGAATGTAGAGCTGTTTGTTCTTCAAAGCACATGAGTATGCTCTTATCTTCCATCCTTGGATGATCTGGAGAATCAGAAAAGTGTGGAGAAAACACTAGTTTCTAGGGGGTTCTTTTCTTGACTTGCTAGTTGCAAGTTTATTCAAAGCTTCCTGGAGACATTCTGGGATCACCATTGTGTCCAGAGCCGCTAAGATAGTCAGATCTACCTTTCTTTTTGCTCAATTTGGACACTGGGAGTTAGATCTGCAAGGGTTTGAAGTTTGAAGGTGCATGTCAGATCTGGTAGGTACCTAAACTTTCAGAGCATTTTGAGGCTAAACAGACCCTGCTATTGTGTCTGGAAGGCCCAAAAACCTTAAGATCGATTGTCAAATCGTTGATTTTGGAGCAGTTGTCCATAAAGGCAATTTTTTTTTGCTACAAGGCGTTGTACGACTCCTGCATGCAAATCGAGACGCATGTACATTTTAAAAAAAATTAAATATTTTCTGTGAAATTTATTTCCTATTGTCAAAAAAAAAAAAAAAAGAATTCGCAGTTTTTTCTTTTGTGAAAGTCATTGTGAAAATGTTTTTTTTTTGAAAAGGGTACCTACGCAGGCAAGTACCTGTCTGCATAGGCCCTTGCACAGGAGGTACAATAGGTACCTTACCTGCGTTCACATTGGGTAGCACCCCCTTTTAATGGAAGTTGTACCTCTAAGGAGGATGCAGCCTCCTTTAAGAGGCCACTTACCCCTTTTAAGGGGTGTGGGCGAGGTTACAGCCCCCACATATGTTCTTTATTATTATTTTAATTATTAAATATATAAATATATATATATATATATATATATATATATATATATATATATATATATATATATATATATATATATATATATATATATATAAACTGTTGGCCTTTGTGCCTCTCATCAGACCTACAAAAAATATTTTTTGCATTACAAAATTGTGATCCTCCTCGGCCTGCATGCCCAGCCTGGCAAATTATGCCAAATGTGGTAGTTTTTTCCAGATCTGCTAAACTTAGCTGTAACTATTTTCTGTTTGGAGATTCACTATTCTTGGTAGGGGTGTATTTTATCTGGCAGGGTTCTATTTTGGAAGAACTACTAAAATTGGTGGTAGTTCTGCCAAATCTAGCAGCAAAAGCCTTTTTGCTCTCTACCCCCTCTCCGTTGGCAGGTTGCATTTTGAAGGCTAACTTTGCAGGCTCATAACTTGGGCTCAGGACCTCATTTCTCAGTGAATTTTTTTTTATTTGGACTATTTTTTCATACTCTCCACACTAGTGTAGATATTTTTGATTTTGAAGCCTAGATTTTCAAGAATTTGTAGATTCTCATAGGTGACCCTGCGTAGTTCTCATTTTGATAACTTAAAAGCTGCATAACTTTTGCATATGATATCAGATCAAAGTGATTCTTTTTTTGAAAGTGCATGTGTTTTTGTGTACTTTGCAGTGGTACTATCCATTTTATCTGATATTGTACAAAAAAATAGTTTCAGCATATACTCATTATTTGAGAATTTGTAAAAGGCATTGAAGTCAAGTCCACCAGTTTTTTCTTGCTAGTGGCCATTGTACTTGCACTACATATAAAGTACCACATCATTTTTTCTTGGGGGGTTCTTTTCTTGAGTGATTTTGGGGGAGTCTCCTAGAGTCTTTGTGCTCGTGCATCTCTTTCTTGTGCTCTCCCTTCCTTTCACAAACGTGTAATGCTAAGTTTCCATTGCTAACACCATACAACTACAACACATGGAAACAAAATGCATGGAACTTCTTAATACAACAAGGTTATACACCTTATGTTGATAAAATATAACTGAACCCACATATGCTAAGGATAAAATATTTCAGATGATTGAACAAACAAAAGCTCTAGGTTATCTTAGGAGTTTAGTTTCTCTTGATATTATGTTTCAACTTGATGGATGCAACAATTCACATGATGCATGGGACAAACTTAAAACTCTTTACGGGACAACAAATAAAATCAAGGATATCAAATTGATAATCAATTAATGACACTTGATCCTAAGTCTTTTGACAACGTCTAGGGCTTTGTAACAAAAGTAAATGACTTAAGAGCACAATGTAAAGCATGTGGCATAGACAAAAAGGACATTCAACTTGTCTTCAGTACTCTTAACAAACTTGGACTTGAATATATAGCTTTGTTTCTAGTTTTTATACTCATAGATTGACTGTGGGATCTGCTTATACAATGCCTTCCTTTGCTTCATTTTCTGAATAATTGATGCAAGAATAAGGCAAGCTTCTTTCCATGGGTCTCTTGAAGTCATCTCAATCTCAGGCTTTGTTGGATAGTCAGTTGAAGGGTCAAAAAGAGTCCAGGAAGCCTGAAAAGAAACTACAAAAGTTCAAGAAGTCACATAAAGATTAGACACAGTCATTGTCTACTCTAAAAGTAGACTCCAATAACTCTTCTTCCAAGGGGAACTCTCAAAAGAAGGAAAGACCAACTTGTTGTTACTGTAAGAAAGTTGGTCATGAGGAACACTATTGTCACAAGAAGTAGATCGATGAGCTAAAGCATCTTCTACACAAGAACAACATTAATTTGCCTTCTTCACAACAATCCTCCACTCCTTCCAAATCAGGCAAAGGGAAAGTAACTACACTAGTTGCTTCTGCAGATTCTTCTCAATAGTGGATTCTTGACTCGGGTGCATCACATCACATGGGTTCTATCAAAGAACAATTTTCTTTGTTGGAGCCTTGTTTGGTGCCCCACATTCTCATTGGGGATGACTCTCCTATCGATGTCATTGGGAAAGGTTCTATTGACATAGGCATTGGTACTTTTGAGGATGTCCTCTGTGTGCCTAATCTATTAGCTAACCTGCTCTCAGTCTATCAGATTGCCCAGAGTGGTAGAAAGGTTGAGTTCACTTCTGATTCTGTCACCATTAGGAGTCTTGAAGATAATGCCCTTCTTGAAGTTGGTAAGGTTGATCATGCGTCTCGACTGTATGCTTTCTCTCATTTTGTACCTGATTCACATTCTACAGCCTTGCTCACTCATTCAAATTCTGTGAGCAAGTTATGGCATGAGCGGTTTGGCCATCTCAACTTCCACTATCTCCAACATCTCAACAAGTAGGATATGGTCACAAGTCTTCCTAAGATTAGTTTCTTTGATGGAGTTTGTTCTGGTTGTGCCTTGGGAAAACATCCCAAGGACAAGTTTGACAAAGGGAAGACTTGGAGGGATTCTAAAGTCCTTGAGCTGGTTCACAGTGATGTGGCAGGGCAATTTCTATCCTTGTCTTTCAGCAAGGCTTGCTACTTTCTCACCTTCATTGATGACTATTCCAGATACACCTGGGTCTACTTTCTTTGACAGAAGGGAGAAGCTTTTGATAGATTTCAGGAGTTCAAGGCTCGTGCCGAGAAATAGTCTGGGAAGGTTGTCAAGGTTCTCCACACTGACAATGGTAGAGAATATGTGAACCACCGCTTTGAACAATTTTGCACTCTTGAAGGGATAGATCTTCATCATAGTGTTGCCTATACACCCAGAAGAATGGTGTGGCTGAGAGGAAAAATAGGTCCCTGAAAGAGATGGTTGACTTTATGATGAACGCTCGCTCCCTTGCACCTCAGTATTGGGCAGAAGCTATCAACTGTGCTGCTCACATCCAAAATAGGGTTCGTCATAAGGCATTGAAGGGTATCACTCCTTTGAATCTTGGTGTGGTATGAAACCTATTGTGCGGCACTTTAGAGTTTTTGGCTCCTTAGCATTGGCTCACATTCCTTCAGAGAAGTACAAGGCTCTAGAATCTTAGAGTCGCCCCTGCATCTTTGTTGGTTACCTTGATGGTGTCAAAAGATATCAACTTTTGAATCCTGAGACACATGAGATCTTCATTGAGTGTAGTGTGCAATTTGAGGAAAGCTCTCCTAGCTCATCCTCTCATCTTCCTTCCTCCATAGTGGATACAAATGATAGTGACTTAGAGGATTTTCCACCAGCTACCTCTACTCACAGAGTTGATCATGAGGATTCTCCACCAACATCCCCACACATGCCTCACTAGGCTCGACAGACACTTGAGTCTACAAGCACTCTTGTTGGGGATCCATTAGATGCTTGGAGGACTCAGTCACAACACTAGGTTATTCTGCATCTATTCATTGCGATAGCTTCAGATCCATAATCTTTTCATGAAGCATCTAGTATGGCTGAATGGGATTCAGCAATGGAGAAAGAGTACAACTCTTTGATTTGGAACAACACTTGGGATCTTGTTTCACTTCCTAAGGGAATAAAATTAGTTCAATGTAAGTGGATCTATCGAACCGAATTTGTAGCAGATGGCTCAATTGATAAGTTCAAATTAGCACGACTTGTGGCTAAAGGTTTCTCTCAGGTTCCTCGTGTTGCTTACACTGAGACCTTTGCTCCCGTCTCCAAAATGACCTCCATTCGCCTGCTACTTGCTATTGCTGTAGCTCATGGTTGAGTTGTCCATCAAATGGATGTGAAGAGTGTATTTCTTCACATGGATCTATAGGAGGAGATTTACATGGAGCAGCCACAAGGATTTGTTCAGGATTCTTCATTGGTTTACAGATTACAAAAGTCTCTCTATCCACCTGGCCTCAAACAGGCCCCTTGGGCTTGGTATGCCAAGATGGACTCCTTTCTTCTCTCAGTTGGGTTTGCCATATGCCATTCAAATCCAAATGTCTACATCTTGAGACAGGAGGATGCTCTTCTTTTTCTGTCTTTATATGTTGATGATTTGATTGTTACTGGGAGTACTTGATCCATCATTGTTGATGTCCAGTCTGTCTTACATAACAAGTTTGCCATGACTGAATTGGGTCTCTTGCAATATTTTCTTAGGATTGAGATCACTTAGAACTCTTTTGGGATCTCTCTTGCACAACACAAGTATGCTCTTGATCTTTTGGCCCATTTTCACATGACTGATTGTAAGCCTGCATCAACTCCCTTTCTGTCTAGAGTCAAGCTTGAGGTGAAGTGTTCCACATGACTAGTTGATGCCACTTTGTATCATCAGATGGTAGGTAGCCTCATCTACTTAACTCATACTCGCCTCGAAATTTCCTTTACAGTTGACATTTGTTTGTGCTTCATGCATGAGCCACATGAGCTTCATTAGAAAGCTACCAAATGCATTTTACACTACATTCAAGGCACTCACAACTACGGGATTCACTATGCAACAGGTACAAGTTTAGATTTGACTGGATATACAGATTATGATTGGGCTGGTGATTTTGATGATCACAAGACTACTTCTAGGTACAATTTTCACCTTGGTTCTGGTTGTTGGGAATTAAGGTGTCTAAACCTTTTCAAATTCCTAGCATATGATATTCATTTATGTATTTATTTATTTGCCTAATTTTTTATTTACTTGCACATCCTATTTTGTCATTTAGTATGAGGTGGCATTGTGACATGTCATCCTACTTGTAATATGACTTGGATGGTCAAGTCAACACATGAGTATTTAGGAGTTCCATTTGAGGTGGCACTAATATGCCATGTGTCATCATCTTGTGTTATGACAAAGGGGTTATTTTGTATGATAGAATCTATGACATGTAAGAGCCAAGTATAGAGATTCCTATGACAAGTGAAGACAAGTGTCGGAGAACATCTTTGCATGTGGGGAAGGCATCTTTGGGTGCCCAAGTTGGGTTATGACATGTTGTAAAAGGAATATGCTATATTTAGTCTTGTATGATGGATTCTCTTACAACATTAAGTGTTGTTATGTTGGGCAGATTTTATGACAGATGCAAGATGCGTAAGAGCATCTGTCATAGCCTATTTTTAGCTTGGAGCTAGCACTCCATCTTGGGAAGTCAAATCTGCCATGTATGACAGATGTAAGAGAGGTGTATGCATGTTCTAGACAAGTGTCCTTGGGTGTGTGAAATGGGCCATGTGGCAAGATGGACACCCATCTCTAGAAGCTTCTCAGTTATGCCTTGTAACTCTATATAATGAGGTGTTTGGAGTAGTAGTATGCATAGTGTTTGTACAGGTACTGTTATGCTGCCAAAATCACTCCAGAAATGACATTTGAAGACTCCTAGAAGAACTTGCATTGCAAGTGTATTGTAAACATTTTAATTTTGATAATACATTGTGCAGGTTTTGGAGTGTGGGGTTTTTCACCCATAAGGGTTTTCCCCACATACATCTTGTGTCTCTTGCATTCTTATGTTGTGTTTCTTGCTGTAATATTTATGTTAAACATATAACATAACTGTAATTGTAAGGATTTTAAAGAATTTGCAGTCTACTTCCCTCATTAGATTGATGTAGGAAGTGTGTTCTGCGTACCTTACTTCCTTTCAGTTGGTATCAGAGCTTGATCACCTTTGATCCTAGTTGTTGGGTAGGGGTTTTTTGAACTGATCTTCGATTGAGTGGGAGTCTGTGTAGAGTATTCTTTAATCTTGTTGTAGGAAGGAGATGGCAGGCACATCCAGAAGAAGAGTTGGAAAAGTTTAATGGCATCAATTTCGAGTTGTTGAAGCTTAAAATGGAAGACATGCTTGTTGATAGAGACCTATGGGAAACAATTTCCAGTACAAAACCAATGGCAATGGTTCAAGATGAATTGGATCTCAAAGATCGAAAAGATAAGGGTTTTGTGAGACTCTATTTTGTTGATTCTATCCTGTTAAATGTTCATGAAGAGAATACCGTGAAAGAACTATGGAAGAAACTTGGTGATGTTTATCAAGCTAAATCCCTAGTAAATCAGTTATTCCTAAGGAAGAAGCTATATTCTTTGAGGATGGAAAATGGAGGATCTGTTGTAGATCACCTGAATGCCTTTAACATGCTAGTTGCACAGTTGACTTCTATTGGTGTGAAAATGGAGGAGGATCGTTGTATGACCTTGCTTTGTTCTTTGCCAGACTCATGGGACCACCCTGTCATGACCATTGGGAGTACTACAACCACCTTCAAGATGGATGAAGTGGTATCTTTGTTGTTATCTGAAGAAATGCGGAGAAAGTCTTCTAAGTCAGCTAAGAAGGCTCTTGCGGTTCGTGGTAGAGCCAAGGAGAAATGGAAAAAGAAGGACAAGAAAGCTAAAAAGGGAAAATCCAAATCCGGTGGGAGATCCAAATCTCCTAGAAAGTCCAAGGTACTGTGTTGGAACCATGGTAAATCTAAGCATTTCCAAAAGGAGTGCAAGGAGGAGAAGAAGAAAAAGAAGAACACCTCCGATTCAGATTCTGACAAATCTCAAGATGATGGTGATGCTTTTATTGCTGCCTTGGCCACCCATGCATCAAAAGATGCATGGTTGATTGACTCTAGTGCTTCCTTCTACATGACCTCACATTAAGGTTGGTTCACAAAGTATGAAGAATTTGATGGTGGGAAGGTGTACCTAGATGATGACTCTCACCTAAAGATAGTTGGCTGTGGAAGAATCTTGATCCAATTCCCTGATGGATGAGTGAAGGGGATCAATGGAGTTATGCACATCCCTGGTTTAGTATGAAACCTGCTTTCTGTATGTAAATTGAATGATGCACGTGTGTAGCTTGTCTTCTCGAGTGGAGGATGCGAGATGACAAGAGGAGCTATGGTGCTTGCTAAGGGTACTCAGAGAGGTACTCTGTTTTAGCTAGATGCATGCACTGCTCAGTGCAATAGTTCTTCTATTTTGAAGAAAAGAGCTTCAGATTCTTCATCCTCACCATTGGAACTAGCAGCGAAGAAATGTGTTGCTTCAACTTCTAATGGTATTGCTTTCTGGGTACCTAAGGGTGCTCATTCTTTGGAAATGAAACTTCCTACTAAGAAGACAATGTTGTGGCATAAGAGACTTGGTCACATTGGTGAGAAGGGTCTTAGAACCCTGAAAAATAAAAAAACTCATCGAGGGGTTAAATGATTGTAATCTTGAGTTTGACTTTTGCAAACATTGTATATATGGAAAGCAAAACCGTGTTTAGTTTTACTCTAGTTCTCACAAGTCTTCTGGTGTGTTGGATCTAATTCATTTTGATGTGTTTGGTCTTGTGAATGTTCCTTCGATTTCTAAATCATTATATTTTGTATCATTCATTGATGATTATTGTAGAAGGACATGGGTTTATTTTCTCAGAAGCAAATCTAAAGTCTTTATTCAGTTCAAAGAGTTTAAAGCTTTTGTAGAGAATCAGATTGGTAAAAAGATTAAGTGTTTGAGAACTGATAACAGTGGTGAGTTTTGTTCGACAGAGTTTGATAAGTTTTGTAAATAACATGGGATTGAAAGACATAAGACAACTCCATACACTCCTCAACAAAATGGAGTTGTAGAGAGGATGAACAAAATGTTGATGGAGAGGGCTAAGAGTATGCTTAGTGGAGCTAGCCTCAAACAAAAGTTTTGGGCTAAAGCTGTAGCCACTGCTTGCTACTTGATTAATAGGTCTACTACTTTAGTGCTTGTTGATAAGACACCCATGTAGGTGTGGTCTAGTAAGAAGCCTTCATTGGGACATCTTTATGTTTTTGGTTGTGAGGCATATGCACATGTGCCTAAGGAGAAGAGGTCAAAATTAGAGAACAAGGTAGTTAAGTGTATCTTCATTGGCTATGGTGTTGATGTGAAAGGGTACAAGCTTTGGGATCTTGTGGCTGAGAAAGTCTTGTATAGCAGAAGTGTTATTTTCAGAGAGGTAACTCCTTCTCCTATTGTTTTACAGCCAGAAGAAAAAGAAAAGAGGACGTGGTTTAGTTTCCTACTACCCCTGAGAAGACTAAACTAAAAGATCTTGTTGGACCTGATGATGACGAAAGCTCCAGTAGCTTTGAAAGTTCAGAAGAAGAAGAAGAACCTCCACCTTAGCTTGTGAGGAGGTCGACACGAATCAGGAAGCAACCTGAGAGGTTTGGTTATTCATTGATTGATTCTAGTTGTACTTTTGCCTTGATTTCTAACATTGATGAGCCTAGAACTATGAAAGAGGCTATGGGTATGAAAGATGTAGGTCCCTAGAAGGAGGCCATGGAAGAAGAGATGGCTTCTTTGGAAAAGAATAAAACCTGGGACTTGGTGCCTTTTCCTGAAGGACGGAAACCTATTGGTTGTAAATGAGTGTTCAAGAAGAAATTTGGTGTAGATGGTAGTGTTGAGAAGTATAAGGTCAGATTGGTTGTTAAGGGGTATTCTCAAGTGGAGGTAATTGATTATGGTGAGATTTTCTCTCCTATTGCAAAGCTAACATCTATTCGCTACATGTTATCTCTTGCAGTAGCTTATGACTTAGAAGTGGATGTGAAGGCAACTTTCCTTCATGGTGATTTAGAGGAAGAAATCTACATGTCACAGCCAGAGCACTACATGTTAAAAGGTAAAGAAAATTTGGTTTGCAAGTTAAAGAAGTCTTTATATGGTCTGAAACAGTCTCCTAGGATGTGGTACCAAAAGTTTGATGCCTTTGTGTTGAGTATTGGATTTCTGAGATCAAAATCAGATCATTATGTTTATTTTAAATTTGGCAATGATCGCATTCTCATTATAACATTGTATGTTGATGATATGTTACTAATTGGGAATGGTAAAGGTTTGATTTTTAATTTGAAGTCTTAGTTGTCAACATAGTTTGAAATGAAAAATTGAGGGGCAGCCAGGTACATTCTGGGGATGGAGATCAAAAGAGACAGAGCAAACAAAAAACTTTGGTTAGGCCAGAGTAACTATGTTAACACCGTGTTTGAGAGATTTAGTATGGTGGATTGCAGACCGTTGACTGTTCTTGTTACGATGGGGACAAAGTTATCTGTTGATGATTGTCAAACTTCTCCTTCTGAGATGGAGGATATGAGCAGAGTACCTTATGCTAGTGCAGTTGGTAGTTTGATGTATGTTATGGTCTGAACAAGACCAAACATTACCCAAGCAGTGGGATTCCTTAGTTAGTTTATGGCTAATCCTGGATGGATACATTGGGATGCAGTGAAAAAGGTGTTTAGATATTTGAGGGGTACTTCCAAGTATTCCCTATGTTATCATGGTTATCCTATAGGACCTCAGGATTCTTTGAGTTTTCATGGATTTATGGATTCTAATTGGATATGTGACATTGATAGCAGGAGATCCACCAGTGCTTACGTGTTCACTATGTTTGGTGGAGCTATTAGTTGGATGAATAAGAAACAACCTGTGTTTGATTTATCCATGACAAAAGAAGAGTACATGGCAACAACTCATTCTTGTAAGGAAGCCATTTGGCTTAAGAGGTTGTGTTCAGACATTGGTTTTGATTTAGGATAGATTACTATCTATTGTGATTGTCAGAGTGAGATTTGCTTAGCAAAGAATCCTACTTTTCATGCCAGAACAAAGCACATTGATGTTCAGTAGATCATTATATTTGTGTTATGGTAGAAGATGGGAAGGTGGAAGATGGGAAGGTGATATTGGAGAAGGTTGACACTTTGAAGAATGTTGCAAATGCATTGACAAAACCTATAGGCACATATAAGTTTAGATGGTGTTCAGATTCTATGGGCCTCTTGGCCCCTAGAAGTTAAATCTTGTTATTCTATTGGCTCTTGCAAGGTGTTCGACAAGTGGGAGAATGTTGGGAATTAAGGTGCCTCAACCTTTGCAAATTCCTAGCATATGATATTCATTTATGTATTTATTTATTTGCCTAATTTTGTATTTACTTGCACATCCTATTTTGTCATTTAGTATGAGGTGGCATTGTGACATGTCATCCTACTTGTAATATGACTTGGATGGTCAAGTCAACACATGAGGATTTAGGCATCCCATTTGAGGTGGCACTAATATGTCATGTGTCGGCATCTTGTGTTATGACAGAGGACTTATTTTGTATGACATAATCTATGACATGTAAGAGCCACATATAGAGATTCCTATGACAAGTGAAGACAAGTGTCAGAGAGCATCTTTGCATGTGGGGAAGGCATCTTTGGGAACCCAAGTTGGGTTATGACATGTTATAAGAGGAATATGCTATATTTAGTCTTGTATGATGGATTCTCTTACAACATTAAGTGTTGTTATGTTGGGCAGATTTTATGACAGTTGTAAGATGCATAAGAGCATCTGTCATAGCCTATTTTTAGCCTAGAGCTAGCACTCCATCTTGGAAAGTCAAATCTGCCATGTATGACAGATGTAAGAGAGGTGTATGCATGTTGGACAAGTGTCCTTGGGTGTGTGAAATGGGCCATGTGGCCAAGATGGATGCCTATCTCTAGAAGCTTCTCAGTTATACCTTGTAACTCTATATAATGAGATGTTTAGAGTAGTAGTATGCATAGTGTTTGTATAGGTACTGTTATGCTACATAAATTAAACTCTAGAAATGACATTTGAAGACTCCTGGAAGAACTTGCATTGCAAGTGTATTGTAAACATTCGGTTTTGATAATACATTGTGCAGGTTTTGGAGTGTGGGGTTTTTCACCCGTAAGGGTTTTCCCCACATACATATTGTGTCTCTTGCATTCTTGTGTTGTGTTTGCTGTTGTAATCTATATGTTAAACATATAACGTAACTATAATTGTAAGGATTTTAAAGAATTTACACTCTACTTCCCTCATTAGATTGGTGTAGGAAGTGTGTTCCGTGTACCTTGCTTCCTTTCACCAGTCCCATTAGTTGGCAGAGCAAGAAGCAACATGCTATTACTCTTTCTTCAACTGAGACTAACTATCGGGGGGCTATTAATGCTGCCACTGAGGCTTTTTAGCTTTAGAACATCCTCACTGAACTTGGCAATCACTTTTTAGAAGCCATCAGTCATCTACTGCGACAACTAGAGCACCATCTAGATCACGAAGAACCCAGTTCATCATCAGCGGACCAAGCACATTGAGATCCACATGCATTTTCTCAGGGAGCTGATTTAGGAGCAGGTCATCGATTTGCAGTATTGTCCTACAACAGAGTAGGTTGTAGATATTTTTACCAAACCCTTCACTGAGAGCAAGTATAGTCATCTTCGGTCTCTCTTGGGGGTGCGGGACATCTCTTCTAGGGGGTCAGTTATCCCTTCTTGATTCTTTCTCTCTTTTGGGGAGGAGTTTTTTCCCACCGAGATTTTTCCTTTTCTCTGTTTGTGAGAGTTTTTTGTACATGGGTACCTCATCAGGCCTAGTTTCCCGGACCCATCCTTGAGTCTTTGTTTATATTCCCACCTAAGTTGCACTTATGGGGGGTGTTAGTGTGAATAGGGTATATTTGCTAACTAGTTCATTTCCTACCTAGTTCTCCACTTAGCTCTCTTCACATTAGGTTAAGTTTACTTAGGGGCTTTTTACATTTATCCCACATTGGCAGTGTTTTTAGTCTCTTGGGTGGTAAATCATATATAAACTCACCCATCGCTCTCATATGAGCATCTCTTATTCATTGTATGCTTTGCATTCTATTGAGTTGAATACAATTGATTTGGCTCATATTTGATTTTTGTATTTTCTTTCCTTCATTCATTTGCATTCTTAGGTGGATTTTCAGCCAAATCTTACAAATGTGATAAATATGCTTAGATTTTTTTGAATGCATGGACTTTTAGATCCACACAACTTATTAGATTACATTCTCTACTCATTTTATTAGATTTTTTCACTTGTAATCAAGGCATCTATTTAATATTTTCTCTATTATTTGTATTTAACTACTATAATATTTTAAAATTGAGTAAAGGAATTATAACATTTTTAACTTGAGAAAAGGAAAATCATACTAATTCAAAATAAGAGCACGTGCCTTTATTTTTTAATACTATAACTTGGTTAATGTGTTTGTTTTGTAAGTTGTGCTTTACTCATTAGATTAGAGGAGTGGACTTTATGGGTATTTCTATCATGAGCATATTTACAAATAAAACCAAAAGTAAAATATATTTTTTATTTTTTGACATGCATTTGATTCATACTTTTTTGTGCAAGTCTTTGAAGTTGCTCAATTTGAGAAACATATTTCTTTTCTTGAAAATCATGCATCATGTTTTCTAGGTGCTTTTATTGAAAATGAACTTTGAAGTGCTTTTATTTCATTTTATTGCTTTGAATTCCTTCAGCATGATTCCCAAGCTTTGTAACCCCTCCACCTACTCAAATGCAATGAAACCAAATGTTTCTAATTAGAAATAAATAAATTTAGATTTAGGGAATAACATTCCAAAGTTTTTAGTAAAATTGAAAAATTATGAAGGATAATTTAAAAATTTTATGCATGATGCTTTTGGAATGGAATGCCCTATTCTTCACTTTACTATGGTGAGCAACAACTTAGTATAGAGAAATCTCCCCAACTTGTGCTAGGTGCATAGCAAATGATGAGCATCATCATCATCCCCAACTTACTAGATAGACTATGCATGCTTTGATGTGCATTGAGCACAAGCTATATAATTTGTTCCATCCACTATTTTTAGAGTGTATAAACCACTGTACATTATCCCTTTCCCATTATATTAACTTTCAAAACAGATCAAACCTTTAGAATAATCTCCATCATTTTATGAGAGATGGAGAGAGGGAGGTAGGGAGAAAGAGAGATAGAGAGAATAAGAGAGAGATAGAGAGAGGGAGAAAGAGAGATAGAGAGAGGGAGGGGGAAAGAGATAGATAGATAGAGGGATGGTGGGGGAATAGAGAGAGATAGATATAAAGAGATCTAGAGAGATAGAGAGATTATGAGCTTCTCTTTGCTTCAAGAATATGGAATTCTCTCCTAACAACACCAACCACATGAAGGTGGAAGCTTATTTGGCACCACTAACCTACATTAATAGTATTAGTAGCAATAAATAAATAAAATAACTAAAAAAATGTACTCAAAGCATAAAAATTAAGAATTCAACAATATATTTACAAACTATAAAATTTATATGCTATTTTACTAATTAAATCCAATATACCATGTGGGTATGATCTACTCTTTATATTTTCAAGTTGTATTGCTTCATGTTCAGACTTACAAACTCTCCATAAGTTCTTATTGTACAATCTACCCCCATATTTGATTAACTGAACATTCAATGCAATAAGGTTAAAATAATTAAAAAATTCCTATTTGTATCAAAGTCCTTGAACAAACACACATCAAACTTCATGTTAGAAATGAAGGTGCAAACTACACAATGGAAATCTGATTCAAACATTATTAATTTCCTCTAAATAATGTAGAATCAATGGAGATTGCAATAGAAATAAACCCACTACACAAACACAACATGCATTAAGAATTGAACACATAACACATTATGTAACATGGAGAAAACTAGGCTTTCAGATAAAAAACTCCACCAAGAAAAGAGGCTCCAAGTTGTATTATCTTCAAATGTGAGATTACAATACATGCACTTCCTCTTCTTCTTCAGTCTTCAATCTAGCGGTGCATGTTACTCTCAACTCTGCTAAAACCGTAGTACAAATATCCTTATAAAAGGGGGTTGCCTTCCAGAGCAAGAAAATTGACAAATATCAATCGTCAAATCTATGACCTAATGATGAATTGTCCAGATTTACAATGATAAAATATAAATAAAATGTGGTTTCATGGGCGTTGCCCCTGAACCCTTACAAGGCAAGCAACCCCCAGACCCCCCGTTGAGGGGATGATCCCACCGGACTTCTCACAGGGGGAAACCCCCTGCAACCCCCCGTCGTAGATGAATTAGCATCGGGTACTAGATATAAACATGCAGTTGGAACAAGATCGTTATTGGTGAAACCTTTCATCCCTTATGGGTGATTTACAAACAATAATTGGAATAATAAATTATATAGGATTTACAAGGTTGATGGCACCTTAATCCTAACACTTCATTAGGTACCTTCTAATCCATGTTCTAATAACAACCATAAATCCTATAGGATACTCAACGTTTTCTCCATCTGTGATAGGAGTTGTCAGTTTATTTTTACCTCAACACTATGACACAAATAATAATATGTTCCTTCTTCATTATCTTAATGTACAATAACTACATAAACATGACTTACATTTAATTGTAAAAGAGTTAATCTCAACAAATAATACAAAAAGACTACATAAGAAGATAAAAATATTAGTTTTAACTAAAGAATGCATCTATAATACCTAGTTGCACTAGATTTGATATATGATCAAAGTCAATTGATGATTACATCTCCATGAGTTGTAGTTCTCATGGAGATTGATACATTTTAGGTGGACTTAAAGGTCTAGAACCCCATTCATTGATCCACTCTTTTGACTTACATTCATTTCAAAAAATCCACACATGAAGAACAAAAGTATGCCATTTGCCTCATATAAATAGTCTATGAACCTTTTTTTGAACTTCTAAAGGAGTTTAACTTAATCGATCATATTATTATAAAAATATATATGAACTTTATAATACCTAGTTGCACTAGATTTGATACATGATCAAATTCAATTGATGATTCCATGTCCATGAGTTGTAGTTCTCATGGAGATTGATACATTTCAAGTGGACTTAGAAGTCTAGAACCCCATTCATTGACCCACTCTTTTGACTTACATTCATTTCAAAAAATCCATACATGAAGAACAAAAGCATGCCATTTGCCTCATATAAATAGTTTATGAACCTTCTTTTGAACTTCTAAAGGAGTGTAACTTAATCTTCATATTTTGTAATGTAAACTTCTACCAACAAAAAGTATATATGAACTTTAGACTTACCTTCATTGCCTAGACCCATTGTTGAGTTACACCATTTGACGATGGATGCTGCATTTGTCAAGTTTTCCCCATCCTTTTACTTCAACTCTTCTTGTGATAGGGGTCTTTTAACACATGCTCCTGCCGTCATACTCCCCTTTTTCATGCCAAACCTTAGTTAAATTCAAAATATTTTGTAAACCACTCATCTTATGCATCATTCTCAACTAGTAAAGAACATTTCTAGGTTCTTGAATTTCAATCTATAGTTATCTGACCTATGATGTATTGACCAAACATGATGTTTGTGATACTTAAATTACCATAGAACATGTTAAAGAAACCTTGTACAAACTCTATGGAATGTGTGCAATCCTTAATAATATAGAAATGATATTCCTTCAAAATCTTTGTCTTCCTCTGTGTTGTCAAGTGCATGAATGAATGATATATACACAAATATGGAGACAAAAATAGAGTTGTACTAATGTGATTGGACTTCATTATAGGGTTATAGTGTATAGTTCTCTACAAAATCTACTTGATTAACACAAAAGTACCAAGAGGAAATGTGTCTTTTCATAAATTGAATTGCTCATCTAACCATCGAGCTCTATGTGTATGCCTTGCATACTCATACACTATCTTCTCCTGAAAGATAGCCATAAATTCTAACACTTATTTCTTTAGTCACTAATTCACATCTCTTGGCCTCTTTAATATCTTTTAAAGTGTATGCCACTAGCTTATATTTCTCAAAATTGATTAGTTTATTTCCAATTGCATGTATGTTCTCTATGTGCATGTAATTTTCTAAACATTGCAAACCACCACAATGCCCACAAGTTCCATCCAAACATTATTTTTTATAAAAAATTATCCATCAACTTTTTAACAAAAAAACACTTGAGATGAAATCTGTTACTAATCTAGGTCGATCTTCTATCATACACTCTTGCAAAATATCATTAGTATAAAAAAGTAACACATCTATGCCAAAAAACATCATAATACATAACAAATTCAATGCCAAGCCTACAACACAAGAAGTAGTGCATGAATGACTTATTTTAATATAAAATAGTTTTACAATACCTCTTTGATTAGGTGAAACCCTTGTGCTATTTTTCTAAAATCCTTCAATTAGAGATTTTAAACCTTCAACTATGACTTTATCTTTGTATGGGAGTCTACTAGAGAATTCCCTACTTCATTTTATTGAGATCCTCAACTCTTTCACATCTTTGAATATATTTTGAATTAGTTTTTTCTATTTAGTTTTATTGCTCTACTTGTTTATCTAATTAAACAATATTTCTTTGTTTGATTACTTACTATAGTTAATGTTTAATAACATGTTGGGTAGCATTACTATTTTTTTATGTGTGAAGTCACACCTATTGTTTGATATGCATTAATTAGATTTTTTACAATCGATTTTCACTATCAGTACTAGATGTTCTCAAATCAAGGGTCTTCATAGGGGTAAGTGCACAAAAATGGGGGACCAAAAGGGGGTCTTAAGTGGCCACTTTTTTTTTTTTCTTTCTGAAATTAGGAAAGATTGATGTTGGATGAGAAATTGAAGATAGTTACACTTAAAATTTGAAGATGCAACAAAAACAAGAGTCGTAGTGCTCCGAATCTAGTTTCTAAATTACTATTTTTTTAAAAAATGGTTGAGATTAAGGGGTTCAAAAAGGGGGCTGCATAAATTAGTCCTATTTTTCAAAAAACACAACATAGCGTCTAGTGTGGCCCTCCTAAAATGTTAACTTTTTTTTAGTATTTCAAATATCACTTTGGTGAGAAATTAGCTAACACCATGTAGTTTATCCCTAATTTTTCTGTTAATTTTTTCATTAATAATTGATTTTCTACTAATTTTCAAAGTTGACACATCCTAAAAAATAGAAAATTGAGCATGCTCCCGCCCTAAACTTTTTGAAAACTAATCGAAAATCCAATTTTTTTTAATACGTGTAGAATGGAGTCTAGTTTCTAAAAATATAATTTATTTAAAATTTTGATGACTGGTTAAAAAATAAAGTTAAAAATACCACACACTTGTTTTTGACAAAAAACAAATACACTAACAAAATAAATTAAAGATTAAAACCTTAACATACTCAAAATGTGAAAAAAATTATATGGTTAGAAAGCTAAGAGAGAGCTTAACATTATCGTGGTATTTTTTGACTTGTCATTGAAACAAGTGAAAACTTGATGGAGAGCACGCTCAGGATTATGTAATTTTTTTACAATCTGCAAAAACATGTCTTTGGACATTCAAATCTTAGTCCAAGCATTTGGGTTGGAATCCCAAGGCAAATCCAAGCCAAAGGCTTGGAAATTACCAAAGCAAAACAATAACGCAAGCATGTTATAATGCACTCACGTTATGTGCATGCATTCACATAACACAAGCGCGTTATAACATGCTCACGTTATTGTGAAATAAAATAATCTCACCCTTACCTTCTTTCTCCTCTCTCTCCCACTTTCTATCGATCCTTCCCTCTCTCTCTCTCACTCTCTACTTCCCTCCCATCTCTACCTCCTACCCTTCGCCTTTCTCTCACCTCTCGACCTCCCTCCCCTCCCTACCTCCTACCCTCTCTCTCTCTCACCTCTCTACCTCCCTCTCCCTCCCCTCTTTACCTCCTACCCTCTCTCTCACCTCTCTACCTCTCTCCCTTCTCCTGCCCTCCCCCTCTCTCTCTCACCTATCTATCTCTCTCCCCTCTCTACCTCCTACCCCCTCTCTCTCTCTAGCTGAGTGTATAGGGTTGAGGGTCTAGCATATAGGCTTTAAGGCATAGGGTTGAGGGATAGTATTGGTTATAGGGTATTTAGTAATTTAGGGACAATGAAAATCTTGTCATGAATAGTAGTAATTTTAGAATTTAGACAACACTTAAAACTTTCCATGCATGACAAAACGTGCTCGCATTATAATGCAAGCACATTTTGAGGAATAAAAAAAATAGACAAAAAGCATGTGGAATCCATGAATCAGACCCACATGCTCTATTATTCTTTGTTTTTTATGCATTGGGTAAGTGCACAAAGATGAGGGACCAAAAGGGGGTCTTAAGATGCCACTTTTTTTTTTCTTCTGAAATCAGGAAACATTGATGTTGGATGAGAAATTAAAGATAGTTACACTCAAAATTTGAGATGCAACAAAAATAAGAGTTGTAGTGCTCCGAATTTAGTTTCTAAACTACTAATTTTTTTTCAAAAATGGTTGAGATTAAGGGGTTCAAAAAGGGGGAGCACACAAATTGGTCCCATTTTTCTTAAAAAAATAGAACATAGCATTTGGTGTGCTCCCCCTAAAATGTTAACTTTTTTTAGTATTTCAAAAATTGCTTCGATGAGAAATTAGCTAACACCATGTAGTTTATCCCTTATTGTTTTGATAATTTTTTCATGAATAATTAATTTTTTAGTAATTTTCAAAGTGGACACATCTTGAAAAATAGAAAATTGAGTGTGCTCCACCCTAAAATTTTTGAAAACTAATCGAAAATCAATTTTTTTTGAATCGTGTAGAATAGAGTCTAGTTTCTAAAAATGTAACTTATTTCAAATTTTGATGAACAGTTAAAAAATGTCAAAAATACTAGACACTAGTTTTTGACAAAAAATGGATACACTAAGAAAATAAATTCCTGATGAAACCCTTAACGTACTCAAAATGTGAAAAAAATTATATGGTTAGATAGCTAATAGATAGCATAAGATTATGGTGGTCTTTTTTTTTACTTTTCATTGAAAAAAGTGCAATCTTGATGGGGAGCATGCTCCAGATTATTTGAAAATTTATTTAGAAACTAAAAAAAACACATCCAAATTAGCTCAGCATAATGTGAGCACATTATAATGTGCTCACATTATGCTGAGCTAATTTGTCTTTACACATGCCAATTGCATTTGCTTGAAAGTTTCTAAAGCCTTTTCAACAAATCCATTTTTTTCATAGCTTGCAATCATTGCATTCCATTACAGAACATCTCTTTGAGGTGTTAGGTCAAACAATTGACATGCCTTGTCTATGCTTCTACACTTTACGATACATGTCTAAAAGGGCAGCTGCACTTCCTACTGTCTCTCTCACTCTCTACTTCCCTCCCCTCTCTACCTCCTACCCTCTCTCTGAGTCTTTTCTTCCCTCCCCTGTCTACCTCCTACCTTCTCTCTCACTCTCTTCTTCCCTCCCCTCTCTACCTCCTACCCTCTTTCTCACTCTCTACCTCCCTCCCTTGTCTACCTCCTACCTTCTTTCTAAGTCTTTGCTTCCCTTGCCTCTCTACCTCCTACCTTCTCTCTCACTCTCTTCTCCCCTTTCTCTACCTCCTACCCTCTTTCTCACTCTCTACTTCCCTCCCCTCTCTACCTCCTACCCTCTCACTGAGTCTCTACTTCTCTCCCCTCTCTACCTCCTACGCTCTCACTCTCTACTTCCCTCTCCTCTCTACCTCCTACCCTCTTTCTGAGTCTCTGCTTCCCTCACCTCTCTACCTCCTACCTTCTCTCTCACTCTCTTCTCCCCCCTCTCTACCTCCTACCCTCTCTCTCACTCTCTACTTCCCTCCCCTCTCTACCTCCTACCCTCTCTCACTCTCTACTTCCCTCCCCTCTCTACCTCCTACCCTCTCTCTCTCTCACTATCTTCTTCCCTCCCCTCTCTACCTCCTACTCTCTCTCACACTCTCTACTTCCCTCCCCTCTCTACCTCCTACCCTCTCTCTTACTCTCTTCTTCCCTCCACTCTCTACCTCCTACCCTCTCTCTCACTCTCTACTTTCCTCCCCTCTCTACCTCCTACCCTCTCTCTAATTCTCTACTTCCCTCCCATCTCTACCTCTTACCTTCTCTCTTGGAGCACTCTTTGCTTCCCTCCCCTCTCTACCTCCTACCCTCTCTCTCACTCTCTACTTCTCTCCCCTCTCTACCTCCTACCCTCTCTCACTCTCTACTTCCCTCCCCTCTCTACCTCCTTCCCTCTCTCTCACTCTCTTCTTCCCTCCCCTCTCTACCTCCTACCCTCTCTCACTCTCTACTTCCCTCCCCTCTCTACCTCCTACCCTCTCTCCCACTCTCTACTTCCCTCCACTCTCTACCTCCTACCCTCTCTCTCACTCTCTTCTTCCTTTCCCTGTCTATCTCCTACCCTCTCTCACTCTCTACTTCCCTCCTGTCTCCACCTCCTACCCTCTGTCTCTCACTCTCTACTTCCCTCCCCTCTCTACCTCTCCTCATCATTCTTCCCATCCAATGAAATTTCATAAATTATCTTGTTTCCATTTCATCATCCCAATTTATATCCTCATCCCTCTTTGCAAGTCCTAGTTTTCTTGTTTCCATGTTCTTTGATGACAAGGGAGAGGGAGAGGGAGGAAGAGGGAGAGGGAGGGAGAGAGAGAGAGAGAGAGAGAGAGAGAGAGAGAGAGAGAGAGAGAGAGAGAGAGAGAGAGAGAGAGAGAGAGAGAGAGAGAGAGAGAGAGAGAGAGAGAGAGAGAGAGAGAGAGAGAGAGAGAGAGAGAGAGAGAGAGAGAGAGAGAGAGAGAGAGAGAGAGAGAGAAGAGAGAGAAGAGAGAGAGAGAGAGAGAGAGAGAGAGAGAGAGAGAGAGAGAGAGAGAGAGAGAGAGAGAGAGAGAGAGAGAGAGAGAGAGAGAGAGAGAGAGAGAGAGAGAGAGAGAGAGAGAGAGAGAGAGAGAGAGAGAGAGAGAGAGAGAGAGAGAGAGAGAGAGAGAGAGAGAGAGAGAGAGAGGAGAGAGAGATGGTTGGGTTTATGAGCTTAGGGTTGCTTAAGTTTAGGGATTAGGGGATTTTTTTGGGTTTAGGGGTTTAGGGTTGCTCGGGTTTATGGTTTAATGGTTTAGGGATTAGGATTTAGGGGCATTTATTTAGCGTTTAGGGGTTTTGGGAGAGAGAGAGGTTTAGGGTTGCTCAGGTTTAGGGGAATTATTTAGGGTTTGAGTTTAGGGTTGCTCAAACCTTTAGGGGTATTATTTAGGCTTTATGAGTTTAGGGTTGCTCAATTTTTGGGTTTAGGGGTTAGGGGTTAAAGGGGTATTATTTATGGTTTAGGGGTTTAGTGTGGTTGCTTAAATTTAGGGTTTAGGGGTTAGGGGTATATT